>JANDEH010000005.1:30574143-31774143 GCA_024610705.1 Tetragnatha versicolor
GGATTTTCGCGCGAAAATCCCCCAAGCACGCAGGAGCTCTCGAGACCCCCCACCTCGCCCTCACCAGACACCCGCCCACCCAGGGGTCGAGAGAGAGCGACGGCGTGCTTGGGGGATTTTCGCGCGAAAATCCCCCAAGCACGCAGGAGCTCTCGAGACCCCCCACCTCGCCCTCACCAGACACCCGCCCACCCAGGGGTCGAGAGAGAGCGACGGCGTGCTTGGGGGATTTTCGCGCGAAAATCCCCCAAGCACGCAGGAGCTCTCGAGACCCCCCACCTCGCCCTCACCAGACACCCGCCCACCCAGGGGTCGAGAGAGAGCGACGGCGTGCTTGGGGGATTTTCGCGCGAAAATCCCCCAAGCACGCAGGAGCTCTCGAGACCCCCCACCTCGCCCTCACCAGACACCCGCCCACCCAGGGGTCGAGAGAGAGCGACGGCGTGCTTGGGGGATTTTCGCGCGAAAATCCCCCAAGCACGCAGGAGCTCTCGAGACCCCCCACCTCGCCCTCACCAGACACCCGCCCACCCAGGGGTCGAGAGAGAGCGACGGCGTGCTTGGGGGATTTTCGCGCGAAAATCCCCCAAGCACGCAGGAGCTCTCGAGACCCCCCACCTCGCCCTCACCAGACACCCGCCCACCCAGGGGTCGAGAGAGAGCGACGGCGTGCTTGGGGGATTTTCGCGCGAAAATCCCCCAAGCACGCAGGAGCTCTCGAGACCCCCCACCTCGCCCTCACCAGACACCCGCCCACCCAGGGGTCGAGAGAGAGCGACGGCGTGCTTGGGGGATTTTCGCGCGAAAATCCCCCAAGCACGCAGGAGCTCTCGAGACCCCCCACCTCGCCCTCACCAGACACCCGCCCACCCAGGGGTCGAGAGAGAGCGACGGCGTGCTTGGGGGATTTTCGCGCGAAAATCCCCCAAGCACGCAGGAGCTCTCGAGACCCCCCACCTCGCCCTCACCAGACACCCGCCCACCCAGGGGTCGAGAGAGAGCGACGGCGTGCTTGGGGGATTTTCGCGCGAAAATCCCCCAAGCACGCAGGAGCTCTCGAGACCCCCCACCTCGCCCTCACCAGACACCCGCCCACCCAGGGGTCGAGAGAGAGCGACGGCGTGCTTGGGGGATTTTCGCGCGAAAATCCCCCAAGCACGCAGGAGCTCTCGAGACCCCCCACCTCGCCCTCACCAGACACCCGCCCACCCAGGGGTCGAGAGAGAGCGACGGCGTGCTTGGGGGATTTTCGCGCGAAAATCCCCCAAGCACGCAGGAGCTCTCGAGACCCCCCACCTCGCCCTCACCAGACACCCGCCCACCCAGGGGTCGAGAGAGAGCGACGGCGTGCTTGGGGGATTTTCGCGCGAAAATCCCCCAAGCACGCAGGAGCTCTCGAGACCCCCCACCTCGCCCTCACCAGACACCCGCCCACCCAGGGGTCGAGAGAGAGCGACGGCGTGCTTGGGGGATTTTCGCGCGAAAATCCCCCAAGCACGCAGGAGCTCTCGAGACCCCCCACCTCGCCCTCACCAGACACCCGCCCACCCAGGGGTCGAGAGAGAGCGACGGCGTGCTTGGGGGATTTTCGCGCGAAAATCCCCCAAGCACGCAGGAGCTCTCGAGACCCCCCACCTCGCCCTCACCAGACACCCGCCCACCCAGGGGTCGAGAGAGAGCGACGGCGTGCTTGGGGGATTTTCGCGCGAAAATCCCCCAAGCACGCAGGAGCTCTCGAGACCCCCCACCTCGCCCTCACCAGACACCCGCCCACCCAGGGGTCGAGAGAGAGCGACGGCGTGCTTGGGGGATTTTCGCGCGAAAATCCCCCAAGCACGCAGGAGCTCTCGAGACCCCCCACCTCGCCCTCACCAGACACCCGCCCACCCAGGGGTCGAGAGAGAGCGACGGCGTGCTTGGGGGATTTTCGCGCGAAAATCCCCCAAGCACGCAGGAGCTCTCGAGACCCCCCACCTCGCCCTCACCAGACACCCGCCCACCCAGGGGTCGAGAGAGAGCGACGGCGTGCTTGGGGGATTTTCGCGCGAAAATCCCCCAAGCACGCAGGAGCTCTCGAGACCCCCCACCTCGCCCTCACCAGACACCCGCCCACCCAGGGGTCGAGAGAGAGCGACGGCGTGCTTGGGGGATTTTCGCGCGAAAATCCCCCAAGCACGCAGGAGCTCTCGAGACCCCCCACCTCGCCCTCACCAGACACCCGCCCACCCAGGGGTCGAGAGAGAGCGACGGCGTGCTTGGGGGATTTTCGCGCGAAAATCCCCCAAGCACGCAGGAGCTCTCGAGACCCCCCACCTCGCCCTCACCAGACACCCGCCCACCCAGGGGTCGAGAGAGAGCGACGGCGTGCTTGGGGGATTTTCGCGCGAAAATCCCCCAAGCACGCAGGAGCTCTCGAGACCCCCCACCTCGCCCTCACCAGACACCCGCCCACCCAGGGGTCGAGAGAGAGCGACGGCGTGCTTGGGGGATTTTCGCGCGAAAATCCCCCAAGCACGCAGGAGCTCTCGAGACCCCCCACCTCGCCCTCACCAGACACCCGCCCACCCAGGGGTCGAGAGAGAGCGACGGCGTGCTTGGGGGATTTTCGCGCGAAAATCCCCCAAGCACGCAGGAGCTCTCGAGACCCCCAACCTCGCCCTCACCAGACACCCGCCCACCCAGGGGTCGAGAGAGAGCGACGGCGTGCTTGGGGGATTTTCGCGCGAAAATCCCCCAAGCACGCAGGAGCTCTCGAGACCCCCAACCTCGCCCTCACCAGACACCCGCCCACCCAGGGGTCGAGAGAGAGCGACGGCGTGCTTGGGGGATTTTCGCGCGAAAATCCCCCAAGCACGCAGGAGCTCTCGAGACCCCCAACCTCGCCCTCACCAGACACCCGCCCACCCAGGGGTCGAGAGAGAGCGACGGCGTGCTTGGGGGATTTTCGCGCGAAAATCCCCCAAGCACGCAGGAGCTCTCGAGACCCCCAACCTCGCCCTCACCAGACACCCGCCCACCCAGGGGTCGAGAGAGAGCGACGGCGTGCTTGGGGGATTTTCGCGCGAAAATCCCCCAAGCACGCAGGAGCTCTCGAGACCCCCAACCTCGCCCTCACCAGACACCCGCCCACCCAGGGGTCGAGAGAGAGCGACGGCGTGCTTGGGGGATTTTCGCGCGAAAATCCCCCAAGCACGCAGGAGCTCTCGAGACCCCCAACCTCGCCCTCACCAGACACCCGCCCACCCAGGGGTCGAGAGAGAGCGACGGCGTGCTTGGGGGATTTTCGCGCGAAAATCCCCCAAGCACGCAGGAGCTCTCGAGACCCCCAACCTCGCCCTCACCAGACACCCGCCCACCCAGGGGTCGAGAGAGAGCGACGGCGTGCTTGGGGGATTTTCGCGCGAAAATCCCCCAAGCACGCAGGAGCTCTCGAGACCCCCAACCTCGCCCTCACCAGACACCCGCCCACCCAGGGGTCGAGAGAGAGCGACGGCGTGCTTGGGGGATTTTCGCGCGAAAATCCCCCAAGCACGCAGGAGCTCTCGAGACCCCCAACCTCGCCCTCACCAGACACCCGCCCACCCAGGGGTCGAGAGAGAGCGACGGCGTGCTTGGGGGATTTTCGCGCGAAAATCCCCCAAGCACGCAGGAGCTCTCGAGACCCCCAACCTCGCCCTCACCAGACACCCGCCCACCCAGGGGTCGAGAGAGAGCGACGGCGTGCTTGGGGGATTTTCGCGCGAAAATCCCCCAAGCACGCAGGAGCTCTCGAGACCCCCAACCTCGCCCTCACCAGACACCCGCCCACCCAGGGGTCGAGAGAGAGCGACGGCGTGCTTGGGGGATTTTCGCGCGAAAATCCCCCAAGCACGCAGGAGCTCTCGAGACCCCCAACCTCGCCCTCACCAGACACCCGCCCACCCAGGGGTCGAGAGAGAGCGACGGCGTGCTTGGGGGATTTTCGCGCGAAAATCCCCCAAGCACGCAGGAGCTCTCGAGACCCCCAACCTCGCCCTCACCAGACACCCGCCCACCCAGGGGTCGAGAGAGAGCGACGGCGTGCTTGGGGGATTTTCGCGCGAAAATCCCCCAAGCACGCAGGAGCTCTCGAGACCCCCAACCTCGCCCTCACCAGACACCCGCCCACCCAGGGGTCGAGAGAGAGCGACGGCGTGCTTGGGGGATTTTCGCGCGAAAATCCCCCAAGCACGCAGGAGCTCTCGAGACCCCCAACCTCGCCCTCACCAGACACCCGCCCACCCAGGGGTCGAGAGAGAGCGACGGCGTGCTTGGGGGATTTTCGCGCGAAAATCCCCCAAGCACGCAGGAGCTCTCGAGACCCCCAACCTCGCCCTCACCAGACACCCGCCCACCCAGGGGTCGAGAGAGAGCGACGGCGTGCTTGGGGGATTTTCGCGCGAAAATCCCCCAAGCACGCAGGAGCTCTCGAGACCCCCAACCTCGCCCTCACCAGACACCCGCCCACCCAGGGGTCGAGAGAGAGCGACGGCGTGCTTGGGGGATTTTCGCGCGAAAATCCCCCAAGCACGCAGGAGCTCTCGAGACCCCCAACCTCGCCCTCACCAGACACCCGCCCACCCAGGGGTCGAGAGAGAGCGACGGCGTGCTTGGGGGATTTTCGCGCGAAAATCCCCCAAGCACGCAGGAGCTCTCGAGACCCCCAACCTCGCCCTCACCAGACACCCGCCCACCCAGGGGTCGAGAGAGAGCGACGGCGTGCTTGGGGGATTTTCGCGCGAAAATCCCCCAAGCACGCAGGAGCTCTCGAGACCCCCAACCTCGCCCTCACCAGACACCCGCCCACCCAGGGGTCGAGAGAGAGCGACGGCGTGCTTGGGGGATTTTCGCGCGAAAATCCCCCAAGCACGCAGGAGCTCTCGAGACCCCCAACCTCGCCCTCACCAGACACCCGCCCACCCAGGGGTCGAGAGAGAGCGACGGCGTGCTTGGGGGATTTTCGCGCGAAAATCCCCCAAGCACGCAGGAGCTCTCGAGACCCCCAACCTCGCCCTCACCAGACACCCGCCCACCCAGGGGTCGAGAGAGAGCGACGGCGTGCTTGGGGGATTTTCGCGCGAAAATCCCCCAAGCACGCAGGAGCTCTCGAGACCCCCAACCTCGCCCTCACCAGACACCCGCCCACCCAGGGGTCGAGAGAGAGCGACGGCGTGCTTGGGGGATTTTCGCGCGAAAATCCCCCAAGCACGCAGGAGCTCTCGAGACCCCCAACCTCGCCCTCACCAGACACCCGCCCACCCAGGGGTCGAGAGAGAGCGACGGCGTGCTTGGGGGATTTTCGCGCGAAAATCCCCCAAGCACGCAGGAGCTCTCGAGACCCCCAACCTCGCCCTCACCAGACACCCGCCCACCCAGGGGTCGAGAGAGAGCGACGGCGTGCTTGGGGGATTTTCGCGCGAAAATCCCCCAAGCACGCAGGAGCTCTCGAGACCCCCAACCTCGCCCTCACCAGACACCCGCCCACCCAGGGGTCGAGAGAGAGCGACGGCGTGCTTGGGGGATTTTCGCGCGAAAATCCCCCAAGCACGCAGGAGCTCTCGAGACCCCCAACCTCGCCCTCACCAGACACCCGCCCACCCAGGGGTCGAGAGAGAGCGACGGCGTGCTTGGGGGATTTTCGCGCGAAAATCCCCCAAGCACGCAGGAGCTCTCGAGACCCCCAACCTCGCCCTCACCAGACACCCGCCCACCCAGGGGTCGAGAGAGAGCGACGGCGTGCTTGGGGGATTTTCGCGCGAAAATCCCCCAAGCACGCAGGAGCTCTCGAGACCCCCAACCTCGCCCTCACCAGACACCCGCCCACCCAGGGGTCGAGAGAGAGCGACGGCGTGCTTGGGGGATTTTCGCGCGAAAATCCCCCAAGCACGCAGGAGCTCTCGAGACCCCCAACCTCGCCCTCACCAGACACCCGCCCACCCAGGGGTCGAGAGAGAGCGACGGCGTGCTTGGGGGATTTTCGCGCGAAAATCCCCCAAGCACGCAGGAGCTCTCGAGACCCCCAACCTCGCCCTCACCAGACACCCGCCCACCCAGGGGTCGAGAGAGAGCGACGGCGTGCTTGGGGGATTTTCGCGCGAAAATCCCCCAAGCACGCAGGAGCTCTCGAGACCCCCAACCTCGCCCTCACCAGACACCCGCCCACCCAGGGGTCGAGAGAGAGCGACGGCGTGCTTGGGGGATTTTCGCGCGAAAATCCCCCAAGCACGCAGGAGCTCTCGAGACCCCCAACCTCGCCCTCACCAGACACCCGCCCACCCAGGGGTCGAGAGAGAGCGACGGCGTGCTTGGGGGATTTTCGCGCGAAAATCCCCCAAGCACGCAGGAGCTCTCGAGACCCCCAACCTCGCCCTCACCAGACACCCGCCCACCCAGGGGTCGAGAGAGAGCGACGGCGTGCTTGGGGGATTTTCGCGCGAAAATCCCCCAAGCACGCAGGAGCTCTCGAGACCCCCAACCTCGCCCTCACCAGACACCCGCCCACCCAGGGGTCGAGAGAGAGCGACGGCGTGCTTGGGGGATTTTCGCGCGAAAATCCCCCAAGCACGCAGGAGCTCTCGAGACCCCCAACCTCGCCCTCACCAGACACCCGCCCACCCAGGGGTCGAGAGAGAGCGACGGCGTGCTTGGGGGATTTTCGCGCGAAAATCCCCCAAGCACGCAGGAGCTCTCGAGACCCCCAACCTCGCCCTCACCAGACACCCGCCCACCCAGGGGTCGAGAGAGAGCGACGGCGTGCTTGGGGGATTTTCGCGCGAAAATCCCCCAAGCACGCAGGAGCTCTCGAGACCCCCAACCTCGCCCTCACCAGACACCCGCCCACCCAGGGGTCGAGAGAGAGCGACGGCGTGCTTGGGGGATTTTCGCGCGAAAATCCCCCAAGCACGCAGGAGCTCTCGAGACCCCCAACCTCGCCCTCACCAGACACCCGCCCACCCAGGGGTCGAGAGAGAGCGACGGCGTGCTTGGGGGATTTTCGCGCGAAAATCCCCCAAGCACGCAGGAGCTCTCGAGACCCCCAACCTCGCCCTCACCAGACACCCGCCCACCCAGGGGTCGAGAGAGAGCGACGGCGTGCTTGGGGGATTTTCGCGCGAAAATCCCCCAAGCACGCAGGAGCTCTCGAGACCCCCAACCTCGCCCTCACCAGACACCCGCCCACCCAGGGGTCGAGAGAGAGCGACGGCGTGCTTGGGGGATTTTCGCGCGAAAATCCCCCAAGCACGCAGGAGCTCTCGAGACCCCCAACCTCGCCCTCACCAGACACCCGCCCACCCAGGGGTCGAGAGAGAGCGACGGCGTGCTTGGGGGATTTTCGCGCGAAAATCCCCCAAGCACGCAGGAGCTCTCGAGACCCCCAACCTCGCCCTCACCAGACACCCGCCCACCCAGGGGTCGAGAGAGAGCGACGGCGTGCTTGGGGGATTTTCGCGCGAAAATCCCCCAAGCACGCAGGAGCTCTCGAGACCCCCAACCTCGCCCTCACCAGACACCCGCCCACCCAGGGGTCGAGAGAGAGCGACGGCGTGCTTGGGGGATTTTCGCGCGAAAATCCCCCAAGCACGCAGGAGCTCTCGAGACCCCCAACCTCGCCCTCACCAGACACCCGCCCACCCAGGGGTCGAGAGAGAGCGACGGCGTGCTTGGGGGATTTTCGCGCGAAAATCCCCCAAGCACGCAGGAGCTCTCGAGACCCCCAACCTCGCCCTCACCAGACACCCGCCCACCCAGGGGTCGAGAGAGAGCGACGGCGTGCTTGGGGGATTTTCGCGCGAAAATCCCCCAAGCACGCAGGAGCTCTCGAGACCCCCAACCTCGCCCTCACCAGACACCCGCCCACCCAGGGGTCGAGAGAGAGCGACGGCGTGCTTGGGGGATTTTCGCGCGAAAATCCCCCAAGCACGCAGGAGCTCTCGAGACCCCCAACCTCGCCCTCACCAGACACCCGCCCACCCAGGGGTCGAGAGAGAGCGACGGCGTGCTTGGGGGATTTTCGCGCGAAAATCCCCCAAGCACGCAGGAGCTCTCGAGACCCCCAACCTCGCCCTCACCAGACACCCGCCCACCCAGGGGTCGAGAGAGAGCGACGGCGTGCTTGGGGGATTTTCGCGCGAAAATCCCCCAAGCACGCAGGAGCTCTCGAGACCCCCAACCTCGCCCTCACCAGACACCCGCCCACCCAGGGGTCGAGAGAGAGCGACGGCGTGCTTGGGGGATTTTCGCGCGAAAATCCCCCAAGCACGCAGGAGCTCTCGAGACCCCCAACCTCGCCCTCACCAGACACCCGCCCACCCAGGGGTCGAGAGAGAGCGACGGCGTGCTTGGGGGATTTTCGCGCGAAAATCCCCCAAGCACGCAGGAGCTCTCGAGACCCCCAACCTCGCCCTCACCAGACACCCGCCCACCCAGGGGTCGAGAGAGAGCGACGGCGTGCTTGGGGGATTTTCGCGCGAAAATCCCCCAAGCACGCAGGAGCTCTCGAGACCCCCAACCTCGCCCTCACCAGACACCCGCCCACCCAGGGGTCGAGAGAGAGCGACGGCGTGCTTGGGGGATTTTCGCGCGAAAATCCCCCAAGCACGCAGGAGCTCTCGAGACCCCCAACCTCGCCCTCACCAGACACCCGCCCACCCAGGGGTCGAGAGTCGTTGCGATCAGATCTCAGATCTCAGATCTCAGATCTCAGATCTCAGATCTCAGATCTCAGATCTCAGATCTCAGATCTCAGATCTCAGATCTCAGATCTCAGATCTCAGATCTCAGATCTCAGATCTCAGATCTCAGATCTCAGATCTCAGATCTCAGATCTCAGATCTCAGATCTCAGATCTCAGATCTCAGATCTCAGATCTCAGATCTCAGATCTCAGATCATCCGGTTAAAATGCAAAAAAAAATTAAAAACTAAATAATCAATTTTTTTTTTATTAAAAAAATTATTTCAAAAATTTAGATAATTGAAAAAATTAAAAGAACATTGAAAATTACAATATAACATCTAAAGAAATTGAAGAATTTAAATGACCTGAAATAAGTCAATAAAATTCTGCAATATCTTTAAATGCTATTTGGTAGTTTTCAACATTCTTTTAATTTTTCAACTATCTAAATTTTGAAATTATTTTTTTAAATTAATCATTCTACGATTTTTTAATTCAAATGGATTATTTAGTTTTTAATGTTTTATATAACCGGATGATCTGAGACCTGAAAAAAAATTACCCGAAACTGCACATACCTTTCGGAATGACTCCTCTTGGCTCCTCTATCCGGACTAGGCGCTGATCCAGCAGTCGAACAAGCCAAATGCGCTCGCTTTGACATCACGACCCGGGTGGGAGCTACACCGCTGCTGTAAACTAGAGGGCCTGTATACGAGAGAGGCGACAATTCGGGATAGCGCGCTGATTGGTCAACAGCGTTTTCTGTTGGCAGGGGGGTTCTTCTTGCAGGGTTGCACGAACCTTTCGCCGATGCAAATATAAATTTGCCGACTTTTTAAAGTCAAAAGAAATCTTTTAAAGTGGTTTTCCCTGCTTTTTATCTGTAAATAACTCTAGATTTAAACCGTTTAAAATTCCGAAATCAGACCCATTTTGTTCGCGACTTCATTTTCCACAATTGTGCATCATAACCACCATTTTTCAAAATTTCATAAAATTTAAAATATATTAACAAAAATAATTTTCAAGAAAACATGAAGCTAAAATAAAAAAAATCGCCTATCAAAATTAACAATTCGACTAAATTTCAAGTTAAAAATAAAATTTCTTCATGTAGATAAAAATTTGGGCAAGTCTAAACATTCCCTAAAATTATTCACTCATGGAGATTTCCTATAATCACTAGAGAGTGTTCCTATGATTTAAAACGCGTTAAAAATGTCACATAGATTCAAAAAAATTCAACCATTAACACATTCTGTACAAAATCTTACAAAGTTCTTACCTGTAAGTTAATTCAAGCCAGTGAATCCGCCGGCGCTGTTTTTCGCAGTTTCAGACGAAGGCGATTTGAATACCATTTCGACCTAGAGAGCTTAGAGTAGGAAGAGAGGCGACAACGCACTGATAGCTTCTGATTGGCCGAGAGGAATTTTTACCGCCGCAGGCTATTACGGTTTCTCAATTTAGCTGTAGATGATTTAGCTGGCTGAGATGCCAACCATTCCGGATTTTGCGGAATCATTCCGCATTTCGGCCCCGAATTCCGCAATTACGGATAAAGCTAGAAAAACTACGGAAACTACGCTAACTATATTTTAAAGACAATGTATTAAATTTTTCTTCTCAATTCTCTGTTTTTAGCCTTAAATTCTTTAGATACATATTTTTTAAACCTAAAATTGTGAATAAAAACGCTATCGCTAGTAACTGATGAGATGGGCGGCAATAAGGAGGGGTAATCAATTGGCATTTAGAATATCTGTATGGATGATTGATTTATGTGAGAAAAATAGGCCTTCTTTTCTCAAATATTTGCGTTTTCAGTACTTTTCTATAACTTATTTCAAAAGATTGGGTAATTTTTCTACGTGCAGAAGGCGTGGCGTCGGTCGGCAAGCCAGCGTCACGCCGGAATTTTTTTTTTCGGGCGGGAGCGATTACAGATGAGCGTTGTCTCAGGTTGGCATCCTTGGGTGGGGATTGCGTTACGGTCCAAACATAGAGTTTTTCAATTCAGCCAGCTATGCTGAGGGTTTCTCGCTACGGTCCTACGGAGAGGTGACAACGCACTGATCGTTTCTGATTGGCCGAGAGGAAAGTTTTACCGCCGCAGGCTATTTCGGAAAAACCGGTTATGCGCACAAACCAGTTTAAACCTTCTGTCACCTCTCTTCCCACTCTAGGCTCTCTATTTCGACCGATTCACTCGGCGGATTCGCCGTTCGCGGAAATCTGAAAATGGCCCATTAGACTTCCAAAAACATTGGAGTGCAACTTCTTCATTGGACTATGTTGTGCAAAACTTCTCAGACTTTTTGCACCAATAATCAGATCTATATACCTTTTTGTTTGGTACTTTTCCATAATACCGGCGCAATAGTGATAAACTACTGGAAGCTACTGCCCCAAATCCATTAACGGAAGAACTATTTTTGGATTACAAATCAAACTAACAAGAAACAACAAGCTCTTGGAAAAATTCCCGATTACGGTCGATTCCATCACTAATGGAGGCTTTACACCACGCGGTTTGCGACAGCGATTCCGCGATTTTCTGCTATTGCGACAACCGCAGTAACTCGGCGACCTCTCGAAAGAGGGCGCTGTTCAATTAAGGGAAGATTGGCAATTTTTGTCAAGAATTGCGTGGTGTAAAGCCGCCTTAACACGTTCACGCCTGGGCTGATTTTCATGTTTTTCGCTGGGAGGCGGCGCTCAACTTCATGCTGCGCTTCATCTGGCGGCGCCACTCGATAAGGCACTCTGGTGCGGGCCACCGGTGGACCGCGCCGGCGTGAACGTGTTAAAACGTTAAAAAACCCATAACAGAGAAACAATAGTGTCGAAGCTAGGTTGATACCTGCAGCAAAGCACACATGCCAACTCAACTCAAATAGTGATAAATTCGCCAATACAACGCAAATGGAAGTTGCTTCGCGTGATTTCTTCCGGCGCGGCGACCGTGTGCTGTCGCCAAAAAGTCTGCCAGGCGAGATTTGCGCCGGTACGGCTGGAAAAGTACCCTTTTCTCAGCGGTTTTTAGAATACAATAAATTGACATTTTTGCTATAGGCTTTTGAGCAAAACTAAATACTTATGTAATCAATATATAATTGCTAATTTACTTATCACACTCCCTAATATTTCATAGTAGTTTTAGCATTTTAAGAAAAATAAAATAGTAGCAATAATTTATACCCAACTTAAGGAATTGAGTGGCGGAACCCATGAACCCATGGGCGGATTTGGTGGTGAACCCTGGAGGTGCATACTGGAAAACTTGGGGGTGCAAGCTGTCCCTGATGGCTTTGAAAACATGATTTTCCCCTATAAAAATGGAATTTTCTCAAAAAGTTGGGGGTGCGTTGCACCCCATAAATCCGCCCATGTGCTTATCCTTTTCTACAGATGACATTTTCACTGTAATTATATTTAGTGATCAAAGATTTTCTACTTTAATTTAGTGCGATTGATTTAAGACAATATACCGCATATTCATACAATCCGAACACATACACAAAAATGAGACCATTGATTTATATTGAAGAAAGCCTATAATTATTAAAGCTGATGATTATACAGTTTTAATGTCTAAGCTCAAGAGAAAGAAACTGACTATTTAACAGATCCAAATCTTTATTGAATAACAACTTAATTTACTATGTCAATACAACAAACACTCGGCTACTTTTATAATACTGCCAAATCTGAAATTTTCAAGTAAATAACTCTCAGGACACTGACCAATATCTGAAATCAAAAGCACATAATATAATTAGATACTCAAACTCGTAGCAAGCTAATGAAATGTAGGTGATTATTGATAATTCCGCATCCCATTGTGACACAAACGTTAGCATCACTATTTTTTGCATATTATTTTTGGGCAATAAGGAACTTGCATGATTTTTTAATTTTTTTAATCTATTCACGCAAAAATAGGCCTCTACACAAAATTTGAGGCCGATTGAAAAATTTTTCGATTGCAAAAAAAATTATCAAAAATCGTGTTTTTCGAAGCAACTGAAAACGCTTAATTGCATGCACAGTAACGTCACTAATCATGGACTTCGCCTAAAAGTTTGCCTTGGATTTCTGACCGCCACCAGAAGTGTCCAGAAGGTAAATATTAAAACACTCATATCGGACACTTCTGAAAAAAGAAATCAATCATGATTGCAATTTGGCTCGATGGATTCTACGCCACTGTGCATTAGGGTGTCCCTTAAAAATCGAAAGTCGGGGAAACTTTTGAGACACCCCCTAATTTTTTTCCTTTTGGTAACCTAAGAAAGTGTGCAAAATCTTAAATCGATCAGAAAATATTAACACGTGCCTCAAACGGCCTAAAGTTGGGAAATTTTGACATTTTTCTCATTTTTTCGAGAATTTTTAAAAATTCCTTAAAATATTATTTTGTCGAATAATAGGGCTTTAACACATCTAAAAATTCATGTTTGACCGTTTTTCATTCCTAGCTAGGTGAAATTACCCAGTTTTTAGCCTGGTCATCAATCGGAAAATCATCAAATTTGCCCATTTTATACTGAGAATAGAGGATACAAAAGTCAGTGGGGAATGACTTATAACCACGTAATTCCATAACTAGGTACCATTTGTAGACGATATTAATGTGTAGATAAATTATCTGGATCATTAATTAATTTCTAATATTTTAATTACAGGTGCCATATTGGATTGCATTACCCCTAAAAAAATTCTTCGATAAACGGTATGGGTATGTTTGGTATTGGGCAATGCGTATTTGAGGTTACTAATCTCAATTAATACTAATAAAATCCTTATATCACATTTTAAAACTCTTTACTCAATTCGAGTGACCAGTATATCTCTTATTCTTATTACATAACTATATAGATGATAAAATTCTAAATGCATAATAGGGAAAAGAGAAATTCTAGAAAAATATTGAAAAACTAGACGTTCGTTAATACATACAGAAGTATTGTATTCTGAAACTTAGTTGAAAAATTGAAGTTGATACAAAATTAACCCTCTCTTCAAGATGAGTGAGCCTACTGCACTCAGAATATAAGTATTTAACTATGTTTAAAGACTGTTCTAGTATTTATCATAATTTGAATGCATAAAGAGCATAAAATATTCCTGCAGCATGAGAAACCTATTATATACTGATATTGTGTTTGAGAATATGTTAAATATTAACAATGATTGCTGAAACCTGTCCTTTTTTAAAATCAGTTTGAGCTACACTTCACTCTATAAAATTTATACAGCTTAGACTCATTCATAATACACTAAGGGTTTAAAATAATTTAATTTTATAAGGAAACTTCTCAAAAAATCAATTCGAAACCTAATTTCTCTTCAAGAACGTGATGATGAAACTGATGAAAATCGTACAGTGCGAAAAAATGTTAAGACTAGTTGAAGAGTTACAGAAACTGTAGTTAGTATTAGAAAATATTGTGACAGAAACTGTAATTAATATAGCTAAGAACCAAATATCAATGTTTAATATGCTTTCATGTTACTAATTTGCTGAATTGCCGGTAGTTTTATGTATCAAATAACAGTATCTATAAACATATTTAATGACATGATTAAAAACATGGATAATCTGGGTGTAGTAGGCTCAATCATTATGATGAAGAGCGGATAATTTTCTAACAACCTCAATTTTTTAACAATACAATACCATACTTCTGAATACGCTGAAGTCTAGTTGTTCGATATTTTTCTCGAATTTTGATTGATCCTTTTATGCGTTAAGAATAATTATAGTTATGAAATCGTGGTTTACGCTAGTAATACGAGATATACTGGTCATTCGAATTGAGTAAAGAGTTTTAAAATGTGATATAAGGATTTTATTAGTATTAATTGAGATTAGTAACCTCAAATAATACGCATTGCCCAATACCAAACAAACCCATGACGTTTATCGCAGAATTTTTTTAGGGGTAATGCAATCCAATATGGCGCCTGTAATTAAAATGTTTGAAATTAATTAATGCTCCAGATAATTTATCTACACATCAATATCGTCTACAAATGGTACCTAGTTATGGAATTACTTGGTTATAAGTCATTCCCCACTGACTTTTGTATCCTCTATTCTCAGTATAAAATGGGCAAATTTGATGATTTTCCGATTGATGACCAGGCTAAAAACTGGGTAATTTCGCCTAGCTAGGAATGAAAAACGGTCAAACATGAATTTTTAGATGTGTTAAAGCCCTATTATTCGACAAAATAATATTTTAAAGAATTTTTAAAAATTTTTGAAAAAATGAGAAAAATGTCAAAATTTCCCAACTTTAGGCCGTTTGAGGCACGTGTTAATATTTTCTGATCGATTTAAGATTTTGCACACTTTCTTAGGATACCAAAAGGAAAAAAATTAGGGGGTGTCTCAAAAGTTTCCCCGACTTTCGATTTTTAAGGGACACCCTACTGTGCATGCAAACACACTTCGCGTTTTCAGTCACGTGTTTTTCACGACTTTTAAATTAAAATATTTAAGTACTTGTACACTTTTTTGAAAATTTGACAAAATATTTCATTTTTCTATACAAAAAACCATAGGGGACATCCATAAATTACGTGAGGCGTTTTTTCCATAAACTGGACCCCCCTCCCCTTGGTGAGATTTTGCGCGTGAGATTTACCTACAACATTTTTTTTTAAATTGAAGTATCTTATCCTTTCTCATACTTAAAAAAAGAAAATCGTATAATTTCTAACTTAAAAAGTTGACGTGAGATTTTAATCGACCCCCCCTCCCCCCTTGGTGAGATTTTTCCAAACCCCTCCCCCCCTTTTTGACCTCACGTAATTTATGGATGTCCCCATACGAAACACTTGATGACCTGACATTATTGACAAACAATATTTTTTTAGTTATCAATTAGCTATACTTCACAGCATAACTTTTCCCCCAACACCGGGACTCGACCAACACACACAACAACGGGTAAAATTGGTTTTGAGGAAAAGTCTTAACAATACTTACTTTCGGGGACGGGCGGACCAACTTCGGGGGTCTCCTGCTGCTCTGTCCTAGCCCCTGGTCAAAGAAATCTCTTTGCGAGGACATGAGAAATATGTCAATCGAGGAACAAGGTCAAGTCAATGAAACTTCCTTAATTCGGGATCCTCGAATTTCTAAGCCCCCTGAAATAAAAAAAACAATAAAAGCCATGAACAACAGTAAAAATTGGTAAACGCATTTGACGAAAAGTCTTAACAATAATTACTTTTGGGGACGGGCGGTTCAACTTCGGGGATCTCCTGCTTCTCTGTCCTAGCCCCTGGTCAAAACAATCTCTTTCCGAGGACATGAGGAATATGTGGATCGAGGAACAAGATCCAGTCGTTGAAACTTCCTGAATTCGGGATCCTCGAATTTCCAAGCCCCCTGAAATAAAATGAAAGAATAAAAGACATGAACAAAGTTGATCGGAAAAATGGAGACTTTCCCAGATCGCACCTGGGCATGTTTTTCTCACGCGAAAGAGCAAAACAAAATTCTTTCCTGGCGGGGAATTTGCAGGCAGATGGCTGAGAAGGAAATCGTAAGCAATACGCAGGGAACTGGACTTTTGAGGCAAAAATTACAAAATAGAGTCTAGAAATTCGGTTGCCAGACAGAAAAAAATCAAAGGGTGCAAGTGGACGCCGGGTGGACAAAGGATTAGGTCAGAACCGATCAACGTTAACTAATAGGGGAGACCTGGAAGCTAGGGTCGAAGCCCTAAACCCGGCCGGAAACTGACTATCCAGACCAAATCAAAAAATTTGCTGCTAAATACCATTTACATGGTTGTTTGAAAAAAACTATACATTTGTGATTAATGTAAAGAATCTTTTGTGCCCTGAATGTTTCGAGTCATTTCATTCTCGATGAAAAAAACATTTCCTAATTTTTTTTCTATTTCTTTCTTTACTTGTATAATTCCATAAAACGATAAAAACATTTTAAGAAAAATTAAATATGGACTTAAATTTGAAAATGTAATAAGATCACATCAACGTACACATGCAACCTTTAAGCAGTGGCGGCTCGTCCATAGGGGCTGCAGCACCCCCAACCAAAATTCCCCGAAATTCCAATTTTTATTTGCTTTACAATATTTAACAAATTATCTATTTCCCCCTTTAATCTTTGTCTTTTATAATCCTTTTTTAATTAATAATTCTCTGCTATGCCGTCTCGACAACAGATTTCTTTCCGGGTCGGTCAGCCCCCGCAGATATACCAATCGTGGAATAAAACACTAGCTCTATCATATCAAATCAAAATATCAAGAATTTAGCATGCGAATCTGTTAGGAGAAAAGGGGCTGCTTTTCAGCAGCCCCGACCAAAAGAGTGATAGCCTTTTCTCTTGAGAGAGCTGTAAAAAACAAATTTAAGGGAAGAAAAAAAATAAACGATATCTACTACTAATAAATCACAGATTTTCTCACTCCAACAGAGAGAGAACAAAATATTTTCTGATATTTCGGCAAGTCCATAAAGATTTATGTTTAATTTTTTGTAGCCAAGTTTTTATTTATTTTTAATGAACAAATTGAATTCGGAATATAGATTTTAGTTTCATTTGCTTTTGAGATACTAAATGAAATAGACTTCATATTTGATTCTTCATATTCGTAATAATCAGCTAAATATAGGTAAGTTACAGTTTTTGAATGCTTATTAAGTGTGAAATCGAAATTTTATATTGTTCTCATATTTTCACGTTTTTGTGAAATATTATTTGGCATTATATCGCTTAAAATAAGTTGCCAACTTCGGTACCGCCGGAGCAGCCCCCCTTATAATTTTACCATCGAGCCGCCACTGCCTTTAAGTACGATTAGCCTCACATGAGGCTCATAAAAATAACTAGGAAGGAGTGCACACAAGAAAAAAATTTTTCAGACAAATTATAGGGGCATTTTGGATGTATTGAGAAGACGAAAAAGTTTTTTCCCTTTTTTAATGTGTTGGTGCCGAGAGGGTTAATGTATCCCAATATCCTATTTAGCCTTTTTACTAGCAGCTGAACACTGATGAACCCATTTAAAGTCCTCATTAACTATCACCCCTAAATCTCTGATCATATTACCTTCTTTAACTTTGTCCCCTTGCAGATAAAATTCTGCCCTACCATTCCCCCGACCCATATGAAGTACCTGACATTTTTGGAAACTCATGATGGAAAATTATGATAACCTCGCAAAGCTTCCTAGATGAATCATTATAACCTCACATAGCTTTCTAGATGATCCTTTAACTAATAATAAAATTAATTAAGAAACATTAACTATATTCTTAAACTAAAAATAATTAAAGGTCAAAATGTGGAATTTTGCTAAAACTAATTGTTCCGACAAAATTAACATTTACACATAAAATCAGAGCTATTTCAGTTAATTACATTTTGATTACAATAATTGTTTTTTGTACAGTAAAATTTGTCTAGGGGACATCCATAAATTAGGTGAGGTCAAAAAGGGAGGAGGGGTTTGGAAAAATCTCACCAAGGGCCAAGGAGGGAGGGGGGTCGAGTAAAATCTCACGTCAACTTCTTAAGTTAGAAATTATACGATTTTCTTTTTTAAGAAAAAGGAAGCATACCCACAGATATGATACTGTGGTGATTTTTAGGCGGAATAATGTCCTGTTCCCCTACATCAGTGGTTTCCAACCTACGGCCCGCGAGGCTGATCCATGTGGCCCGCGAACTCGTTAAATCTTATAAACAAAAACCACTTTAAGAAATCTTCCAAGAAAACCACGAAATCGTGCAAGACATTATGGAATTCTTCAACAACCAGTAATTTTTGTACTTCTCTTTTTTGGTTTTTCTAGATACGGGGAATTTGCCATTTGATAAATATTTTTCAGTATCAGTTAGCAGTGGCGGATCTACGGGGGGGCTTTCGGGCTGAAGCCCCCCAAAGCGTCTAATACTTTACTAAGTTTGTCAAACCGCAAAAAATCTATATCCGAAATTCGGATGAGGCGTACCAAAACGAGTTGAAAAAGTGGTGTTTTTGACTTAAAATTTCAAAAATTTTCGGGGGAGGACCCCCAAGCCCCCCTTATAGTGGTTTGAGTAGGATAATTCACTACCTTTTCTGTATTACCATTAACAAGAAGATTCAATTCGATTATGAAAATTTTTAGCCCCCCAAAACCAAATCCTGGATCCGCCACTGTCAGTTAGCAAGCCATTTGAATTCAGTTTATAAGGATCTTTTTAGAACCAAACTTCGAAAAGATGTCCGATCGTAAAAAATTGAAAATTCACTCGGAATGCTGAAACCTTCAAGAAAAGTGGACAAATTCATATTTCTCCATTCAGTGAGAAAATAAACCGTTGTGTCTTATACTGCCGTCCTAAGCGAAAGTGTACACTAACGCAATTTCTTACAGATTTACTTTGAGAAAAATCTCGCCAAAAGAGTATTTGGCGGATTTTTAATTCTATGCGGTAGACCCTGCTTTTAATATCAAATATTAGCTAAGCCCCAAAAAAACCTCTGTTATCAGTTACAGCGTTGGGTTGCGTTAGGGTTCGGAATGCGTATATATTTATGGCAAGCAGGGTTCAATTACAAATTATTAGCATTTCAGCTGCAAACTCGAGCGAGTCGCAGATTCCAGATGTAACAATAACATTGATATATTACATGTTCTTAAAACAATATGTTTTAAAATATTCCGTTTTAGTTTAAGTATTATTTTCAATTTAAATTGATGTTAATTTCAATCTTCCTACTACTATTATAATTGTGAATGTTTGTCCGGATGTTTGTTACTCTTTCACGCAAAAACTACTGAATGGATTTTAATGAAATTTTACCATAATGTAGCTTATACATCAGAATAACACATAGGCTATAATTTATAAAGAGAAAATCAGTCCTTCATTCTTTTTTTCCCGTTTTTCCTGCTTTTTTCACTTATTTTTCCGTGTTTGAAAACCTGTTTTACCAGTCATACAACGAGTTAAAACTAAAACTTTGTTTCAAATGAGACACAGATCACTAGACTTTTTCGTTTACTAGATATTTTTTTTTTAGTTTTAAACACTGGTTTTAAATTTCTTAATTTGTTCACTAGACTTTTACAACGTTTTCAAATTTGTTATTTTATAAAGGCACCAAGATATTATTAAACATTATCAGAAACATCGGAATTGTAAAAAGTGACAAGAACACCGGGATTGGAAAATTAGCGAGAACATCGGGAAGGAAAAAATACCGAGAACACTGGGATAGGAAATTTACCATAAAGACACCCAGAATACCGGAATATAAAAATTACCGTAAACACTGAGATAGGAAAATTACCGGGAACGCAGCCGGGATTAGAAAAATTACCATGATCACCGGGCACCGGGATAAGATTACCGGGAACACTGGGATAGGAAAGAGGCGCCTGGGATACCGGGATGATTTGTAATATTGCTAATTTACAAAATTATAAATGTATTTTAAGAAATATTTTAAAAAATAAATTTATACACCCCACCCGTGCAAGGCCGGGTATAACAGCTAGTACAAAAATATTAGTTTGCTTTCAATTCTGATATTTAAGGAGTTTTTTCATGATCTTGCCAAGCATTCTACTAGTGGCTTGGAAGTAGCGAGATATAATTCTCGCCAATTTAAAAACGCGCCAAGGGAGAAAGAAAATGAAGTTTTAAGAAAACCCGTTTACGTACATTTCGCTTAGGACGGCTGTATATGTAAGGAGACTGTTTTAGGTGCTGTGAAGCCCAAAATGGAAACGAATCTGATAGAAAATTATTTTTAAAGGTTGTAGGTAAATCTCACGTGGGGGGAGGGGGTCCAGATTTTGGAAAAAACACCTCGCGTAATTTATGGATGTCCCCCTACCGTTGCTTGGCGGAGGAAAACCAGTTTCCTCTGCCTTCCACAATGCAGAGAAACCGGTTTTTCTCCGCCAAGCGACGGTAGACAAATAATACCTCACCCTGTTGTTTCACATATAATATTTTTTGTATAATTAATGACCAGATAGTTTAGCATTGGGTTTATCCCAATTAATTTTTTGAGAGAGGCAGTGTTTTTCAGATTACTTCCGATTAAAATGGAATCTCCATTTTTCACAACTTCGTTTATGAACGAAGGTGGAAGATGGGAGCTTTCTTTCATCGCCATTTCGATTCTAATGAAAATAATTCCATTCGAAAAAAAAGCACCCTTCGAAAAAAAAAATAAAAACCCTTTCTTTTTCAGTAATATATTTCTCCACTCTCCCGCGCATCGCAAACAAAATAATAAAAAAGGACTACTGGTGCTTCCGCGAAACTCGGAAGAAAAAACGAACGACTGACACCCGGCTGGCCCAACCAGAACACTCCAAAGTTAACATCGCCATATCAATGCTGCGAATGTTAATACGCATCCGCGATAGGCTAAGGCGGAAACAACGAAAATCAACCGGATTGGGAAATGAGACCGGAGGGCGAGAGCTGACGATCGGGGTACACCAAGATTGGGAGAGAGGCCCGGACGTACTACGGGGCGTGGGGATCCCACGCCAGTGGCGGATCTACGGGGGGGCTTTCGGGCTGAAGCCCCCCCAAAACGTCCAATATTTTACTAAGTTTGTCAAAACGCAAAAAATCTATATCCGAAATTCGGATGAGGCGTACCAAAACGAGTTGAAAAAGTGGGGTTTTTGACTTAAATTTCCAAAAATTTTCTGGGGGAGAACCCCCAAACCCCCCTTTTAGTGGTTTGAGTAGGATTATTCACTACCTTTTCCGTATTAACATTAACAAAAAGATTCAATTGGATTAGGAAAATTTTTAGCCCCCCAAAACCAAATCCTGGATCCGCCACTGTCCCACGCAAATGGTCGAAGAAAGTACCACCCAAAGGGGGGAAGGGAGATAATAAAGAAATTAACAAGGGATCAGGAGCTCACTTTTCTCACCTTCCCAATTTTCCCTTTACCTGGGAAAAATAATTTTATTGGACTGGAATCGGCTATCATCGGAGGCCATCATTTATATCATCGGCAGGCTATCATCGGAGAACTTTATGAAGAAACTGATAAATTATAGTTGGGTGCGCGTTTGAGTATAAGATTATTATTGATTCGTAAGTCCGATCTATGCAGATTTTGTAGTGTTCGCGAGTATAGGGTGGGTTGGGGTAAAATGGGTAAATTTTTATGTACTTTCACATTCTAAGTTTTATTTCATCAAAACTATTACTTTTTAATGATTTCTTTCCATTGGCCCACGTTGGGGTAAAATAGGTCATTACTTTGATGCTAAGTTTAACCAACTTATAGCTAAAAAATATTTGATAAAATTAGATGAAAATGTTCTGAAGGATTGTAATGACCTATTTTACCCCAACGTGGGGTAAAATGGGTCTCATTGCAAAAAGATGTCAAAAATATATTTATTACTAAATATACATGAAAATAAGAAAAAAGGCAATCGGTTTTAAGCCGTTTTTATCTGAAGAAATTTGTTTTAAGTTGTACTTTAATGAAATTGTAAAACTCTGAAGTTAATGAACGTTGTTCAAGTATAGCAATTAAAATTCTGCATTTCGAGAAAAAAATAAACTTGTTTGACAGTTCAATGTATTTTTGAAGGAAATAAGTTAAAAACATTGTAGGCGACTGCCTAAGTACAAAATATTTTTATAAAAGATAAAATATTTTATATTTTTCTAAGCTGATTGGCTTGAAATGTCTCCCAGACTTTCTTTTATGGAAAAGTATTACAAAAGTCTGCTGTAATTTTTTACAATATATAGATTATTTGGAAGTTGGTAAACCCTGTTTTTTCGACAACACCATTTACCGTTCAAATAAAATATTTTTTCAGTTCTTAAATTCATTAATCTAAATTTTTGACAGTCGGAAAGTGTTGCCAACAGATAAAAGATTATAATACAAAAAATGAGCGAAAATAATTTAATTTAAATTTGATTTAGAACGAGTTAATTAAAACTGACCCATATTACCCCAACCCACCCTATATCAGTAAACTCCGGTGAATTTTGTCGTGTGTGCGCGCGAGTACGAGGGTAGTTTGAAAAGTTCTCGGCCTGACCATGAAAATATTAACTTATGGTTTCAGAAATGGTTTATTTGTCAACATTGACTCCTTTTAGGCTGCCTCACTTTTTGGAACGACAGTCCTGTCTTATTTTATACTCCTATGGGGATGTTCTAGAATTTCGTCATAAAAACCTACTTATCTCACAAAAACTTCTAAATTCAAAGTAAAACGGTGACCAGAGGGGAAATTTTCACTTTGGGGGATAGAAGGAAGTTTGAAGATACCAAATCTGGGTAATAGGGTGAGTAATTTTAAAATTTTTAATCGATATCCCTCAATTTTTCCAATGCCAAAATACATTTGTTAACATGAGCACTATTCTGATCAGAAATGCCATTTAAATCTGCTTAATTAATTTTTTTCTCGGATATTCTCATCAACAGTTTAAATTAGTATTCTCAAATTATATTCATACCCTTTTCAGTCCTCAAATTCATAAATCTTAATTTTTGACAGTCGAAAAAGGTTGCCAACAGATTAAAGAATATAATTTAAAAAATTAGTGAAAAAATTCAATTTAAATTTGATTTATATCGAGTTAATTAAAACTAACCCATTTTACCCCATGACCCACTTTACCCCAACCCACCCTATTCCATGAAATAACTGCATTATTTACTTTAACGGTAACATATAAATGTGTTAATGCTGCCGATTATATACATTTGAATATAGGCTAAATTAAGAACCAATTCCAATTATTATGCTAATCTCCCAATTCCTATTTTTTAATCAGCAGGATTATTGAATGTATTATTGTGACTCGAATAATTTAATTTTTTGTGAATCCCATTAGTGTTTGGTTGTTATGCAATGAATGTATTTTACTGTATGGATTTTAACTCATAATATTGTATTGTATTGATTAGGGTGGGTTGGGGTAAAATGGGTCAATTTTTAGGTACTTTCACATTCTAAGTTTTATTTCATCAAAACTATTACTTTTTAATGATTTCTTTCAATTGGATCTTGACATTACAATCCTTCAGAACATTTTCATCGATTTTTATCAGTTATATGTTGGTTAAACTTAGCATCAAAATAATGACCTATTTCACCCCAACTTGGGGTAAAATAGGTTTCATTGCAAAAAGATGTCAAAAATACATTTATTACTAAATATACATAAAAATAAGAAAAAAGTCAATCGGTTAAGCAGTTTTTATCTGAAGAAATTTGTTTTAAGTTGTACTTTAATGCAATTGTAAAACTCCGAAGTTAATGAACATTGTTCAAATGTAGCAATTAAAATACTGCATTTGGAGAAAAAATAAACTTGTTTGACAGTTCATTGTATATTTGAAGGAAATAAGTTTAAAAATTGTTTTTACTTAATACAGAAGGCCTCCTAACTATGACCCATTTTACCCCAAGTACAAAATATTGTTATAAAAGAGAAAATATTTTATATTTTTTTAAGCTGATTGGCTTGAAATGTCTCTCGGACTTTCTTTTATGGAAAAATATTACAAAAGTCTGCTGTAATTTATTACAATATATAGATATTTTGGAAGATAGTAAACTCTGTTTTTTCAACAACGCCATTTACCGTTCAAATAAAATATTTTTTCTGTTCTTAAATTCATGAATCTAAATTTTTGACAGTTGGAAAATGTTGCCAACAGGTGCAAGATTACAACACAAAAAAATGAGCGAAAATAATTCAATTTAAATTTGATTTATATCGAGTTAATTAAAACTCACCCATTTTACCCCAAGACCCACTTTACCCCAACCCACCCTATATAAGATATTATATCATGAATTAACAATAATAAACAGATGCTCTTTAAGAGATTAAGGGAAAAATCATAAGAACCGAAGCTATTGGATAATATAGAGAAATTATTAAAATATGCATATTCATAATATTCATATTGTAAGGGAGTTGGTATATTATATATATTAATAAATATGTGCTTTGAATTAAATCAGTGGTCTTGATTTTTACTCTATCATATGCTGTCAAAAATAACCAATATACGATTATTACCAAATTTTTATTAACGTTTGCGCCAAGTTCGCACAAATGGTAAAATCTAATTCTTTCAAGGCGACTTCACCCAAATACATCAGTAAAAATATGTATATGCAATTCAAAAAAAATTATGTCTAAACAATACTTACTTTCGGGGACGGGCGGCCCAACTTCGGAGGTCTCCTGCTTCTCTGTCCTAGGCCCTGGTCAGGACAATCTCCTTCCGAGGACATGAGAAATATGTCGATCGAGGAACAAGGTCCAGTCGTTGAAACTTCCTGAAATCGGGATCCACGAATTTCTAAGCCCCCTGAAATATAAAAACAATAAAAGAAATGAACATAAGTAAAAATTGGTAAACGCATTTGAAAAGTCTAAACAATACTTACTTTCGGTGACGGGCGGTCCAACTTAGGAGGTCTCCTGCTTCTCTGTCCTAGGCCCTGGTCAGGACAATCTCCTTCCGAGGACATGAGAAATATGTCAATCGAGGAACAAGGTCCAGTCAATGAAACTTCCTTAATTCGGGATCCTCAAATTTCTAAGCCCCCTGAAATAAGAAAATACAACAAAAGAAATGAACATAAGTTAAAGTTGGTAAACACATTTGAGGAAAGGTCTAAACAATACTTACTTTCGGGGACTGGCGGCCCAACTTCGGGGGTCTCCTCCTTCTCTGTCCTAGCCCCTGCTCAGGACAATCTCCTTCCGAGGACATGAGAAATATTTCGATCGAGGAACAAGATCCAGTCGTTGAAACTTCCTGAATTCGGGATCCTCGAATTTCTAAGCCCCCTGAAATAAAAAAAACAATAAAAGCCATGAACATAAGTAAAAATTGGTAAACGCATTTGAAAAGTCTAAACAATACTTACTTTTGGTGACGGGCGGTCCAACTTCGGAAGTCGCTGGTCAAGACAATCTCCTTCCAAGAACATGAGAAATATGTCGATCGAGGAACAAGGTCCAGTCGTTGAAACTTCCTGAAATCGGGATTCACGAATTTCTAAGCCCCCTGAAATATAAAAACAATAAAAGAAATGAACATAAGTAAAAATTGGTAAACGCATTTGAAAAGTCTAAACAATACTTACTTTCGGGGACGGGCGGCCCAACTTCGGAGGTCTCCTGCTTCTCTGTCCTAGGCCCTGGTCAGGACAATCTCCTTCCGAGGACATGAGAAATATGTCGATCGAGGAACAAGGTCCAGTCGTTGAAACTTCCTGAAATCGGGATCCACGAATTTCTAAGCCCCCTGAAATATAAAAACAATAAAAGAAATGAACATAAGTAAAAATTGGTAAACGCATTTGAAAAGTCTAAACAATACTTACTTTCGGTGACGGGCGGTCCAACTTAGGAGGTCTCCTGCTTCTCTGTCCTAGGCCCTGGTCAGGACAATCTCCTTCCGAGGACATGAGAAATATGTCAATCGAGGAACAAGGTCCAGTCAATGAAACTTCCTTAATTCGGGATCCTCAAATTTCTAAGCCCCCTGAAATAAGAAAATACAACAAAAGAAATGAACATAAGTTAAAGTTGGTAAACACATTTGAGGAAAGGTCTAAACAATACTTACTTTCGGGGACTGGCGGCCCAACTTCGGGGGTCTCCTCCTTCTCTGTCCTAGCCCCTGCTCAGGACAATCTCCTTCCGAGGACATGAGAAATATTTCGATCGAGGAACAAGATCCAGTCGTTGAAACTTCCTGAATTCGGGATCCTCGAATTTCTAAGCCCCCTGAAATAAAAAAAACAATAAAAGCCATGAACATAAGTAAAAATTGGTAAACGCATTTGAAAAGTCTAAACAATACTTACTTTCGGTGACGGGCGGTCCAACTTAGGAGGTCTCCTGCTTCTCTGTCCTAGGCCCTGGTCAGGACAATCTCCTTCCGAGGACATGAGAAATATGTCAATCGAGGAACAAGGTCCAGTCAATGAAACTTCCTTAATTCGGGATCCTCAAATTTCTAAGCCCCCTGAAATAAGAAAATACAACAAAAGAAATGAACATAAGTTAAAGTTGGTAAACACATTTGAGGAAAGGTCTAAACAATACTTACTTTCGGGGACTGGCGGCCCAACTTCGGGGGTCTCCTCCTTCTCTGTCCTAGCCCCTGCTCAGGACAATCTCCTTCCGAGGACATGAGAAATATTTCGATCGAGGAACAAGATCCAGTCGTTGAAACTTCCTGAATTCGGGATCCTCGAATTTCTAAGCCCCCTGAAATAAAAAAAACATTAAAAGCCATGAACATAAGTAAAAATTGGTAAACGCATTTGAAAAGTCTAAACAATACTTACTTTTGGTGACGGGCGGTCCAACTTCGGGAGTCGCTGGTCAAGACAATCTCCTTCCAAGAACATGAGAAATATGTCGATCGAGGAACAAGGTCCAGTCGTTGAAACTTCCTGAAATCGGGATCCACGAATTTCTAAGCCCCCTGAAATATAAAAACAATAAAAGAAATGAACATAAGTAAAAATTGGTAAACGCATTTGAAAAGTCTAAACAATACTTACTTTCGGTGACGGGCGGTCCAACTTAGGAGGTCTCCTGCTTCTCTGTCCTAGGCCCTGGTCAGGACAATCTCCTTCCGAGGACATGAGAAATATGTCAATCGAGGAACAAGATCCAGTCGTTGAAACTTCCTGAATTCGGGATCCTCGAATTTCTAAGCCCCCTGAAATAAAAAAAACAATAAAAGCCATGAACATAAGTAAAAATTGGTAAACGCATTTGAAAAGTCTAAACAATACTTACTTTTGGTGACGGGCGGTCCAACTTCGGGAGTCGCTGGTCAAGACAATCTCCTTCCAAGAACATGAGAAATATGTCGATCGAGGAACAAGGTCCAGTCGTTGAAACTTCCTGAAATCGGGATCCACGAATTTCTAAGCCCCCTGAAATATAAAAACAATAAAAGAAATGAACATAAGTAAAAATTGGTAAACGCATTTGAAAAGTCTAAACAGTACTTACTTTCGGTGACGGGCGGTCCAACTTAGGAGGTCTCCTGCTTCTCTGTCCTAGGCCCTGGTCAGGACAATCTCCTTCCGAGGACATGAGAAATATGTCAATCGAGGAACAAGGTCCAGTCAATGAAACTTCCTTAATTCGGGATCCTCAAATTTCTAAGCCCCCTGAAATAAGAAAATACAACAAAAGAAATGAACATAAGTTATATAAAGTTGGTAAACACATTTGAGGAAAGGTCTAAACCAGGGGTGGCCAACCCAAATGTTGTTGAGGGCCACTTTGTAAAACCACAATACTCTCCTGGTCCGCATATAAAATTTTAGGATATTAAGTGCACAGAATGACAGTGAAGTAAATTGAATAAATTAGGTATATAAATTAGGGAGTTTCTTAGATCCTTTGCTTAGTTTGACAGATTCCTAAATAAAATATTCATTTAAATTTACCTTAAGGAGCAACCCCAAGAATACCTTCTGTAGTATATCCATAGGAACTAAACAGGTGCCGTTAAAACACTTGGAATCACTCGAAACTAAGGAGCTTGTGGCGCTTATAGAAATTTATTTCGGGAGGACCCAAATTTTCTCTAAAAATTGCAGCTAGATTTTCGCATCGGGAAAAAGTACACCCAAATCTTCCTCTCATGCCCCCATGCATATTTAATTGGTTCAATGCATAAATTAAAATATATTTTTAGTTGGGATATGCACCTGACTGAACTAATATCCTAAAAGTTGTGAACAATAGAGTTCCTAGTACTAAAGGGGGATCTGGGGGTCCTCCCCCAGAAAAAATTTTGGAAATACGACTCTAATTAACAGACTTTAACGTGTTTTGGTACACTTTGTCTGAATTTGGGGGGGCCTTAACTTACCCTAAAACTTTTGACTAAAAAACGTCTTGCGGACCACAAAGTTATTTCAAAACGGGCTGCGGGTTGGCAAAGCCTGATCTAAGAGGTATATGGGGGGTCGGGGGTTCTCCCCCTAAAAAATTTTGAATTTTAGTGTGCAAAAAAGTGTTTTGAAGCTACTTTTTGGAGAGTTTTCAGAGAGCTTCGCGGGCCGCACAAAATGACCCGGAGGGCCGCGGGCCGGCCATGCCAGGTCCAAACAATACTTACTTTCGGGGACTGGCGGCCCAACTTCGGGGGTCTCCTCCTTCTCTGTCCTAGCCCCTGCTCAGGACAATCTCCTTCCGAGGACATGAGAAATATTTCAATCGAGGAACAAGATCCAGTCGTTGAAACTTCCTGAATTCGGGATCCTCGAATTTCTAAGCCCCCTGAAATAAAAAAAACAATAAAAGCCATGAACATAAGTAAAAATTAGTAAACGCATTTGAAAAGTCTAAACAATACTTACTTTTGGTGACGGGCGGTCCAACTTCGGGAGTCGCTGGTCAAGACAATGTCCTTCCGAGGACATGAGAAATATGTAGATCGAGGAACATACAAGTCCCAGTCGTTGAAACTTTGAAAGATCCTTTAATTTCTATGCCACCTGAAATAAAAAACCAATAAAAGGCATGAACATCGGTAAAAATAGGTAAACGCAATTGAAAAAAAAATGTCAAGACAATACTTACTTTCGGGTACAGAATACCCAACTTCGAGGGTATCCTGCTTCTCTGTCCTAGCCCCTGGTCAGGACAATCTCCTTCCAAGGACATGAGAAATATTTCGATCGAAGAACCAATCCCAGTCGTTGAAACTTGGAAGGATCCTCGAATTTCTAAGCCCCCTGAAATAAAAAAAACAATAAAAGACATGAAAACTAAAACTAAACTCATTGGCGCAACAGCCCTAGTGGGCCAAGGCCTACTATGCCCATCTTCGTTTTCGTGGGGCCCTGGGATGCAAGTTGTTAGGCATGTGTCCAAGTTGTGGCAAGTTGTTAGGTGGTCATTCTAACGCGAGACCCCCAGTGTTTAGTTCCAAAGCAAGCTTGGTCCTCATTTTATCGACCCACTGAAGGGATGAAAGGATAAAAGACATGAACATCAGTAAAAATAGGTAAATGCAATTGAAAAATAAGTCAAAACAATACTTACTTTCGGGGACGGTCGGCCCAACTTCGGGGGTCTCCTGCATCTCTATCCGAGCAGGAAAAATCATAGGCGATTGTCTTTGGAACAATTATCGCACCAGCCAAACCGCCGCATTCAGCCTATATTGCTACCGGACATCTTGTGAAAGAAATCATCATCCATGTTGTGGAGTGCACAGCGCCGAAGGCGCTTTTTCATGTGAAAAAATGCTTGCTTGATGCGCCTATAGTGTAGTATCAGCGGCCATCGGCCGCTCCAACTACTGAATAAAAGTGATGACAACAGGAACAGGGAGAAGGACTTCAGCTGCCGAGGCAACTGGAGACTGAAAGGGACAACACAAACACAACACAAAAGACAGCACAAAAATGGGCTGAGCCAGAGTATTAGTTAACAAAGAGGGAAAGAATGAGCGACAGCTTGTCAGCTCTAGTAGTAAGATTAGAAAGAGTTTGAGAGAAATGGTGGATACCACCGACAGAAGAAAAAAGAGAATTTAATTCAATAAGGACGGTTTTGAGAGCGAAAAGGTCGAAATAACCAGAAGAGAAGGAAGGAAAGGGGGAAGGTGATTGGGCGCTCGCTGGAGCTGGGCGCTCTTTTTGCCGGGAGTTCTCTTGGCCGTGATGCCGTGGTAGGAGAGGGTTTTTTCGGCTACGAGCGGGTAATGAGAAGCGCTCGCAGGTAGCTTGCTTGCATCTTGGCCACAGTTAATGCAGTGCGAGGGAGACTGCGGGTCGACGGGGCAATCCCGGTGTGAGTGGTCAGCACCGCATCTGAGACATCGCTGGTCGGATGGACAGTCCATGGCGACGTGTCCAAACCGACAACAGCGGAAGCATTGGAGGGCCGTCCTCCGACGTGGGTTGATGATCTTGGTGGGGTGGCCACAGATGAAGAAGGGATCCGGCGGCAAGCCTTTAGGAAGAAATCTGGCGCTGCAGAGAGAGAAGCCTTGGCGCTTCAGGTCATAGGCCAGATCAGAAAGGCAGAGGTCGGCTGGTAGACCTTAAATGGCTTTCTTTGTTAGCTTTGTCTTGCGCTTCTTGGGGAGGGGGTCTCCCTTGTCATCCAGTTGAATGAGCGGCACCGGGGTTGGAACACGCTCAGCAGGAGGGGGGTGGAGCAGCTCATCCTAGTCGGAAGAAGGAGTTGGAGACAGGAATGGAAGGCACAGAACCTTCAAGGATGTATGTCACATCTTTTTTCCGCTCCTGGAAAGCCATGAACAGGGGCAGGGTAGGGCAGCTTAACACCCGGATAGATCTGCCAGGCAGGCACGGTATCCGACATGATCGAATCTTGTAGTAGCGTCTTATACGAAAAAATTGCTTGCTTGATTATGCTTTGATATGGTACCAGCGGCCGAAGGCCGCTCTAACCACTGTATGTGAAAAAATGACTCCACATCCATTTATATATACAGCTTTCCACAAACTGGTTGAGTTCAGTTCAGTTCGCATTTGACTTCAATAAAGCTCACTGGTTCATTTTAATATTCTCTATAAGGAAATAACCACAGACAATAAGAGACAGACCGGTCAATGGGCGGCCTACGACACGAACGCCCTCAACCCGCGGTACCTGCACTAAAATTGTGGTTACAGTTAAGCTTTTAGGTCTGGCAACCATGGAGACGTTTTGCGAAGACGTAATCCTTAGACCATATGACCACCAGGATCGCGATCCTTGGCGATCATATAAGCCCATTAAATGGTTTTTAAAATTAAAAAATATCTTTTTTTCAACAATTTTTTAAAAGTTGCTATTATAATAGAAAATTTAAATTAAATCATTAAGGTTTGTTATCAACAAAATTTCGTGATCGCATATGATGAAAAACTCGATTGTAAAAATACAAGCTTAAATATAAAGTAATCAAGAATCACACGAGTAAATAATGAATCTAAATGATTTTATTTAATCTCATATTTCAATAACTACAAATATTTGTTATAATCCCTTGGCCTTTTAAGACAAACATGATGTGTAAATGAAGTTGCAATCCTCGTGAATCTAAACGAACATATCTTTTGCAAATACGAATCCCAGATCCCACAGGCACATTCGAAATGAATTCTTGACAATAAAAATATATATTACTAGTATTATTAGAATTAAATACATACGCCTATAATTAACGCGAATTATACTGCTACTATAGCTGACGGTTTAGAAATCATGTTCAGATTTTCCAATACATTGCAAAATAGAGAAGAAACGAGATAAAATGTGCCTTAATGCAATAAGACACCGTTAAAATGATTTATAAATCTTGAAAACAATTTAAAAGAGTACGATTAAACGATTTACACAAACTTCATGTTTACTTTCGAAATCGAATATTGCAAGTTTCGTCAACAAAAAAATGTATAAGGATTTCGATTAAAAAATATTAAATTAATCGATTAATGCCGGTACCGCTTGTCGCAGGCGCCACTTGAGCTCTCTGGATAAGCCCCGCCTATTGACCGGTCTGTCTCTTATTGTCTGTGGAAATAACTCTGTAATAGTTTTTCCAGGCTTGAAAATTTTTGAATGAACAATATTTTATTTCTGAAAAAAATTTATAAAATTTTATTACTTTTCAATTTTCTCAAAACATTGTGTCGAGTGTTTGAACCCACCCGGTTTTGATATTGCCGCGTGGAATGTGACAATGAATTAATTAATACATTGTGATGTGATTTTGCTGGTTGGAACCACCAGAGAATACAATACAGGGTGTTTCAGATAAAACTTCAAAGAGGGGTAGGGCACACCTAGACTACTCATAATCACATAGGAATGGGGCGAAAATGCACCCTTAGGCGTTTTTATAAGCGAGCATAGGAAGTTGTAAAATTCCTTGTGGAAATTGATTGACACGTAACCTCTAATATCGAATTAAAATCGTCAACTCAGGTATTTATTCCATAAAACCAATTAAAGAGCTGAAATTTCAGCTCCTAAATTGGTTTTTATGTAACAAATGCCGGAATCGAACTAGGTTTTAATCCAATCATAAAAGGTTAGGTGTCAGTTTCCAACTGTGAATTTTACTACCTTCAATGCCGGCTTACAAAAACCCCTAGGGCATTAGGGGTGCATTTCTGACCCCTTTTTCCTATGTAATTCTGAGTCTTCTAGGTCAGCATTTCCCAACCTTTTCACCCTCACCGAACCCATCTGACACTGTTCAAGTTTTACGGAACCCCAAAGAATAGCCCATTAAAATATATCACGAATATAATAAAAAAAAGGAAATAACTGTCATGAATTTTTTTTAAAGCAATCTATCTATATATTGTCGGCTTACAGGAGAAAGGTATACTAAGTCATTTTTTGCACAACTACTCCGTTCGAGGCATGGAGGAGAGAGTAATCAGGAGGCGAAATATATACCACTGTAGGGAGAGGATCCCTATTGTCCATCACCGATTTGGTTCATATTTAGTGGGCGAGTAGTGCATGACCACAGAGAAAAATCCTAACAGATGGTCCAGAACACAGAGTACTAGAACAGAGAGTCCGTCGCCATAGGCGCTAATGGAAATTTAAAAGTTGGATGAGTGTGGGGCTATTTTGGCGCTGCGATCGCATCAACGTCACGAGAGGCGGGAGGGAAGAGCCTGATTGGTTGAGAAAAACTTTTTCCTTCTCCTTCGAAAATAGAAGATGGAGAGACAGCCAATCACAGGTTTGATCTCTCTGTCAATCATTTAGTTCATCGTCTCGCCCTCAAAACCATCCAACTTTTGAATATATCGTTTTGGACCATCTGTTAGGATTTTTCTCTGTGGTCCAGAACGATTTATTCAAAAGTTGGATGGATATGAGGGCGCCAAGAGGAACTTAAATGATTGACAGAGAGAGCGGCCATTTTGGAGACCAAACCTGTGAATGGCTGTCACTCAATCTTCTATTTTCGAAGGAGATGGAAAAAGTTTTTGTCAACCAATCAGGCTTTTTATCTCCGCCCCCGCCTCTCGTGACGTAGATGCGATCGCAGCGCCAAAATAGCCCCATATTCATCCAACTTTTCAATTTCCATTAGCGCCTATGGCGACGGACTCTCTGTGCATGACTAGGACATTAATTTTTGACAAATATCAAGAAGCACTTTTCAGAAATTTTAGAGAAAATAGCGATTAAAAAATTTAACATCTAAGGTAAATGTGGGTATAGTGGACACTTTAAGGAAAATTTTTGCTCAATTTATCAATAAATACCAACCTATTTGCTTGGAAACGGTTATCATCCTATTTTTACGTTAATTGGATCTTCTTCTTTCGATTTTACCATTAAAAATTTTAAATAAATTAGGTAAAGTATTTTTAATTAATTTTTAAAAGTACTCCAAATTGCATCTACAGTGGACACCTCTCTTTTTCTGCCTATATGAGGGGTTTATGCATGGAGTTGAGGTTTTTTTTGGTATAGTCATTTAGTTCTAAATAAATCTTCCTTTCAAACGAAATGTATTTTACATTAAATCAAATTAGCTTTATTTAAAAAATATACTTGATAGTTTCCGGCCCAAAGCCTACGCTGTAGCTGATTTGAGAGGAATAAAGCATGTAATTCAATGTTTTGGAAACCTTCGTTCCCGAAGCCAGAATGAAACCAAATTCATACAACACTCATTTATTGTTTACGTTTCTATTAGAAGCCATTGCGGTGGCCACTATTGGAAAATCTAAGATTTTGTGTTGGTAAAGTGGCCACCCCACCCCCATAAGTCCTCATAAAGTCAAAATTTTCAAATAAATTTTATTCATTATCATTTTATACACTCTTCTTTATCTTATTAATTAGCAATCTAAGAGTCAATCAAATGGTAATAAATACAAAAAAAATCAGTTCCGATATACCCGTTTCCTTACGCGATTCCATAAGCGAAATCAAATTTCAGTTACTCGGCCGATGTTGTTATTTTCAAATATTTAAATATCCTTCCCATGCTGATCTGTGGTATCGGTGGTAATTTACCAGCTTACCTGATTGTACAGTCTACTATGCCTATGAATTTTGACGCTGTTTGATGCCTCTAACTCGTTTTATTCAAAATTAATCAGCTATGTGGCCACTATTGGTACAGTGTCCAGTCCACTATATACCCACATTTACCTTACTTATATCTAGGGCTAGGATTTATATGTAATTACATATTTGTTCAGGAATCTGATATTAAAGTGTGCTCTTGAATTCTATACGTTTTAAAATATTTTGAATCGATTAAGACCATGTTTATTTTACATATTTTCACATATTTCGGTTTATGTACATATTTTTACATATTCAACCTATAACTACATATTTTTATTACATATTTATCCATTTCCCAAGTTTTTCAAAAATAATCACACAATTGACCGATTTTCAAATTAAAGTAAAACATAAAATGAAATACGCATTCAAATTGTAGTTAAAATTAGTGCACCCAATGCTGAATTTAACTTTGAAAAGGTTGTGAAGTCGAGATTGTCAGATGAAATGTGTCAGGCGCGCCGAAAAGAGAAGTAGACACATGGTTTTAATTTTTTTTCTCATGACAAGACAGAGTAAAAAACATGATCTGTCGGCAAATAGCGAAAACTAACCTTCCCTACTATGTGCTTGCGTAATATTTAGTTCCCCTTTAAAAAAAATTGCTTGAAATTTTCTTTTTATTATTACATATTTGGCATTTTTTAATACATATTTTGATAAAATAAACACATATTATATGTACATATTTTGGATTTTTAATTACATATAAATCACAGCCCTACTTATATTTAATAAGATCCACATCACATATATTGCAAGCGGATCGTGGTGTAGTGGCAAAGAGCTACGATTCCCAACCAAAAGCAGCATCCATGTTTTCTATTTTATTTTTCCACGCAATTAAGAGCAAAGATCTGAAATAAACTTCTAATAATATTTATTTATTAATTCTAAAAAATATTTTTTCTTCTGCAGAAAAATTTTTTGGTAAATACAGGGTGTATCTGAAATGGCGCAACAAACTTTCAGGGATGATAGTAGATACCTAGACGAGTCAGAATCACATAGGATTTGGGGGTCCCAGACCAAATCCCAGGGAGTTAAAATGGAGTGACACCCCAAAAAAATCATTGAAAAATTCAATTTGTAGAACTACTATGCCTATGTTGTAAAAACTTAATTATGGTCTCAAAAATTGTGGTTTAATATGATCTTTATAGTCCACCGAAAATAGAGTTGAACCTCAAACAAATTGCAATAGAAGGTTTCTCAACGGTTTTCACTTAGAAATGATCTCAATAATAACATACTAAAAATCGGCCAAAATCGGCCAGGCGGAAGTTTAATTTTTTTCAATTTTTTTAAAAATGGCCGAAAAAAAATTAAAAAAAACCAAAACAATAATTTAGACATGTGATACATGTTTATAGGTTATTTTTGAGTGCTGAAACCGAATATTGCATTTAGTTTGGAAAAAAAATTAAATTTCAATTTTTAAAATTAATTTGAATAATTAGCTATATGAAAAAATTAAAACCCCCCTAAAAACCTAACAAAAACATCAAAAGAGATAAATCCAACGGTTTTCATTTAGAAATGACCTAAATATTAACATACTAAAATTTAAAAATTTTACGAGTTAAAGAAGTAAAATTTTTTTCAAATTTCCATTTTTTTTTGCGAAAAATGCATTTTTTTTCCAAATTCGTGCCAAAAACTTTAGAGGCTTTTGAAAAGGTCATTTTTCGGTGGATATTGTCCACAGATAGTTATATAATGGAAAACCGGTGGAATTGACCCTCAATGAATTAGTTAATTATTTTAAATTCTAATGTAAATATGCCAAAGTATTACCTTTTTTCACATTTGTACTACATATTACCAATTTCAAAATTTTAAATAAAATAATTAACTAATTCATTGAGGGACAAATCCACCGGTTTTCCATATAACTATCTGTGGACAATATCCACCGAAAAATGACCTAAAGTTTTTGGCACGAATTTGGAAAAAAAATGCATTTTTCCCAAAAAATAATGGAAATTTGAAAAAAAAATTTACTTCTTTAACTTGTAAAATTTTTAAATTTTAGTATGTTAATATTTAGGTCATTTCTAAATGAAAACCGTTGGATTTATCTCTTTTGATGTTTTTGTTAGGTTTATAGGGGGGTTTTAATTTTTTCATATAGTTAATTATTCAAATTAATTTTAAAAATTGAAATTTCAATTTTTTTTCCAAACTAAATGCAATATTCGGTTTCAGCACTCAAAAATAACCTATAAACATGTATCACATGTCTATATTATTGTTTTGGTTTTTTTTTAAATTTTTTTCGGCCATTTTTAAAAAATTTCAAAAAAATTAAACTTCCGCCCGGCCGATTTTAGCCGATTTTTAGTATGTTATTATTGAGGTCATTTCTAAGTGAAAACCGTTGAGAAACCTTCTATTGCAATTTGTTTGAGGTTCGGCCCAATTTTTCGCTATTTTCAGTGGACTATTAAAATTATCTCAAAAGTCTTCACTTTAAAAATTTTTTTTTATGAAAACAGTTAAAAACCACAAAAAAATGTGAAAATTCTACCAAAAACCTCATTTTGTATTTCGAAATCCTTTCTTTTGATTTTATAATCTGAAAGATCATAGTTGTAAACCCTTAAGTCCAAAGTTTCAAGTAAAACCATCAGTATTAAACGCTTGAGATCCTGTAAAAGTTCGTTTTTTGCGTGCGCAAACTGGTTTCCTATAGCCGTTTCCAAAACGGCAGTTTGCATTGATGGTTTTACGTGACACTTTGGACTTAAGGGTTTTCAACTATGATCTTTCAGATAATTAAATCAAAAGAAAGGATTTCGAAATACAAAATAAAGTTTTGGCAGAGTTTTCACATTTTTTTGTAGTTTTTAAACTTTTTTTTGTAATAAAAAAATTTAAACTGAAAACTTTTAAGATAGTTTTAAAGATCATATTAAACCACAATTTTTGAGATTATATTTAAACTTTTACCAATAGTAGTTTCTTCTACAAATTGAATTTTTCAATAATTTTTTCGGGGTGTCACTCCATTTTTGATCTGGGACCCCATAACCCTATGTGATTCTAACTCGTCTAGGTCAGGGATGGCGAACCTTTTTCGATTAGTGTGCCATTTATATTGCGGTTTATGATTTTCAGGTCTCAAGTGTGCCACTTGTTATTTTTTTGATAAATTATATTTAAACCCTTGGAAAATGAAATCTGCCTTTGAGGGTCGATAGTTTAGAAACTTACAAGTACTCAATCAAGGGCCCCAATCGAAGGCACAAGTTTAGTGGCGGGTCGTGAATTCAGTGGTGTATAGGGTGGGTTGGGGTAAAATGGGTCACTTTTAAGGTACTTTCACATTCTAAGTTTTATTTCTTAAAAACTACTACTTTTTAAGGATTTCTTTCAATTGGATCTTGACATTACAATCCTTCAGAACATTTTCATCTAGTTTTATCAAATACTTTTTAGTTATAAGTTGGTTAAACTTAGCATCAAAATAATGACCTATTTTACCCCAACTTGGGGTAAAATGGGTCTCATTGCAAAAAGATGTCAAAATTATATTTATTACTAAATATACATGAAAATAAGAAAAAGGCAATCGGCTAAGCCGTTTTTATCTGAAAAAATTTGTTTTAAGTTGTACTTTAATGAAATTGTATAAGTCCGAAGTTAATGAACATTGTTCAAATGTAGCAATTAAAATACTTCATTTGGATAAAAAATAAACTTGTATGGAATTTCAATGTATATTTGAAGGAAATAAGTTAAAAACATTGTTTTTACTTAATACAGAAGGCCTTCTAACTATGACCCATTTTACCCCAAGTACAAAATATTGTTATAGAAGATAAAATATTTTATATATTTTTCTAAGCTGATTGGCTTGAAATGTCTCTCGGACTTTCTTTTATGGAAAAATATTACAAAAGTCTGCTGTAATTTATTACAATATATAGATATTTTGGAAGTAAGTAAACCCTGTTTTTTCGACAACGCCATTTACCGTTCAAATAAAATCTTTTTTCAGTTCTTAAATTCATGAATCCAAATTTTTGACAGTCGGAAAATGTTGCCAACAGGTAAAAGATTATAATACAAAAAAATAAGCGAAAATAATTCAATTTAAATTTAACTTATATCGAGTTAATTAAAACTGACCCATTTTACCCCAATTCACCCTATAGAAATTTATTTCGAGAGGGGCCAACAATTATTCTTCAACAATGCATCTTTAATAGGTTTAATGCATCTTTTTAATACATTTTTGGTTGAATTTGCATTTTCAATAATTGAATCTAAGAAAAGTTGTCAATGATGAAATTCCAAGTAAGGGGGGTCTGGGGGTCCTCCCCGGACAATTTTAAGAAATTTGACCCTAAAACAGGGTTTTGAACCAGTTTTTGGTGCATTCAGTCCGAATTTCGGTCAAACATTTTTAGACAAGATTTTGATTTTCATGAGTATTATAAAAAAAGCAAGTTAGTTGTAAATCATTTAGTATCAAGAAGAAAAGGGGTGTGGGGGCACTCCCCCAGAAAATTTTTGAAAATTTCACCCAAAAAAACTGGGTTTTAACTGGTTTTGGGATACCTTGTCCAAATTTCGGTGGGGGGGCAATGCCCCTTCGCCTCCCCTTATACCCTCCGCGTTGTGTCGTGGATGAGTTTTTTTTAAATGATAGATGAAGTTATGAGTGATTTCAGTGGGGAAGAGAGAATGTGAAAATGATTTCCCTGTGAAAATTTCTAAATTGCTTGCTTCCAAAACAATGGTAAGAAACTGATATTTCAGGCACTGTCAAAAAAATTTTCTATTGTTCTACACATAATTTTCTCTTATTAAAATTTGCTTTTTATATTAAATTATAAAAACATAACAGTTAATTTCACAATAGATGCGTATTTATTTTTAAGATTAAAGAATTTATTGCACCTTATGGTTTCTATCCTCCATAACACTACTCGACAAAAAATAGGGTCAAAATGCTTCTGACACAAATCAAGCAGATTCTTATGTAAAATGACCCCCTGAATCCGAATTCAACACCCGTTTTTCTCCATCACGTTCAGATTATCGAGGCACAGCCCCTCCCCCTTTTTGCGTTTTTCGATGACTTAATGACTTTGAATTCGATTTTCAGGGGCAAAAACTATTACTTTAGCCTTTAAATTACACCCGAGGAAACAAGAAAGGTTAAAGCTTCTATATAATATACAAATTTGTGGCAAATGGATAAGTTTAAGGGGTCATTACCCCCCTAAACGTGCAAAAAATCATTAAAAATTACAGTAATTATTTTTGGCTATTTTTTTCCTCTTATTTTTTACGCAATTCATCATTAAAGGGTCCTAACCCTTCCCCAAGGATCCAAATTTAATGAATATATGCAGCAATGATTTTTACAAAAAGCGTTTGAAGTGTTAGCGCCCCCAAAGCACCCACGGAAGGGTTCGATGCCATACTTAAGGGTTAAACTGCCATACAAAAAAATTCCAACTGTTACTGACTGAATTTCAGTTGATTCTTGTGTAAAATGACCTCCTGATCGCAAATATGGCACCCGTTTTTCCCCATTAACCTCAATTTTTAATGGGACACCCCCCAATTGTTATGCTCAGCCCACGCATCTATTAACAGCTTGAAACATGGAACCCCCATCCCCAAAAAATGGCCAGTTTTTAACGAACTGAACAATTTCCCTCAGGATAGACCTGATATACAGGGTGTCCCACGAGAAGTGGCCCAACCCCTTTAACTTTTGAACCCCTACAGATATAGTCATGAAAGTGGGGTCTAGGTATAGTAAAGTGACCATGCCCTATCCGATGAGACAACTTCCAACGCCCTCTAGCGGAAACTTTAGGAGTTATAATTTTTATTTTAAAAACTATTTGAGGTACGTGAAAAAAGTCAAGACTAAGTTGTAGGGCAGCATCGATTCAGTAGGAAAAGACACCTTAAGCAGAAAAATTTCTTGAATAAAACCCCTAAAACGCACCCTCAGTTAAGTTGAATTTACGTAGTTTTTACGTCTTAAGACGCTCCTCACGAGGCGAAAATGGGAAATTTTTATTTTTATGATTTAAGTTAATGACTATAAGTATTCTTAGTTCATTAAATTGAAAATTTCTCATTTTCGCCTCGTGAGGAGCGTTTTAAGACGTAAAATCTACGTAAATTCAACCTATTTGAGCGTGCGTTTTAGGGATTTTATTCAAGACTAGCTGTTACGACCCGGCAAAGCCGGGTCTTACAGCTAGGCTAGCCTTTTATGCGAGCTTCCCTCGTTACTACTTCAAGTTCCTATTAATTATACATTAAATAAGAAGTTTAACTTCTTTATCTTACCGCTGAAATATCACTAATTTATCATATTCAAATAAGTCACTCAATTTCGGCTGACCACCACCGAGCTGATTTGGGCAAATTTATTCTTAAATCAAATCTTACTACCCTTATATAAACTCATTTTAAATGGCATTCTCCCCAAACATTCCATTATTAAATTATTATTTGATTTTAATTTGCCTCATTATTTGAAGATAGTTTGTTATGGGGCGCCTACGGCGCCCACGTATTTAGGTCTAGCACGCCATCTTTGCTTTCTTTCTTTAGCTAAGCGACGTTTTTTTGAGGTAGGATCTTCATCATCACCCATGACAATGACTATGAGAAAGAAAAAAATGAATAGTAAAAATTGAGATGATTACTATTGAAAGCTGATTCTAAAAGTGAATAAGTTATATAAATCAGTTGAAAAATAAATAAAATTCAATTATTTACTTACTTAAGAAATAATTAATTTTTCGTTTCCGAAAGTAAATAAAGATTATTGCCAAAAAAAAAATCAAAAAGCGCTTTTTATACGATTATTTATTAGATTTATTATTGTTGAATTAGAAACCAACTTCCCTAAAAGTAACTTTTTAACCTTTATTAAGTAAACCAACTTTCTTGAAAGATATTTAAAAGCTATTATATTATTTTAATTTTAATTACTTTTATTTATTTATTTTTCTGATTATTGCGAGATGGCATCATAGTGTGCGAGCGTTCCAGAATCAGTGAGTCAGTGAGTGACGTGGGCTTTTATATGAGAGATATTTTTCTGCTTAAGGTGTCTTTTCCTATTAAATCGATGATGCTCTACAACTTAGTCATTGACTTTTTTCACATACCTCAAATAGTTTTTAAAATAAAAATTATTACTCCTAAAGTTTCCGCTAGAGGGCGTTGAAATTTGTCTCATCGGATAGGGCATGGTCACTTTACTATACCTAGACCCCACTTTCATGACTATATCTGTAGGGGTTCAAAAGTTAAAGGGGTTGGGCCACTTCTCGTGGGACACCCTGTATAAGAACAATGTCATTTTTGAGCTTTTCAAAAAATGAATATTAATTCCTGAGTTCACGAGCGGCGGCGTGATTCAGAGTCTCTTCCGCGAGTGCTTCGGGGGCACTAACGCTTTGACCGCTTTAAGCAAAAATCCCTGCTGCATATCATCATTAAATTCGGGTCCTTGGGGAAGGGTTAGGACCCTTTAATGATGAATTGCGTAAAAAATTAGAGGAAAAAATAGCCAAAACAATCTCTATAATTTTTAATAATTTTTTTGCATTTTTATGGGGGTAATAACCCCTTAAACTTATCCATTTGCTACAAATTTGCATATATTAGAAGCTTTAACCTTTCTTGTTCCCTCGGGTGTAATTTAAAGGCTAAAGTAATAGTTTTGGCCCCTGAAAATCGAATTCAAAGTCATTAAGTCATTGAAAAACGCTTAAAGGAGGAGGGGCTGTTCCCCGAAAATCTGAGACTGATGGAGAAAAACGGGGGTCGGATTCGGATTCAGGGGGTTATTTTACAAAAGAATCTGCTTGATTTGTGTCAGAAGCATTTTGACCCTATTTTTTTGTCGACTATTGTAATTTTAAGTCTATTGGAAAAATGTTTATTTCTTCATAAACAGAAAAAGAAAAACAGTTAAAGAAAATATTTTTCTATGAAGAGATAAATGTTCAGATAACAATGTACTGAAACATCAGAATCATATTTTAATTAGACGATTTAAAAAAAATATACAGTTTCGGAGTCTCTGAGACCCCACGTCCCCTTGTATGTTCCATTTTTTTACCCCCCGTTACGGGTTAAAAAAATTTTGGAATATATAGTGTTCTGGTAAGTTCTTATTTGTTTTTCACATTTTATTGTTTCATAAAAATAATTTGATCTCATGCATACAAACTTTTACGGACTGTATATGAAACGCTTGACTTGCACTATCGGAGAAGCTACGTTTTAGCATGATTATCAAGTGAAGTACCTATAAAAGTATAGATAACAGGTTCATCTAAATCAGTGGTTCCCAACAGGTGGTCCGTGGGGCCTTCAGAGGTGGTCCGTGAGAAGATTTTTAAATAACTTATCAAAAAAATGTGTGGAAAATTTAAAAAAATAGTTTTTCTAATCACATTCCAGGAAATAGTAAAAACATAATTACAATAGTAAAATACTAGTAGTAATACATAGCATAAGTAAAAAATCACACGTCTCGTAAATAAAAAAATGTTATGTTCTCTTTTTCTTCTATGAATCATTTGTTCATTTCTATTATTTTTCACAGTTTTTTTCAACAGTAGTTTATTACAGAGTAGAAACGAAATGTGATGATGTGGAAAAGTATTGCATCAGATTAATTAAAACAATTAAAACTGAGAGGCGTCGGGGTGGGGCTAATAAAGAATCGAATGACCGGACTTATACTTGATTTGATACGAAGCGAAGCGTGGATGATGTGTTGAAAGATACTTCAAACTGGGATGCTATGGTCAGACAGAGGGTCTACGATAAATCGTGGAAAAGTAGAAAATTCTGAGATACACGTGAAATAGGTTTGTTCGAAGATATGAGAAAAATTTACTGCCGACAATGCGAAAGTTTTTAAACACATAAATTATTTTCTATTTTAATCGCTTCTTTGAAATAATTATTGACTTTTGACGCGGTTTCTTTCGGGAGAACATCAGCCTCGCCTATAGAATTTTCTCTGCCGCAACTCACATTTAAGTGCATGTCCAGTTTGCTTTTTTGTGATCAAAAGAATTCCTGGTTATCTCATTCGTACTACAGTTAAATTAAAGCTAAGTACTTCCTTTCAAATTTAAATCTACTAATAATATATTACCTTATTTGTTGGTTATAAAAAAGAAGAAAAATAACTGTTTTTACTGTTGTTTTTTTAAACCTGTAACTTTTGCGTAGGTGTGAACCCTTCCAGGGTTAATAGATAAAAAGGCTTGATAAAAATGGTTAAATGGTCTTTTTTAAAAGGTTTATTTTATAAATAATTAAATATAAAATTAATACCATGTTAATTTTTCTTTTAAGTATAATAGATTATTTGATTTTCTAAGTTCTATTTAGAAACATTGTAAAACTCGGTTTCCCTTACTTCAGAAAAAAAAGGTCAAAATTTTAGACCCTCCATGAGGAATGAATACACAAAAAAAAGTGAAAATTTTGAAGATACAATTAGGTATGGTCCGCGGAGGTTCAAATTTAAGTGAAGTGGTCCGCAGACATATTTGAGTTGGGAACCACTGATCTAAATGGAATAATACCCCTTTTATAAAGTAAAAAACTAGGATAAAGAGATATTTAAATTTCTTTACGTATTTTTTAATTGTAAAATCTAATGTATACTCGCTACTAATCATTTCAGATTGCATTTCTATTGCGTTTCCATGGTGACGAACCGCAAATTTTAATTACACATGCTTTCGTATAAAAAAACCCAAAGGGGGGTCGGGCAGTTTCTTACGTAAAAATGGTGGGGGGAGTTGGGATTTGCTTATTTTTGCTGACAAGGGGGGAGGGGGGTCAAAATGACCAAATAAGTGCTTACGTAATATTTGAACGGCCCCTTATGTGTTGGTAAAGTGGCCACCCCCGTAAATCCTCGTCAAGTCAAAATTTTCAAAAAAAAATTCATTATTATTTTATACACTCTTCTTTATCTTAATATAAATTTAAAAGTCAATCAGACGGTGATAAATACAAAAAATCAGTTCCGAAATACCCGTTTCCCTACGCGATTCAATATAATAAGCGAAATCAAATTTCAGTCACTCGGCCGATGTTGTTATTTTCAAATATTTAAATATCCTTCCCATGCTGATCTGTGGTATCGGTGGTAATTTACCAGCTTACCTGATTGTACAGTCTACTATGCCTATGAATTTTGACGCTGTTTGATGCCTCTAATTCGTTTTATTTAAAATTAATCAGCTATGTGGCCACTATTGGTACAGTGTCCACTAACCCACATTTACCTTAATTAATTTTTTAATAATTCTTATTTTAAAATTTGCGGGTAAAGTAACTGAAGGTAGTCTTAAACACTTTTCCTATACTCTATTTAGTTACTTTTTTGGGGGTATTTTTACTTAATACTTAGTTACTTTTTCGAAATACTTGTATATTTGTACTCATATTCTATTTCAAAGTAACTTTAACAACCTTGCTAAAAAGAGTACTTATAGAGTCTATTATGAAAAGTATTTAAGACTACCTTCAGTTACTTTGCAGGCAAAATTTAAATTCATAAATTTAAAATTTAAACTAATAAAATTAATTTTAATTGATAAATTTATTTTTTAAAATTAAAATATAATTTTAACAATAAAATAAAATTTTAACTGAAACTTAATTGAGTGAATGATGTCAAATGTCTTCTCAACTGGAAAAAGGTGGAAGCAACAAATTTTTGAATTTATTTACTACATAAGTTAATAATTTAACTAGGGGGCTTACCGCCCCCTGTTCGCTATCGCTCACCAACCCCCGTAAACTGCTGACGCAGGACCTTTTGTAATTGTTTCGCAATTCCCACAAATTCCAACTCGCTGAACTTAATACGCTTTATAAAACAATTAAATCATTTACAGAAAAAACGTCAACCAACATTCCAAAAATACGTCACCAAATCTCCTCCATGAATAAATCTCTCTAAAAAGTTTGAATATATATATTAACCCGAACTTATCAAAAATTACACGAAATTTTTTTAAAAATATTCATCTTAATTATTTTTAATCTATGATTACAAAAATAACTAATTCTAATTGTTTATCAATATTCGGACCAAACAAAAACCATTATTTTAAAGTAACTCGTTAGTATAATATGCCTAGTGTTTATCATTCATATTTTTTTAAAACGCAGACTTGTTAATCAATACCGTTTAAGCAATTGAAAATAATAAGAGACGAAACATCACTCTATGTTTACAATTAATTTCGATAAAATCAGACTAAAAATTATAAATATTGGACAAAAAGTGTGAAATTTTAGAATAAAATGGCGTAAATGTAAGTTTTTAGAATATGTTTTTATCAGTATTTGAGTGATATTTCATCAAGAAAGTACTTTTTTTAAAAGGTGAAAAAACATGTTTCATCCATCTTAAAATATAGCGTCAATCGGTCGTTGTGATTGGATGCATAATAATTTGTTTGACAGTACTTTAGGGTGTCCCTTAAAATCGAAGGTCGGGGAAACTTTTGCTCCACCCCCCAATTTTTTTCCTTTTGGTACCCTAAGACTGTGTGCAAAATCTTAAATCGATCAAATAATATTAACACGTGCCCCAAACGGCCTAAAGTTAGAAAAATGTGACTTTTTTCTAATTTTTTTGAAAATTTTTAAAAATATGTTTAAAAAATCCGTTTCCAAATAATAGGGATCTAACACATTTAAACAATCATATTTGACCGTTTTTCATTACTAGTTAGGCCAAAATGCCCAGTTTGTAACCTAGTCATCAATCAGAAAATCATCAAGTTAGTCCATTTTATACTGAGAATAGAAGAATCAAAAGGCAGTGGTAAACGACTTTAAATCGCAAAATTCCATGGCTAAGCACCATTTGTAGGCCATATTGATGTGGATATAAGTTTTCTGCAGCTCAAATTAATTATTGGTTGCTTAATTACAGCCGTCATATTGAATTGCATAAAAACAAAACTAAAAAAATTTCTAGAAAAAAGGTATGGGCATGTTTGATATCGGGTAATGGGTGTTTGAGGTTCCTAAACTCAATTAAGACTAACAAAATTATCTTAGACAACTTTTTAAAGCTCTTTACGCAGTTGTAAGGGTCAGCAGATCTCCTAATATAAGTGCAAACAATGGTTTCAGAACTATAGATATGGTAATAAATTCTAAACATATAAAACTGTAAAGAGAAATTCTGGAAACAAGTTAAAAATCAGACTCCAGTGTGTCCACAAGTATTTTATTCCGGAAGTAAGCTGAAACGCTAAAGCTCATACGTGATTAACCCGCTCTTCATAATAATTGAGTTCACCTATCAGAAGGTAATCAATTAACCCATGTTTCTAGAGATTGTTCTTCTATTTTATCATAATTTTATAAAAAATACCTGCAATTGAACAAATCAGAGTCATTAAAATCTAAGACACTTATATTGGCTATTTAAATATTATAAATATTATCAACAGTTTCTTAAAATCATTATTTCTTTAAAGTCTTTTTGTAAGTCAGCTATTTTTCCCTCTGTAAGTTTCCTACCTCTACATTCTCACAAAGAAGGATCTGACACTTTAAAATAATTTAATTCCATAAAAAATTTTCACGTAAAATTAACTCGAAACCTTAGTACTTCCTTAAGGACGTTACCCGATGAAAGGTTGACAGATGCGAAGAAAAACGAAGGGTAAAGTAGAAGAGTTATAAAAACTGTAAATATTTAAACTTTCTTACAGCCAAGGACAAAATACAAATACAAATTAAGTCGACCAACTACAGGCGTAAGCCCAGCAAGGTTGGTCCAGTCTTTTTAACCCAAACTACCAGAATCCCAGTATCTGTCAATTTTCCCCTTGAACTCGTTTACCCCACTTGAATTTACGATTGTTTCAGGCAACGCATTCCATCTATCCACTACCCTATTAAAGAAATAATGCTTTCTACAATCCTTCTTAAATTTTACTTTATTCAATTTGAAATTGTGACCCCTTGTTCTATTACCCGTATTGAAATCTAGTCCCTCTGTGCCCCTTGCTTTACCATTTTAAATAGTTCAGTGTTTAATTGTTTTAATGATACTAAAAGTATGAACTGCTGGTATTTTTTATGCTAATGTATAAAATTATGATAAAATAGAAGAACAGTCTCTATAAACATGGTTAATTGCTTACCTTCTGAGATTATAACTAAATTACTATGAAGAGTGGGTTAATTTTATATTTCAACTTCAGCTTTTCAATTAACTTATGGAATAAAATACTCGTGGACACACTGGAGCCTGTTTTTTTTAAACTTGTTTCCAGAATTTTTTTTGCCAGTTTTATGTGTTTAGAATTTATTACCATATCTATAGTTCTGAAAACATGGTTTGCCCTTGTATTAGGAGATATGCTGACCCTTAAAGAGCTTTAAAAAGTTGTCTAAGATAATTTTGTTAGTCTTAATTGAGTTTAGGAACCTCAAACACCCATTACCCGATATAAAACATGCCCATACCTTTTTTCTTAGAATTTTTTTTTAGTTTTAATGCAATTCAATATGGCGTCTGTAATTAAGCAACCCATAATTAATTTGAGCTCCAGAAAATATATATCCACAAATATGGTCTAAAAATGGTGTTTAACCATGGAATTTTGCGGTTTTAAGTCGTTTACCACTGCCTTTTGGTTCTTCTATTCTCAGTATAAAATGGACAAATTTGATGATTTTCTGATTGACGACTAGGTTACAAACTGGGCATTTTGGCTTAACTAGTAATGAAAAACGGTCAAATATGATTGTTTAAATATGTTAGATCCCTATTATTTGGAAACGAATTTTTTAAACATATTTTTTAAAAATTTCAAAAAAATTAGAAAAAAGTCAAATTTTTCTAACTTTAGGCCGTTTGGGGCACGTGTTAATATTATCTGATCGATTTAAGATTTTGCACACAGTCTTAGGGTACCAAATGGAAAAAAATTGGGGGGTGAAGCAAAAGTTTCCCTGACTTTTTGAAAAAACGTCCAAATAAGGGACACCCTACAGTACTTGCTTTGTAACTGCGACCTTATCCGTTATCGAAAAAAATGGAAATATTTTAAAATTGAGAATTTTTTTGAAAAATCGAAGGGCCTATATATACTCGGAAATCCGGAAAGAATCCGGACATTTTGATACCATATATGTGTCCTTCGGTTCAGTAATTAAAAAGCCTATCTCTGGAAACCGTTCACCAAAAACTTTTTTTTAGAATAGAGAGATAATATGAAATTAAAAGGAAATTTAATATAAATTGTTAAAGAAATTAATTTTTCAAAAAGAAGTTACATTTAACTCTTAATTTAAGGTACTTAAGTTTTTAAAGATAATGGTTTCCTCCAGTCATTTTCATCCAATTTAAAAAAAAACAATTGAATCGTCCGTTGGAAGAAGGGAATAAGTCCAAAAACCTAGTTTTGAGAAAATCGGGGGGAAAACTGTATAAGTAATGGAATTTTCATTGTATAACCACTAAATTTTTACTGGAATTTCAGAACCCTATTTCGAAAACAATCATCAACACAAATGTAAGTATATTAAAAAATATTTAATAGTCAAAATAAGGTGATGGACTTATTCCCTTCTTCAACCTTATGAAATTTTTCTGATGAAAATATCTTTTAAAAAACCCCTAAATTCACATTTAAATTATATTTCTCTTTAATTTACACCACAAAAGGGTGAAATAAAAAGAATAAGACAAATATAATTTAAAATTATAGTGAAACTGAGTTATTAAGGCAGTGTCAATGGAGTGAGTGAATATGAATGGAGTCAAACGTTCCCTGCATAAAAAAGTTTGAAAAAAAAATTTAAATTAAGAGAAAATTTATTTTAACTTGGTTTACAGCACAAAGTATATGAAAAGAAAGACAAATTAACTTAAAAAATGCAATGAATGGACATCGATTATCGATTTCACATCTTCAAGGGTCAATATCTCCCTATAGGGGTTACTTATATTTCCCCTCTTTTCGCCCATGTGTAGAGCAAAGCTTGGAGATTGTTTTGAGCCCAAAAAGTCAATTTGTCATTTTTTGGACTTATTCCCTTCTACAAACTGACGATTCAATTATTTTCATAAGCTAGTAAAAAAGTATTTCATTTTTTCCCCACTCTTTCTTTTGAAATTTAATTTAATTTGAAAATTAAAGCATTTATATTATTAATACTTACTTTTGTCTTAAATGCTTAATATTTCCACACTTATTCTAAATTTTACTGACAGAACACAATCACCAATTATTAGATCAATATAATGAATTTCTGACTATTCTATGATGGGCTACAAATCTCACCATTCATTTTTAAAAGAGTTCAATATGCAAGGAAAATTTAAAACTTTAAGAATTTTATGTGCCATTGAAATCACATGGGTATACATGAAGTGTTTTATAACCTATTGAAGGACCACACATAACATAGTAAATAATCTTTAACTAAGAGTTTCATAAATACACTATTACAGGTAAAATCTCATAAGTATATTTTCTCTATACAACCATACAACTGTACAGATTATTATATTCTTTTACTAGACATTAAACATAGTTTTTAACACCTTATATATAGTATCATACAGTTTTATAATACACCATAATATGCTATGGTATTTCCATAATTCTAAGCTATACTATTGACTTGATATTATTTATTCACAAAGATCAAGGATAAGGCATATGAACGTGAACTGGAAAATAAATAGTTATTAATTGTGTAGATAAATCACGGAATACCAGAAAAATTTAACTCTTTCTGTAAGAAAATGTGTAAGCTAAGTAATAAATGACATAAGTAAAATATGCTTCCCACTAAATAAGTTTAGCTGTTAAGCTATTAGTATATTTACTACAATCTTACTTTACCCAAGTTTTTCCATGAGAAATAAATTTTATAAAAAATCAGAATATTTTAAAAACAAATTATAAATTTAATTTAAACAAACTACCATGCTTTCTCATTTCATAAAGATACATAAAGTTTGAATTCCTCAAATAATGGAAAGGGATAAAATTTTTCAATTAACATTTTTAAAATGTTAATACTTTTTCTAAATTGTATGTACCATGATGCATTTTTAACGCTACTTGAAAAGGGGAAAGCTAATGGAAAAAATTCTGTCTCACACATTTATAGCTGGCTAAGACAAAATGTTTTTTATTTTTATAGAAACAACATTTATCAATAATAAATACTTGCAAAATGATCATTTAAAAAAGGTGTGGGGAAAATTGCACTTTAAAATACAATTTCAATCAACCATTGCTGCATCTTAAATCAAAGTTAAAAAGTATGAAAAAGTGCAAACAAAAAATGATGCAAACATAAAGAGAAAGATGATGAAAGAGAGAGATACTATGACTTAAGTATATCTTCTGTTTTTAAAATTTAATTGTTCACTTTGGCTATTTGTATTTAGGTAAACACATGAAGATAGCTATTTCTAATGTTAATAAAAAAACTACATGATTTTCATTTAGAAACATGAATTTTCCCAGTACAAAATTCTAACATTTATTTAATTACAGTAACATTTTTGAGAGTAACCACCTTCTTAACAACCACCTTAAAAAATGAAAAAAAAATAGCCCACTTCTCTTGAAATACCAAAAAACCACCACAGCTATGTAAACATACATGACCACAGCTCTTAAAGCAACCATTTTTTTAATCACAATAATTTTTACCCACTGCAATACGGTAAGCAAATAACTAATAGTATTTATTATCACAGAACGGATGATAATTGCAAGTGAAACGTTATAATGCTGGACGATCTCTATATTTTGATGTTTCTAATTAAGGATCAGAGTATTGCAGTCACGGATTTACATGAAAAAGAAAGTTTAGGAAGTCATTGGATACTTTTTGGAGGGGAGGGTGGTTGCTCCAAAAAGTTCTACTGTACAACTAATATACTAGATTTAACAATAGGAAACGTTAAGTACTATATTAATGGGTAATGACAAAATTCCTAACAGATTGAAAATAATGGTGGAAAATTTTATGAAAGTGTAGCCAAAAAATAATCAGGAAATGAGTATTAATCCAAGCAATATCAAAATATTTGGAGAGAGAAACAGTATTACTAGTTTCACATAAATCTACATATCAAATCTTTGGCTCTAATTTTCAATACATATAAACTTTGATTTAACAAAGATTTTTAAGATCATAGTGACAATAACATTTAAACTTCTCATTTCAAATTCCTGAATTCTGTTTAGAATTTTAAATGCATATTGACACTCATTTTTACCTAAGAAAGTGTATAAGTGACACACTGAAGGCACTAGCATTGAAAAGAGTTAATTGCATACTTGAGAACTTGAAACATATGATGACTTAAATTTCATAAGAACATACAATCGTAAAAACATACAATGATGCAAAAAGCTTTTAGATAAGAAGAGTAAAGAAATTCAATACATATAAAAACTATACTTGATAAAAAAAAATTGTAAACCCTGCAGTGCTTGTGTGGTGTCCAACCAGAAGCTAGGTACTACACATTTTTTATTCACTGTTTGTAAAGAAATCCAGCAGTTTGATTATTTCCCCCATCAGCTCAAATATGTAGGAATAATCTACACTTTGTAAATTTAATTTTTATGTTAGATAAAAGAGGTTGTGAATGTTCATTGGTGAAGTCTAGTAGACTATTTTAGTTAAAGTCACAAATTGTGTCCCGTGAATGGGGAAATTATTCTCGCAAAAATATATACAGGGCTCTATTTCTAAAAAAGAGGTACCGGAACGGTAAAATTATTGGTCTCAAAAACCGAAGAAGCAGATACTTTTTAAATCACAATTATTATTATTTGCAAAAAAAGATAATAATGCATTTAAAAATGTTTTTAAATTTGAAATGTCTTTTTTCTAATTTTTTGGTAGTATTCTCACTTTTATGAACTTAATCTAAAAATAAATGCGATTAGTTGAGTACAAGGGGGCCCTCCCCCAGAAAAATTTTGGAAATTTGACAGTAAAAATATGGTTTTAATTAATTTTAGGACTTTTTTCATACCACGGGCCTCATGAAAGGGTTTCGCGGGCCGCATTTAGGAGACCCCTGAAGTAGAATATTAATTTTTTTTCTGAAAAAGAGGATCTGGAACGCCATTCCGGCTCAAATCAAGCCCTGCATATATACCTATCAGATCATTATAGTTGAAGTAAAAATTATTACAAGGCAATGCACCCAAAAGAGCAAATCCCACTAACTCCAAAATGTGGGTCTACATTTAAATTTTATTTGAGCTATGCCATTTAATAATAGCTGACAAAGATTTAGGTTCTTTTTATTTAAAAACATGTATTAATGGCATAAAAATATATTTTGCATTTTAGATACCTGTGTGACCACTCACAAAACAAATTGCTAAGCAAGCACCATAGGATTAAGTAACAGCACCATAAACTGCAAAATTATAGTGAAGTGTTTTAAGCTAAAATTAAAATATTTAACTCAAAATATTTAACTGAAACATAAATTTAAAGTTCATAACTAAGGGTTAAATGTGCAGTGTGCACATTTGAAGGTTTTATATACACCAATAATTTTCTTAACATATATTCAAATATAAATTCTGTCTAGTGCTTCACTGTTTCTAGAAAGTACAAGACCTATTCAAACATCAATACAGAAATTGTACAAGAGATTGTTGCAGGTTTTACGATGGCCAGGATTTAAACAATTAATTACACCATATGGCCAAACAGTTGTTTAAGCTGGATGAGAAAATTGCACAAGGCATATCTTGGAATCTGTTTCAGTAATACAGCACCATAAACAGTTAATTCTAACGAACAGATACTAGTTTCTGAAAAATAGTTTGTTGTCTTCAATGCACAAAATACAGTTATTATTGGACTCGGGGCAGATCCAGGATTTGTTTTTTGGGGGGGCTAAGAATTTTTATAATCCAATTGAATCTTCTAGATGATCTTAATAAGGAAAAGGTAGTGAATTATCCTGCTTCAACTACTAAAAGGGGGTCTGGGAGTCCTCCCCCAGAAAATTTGTGGAAATTTAAGTAAAAAACCCCACTTTTTCAACTAGTTTTGGTATGCCTCATCCAAATTTCGGGTATAGATTTTATGGTAGAATTTTTGCGTTTAGACCAGTGTTTCCCAACCTTTTTCATTCCATGCCCAGCCAAGGGATTCAAAATTTCCCATGTCCACCCTTTTTTTCCTCAAAAATCCTTCTTGGAAAGTCAATAGATACTGGTTATCAATGCTCCATCTAGAGGGGAATTTGGTTGAGAATTATCAAATGTCCCCCCTAGAAAATCATATCGCCCCCTGGTGGGGAGTGCGCCCCACGTTGGGAAACACTGGTTTAGACGAACTTAATATAAAATAAAGTTGTAATAAAATAGAGTTACAAGTACCAAGGGGGTCTTCGCCCAGAAAATTTGACCTTAAATGGTTTTATACATGGAATACAATGCCATATTATATAGTGTAAACTTTTAACTTTTTTTGGGGGGGCTAAAGCTCCCCTGGATCCGCTAGTGATCGGACTAAAACTGAGTTGACAACTTACTAAGTAAAATTATTCTTATGGAATTATTAGCATACATGTGATAAGAAAGAAGACACAAAAAATACAAGATTCCTGCAAAAACATAACATCCATTTTTCCACAATAAAATTTTAAAAATATTCAAAAGAAATGCATATGAATTTGGATGTAAATAAAGATTAATTTAATTTTTATAGAAATATTTTGAGAAATTACATTAATTCAAATATAAAAAACATGAAATAATTCCTCAAATTGTTTGAAAATAAATTTGATAGCATTGAAGTAATAATTTATCCTAATTCCAAACTTAAAATAGAATGAAATCAATTAACTAGAACTATCCAAATTCTAAAAATGGAGAATCCAGAATAAAACATACTATACTCAAGTTTAGTATTGTAATTAATACCCAAATCGTATAAATTTTAAAAAGAAAGTTCAAAAATTAAATCCCAGAAAGGGTTCCTATTTTATTTTTAGTAGAAAATAAGAAAAATGGTTAAATATATATTACTCCTTTTTTATATCAATAAAAATTCAAAAAAGTAAAAAACTTCTACTCTTTTTACAATATACACAGAAAAAATAAAATTACTAGAACATCCTTTTTTCTCTTTATTTTAAGTCTGTGAGCATATTTTTATGACTAATGAAACCAAAATTATTTTTATTTTCTAAGCAATAGTTACTAAAAAATTTCTGAGGGGGTTTATACTTGGAAATATACCGTGGGTAACATTTAAAGGTGTTTTTGGAGGCTTACAGCAAATAGTAAATATTTTAGTACAATAAAATCAAAGAGTATTCATAAAATAAAATAAAGAAATTACATCAACTGTTTCAAAAACCCCACATTTTAGTAAACAAATGTATCTTTTGAAAATTGTCTCAGTTATGAATTATTAAAACATTATATTCCCTTTTGAGTTATCCTTGATTATCAATAAAATTGTTTTCTTAAAATGCATTTTCAACTTCAGAATAAACATAAAACGATAAAATATGCATCCACACTAGGGTGGTTTTTTTTAAACGAAAGTGCGAATTTTTTTCGGGGCACCCCCTCAAAAGGTGCCATTTGATATAAAACTAATATTCTGAAAGTTACAGCTCAAAAAAATAATATTTAGACCCCGCCCCCGAGTGTCAAAGTTTCAAAAAAACTCAAAATTTTGCACGTTTTTAGCTATAAAATCCAAACTAATGGTTGTAAAAATACAAAGTAGTTCTCATTTTGTAGATAATTAATTTAGCTTCAACTTTTATGATTGAACCTTATTTGTGAAGCTTACAGATCATAAGATACGAGGTGTTTCATTAACTCCCCACTCAATATCTATTTTTTAAGAAGTGCCAGGAAATTTCTTTAAATTTATCAGCTACCGTAAAATGGTTCAATAACATATAAATAACAGTTTTAGACAACATAAGTACAAAATTTAATATATTAAAGAGCAAAAAATTTTTTTTTCGTACATACCTATTATTTTTTTCACAATCGTAAAACAATTCAAATAAAATATATAAAATATTTTTTCAACTGCTTATTAAATTAATAAATGTGTAAAAGTTGATAAACAAGCAAAAAAAATACAAATTAATATTATTTTTAGTTTTTTCTATAAAATAGAAATTTTATTTTCATCGCTTTGACAGTATTTTTCATAAGATCTCCCTATTTTAGAAGTAGTTTTGAGAGCAGTATTCGACACGACCCTTATCTGAAGTTCTTAAATTTAAATTGAACTGATGTAAATAAAATAGTACTAAGTTCGAGTTGATGATAAAGAAGTCAATTCAAAACTAATTATCATTAAAAATATTGGAAGTTTCATTTCTATGCAGTAGGAAAAATTCAGAATGTCTTCTAAGAAAGGAATCTTGCAAGTGCTTGGTATTTATAAGGCTTGATACATCAAACATCCCTAGGTACCATTGTATCATGCTAGATGTAATGCAAAACTCCAATATTGCGTGAAAAATTTTCCTTTTTAAATACAATTGTATCTAGCCCTTAAAAAAGGTAGCTGTAATCAGAAGTATCTGTGGTATTCTACTGATATATCAAGGGGGTTGGTAGGGGACCCGCCACCCCCCCAAAAAATCAGACTAGGTGTCCAAAACAATCATGCTACAACTACATGCTAGATGTAATACAAAAGCCCTCTGTTGTATGAAAATTCCAGTCAGTATTTCAAATAGCTTTATCAGACCTTTAAAAGTAGAATATAAATATTAAATCTTTTGAAAACGTTCATTGTAAATGAAAATGAAGAGATGAAACTGTCGATTTCGGTGCTGAAAAGATAATTAGACACTTAAATTAACCCTCACTACTATGTATTATTCTACTTTCACATAGTCTTGGGCTAGTTTTATAGTTCCTCCTCATAACACAAAAGCATATTACCTTTAATTTATTTTTAAAGCTTTCTGAGAATTCAAAAGTCTCGGGGTTTAAGTACCACCAAACTATTAAAAAAATAATGCTATTTTTGATATTTCTACATTTTTTTCGTAACTAACTACAGTTTTCACAAATTTAAGTTCTAGGTATGCAACTAATGTTTCATCTAGCTCAGAAAACCAAACTGTAATGAAGGTGTGTAGTAGAATACCACAGATACTTCTGATTACAGCTACCTTTTTTAAGGGCTAGATACAATTGTATTTAAAAAGGAGAATTTTCACGCAATATTGGAGTTTTGCATTACATCTAGCATGATACAATGGTACCTAGGGATGTTTGATGTATCAAGCCTTATAAATACCAAGCACTTGCAAGATTCCTTTCTTAGAAGATATTTTGAATATTAGAAGATATTTTTCCTACTGCATAGAAATGAAACTTCCAATATTTTTAATGATAATTAGTTTTGAATTGATTTCTTTATCATCAACTCGAACTTTGCACTGTTTTATTTACATCAGTTCAATTTAAATTTAAAAACTTCAGATAAGGGTCGTGTCGAATACTGCTCTCAAAACTACTTCTAAAATAGGGAGATCTTAAGAAAAATACTATCAAAGCGATGAAAATAAAATTTCTATTTTTTAGAAAAAACTAAAAATAATATTAATTTGTATTGTTTTTGCTTGTTTATCAACTTTTACACATATTATTCATTTAATAAGTAGTTAACAAAATATTTATATATTTTATTTGAATTGTTTTACGATTGTAAAAAAAATAACAGGTATGTACGAAAAAAATTTTTTTTGCTCTTTAATATATTAAATTTTGTACCTATGTTGTCTAAAATTATTCTTTAAATGTTATTGAACCATTTTACGGTAGCTGATAAATTTAAAGAAATTTCCTGGCACTTCTTAAAAAATAGATATTGAGTGGGGAGTTAATGAAACCCCTCGTATCTTAGGATCTGTAAGCTTCACAAATAAGTTTCAATCATAAAAGTTGAAGCTAAATTAATTATCTACAAAATGAGAACTACTTTGTATTTTTACAACCATTAGTTTGGATTTTATAGCTAAAAACGTGCAAAATTTTGAGTTTTTTTTAAACTTTGACGCTCGGGGGCGGGGTCTAAATATTTTTTTGAGCTGTAACTTTCAGAATATTAGTTTTATATCAAATGGCACCTTTTGAGGGGGTGCCCCGAAAAAAATTCGCACTTTCGTTTAAAAAAAACCACCCTAATCCACACAGCATGGGGGTACAAGAAGTAATATTCTACTTTGAAAGTAGAAGGTATATAATTGCCGACACATAAAATAAGACATTAAATTTCCAATGGACTGATCTCATTCTTGCCACAGTAAATTTATTAAACAATCTGTTCTCCCATCAGAAATATTTCATTGTTTTCATTCTCATCTTATCTGATTGTGCTCAAGATCTTTACTTACACTTTTTTGCACTGAAGTATTTCAAGCTCTCTATGATGTTTTTATTATTACAACAAAAATAAGAAATACTTGAATACTACAAAGTGTTCAGTAATACACAAATGCCCATTTGTACTTCACACACATATCCCAGTTTAACTATAAATTTTTTAGATTAAATTCTTGAAAGCAAATTTTAATCTAAATATATACATCAAGAAATATCAAATATATACACAAATGATAATTTATTAAAAATGTTTCAAGTCATGCAATATCACATACATTTTAAAAAGAAAAATGTAACAGTATGATTGTAAGCTGAAATGTCATGCTAGAAATTGAAATGGAAGAGCTTTTCTTAAAACCATGAATGAAAAAAGGGAAAGTTTAAATATTAAAACTTTATGGCACAACATATTCAAATTATTAATTTTCTTGATATTAAAAAGGCTTTTAGTACAAGAAAGGTAGCTTGAAACCATTCAAAAATGTAAAAGTACAGTTTTGAGAAATTTTCATCCGCACTTAAAATCAGGTTAGATACAGTAGACTCACTTATAACATGAGTTCATACTATGTGACCATTTATTCTGCATCATACAGGAATCACACCATTCAGTTAACAAATAGTAAGGAGAGAAAATAGACAACAATTAAAATAATTGGTGTGATAAAACTCAGAATTGAATGATGATGCTCTTTTACAGCCAGATCTTATAGTTATCATTTCGTGCCGCACAAAATTTTTATTCATCCAATTGCATGCAAGTTCCTACAACACAGAATACATTAATCACATTATACGGAAGTCTTCTGTATTTTTATGAGTATTAGATGCAGGTACTATTGAGTATTAAAAGAAATGTAATTAGAGAAAAGGTTTAAAATAAAAAATAGTGCAAGTATATCAAACACATTTTTCTTTTAAGTTCTTTTCTGAGTAATGCAATACACTATTACTCTGATGAAAATAAGATAACAGCCTAATTTAATTTCAAAGTTATTAAAACAGTGGACACCATTTTTAGACAATTATACAAAAGCTAGAATAGATACCATATGAGAAAGATGGGTTAAACAAATAGAGGAAACAATACAGCACTTTTCATTAATTACTTCTACGTAGTAATTATCAGAGCAAAAGGAAGAAGTTTTTAAAGCTAATTGTATAAAAACATTTTAAGTAACCTTTAGTTTATAAAACAAGTCACAAGTTGTAACAAGAGTGAAACATTTATTGTAACCTAATAATTTACACAAAAAAAATTACATTAAAAAATTTAAATAGTATAAGGTACTTGTACCCAATATGGACACCCCTAATATCTTAAAAAGTAAGAAATTTGATCCAGAGTTAGCACTACATATTCTAGAAGAAAAGCAGTTTAAAAGATAATTTAGTCTGGAAAGTGCAAAAAAGCGCGCTGTTCGCCATTTTGAAGGAAATTTGTGTTTTCATGGTGTGCTGATCGTAATTACAGGTTAAGTTTAAATTCTTATTAGATATGGTAAAATAACTTTAAATATTAAAAAGTTGAGTGTTTTAGAAAGCGGATAAAACATATTTTCGTTTGCTATTGAGTATATTGATTAAAAATACTTTCTTTGTTTATTTATTACAAGATTAAGTAAAACTACGCCCTGTTCCCATTATGGACACCTTATGTCCACATAGGAAGTGCAGCAAGTGAAGCTTCAGATTCAGAAATTTGTAAAATAATTATCTGTTTTATGTTATTTTATTTAGCTAAAAAATTGTGCTGTATATTTTTTATACGTTATCCCTATAAGTATATTAAGTATATAAGCTTCATATTAACCCTAGTAGCACAGCTCGTCCCAAATATGTCAAGTTGACGTAACTGCAACTAGAAGTAAACGAAATTTGACCTTACATGACGAAAATTGGACGAATTTGGAACATTGGGATGTGGGACTTACAAGTCCCGTCGGGGCATAAAGGGTTAATTATAGTATCCGTATATAACATTACGAAGTGCATGTTCTGAAGATATTTACTGAGCCTCCCCTCCCCCGCAATACTTTAAGAAATATTTTTTCATCCCCTCTCCTCTAAAATCCCTTGAAAGAGTGGTTCTTCCATACACCTAGTGTAAAAGGTCAATAAGTAGCCACCTGTCCATAATAGGGAAAGGTGGTTCCTAATATGGACACTTGCAAATATTTTTTGTTTTTATCATTGAAATTAAACCAGAATAATTACAAGGTCGCTAATTTTAATAATGATAGTCAACAGTCCAGGGATAGTGGTCATAAATTTTTGGAGTCCTATGACGTGTACAAGGGGGTGAAAAAAATTCATTTTCCTAAGGGTGTCCATATTAGGCACAGGTACCTTACTTCAAATAAAACTGTTTGATGGCAAGAGAGAAATGTAATATTACATTTTAAATTATTTCTTTAAATTAGCAAATAAAGTTAACATTATAAAAAATTCAATACTTAAAGTTTTTAAACTGCAGTTTGCATGGATGAATTTTGTACTCCGTTTGATGATTCTGATCTGTGCAATGCAGATTTCAAAACACACCCCTCATTAGTAATGACAACATCAGAACCTGGATTGGAGTGATTGACGTACTTGGATGCATTCAGAGAATCCTTGAAGTGGAAATCATCTTCCATTGGAATGGAACTTCCTATTGGGCTCTTGGGAGATGGCAGGTCAGTTCTGCAAGGATATGAATTGCGATAGTGTGCTTGACTGCCATTGGTGAAACGAAAGGCTTCAAGATCATCCGGGCTGCTGACCACAGATGGTTCAGCCGATTTTCCGTTAGCTTTTCCATTGTCAACAACATCAGAACCCACAGAATCTCTTTCCTTGGCAGCCTTCTTGTCTTTTCCTTTTCTTAGCTGCAGAACCCCAACCTTTGTTATGCTGGTTAGAGCAGTTCCGTGTTTCTTTGGACGTTGAGTAGATTGGTTTTCAGCATCCTCAGACTCTTCATTGATGGATGACAGCTGATGATTATCAGAATTTTCAGATTCTTGAATAGGTATGTCATCTGAAATAGATTATGTTTAGTTGATAAGAAGCAGTAAGATTTAAAACGAGAAGCATTTTGAAAATAATTACAGAACAAATTGGATAGCATATAGTTTTTTTAAAACTCTTTATTACATGAAGCATGCTTAGTGAATTCAATCCAACACAAATGAGTTTGCTTTCCTTCAATTTAGCTCAACTTAAGTAAAATTTTAAATAAAAAACCCATAGAACCTAAAACTATCATAACAAGGAACATCATAATTAAACAATACCAGGTAGTTTCTTTGCTCTGAAAGAAGCATTTGTGATAGCCCTTGATACTGTGCTTACAACAGTAGTTGGAGATAGTGCAACGCTAATGCCCATTGGCCCATCACATGGTTGTCCAGACTGATTCACTTTTAAAGAATGACGAATTGCATTTGTAACCTAAAGATGAAAAGTTATTTAGTCATATAAAATATTTTTCTCAACCTTCAATTAATTGTGCCGATGTATTTTGAACACCATTGGAACTTTCACTGCTGCTGTTTTATTTCTGCTCTTAGCTCTATCTATAGGTGACTCCTGAGCTATACACACATGAATGTTTTTATTTTCATTCATTTGAACCTAAGAGCTTGAATGAAGTTATTCTATAAATCAGCACTTCCCAACCTTTTTGCTCTCACGGACTCTTGTGACAATGATCAAGTTTTACGGAACCCCTAATATAATGTACTATTATAATATTTTAAGACTAATAAAAACAGGAAATAACTATCATAGTCGTTCGTTATAAAACAAATGCAATCGGTGTATGAAATAAATTATACCTGCTTGATAAAAAATTAAATTATTATTAATCATTACCTATAAAAAATACAAATCAACCTAAAAAATGAGACAAATGGTGTTGGCCATTGGTAAAGGATTTTTGATTAGGCTTTTTCAATTCTTTGGGGAAATGCCCTAGTTTTTTGCTTGAGGATACTCTAATACATACTCTATACAGAAAATATTTGGCGATTTCAATTAAAAAAGAGTATTTCAACTCTTCCCCTTGATTTCAGTAAGTTCCTTTTAAACCTTTAAAAAGAAAACTATTCCATGTCATACACTCAAGGTAAATGGGAGGTCGACCCCCAGAAAAATGAATTTAAGTATTATGAAAGAAAATTGAATTAAAGTACGGCAAAAAGTATTAGGATACTTTTTGTGGGGTTAAATGGTATCTCTCTACCTGGAACCGTCATTGAGTATTCATATTGCATGCGAAACCCTTAAGAATGCTTCACGGAACACCAGGGATCTGCAGAACCCTATGGTTGGGAAACACTGCTATAAACCATAATTATTTTTGTTTCTAATTTTATGGGGGTACATTATAAACAGCCCAAAAAAGTTTGATCAGAAAAATAATAGTGAAGTTAAGGGTTATAATTGTGTTTAAGTCAAAACATACCAGGAGTACATCTGATAACATTTCTTGCATTGCTCGGTTATGAAGCTCATCCAGGGACTGTAAACCAATGGAGGCTAGCCCATTGAACCTAAAGAAACAAAAGGAATACATGATTTTGATTATGTTTGCAGATAATAAAACTAAAAGCATCAGTTCAGTACAAGGGACTGAGGAAATGTTTTAATATTTCCTTTCATGTTTTTATATATTTTTTGAGTTACCTAATATATTCTATTCCTGATACCCTTAAACTGAGAAGAGGTATAATAATTGTAATTAATAAAACTAAAATAGTAATAGGAATAAAAAAAGATACACGCTGTAGGGTGTTTTTTTTGGTTTGTTAACAAATGGAAAAAAATTAAGACCAAGTTGATTTATTCACAAACCTTTTGCTTTTTATTTTGTAATATAAGTAAGCTCAAGAAATATCTTGGCAAAAAAATTATTGCAATTTTTCAACATTAGTGGGAAAATGAAACTGCTATCACTGAATTAAGTCATGTGATAAAAAAGCTATAAGCTCTACCTGAGATTTCCCAGCATAGTATGGCATGTAAGAAATTCATTATAACATTCATAGTAGAGGAAAAACAAGTTATAGCACAGTGGAAAATTTTTGTAATAATTTTTTAGGTTTCATTTTTTTAAAGCAGTTATGGAAGCTTTGGAAAAATTGGAATTTTTATCACTATATTTTATTTATTTTCATTTACCTAATTATTGAATTTTTAATGGATGAAACACCACTGAGTGATTATGTTACATTGGAAGGTATGCCCAATATGCTGGACAAGTTTTCAAGCTTTCTGAAATGTAGGAATTTTGCGAAATTTCCAACTGTATACCACTCTTTAATAAGAGAGTAAATTTAGAGATTAGAGCATAAACCCTGTATCACTGTACTCACGTTGCAAAGTACACAGCATGAATCATTTCGAGGAGAAGAGTTGCTGAAAGGGGTATTCTAGCTATTGGACGAGGATGAGGATTATTGTAACCACTCGAGCATTCGCTTCCATAGTTAGGCCTACTAGTTCTGTTAAAGCCCTGTTTCACTATCCTATAAGAAAGACAAAAACACTTAAAATAATTAAGATAACAAGATTGTTTTCAGGATGAAAAAAACATGCTACAAACCTGGAGCTCATTTTGCACATCGACATATGAGAAAAAGTTGACATACTCCCAATATGACGATTATATAACCACATCAAAATTGTCATTACATGCAATCTAGGAACAAAAAGAAAAGAGATGACTAAAAGAGAACTCTGATTTTAATACCAAATATTACAAACTTTAAAATAATTTCAACTGGTACATATAAAATCAAATTTAAATTATTCCCAATGTAAAAAGCATGGACCTATTTAAGAACTAATTATTATACTATCAAAATATTGATTTTGAATGTGCAGACATTTAAAAACATACTTAAAATATTACAAATTTTTAAGGAGTGATACGGTAGTTTTTGTGACTCCATTTGTAATTTGACATGAATGAAATTTAACATGTTCACGCCGGGGCCGATTTTCATGTTTTTCGCTGGGAGGCGTTCCTCAACTTCATGCTGCGCTTCATCTGGCAGTGCCACCCGATAAGGCGATCTAGTGCGGGCCACCGGTAAACCACGCTGCCCGATGAGACAGTCTAGTGAGGGCCACCGGTGGACCGGGCCGGCGTGAATGTGTTAATGAATTTTTATTTATTATTTTAACTAGCAAAGAAAATTTTTGACATTTTAGCAAGGAAAAATATATTCATTATAAATATTAATTTAATCAACACATGCTGAAAAAAGAATTAAATACAACATTTCATCAGCCATAGAAAATTTCTGTAATATTTAAGGGATTATGATATTCTTTTTTAAACTTACCTGTTGCTTGCATTTATTTTTTCAACTTCTGAGTAAGGGCCTACAGAAATAGTTCGATCCTGAGCATATTCAAGCGTTGACAAGGCTCGCTCTGATAAAATAGTATGTGACAAGCTCATAGGCTGAAAATGTAGAAGAGGAATAATTATATAAAATAAAAACTTCCCTAACAAATGTATTAAGATCAAATTTGTATGAGATGAGAATACAGGTTCATAAGTATAATCCATTTAATTAAGTTTGGATCTAAGTATTGAATCTATTTTCTTTCTATACAATGAAATTTAAAATTGATACCTCATGGTATATGGAAGGTTTAGACAACAACGGGATGCGAAAGGATAAACATGCAGATTTTCCTGAAGAATCTATGACTTCCTAAAAAAAACACTTTTGATTATTGATGAAACTATAAAATTAATAATATCTTAATAAAGATGGTAATAAAAATACTTACTAAATTGTAAATTCCCAATAAAACCACTTCTACACAACGGATATTCTGTAAAATAAAAATATTTAGTTTTGGTAAATTTCTACACCTAGCAGAAATGGTGTAGAAATTAAGGTAACATATTATTCTGTCAACCGTTCAGCGACCGACAAAATCAGTGGCACAGCTATTGAACAATTAATATGATTTGATAATGTTTTATAATTTAGCGGCACAGTTGATGGGATAACACATAAGAACCAAAGTTAATAACACCATGAAGGCTTCTACGGCTGGAGTTATATTTGAAAATGGAGTCTTCCAGGCTTGTAGGCTGTAGTCTAGATATAGACTACGGCATATATAGTAGGGCTACGGTCTATATCTAGACTTAGGCCTACAAGCCCAGAGACTCCTTTTTCAAATATAACCAAAGTTAATAATTATGATAAAGGGTTTTTGAAATAAAAATCAACCAGAAAAATTTATAGAGATAGTAAAAAAATCAGCAATCTTATTCAGGCATGCATATATTTAAAAGAATTGCAGACATTTAAAAAAATGACATTTTTTTGAAAATTTAAAGTTCTAGAGGAAAAAACTTTAAAAAGTTTCAACAAAATTTATGACCTTCTACAATTAGCATACATGTGTACATGCCAATAAACTCAAACCTGTTTTTGTGTGATTTTTATTTGTGCGGTGTATAAAAATTGCAGTAAAAAACACAAATGAAAAATCACACAAAAAGGACCATACAAAAACAGGTTTGAATATTTATCCCAGTATGTGTGTATACTCTTTATCGTAAGTTAAGCTTCTGCATAGATTTTTCACAACCGCCACCCATTTTTAATGGCACATGATAACTAAAATAAAATATCTGAGAAGTTGGGCATTTGAACAATATATAACTCATTCAAGTCAGTTTACTGAAATCATAGTTTTCATTTGAAGTTATAAATTTTTATGACTTTCTAGATTTTATTTAACAGTACTAGTATTATATAAATTAAATCATTGCTGTAATCAGAAATCTCCACATTTTAAAATGTACTCAGGACCTTTCAAAGATAATGCATCTAACAATGTTGTGTAGTAATTCTTCATATAAAAGTTATGGATCTAATCAATTTCAAACCGAGAACAAATGGGGTTCAATTACGTTAACGTTCCCGCTAAATATCCCAATGCTCTTATGGACATCAAAAAGTAGAAATATTGCTAAATAATTTTAAACTCATGGATAAAAATGTTTAGTTAGATCAATAATGGTTCAGCTTATCAATAAGAAAACAGAAAAGTTTGTCGATGTTTGAATACTATATAGCGTTCAAAAAAGCTTGGCAATATTTAGCGGGAACATTAACGAAATTGAACCACAAATGGTTAGTGAAACTTTAAAGAAAGTAAGGTGAAGGTTCACTTTTTAGATACTAAATTGTTAGAGATAATTACTCTTCTGTTTCCTTTGGCAACACTACTTAAGTACAGTCCAATAAGAGGAGGTATGTATTGTCGAGCAAAATTCTGAAGATTCTCCTCTCTAGACCTATAGAAGCTAAAAAACATATGGCATACTGGTTCCAGGAACTGTAAAATAGAAAATTATGTAAAAGTATGAACCATACATAAATTTTATTAGACAGGAAAAATGTTAGTCATTAAAATGTAATTTTAATATACCTCTTCATGGTACCGCTTTTCTTCTAAGATAGTAAACACAGCTTGTATTAACTCATTGTTTTGGGTGATGGTACAGCTAAAGCTATGTATTTCTGCAGAACGTAAGGACTGAAATAAAAAAATAAGAAGCAACTAAGAATAAACTGCTAATTCAAAAAACAGAAAACTTAATAGGCCCTGTATTGTTTGATTTTTTAAATGTACAGACATGGATAAATATGATCTGTTCGTCTGCAGCCACAAAACTTAATACTTTTTTTGCAATTTGAGGTGCATTACAAAATCTAAGAATGACACTGGATCTATTGATCGCTGAATAGTCAGGGATAATATGCAAGAACCAAAAAATTTTAAATTAGTTTTATCCAAATTATAAACAAAAAGTGTTAAAAGCCACTTTTTACATGAATTTTCATAAGAATTTCAGGGATGAACCCAAGAACTACCTATTAAAGGGCATTTTAATTCCATAATTTTTTCATACAAATTTGTCCTAATATTCAATAGGAATAGTAACACGGTAATGGGAGAAACCTCACTAAGAAAAAGGGGTGGGACTTGGCAAAATGTGTCAGTGTGCAAAGTACCAGCATATTCTGCTATGCATGTGTGGCGCCCCTTTTCCGAAACATTACTTGAGTGTTCGAGTTCACCTTCCGGTGGCGCTGCGCCTGTTTGCTTGCCGATGTACTTCATCCTGTTGGCACGAATAAAAAGGCAGCCACCGATCAAGACTTTAGCCTTTTTCCTACTCACCAGACTATTCACGTAGTCTTTATTAGCTAGCTAACTTATTTTGGTTTTTAAAATATTTACATTATGTTTGAATAAATTTCCTGTTACCAAAATCCTTCTGTTTATTTGGAGTCTAAAACATCCACGGCTTCACCACCAAAGTTGGCCACTAAACATGTGTAGGTGCAATAAGTACTATATTTTAATTTAAACCCTCCACCAGTAGTTTTTATCAGATGTTTTAGGATGATTAAAACACTGATTTTAGCTTACAGTTGTAAACTTAATAATTGTTATTAACACTTTCAAATTGGTAGGTACAACAATCTGTCAGCTATTTCAAAAATGTTTAGTATACAACAACTAATTAAATAGTTAAGTTTAAAAATGTTATAAAACTCAATCTTGCAAAGCTTCATCCTAGTGAGATGATAAACCTCCTAACTAATTTTTTGGATAAGATCTTATTTAGCTACACCTACATTTTCAAATAGTATAAGCCTATAACTGTTTATTAATTTAAGGTAAGTTTTTTTTCTTCTAAAAATTTACCTGAAATTCAAAACCTGTATAATTTACACTTTAGAGTCGTAAAAAATTCTGGGTCTTCAAATCTTATGAAGAATATTCTAGATAATGCTCTCCTAGAATATACTAAACTTAAAGAATTTTCCTAAATTTTCAAGTGAATCAATAAAAACCAAATAAAATATTATATTTAATACGTAAGCATAAATCTAATAAAGTTGGACCTGGAAAAAGTGCCCGAACCTACGAACCTGGTTCGGGGGAAGCCACTGCCAGCTCCATAGGAGCACAAGGTTTGGGGAAGTTCTGTTAGGTTCGGGGGTAGGTTACAACATTTTCCAGGTCCGAATAAAGTCATAGCAAATTGAATTAAAATTGATGGAAAAAAGTTTTAAACTTAGCAGTAAATATAGCACTATGACATGGTGGAAAGGTATATTGATAAGAAGTTAACTGTATCACATTATTGAGCATTTACTGAAAAATTTCTAAACATATAAAATATCTTTTTTAAGTAATAAAATAATATTAATAAAAAAGTAATAGTATCCTATCCACTGCACCACTGAAAAAGAAGTCATTCAGGCAGTTAAAGAGATTTGTCCCACATGAACCAGTACAACTTTAGATATTCTTACTAATATCCAGGGTTGTTAAAGTTACTTTGAAATAGTATTTGAGTACAAATACAAGTATTTCAGAAAAAGTAACTAAGTATTAAGTACAAATACCCGAAAAAAGTAACTAAATAGAGTACAAATAGAGTATATGAAAAGTATTTAAGACTACCTTCAGTTACTTCACATGCAAATTTTAAAATTAAAATTATTTATAAAATAAAATTTAATCGAATAAATTAAAAAATTAATAAATAATTAAATTAAATATTTTAATCAATTTATAAATTTAAAATTTAAACTCATACAATTCATTTTAAAATTAATTTTAATTAATAAAATTTATTTTAATTATTTTTAAAAAATGTAAATATAATTTTAATAAAATAAAATTTTAATACTTAAATTAAAACTTAATTGAGAGAATGATGTTTTCTCAACTGGAAGAAGGTGGAAGCAACCGATATTCCAATTTTTTAAATTTTCGACTACTTAATAAGTAATTATTTAAACCATTATATTAAAATAAAAGGAAATTTAATTATAAATTGTTAACGTATGGTGCTAAAGTAAATTTCTAAAGTTTTTAAAAACGAAGTTACATTTAACTCAAAATAGGTTACTTTTACTTTACTTTAAAAACTTAAAAGTTTGTAAAGATAATGGTCTCTCCTTTCATCAATACCAATTTTTAAATAAAATAATTATTTTCATTAGCTAGTAAAAAAAGTATATTTCATTTTCTTTCGCTACTCTTTCTTTGGAAATTTAATTTAATTTAAAAATTGTGAAGCATTTATATTATTAATACTTTTGCCTTAAATGTTTTAATATTTCTACACATATTCTCTACATATTATTGTAAAATTGGCCTGACAAAGAGCACTAAAATAGTCTATACACAAGACCCTCTATATAAAGGCCTCCCAACTCAGCCGTGCAACGTCATAACTTTCACTCATCATTGACGTCACTCCATAGACTTAGCAAGGCAATTTTCACTCACGTTTGACATCATTGTCCGGAGTTGGGTGGCCATGTATATAGAGGGTCTTGCTATACACATGTATCACATGCCTGTACTACAAACTTTTTTTCATAAAAATTCAATTTGCTTAAAATTTAATTTCTAAAAAGATTTTTTGTTTGAAAAATTTAATAATTTTTTTATATGATTTGTTATCAAATAATATCAAAATATTTTCATAAATAAGTTCATTTTAATAAATTAATTAATTCACTACTTAATGACTTAATCACCAATAATTGGTGATTAATAAAAAACACAATTATACAAAAAAAAGCACCTCGAAGAATGACCTCGACAAGGGCCATTCCATGGTTACGGACGTAACAAATAGAAACTTTTGAGGCTTTGTAAATAATGAAAAAATTAATTGTATACTATGGTATTTTTTTTCTCAACATATCAGAGGTAGATTAATAAAATATTAAATTATGACAACTGAACAATGGTTCTAAAATTTTTAAAAAATTTAAAACTAAGTGTTACGGACGTAACTCACAGAACTGTCTATATTTCACTTTTCAAAGTTATTGATAAATACCTGTGAATTTTAGGGTAAAATTTTAAAAAAAATTCTCAGTACTAATTCATTATGAAGGTTTATAAAATTAAAAAAAGTGATTGTAGAAGCAAAAATTTAATTATTTATTTATCTATGGCCTAATTAATTTGTTACGGACGTAACATGTCTGTTTTATAACTCATTATTAATGAAATAAAATAATTTAATTGTTCAATATAAAATTATTTATCAAACAAAATACTATTATCAAGGCATTGGAAAAGTTTTTTGGTAAGAATTGTTTTCATAGACCACATAATAAGATTTTGAGAAAACGTTAAAATAGCCTTAGATTACGTAGCGTAATTTGCATTATTTTACTTATTTTTACATTTTTTAAAGCTAAAATGATTATTTTTTGCTTCTAGTCTCATGTATAAACACAATTTCAATGTATTTATCAATTTTTTTAGTGAAATAGCTTTTTCCATGGCCTAAACTGATTTATAATGAAATTTCTTCAAACGTTTTACTAATCAACTGCTGACTGACAGCATTTTTTTACACAATTGAAAAATAGCAATAAGGCTTTTCTTTTCTATTGCTTTGACATTAAAAATCTTATGCCTTTTATTAAATGTTATCTTTTTTAAATACTCTTTTCCTTTTATTGCTCATTTGTGGCTTAATTTGGGGAAAAAGAGCAAGATAAAAATTGAAAATACCCATATTAAAACAAAAAAGTCCAAAATCACATTCCTTACCCTTATAATATGAAAAAAGACATGTTGGATAAAAAAATATGGAATATAGGGGATTTTTGGTATCCTAATAGAAAAATTAAAAATCGGATGTTACGTCTGTAACAGTCATAAAATTTTTTAATATGTATCAAAAATTCATGTAATAGTGTTAAAGGCATGTTTATATGATTTATAAAGAGAAAATATGGTTAAAATTTGATTGAGATTACCAGTGAGTTTGCAAAAAAAAATTTCTATTATCTGTTTTCATGTTACGGACGTAACATAGGGACATAACATAATGAATTTAAAATTTTTAGCCCCAATTAAATTTCTACAGGTTATTTTTAATATCAGCAAGCCTAGTCAAACTTTACTAACTTTATGTGGAGTATTTTCAATTTTGTAATGTTCCACTATTTTGGCCTAAAACTCTTATTTATAACTTATTTTTTGATATTTAAAGGATATTTTAGAAAAATTCAACTCTTAAGCTTTAAAATGATGCATTACAACATAGGTTTTATTAACTTTAAAAAATTGGTACTTTGGTTTCATTATTCATGGAATGGCCCACAAATGCCTCAAAAGTTTTTAACAGGAGTTTTAAAAAAATTCGATTTTTAAGCCCAAAAAATTGAAAAATTAAATTTTTTTACTTGTCCCATTTTTGCCAATTTAACGACCATATTCACAGTCACCAGAATCAGAGTTAACACCTTGGCGACGAAGTGTCAAATCAAAATAAACCCAAAACCGTATTCATAGTACCCGGTTGACACCGTAAAACTGTGTTAGAGTTGATACCCCAGAGGCCGAGGTGTCAACTCTGAATCAAAAACCGGCGCATGCGCAGTCGCTACTTCTCCATAAAACAGGAGAGCTTTTAATTAAATGGCGGCCAACCAAGTATTTTGCAGCGCGAATTTCAGATTATGAAACCAGAATATTAAAGCCCGATGGAACAAATCTCCGACGAAAAACAATTTCTGCGATGGAATGAAGAACATAGAGGTAAGTTTTGTATGAATACCGCTCGTAAAAATGTCGATCTGGAAATTGCCCATTGCATACACTACTTGATACTACTATATAAACATGATGAGAGAACTACTTAATAGATCGGCCTTAAAATAATGTCTCATTTACTCCTATATCTAGACAATATTTATTTTCTTCTTGTTTAACTTTTTATGTTTTGAATCAATCAATAACTTTTTGAGTTCTTTTCTATTTATGATTTTAAAACAGTCAAATCCAGCCCCGGCGAACATCTAATAATCTGTAGTTTAAATTGAAAGTTTGACAAGTTATTGTAAATAAGCTGTTAAAATATTCATTAACCATAAATATAATCAGTTAAATTACTATTTAAATGCAGTAGCACTATATACGAGAATTGTTCCGTCTTCCGTTTGTTTATTTTTCATTCTGCAAACGAAAATAATGAGATAAGAAATTGAATTTCTGATGTTAAAAAAACATTTGTTAGAACCAGAACACTCATTTATAATTCTTTTTATAAGCAAAGCATTTGTTTTAATGTATTGTGCTTTCAATGAAGAATAAAAATTAATTAATCTTTTTTTCAATTAGTACTAATTATAATCTGAATATTTGAGGGCTTAGATTTTTATTTTTATTACAGGTATCATGTAACAGCTGCCAATATGTTTACCTTCCTTTAGCTTCAGTCTGTATTTGGGCCATGAAAAATAATTTGAAAATTATTGATTGTTATTAGTTTTAGTTTTAAATTGTGAAATAAAATATTTTACCACAGTATCATAATTTCTTTGTGTTTCTTATTTGATGATGTAATAAATTATACAAAATAAAGGTATGTTTTTATATTATGTTTATTTTAGTAATGAGAGTAGTAGGAAAATTATTGAAAGGTAAAGTATGACAATAATAGCAAATATTGTTTCAAAAACTCATGGTCTAAATTAGTATAAGGATTTTTATGTTCAAAAAGTTGCTCAAATTACTATTTCTTGAATAAAAATGAATGTTATATTTTAATGCTGTTTGAGAATATGTATTTTTTATATTAACTTACAGGGATAATATTTTAAGAACTTTAATTCTCTTTCTACAAATCAGATATCATTTTTAAATTCAAAAGAAATCAAAATTTGAATTATTTTTAAAAATGTCTTATTTATTGCATGGAAGTTAAATGAACTATCCAGACAGAATTGATTGCCTTTTTTAATATATTGGGATACCTCAATACAAATCCTAGCTTATTAAGTTCTTTTGTTTCTTATTCTTTTCTTATTTCATTTTTGTTCATATTAATTTTTGCTAGATTAAAAAAATTAAATAATATTGAGTAACCACTTTGAGTAAGTACATTTTAAAATTTATTCCACAAATAAAAAATATAGTATGTTTACAGCTGTTTTTGTCCCTAAATTTTGTAAAAATATGAGTCTTTAACAACTGAAAATCATTAAAAAATAAAGTTTAATGCAGTCAACATCTAAAGGAAAAATATTTTTAACCCCTAGTTTTGTTTAATAGTTTTAAAATTTAATATTCTTATCAAGGAAAGTTTCAGGGAAGTTTTAAATTGATAGGTAATACTCTGATAGGTATGTAATATCTTGTATATTATTTCAAATAGATTTAATATTTACTATTTATTGAGTTTCAACACATGTAGGTTTACTACAGAGAGAGAGAGAACAGGTTTCCAAAATCGTTCCAGACATAACGCATACCTTATGCTATGCTTTTGTTTTAAAATTTTAATTAATACTAAAAGCTAATTTATAAAGGTCGGGTACCTACTATAAACGTAATATACTAAGCACTTAAAAATTAGTTTTCTTCGCCTCGGAGCTCCCTTCATTATTTTTTATATTGATGGTTATATTTTTCGGTCCAAGAGAGCAGCTGATTTTGGTTGAAGTATCTTTTGCCACCTGCCTTTCTCTTCACAGTTTGTTTTGATCCATTATTATGACATAGGTTTTAAGTACTTTATAGCAAGTTAATCTAGTTCCTTTTGAATTATTTATAAATTATAGATTGTTTGTGTTTTTAATTTGAGCGCAAATAAGTTCGGTAGAAAACTGATTAAAACTATGCCATCACGGGTATAATACCAATTTTATTCTCAGAAAGATGTCCCGAAATAAATTTATTAAGGAAATATTTTGTAAAATAAATTGTTTGCTATAAACCATTAAATTGCTTTATAATTAATGTTTTTGCCTTTGAGTTTAAAGTACTAAAAATTAGATAAATATGTTGCTTTATATGCCAGTTCATAAATATATCAGCAGGTTAAAAACTCAAAGTAATTCATTTAATTTGATCTATTATAGTTCTACGATTGCATTAAACATTGCAGTATTTTTACCTAAGCCGCTCAGCCAGCGTAAAGCATTGCCACGTGTTTGTATTTACTAAACAAACAAGTTTCAAGTGGCGCGCTTCTCTTTATCCAATCAGAGAGCGTGAATCAACTTCGCCAAGCAATCGCCAAGGCCAGCAACAATGTCAGCTAATCCGAGTACAATGAATACGGAATCGGATCAACTTAGTGTGAACTGTTTTGCCCGTTCAAACTAGTGCTACCTGACACCGGTGTCAACTCGAAAACTGTGAATATGGCCGTTAGTGTGTCATTATTTATGTCATTTCTAAGGAAAACACAGGTGAATTTAGTTCTTTTGTAGTTATGTTTTACTTTCTTCGATTATTAAATTTTTGAAATTAATCTTCTAATAGACAATATGCATGATTTTCAAATTCATTTTAAAAAGAAAGAGCATGAAAAATTACGTTGAAAAATGCTAATTAAACTGCAATTCAATCAAATAAATTCGTTTTAAAACGCATTTAAAGTTGCTCTGACGTCATTATCAACAAAAACTTCAGTGCTTGACGATTCTGACTTGTGACGTCATACTTCAAGTTTAAATTACGCGCGAAAGGCATCCATTGAAAAGCAATGGTGTTTGCATTTATGTTGGGGTTTTTTGGTAGCCTGTAGTTTCTTATTTCGGCAGCTATGGACGGCCCTAAACAAGTAAAAAAGTACTATAAAGGATGTTTAGTACCAAAATTGCAAAAATACAAGTGTTAGAACACCGGATGAATTGTTTTTCTCAGTACCAAAAATGAAAGAATTCGTCATAAATAGTGTAACTTTATGCTTAGAGACACAAAGAAACAAACAAAAACGTGATGCTAGCTGCATAAAATGTAATAATTCATAGCAAAAGAAAACTAGAATTTTTGTGTTACTAGTACATTGACATTGCTATAAATGGAATGCTTGGTTATCATCAGTTTAAATTAATAAACGAAAGAATTTAATGAAGTCAAATAAATTATTTACTGTTGCAACAGTTCAAAAATTCAAAGATTTTTTGGTTTTTAAATGTGTTTTACATTTTTATTTTACTAGTGATATTTTAAATATTTTATACTGACTATAATTCAACTTAATATTGTGAGAAAAAACCTACAAGACATTCATTATTTATTTACAAAATTTCCAAAGTTAGTCCAAATGCTAAGAAACTGAATGAAAATACACGAAATCTGTACAAAAGGAATAAAATTTTAATTCTAAAAAGAACATTTTTGAGTTTCAAGAACAGTGTTATCCAGTCTTAAACAGATGCATAACGGGAGAATTCAAAAAAGTAAGTTTTTATGCTCCATGTGTTCAAAACAGTATTGCCTGAAACAAATCTCTTGAAGTATGACGTCACACAAGGTTACGCCCCGTTTTGAGTCAGGTGACTTAAGGGCTTTTTTTAAACACTTTTTGCGCTTAAATTAAAACTTTTTGTGATTTTTAAAGTTGATTGGGTTTTTCCTGATCGAATTAGTAAATTGGGTAAGTTTAAGGATGTTTCGTGACATAGTGCATATTGTCTATTGATATTTTGCCTTCTTTTTCAATTCAAATGGAATATTCATATTTAGCAGAAAATTATTTCGGTCATTTTTAAAAAATGAAAAATAAGTTAAATATAGTCTGTAGCTTTTTTATTTTTTACTTTTAGTTTATCTTCAAGAAAGTGAGGAAGAAAGAATGTTATAATTAACTTTTTAGTGAATTTTTTTATAGAATCTTGTAAGAATATACTACATAAAAGGCTTGAATGAAAAGCTTATGTAAGGATTGAATGAAAGGATTTAAACTCTTTTGGGCAAAAGTGAAAGAAGTTTTAAGCTACACGTCAAACAAATATCAAAACATAAAAATCCAATTGTAATTATCTAGATAAAAATATAAAGAAAACATAAATCATCAATCCCCTCATTACTTTTTTTAAAAAAAATTATGAAAAAACCCTACCTCTTTTTGGGACATTATATTTCTTACAATGTTAATCCAGGGAGCAGGAACGGAATGGGACGATTTGGCGCGAGACAGAAAATATTTGTCTAGTTTTTTGATGATTTTGAAAAGTTCTATTTAATTTCTCAAGCCAAATCGTCCCCGCACCGAAACACCTAGCGCCGCATGGTCCACGTACCAAAACCCAAAACGGCCGCGTCGAATAGTGACTGATGAGTAGGAAACGAAACCACCAGCAGCCTTTCGGAGAGCGAGAGCACAACGAAACAGCGACTGAAAGACGACTTCTCGTAAAATTTGATCTACCGGTAAAAATGTCCCCCATTCCTTTGGAAGTGAAAACAAGAAACTACTAACCAATTAGTGGCCATAAAACGGTGTCATATCGGCTATTCAATCTCCTGCAGGGCCACCCAGAGAAATGACGGCACTTTCAATTATCATCGTCAATACAAGGGGGCTATAAATAATTCTCATAGAGGACTGTCAGCGTGGCGAGCCCCACCGCCGACTCGCCGTCTGCGGGGGGGGCAAGGGGGTCGAATTCGAATCGCCCGCCGAGGTCGCTTTGAAAAAAAAGAAAGAAGGAAAATGTGTTTGTTTTCTCCTCCAATGTTTGGATTGAGTTTTTTTTAATTCTGGGCTTAGAAAATAACTGAAGTACAGCATAGGTACTTAAGTACCAAAGATTTAAGTTACTTTTAAATTATTGTAGTTAAATACCAGTTCGATACTAAAAAAGTAACGGATGTAACTAAATACTTTCAAAGTATTTAAAAAGTATTTCCGTTACTAAGTATTTAAGTACTTAACAACCTTGCTAATATCACAAAAAAATGGTATTCTTGCAGTTTGCAATCTACCAGTTTAGTAAAGCTGGATTTAAGGTGGAAGACAACTGGGTAAATGAAGCGAATCCGGCCCACAAGCTGAATTTGGCAATTTTTTTTGTCGCCAAGTGGAAAACTGATGGCATCCAAGCATTGAATTGTTATCGCCAAATTTGGGGCTGAAAATCTACGACGGGATTCGCTTCATTAACCGACATCTGATGTTTTTGAATCAGTATAGCCCTGTGGCTTACACTTGTCACAGTTCTTTTGTTTTTGTTCAATTTTTCAAACAAATTTTTCTTTTATATTTTCTTTCTCACTATTGAATTACTTTCTTTTATTTTGCTTGGAGAGAAATATGTAGAAAAAGATACAAATTAAAAATAAAGAAAATAGGGAAAAAAAGCCGCTGAGAGATTAAAAGATAAAAATTAGAAAGAATTGACAAAAGAAATGGAAGAGAGAAATACCAAAAAAAATTAAATAAAGAGGTTGGACAGAAAGAAGACAATAAAAGGAAAATATTGTTCATTATTCCAACAATAAATCCCTAATCAAATTGTGTTAGCCTTTTCTCTCTCTTTCATACAGTCAAATCCCATTAGATTGAGATGTATCAACTACATCTCAATTCAAACAATTTGAAATTTAACATTTAATGAAGAAACTGAATCTTAATCTTAAGTATGAATATTAATAAAATTGAAACGCAATAAAATTTCTAATATTTCCAGCAACACCCAACAAAACTAAATTTTAATAATTGCTAATTCATTTTACAATATCTTACCTTGTAATCTGCAATCCACTCGCGGACGATTGCTTCAGCCATCCCCCAACCAGCATTATCATAAATAAATTGACTGCAATTCGATGCTAAAACAAATGCAGATATTCAATAATAAATTATGGTTAGTTAACAAGTGGTAAGTACCTGATTATCACAAAATCTAAACGCTTCCAGAAACATACTTTAAAAAATCATACCCTTCAATAAAGTATGAATAAAACTGTAATAATTATATAACTTAACTTATTTTTATTTTATAAATTATTGAAAACAATAATAAAAAAGGGTGGGTGGGAAATTGCACTATTTCCCCTCGAAATTTTGGCTGAGATCAAACTAAAATTTACGAATCCAATTGATAAAAACTTTCTCTAAGAAATCAGAAATATGAAAATGTTTATGATGGAATTTTGATATAATTACATTTTTGGACGCATTACATAGACATAATACTGCATCTAAGTAGCCAAATTACGTTCATCAACACGAAACCAGGACATTCACGATGGACTTGAATTTCAACAGAACACAAATACAAATAGTTTTTTTTCCTCCTACCAATAACGAACGATTACGATTACGAAGCAAGAGAAACTCCTTGTGGCTTGGTTGGTTTATTCGGGTTGGATTTTCAGTATGTTTTTTGATTTCTTGAACCTGCAGTCCTGCAGAACCCGCAGAACATGAATTACACTCCCTTTATAAAAATAACAAGTGATAGAAGGAAGTTTTTGAACTTTTTTTACATATAACTTAATTATTTCAAACGTTTTCTAGGAATTTCCATTTCTAATCAACTTAAGCCGATATCTCAGGGCTCAGGGCTGTATCCAATAAGGGGGGTGTTGGGGGCAGTGGCGGATCCAGGATTTGGTTTGGGGGGGCTAAGAAATTTCATAATCCAATTGAATCTTCTTGTTAATGGTAATACGGAAAATGTAGTGAATTACCCTACTCCAACCATTAAAAGGGGGGTCTGGGGGTCCTCCCCCCGAAAATTTTTGGAAATTTAAGTCAAAAACCCCACTTTTTCAACTCGTTTTGGAACGCCTCATCCGAATTTCGGTTATAGATTTTTTGCGTTTTGACAAACTTTGTAAATTATTAGACGTTTTGGGGGGGCTTCAGCCCGAAAGCCCCCCCCCGTAGATCCGCCACTGGTTGGGGGTTCATCCCCCTAAATTTAAAGGTCAATTTTTTACTCACTGTTTATCCTTAAAAATGCGTCATAAAATGCACAAAACCCCTACATTTAAGGTTCTAAATTCAAAATTTTTCTTGAAATTTTTTTTTGAAAATTTTGGGACATGCAAGGAGTGGCCCTCTTTTGCTTTCCCCTCAATAGGAATAAGCACTAACAATGAGAAAGAGGGGAAGCGGATCTCGGGGGTGGAAAAAAAAAGGGAAAAGAGACTCCAAAAGGAGTTAAAATCTTGATTTTAGGGTCAAATTTCCAGAAATTTTCTGAAGGAGGACCGGCAGACCCCCCTTTGGAACTCTAGAATTTATAACTTTTTTGTAAAAGGTTCGTCAAAATGCAAAAATCCAACCAAAATGGGAATTAAATTCTTGAAAAAGTATGTCCGAAATCCGGATTAGGTGTACCAAAACGAGTTGTAAATCTGCTTTTTAGACTTAAATTTCCAAAAATTCCCAGACCCCCATTTAGGACATTAGAAGACATCTTACAAGGAAACATTCTTAGGGTGAACTCACTGAAATGCACGAAAATTTTACAGGCATAAGAAGATGACTCAAAACACTTACTGTGAAAAAATTAGCTGCTGAATTTCAATAGGAGAGGAGTTATTTAAATTTGAAATTTGGGTTCTGAGTTGCCAAACACATTCATTTAGCACCACTTGGCGACTTTCCAATCGGATGGAATGAGAAATTTGATTCGAAGTGTCTAAATCCACGAAAGTTGGCCCGTGCTAAAGTATTAGCGAAATTTGTTAGAGTTGAGTTGTTACTTTCGTGGATTTAGACAGTGCCATAAAATATATAGTTTCCAATGCATTTTTAAAAAATATGCGGCAAACAGATAACTCCTAAAAATTAAATGCTAAATAGATGTTGGATTCTTTTTAATTTGCATATAATTTTGTATTGCTTCATGCGTTATTTATTTTGATTTTCCTTCTTTAATTAATTTTTATTCCTGTTTTGCATTTGATGAACTTTTTTTTATTCGCTCATTTATAAGTGGCAACAGAGAAAACGCGGCCAGTTCATTCTACCATTTGGCGTTCTCTCTGCGTTTCTCGCCTTGTAGGGTTACATTTGGCGTTAAATATGACAATTTTCAATAATTTTTTACAGCTTTTCTACTGTAATTCAGCAGCTAATTTTTTTACAGAAGGTGTTTTAAGTCATATACTAACCCCTGTAAAATTTTCGTCCAATTCTGTGAGTTCATCCTGAGAATGTTTCCTTGTTAGCTCCCCGCTCCCCCCAAAAACCAAATCATGGATCCGCCTCTGTCTGCTTACCCTAATCGAGCTAAAGTTGAAACATTTTTCCAACCCCCGAAAAAAAAATCCAGTTACGGCCCTGTGATATCTGGTAACCAGGGACAAGTTAATTACTGGTGCGCAATCGATAACTAGGCTTACGATATTTTCTCGGGGCCAACCCAGGACATATTTTTGAAATTTCTTTATAAGTGAGATCAAATTACCAAAGATTAAAAACTAAGAAAAAACTATTCAAACTAATAAACAGTAAACAAAAATATCAAATTTTATTTTTTCATTTAATATTACTTTTTCAAAAATTGTTTGATTGACTTAATTTTTATCACAAAATTCACTGAAAGTAAGTTTTCTGAAGTAATAAAGACGTCAGAAAACGTAATTTTTATAGTTTGGTCATGATTTTTCATAAAAAGTCTGGCAAATCGTAAATGTATGAAACCCCGGACATTTAGCGACCCAGGACATTTCCCCGGACAGCTCTAAAAACCCCGGACTGTCCGGGGTAATCCCGGACGTATGGTAAGCCTATCCTATCGATAACACGTCTCAAGAGCAGCTATGCTCAAGTGCTCCCCCTCAGCGGAGCTACCAAACTCTACAGAAGTTTGAAGACCTTCGTCTAGGTACTTCCCGGATTTGTTCCCCCCTCAGCAAAAGGATTGTATCAATACAAACATAAAAATTCATAATAAAAAATAACGCATGAAAAAAATATATTTCTATGAACATAACAGGAGTTTTTTCAATATATAAGGTGAAATTCAAAACAGTGGCATATAAAGAAATTGATTTCTGAAGCGAATAAAATATCCTCTAAAAATATCCCATTAAAATATTTCATTATCAGGCATAAAGCTAGATTTTTGCCAAAGAGTTGAATAAATTTTAAAAATGCTCCATAAAAGTTTTGGAAATTTCACCCAAAAACACAGGGTTTTTATTAGCTTTGGTTCACTTAGTCCGATTTTTTTTGAGGGGGGAGGGGGAGCGTGCTTTTGACATAATATCTCCTCGGGTTCCGTTACAAATCCCGACAGATCAGGTTCCCGACACCGAAATCTCGAGGCACGGATTAAGAAACTTTTCAAGGGGGGGGGCGGTCCGATTTTTTTAGGGTAATTTTAATTTATTGATTATTCTGCATGTTTAAAGGTATTTTAAAGGATTAAATTGAGAAAACAATAAATAACTATTCAAACCATTTTAAGCATTCGTATCGCCTGTTGACCAGTGGCGGACCCAGGATTTAGTTTTGGGGGAGGGGGCTAAGAATTTCCATAATCCAATTGATTCTTCTTGTTAATGGTAATAAGGAAAAGGTAGTGAATTATCCTACTCAAACCATTAAAAGGGGGGTCTGGGGGTCCTCCCCCATAAAATTTTTGTAAATTTAAGTCAAAAACCCACTTTTTCAACTCGTTTTGGTACCCCTCATCCGAATTTCGGGTATAGATTTTTTGCGTTTTGATAAACATAGTAAAATATTAGACGCTTTTTTGGGGGGAGGCTTCAGCCCCCGTAGATCCACCACTGCTGTTGACTTTATAAGAGCATTGTGTTTTAAAATTCTTCCACATAATAATTTATTCACAACAAAAAACTTTCCTGTGATGCAAATATTTTCATAAGCTGGTTTTTTTAATGTCTTTCTTTCCTTGCCTTACCCGTTCTATTCTTTTTTTTTAAAGAAAAATGTAATACTCGACGATCGCTTCATGGTGTATATTGTGTCAAAATCTGAAGCAATTTTTCTTAATATGTCCTTACAAGAATATTTTCAGAGGGGTTTTCATTATCGGGGGATTTAATAAAATTAGCATACATAATTAACTTAACGAAATAAATTTTTCAAGTTTAAAAAAATAGACCAATGCTCAACAATACCCTTGGTGTCTAAAAATAAAAAATAGTTTTATGGATTTTAAATTAGTTTTTATTGACTCTTTGGCGTTGTATATTGATTGGTTTTAAACAGAACTCTTTAAAATTATAATTATAAAATAAATGTAATAGCATGGAACTTCCAGACCTAGTCATAATTTTAAATACATGAAACAAACATTCTTTTAAAAGAGTTGAGTATAAACTTACATTTTTCTCCTTGCGTATACTTATTTCTTGTTATGAGCGTCCGGCTAATTGTAGCCGATGGCTCGGTAATATGCGTATAGAATAGTCACTCGGTTTCTTGCGTATAGAAAAATATATAAATTGGTAGGCAAACGCTTGAAGATAAAATGTCCCTTATGTCTCATAGGCCACAGCTCGATAGTTCTCCAACAGCAATGACAATTTTCACTCGCGTCCCGAAGCACTGAAATTGTCTCATTAGGCAGTGACCACTTTTGTTTGAGAAGCACATGACGTGAATATTTTCATTAGAAGGGGGGCGATATCCCCTTACCAAGAACTCCCTGCATTCCTTGCCACCTCCCCTCCCTCTCTCCCAGTTCCTCAGAGCAAACAGGGAAGAAACCCTAAAACAACATAGGGGACGGGAGTGCAGATAAACAAACGACAGAACAACTGTCCGGTTATCTTGTTTGAATGACCTCTTCAAGGTGACAACCAAGGTTAAAGGGGGCCTGTTTGGTGACCTTTTGCAACCCATCCAACAGGGGCTTTTTCACTTGCATGGATTACTAAGAGTTATTTTACTTCTTCGAAATTTATTACGAACAAAGTTTTGTTATTTGAAACCAAAAAATTTTTTTCATCTCAGGGTAAGGGGGGGGGCGATCGCCCCCACCGCCCCCCCCTTAATCCGTCCTTGAGTGGGTCAAAATCCCGACTGGGTCAAAATCCCGGAATCCTGACACAGGTTAACGCTCTAATTTAGTAAAAAAAACTTTACAAAAATGTTCCTTAAATCTGATGTTTAGTTCTTAGGAGTCATTCATTAATTACGTAAGGGTCCCGAGGGGGAGGGGGGTTGGAAAAATCTCTACATATCCTTACTTGGGAGGTGGGGGGGGGTCAAACCCATTCTTACATAAGATTTTCCAAGTTAATGTAAACAAATTCAAATTACTCTAATCAAATTACTATTGGAATAACCCCAGAAAAACTTAAAAATGCTAACGATCTCGGTATATTATCGAAGCTTTAATTTAAAAAAAATGAAGGTTTTTTCAGATTTATTTTTTATTGGACTAGCATTTTATTATTTTCAAAAAACGAAAAGGAATCTTCCGTAAGAATAGGGGGAGGGGTTTGAAAAATCTTACATACCCTTACATGGGGGTAGGGGGGGGTCAAAAATTGCCAAAATCATCCTTACGTAATTAATGAATGGCCCCTTAGTAGATAAAAAGGTTAAGTTCCAATAATCCAATAAAATCTCTAAAAACCTTGATGAGCTGTCGGAATTGTGACCTGTCGGGATTTTTACCCTGTTGGAATTCTGACCCTGTTGGGATTTTGACCTGTCGGGATTTTGAACTGTCGGGATTGTGACCCTGCCGGGATTCTGAACTGTTGGGATTTCGACCGTCGGGAACCTGATCTGTCGGGATTCTGAGTGTCGGGATTTTGACCTACACCCCTGTATAGCTTTGTTTCATATTTCTGCCCTTTTTTGGGTATAGTACTAAAATTAATTATAGCTAGTTAAAAGGGACATCCAAATGAACTGGGGACGAATTCCGGGATAGTTTACTGCATAGTCAATTCTGTGGAGAGAAACACTTAAATGATGTAACTAAAAGGAATCAAAATATCACTGTTATTCCGCAGACAACCTTAAAAGTGCAAACTTGAGAATCGATTAGTGGTCTAGTAAAAGGTCAGTGATCTGTAATGGGGAAATCCAAGCTCCGGCAAATTACAGTGTCCTAGATATGGTAATAATTCTGCTGTTTGACACCTAATTTTTTTCGTTACTATTTATACTTTAAAATACTGATAAAGTGATCAATAAGTTTTCTATCTTTTTTTTAAACCGAGAAAGGTCAGTGGGTGGATTTGTGGGTGGGAGCAATACAGAAAGTGCCCCCTCCTAGGACTCCTAGGGTTATAAAAAAGAGAGAAAAGAAAAAGGTATATATTTTAAACGACTATTATTAGATATAACATTGAATCATATATCAATTGAAACTGTAATTCCTTCCCCTATCATCATTTTTCTAAATACCATTACACTAACACTAAGGGAACTCCAGTCTTTGGCTAAAAGGCTAAAATATTACACATTTTAAAACTCACCCAACAGTTTAGCAGTGGTCCAATTTCTATCAAATTTATGGTGTAAGTAGTACGGATACTTACCTCATGCAATACCAAATGCATTGAAATGACTTACAGCGCCCCTAGTGGCGAAATAAAAAGTTAAAAAAATTAAATTAAAAACTAAAGAAGACAATTGTAGTAAAGGAAATAACCTCAGTGAGAGTATTGTTGCCACTATTATGAAGAACTCATTGAAAACAAAATTCATGCAAATATCATGAATATTCGAGGATATATTAATTAGCATGTGGAAATAGAACTTTCTCAGGTCTCATAAAAGAAAAAGTTTGGAAATTTGCAAGTTTTTTTTAAATAAATTTTGCCTTTATTCAACTAAAAAACCCAAAACTACACGATAACACTGAAAAGTTTGCAAATTTAAGAACTTTTTCTTTTATGAGGTCTGAAAAATGGCTATTTTCACCTGCTAATATCTCAGCGAATATTAACGATATTTTGATCAAATTTTTCCAGTGAGTTCTTCATAACGTTGAAAACAGTACTCTCATCACTGAGGTTTTTGCTTTATCTTCTTTAGTTTTTAAATTAATTTTTTAAACTTTTTTATTTCGCTAGGGGCGTTGAAAATCATTTCAATGTATTCTCCAGGGTTACTTACCTAGGGTTATTAAACTTGATACGGTCCTGGGGATTCTCAAATAGTATTTCCAAAATAAATGAGGTAATCTATTGGGCTGAAATAATTCATGCAAAACCTTATGCAAAACATTTGTCAAATTTAATTTGGATATAAACAAACAGCTAAGCTTCGAAACAGTACAAAAGAAACTACATTCGATCACGTTCTTCTCTAGTTAGAAAATAAGCTCTCGTTAATTAAAGACTCAGTCATATGAGATGTGATAAATTTAGGGCGTGGTTTATCCTATGGCTTGGACAACTATTTGTATTTGCTTGAAAAATTGAAGTCAGGAAAGATGATAGGAAGATGAGAGGACCCGTGATTCGAGAACATTCTTTGATAGGAACGAATGCAATCGATTTTGTGAACAGAGATATATTTAGAAATGGAGGAGAATTGTGTGAAAGCAACGACGTGCTGATTCATGGACCTTCGACTTCATTATCTGCTCCGACAAGGCTTTTAGTCTGCATAATGAAAGAGGAAATTGGGAATGTCTGATCTGAAACTTTATTGCTTCTGGAATGTAGGTTAAAGCTGTTTTCAGGAAGACTGCTTTTATTATCATCTTAAGCTCAAAATTATTTGCCGCTTGCATGTTTTGGTAAAACTAAACAATATCGACGTATTCAAACGATTGATTTGCAGCCTTTCTTACGGCTAAGTTAAATTTTTAAACATTCTAAGAGTAAAAGCTGTAAAAGTATTTCTGCAATGAAAAATAAATTTTTTAATTATTTATCAAAAAGCATACTTAAAAGAAAGTAATTTTAATTACGACCCCTCGAAAAATTTGTTTCTGTACTATTTCAGTTGACGTGCAATAAACTGAATTTTACAGTAAATGTAGTTTTTCTTGAATGCTTTACTTTTATTAAGATAGTTTAAAATAAAGTTAAAAAACTTAGTTAATTTGCTCAAATATATATTTTCGGATACCAACTTTTTTTAAAGAAGCTCGTTTAGATATTCTGCTATTAAAGTTGTTTTCATTCTAAGTAAAATGAGGCCAAGATAAGTGAAACTAAAACGCCGATACACGGTGATGTCTGTTTATTCACTGGGTCTATAATAATAAGTTTAAGAAAATTATAGTTTTATATTTCCCTAACAATTCGAAATACTTGTTTTTTTTAAAATAATGTTGTTGTTGCCAATCTCCGGTGTTTAGCAACGCTAAACCAGGTCTATGAAACCCATCACTCTCAAAAAATCCAAAACCATAATAGGGTCCGTCGAAAGATCAAGTCTGGAAAGTCCCAGACAGTCCAGAATATGCCCAAGTAGCACAGAAGCGTCTGTTAACCGTTGAATATTGGTCCTATGGTTCGAAAAGCGTTTTGTCTTATCTAAGCAACGTTAAAAAACTGTTTATATAGACCGAATAATGAAACGTTTCCCTTTCCGTTCGGAGCCGACGTTCTTCTAAAGGCCGGTTTTACAATAGGGGGTTTTCACTACCAGCCGTGTGCTGCCGAAAAACCGGAAGTGGTGCTCCAAATGCAGCCCAGTCCCATAGGCCGTAATGTTAGAGTTTTCTTAAATAATTTTTATTGAAAAATATGGAAAGTTTTCAATAAAAAAGGGGTACACACAATGTTAAACAAAGCTTATTCTTTCTTAAGTAAAATGAGGCCAAGATAAGTGAAACTAAAACGCCGATACACGGTGATGTCTGTTTATTCACTGGGTCTATAATAATAAGTTTAAGAAAATTATAGTTTTATATTTCCCTAACAATTCGAAATACTTGTTTTTTTTAAAATAATGTTGTTGTTGCCAATCTCCGGTGTTTAGCAACGCTAAACCAGGTCTATGAAACCCATCACTCTCAAAAAATCCAAAACCATAATAGGGTCCGTCGAAAGATCAAGTCTGGAAAGTCCCAGACAGTCCAGAATATGCCCAAGTAGCACAGAAGCGTCTGTTAACCGTTGAATATTGGTCCTATGGTTCGAAAAGCGTTTTGTCTTATCTAAGCAACGTTAAAAAACTGTTTATATAGACCGAATAATGAAACGTTTCCCTTTCCGTTCGGAGCCGACGTTCTTCTAAAGGCCGGTTTTACAATAGGGGGTTTTCACTACCAGCCGTGTGCTGCCGAAAAACCGGAAGTGGTGCTCCAAATGCAGCCCAGTCCCATAGGCCGTAATGTTAGAGTTTTCTTAAATAATTTTTATTGAAAAATATGGAAAGTTTTCAATAAAAAAGGGCTACACAAAATGTTAAACAAAGCTTATTCTTTCTTTTTATATAACTTTTAGTTATAATTCAGTGAAATATATTATTTAAATCACTAATTTTTAAAATGGAACCGATCGGAACTGAAGCAGACGACGAGAAGCAGCGATGATTTGTTTACATTTTCCGCAGTAATAGCAGATCAAATTTTAAATTTACTGTTAACTATGTTTTTAGCATTTTATCAGAATAATACTCACTCACGAGGTTGTCCAACTTTATTTCTTGCACAATTTGAATGCGAATTATGTTGATTCTTTAAACGATCGTGTAAAAAGGGTATTTGAAAAATAAAACTATCAATCGTATTCGAACCACTAAAAAGTCTGTTTAAATATTTTAATAGTATTATCTTTTTCCTTAATTTTCTTATTATATTTCTAAAATTAGTGACAACAGAAAAAAATCAATCTTTGTAACGATATGCTAAATCAGTGGTGCCCAACCTTTTTTCCCCCGAGGGCCAATTTGCTTTTGAAGATTTATCTCGCGGGCCACATAAAAAACACTTAGGATTTTTCTAAAGAAAAATTACACACCCGTTTTCAATGAGAAGTTTGCATCTGTTTGGAGGATACTAGTTCTTTTAAATTCGGCTCCAAATTTGTAACACTTATCCTTAAAACTGAATTAAGATGATTATCTGTTTCATTTCGTAATGTCTCTTTAAACACTGCCACAGTCTCCTTACATATAAGACACAACGGTTTATTTTCTCGCTGAATGATAAAATATGAATTTGTGCAGTTTTCTTGAAAGTTTTGGCATTCCGAGTGAATCTTCAACTTTTTACGATCGGACATCTTTTTAAAGTTAGGCTCTTATCTTAAAAGATCCTTATAAACTGAATTCAAACAGCTAACTGATAATGAAAAATATTTATCCAATGCCAATTCCTCTGAAAGTGGTTTTTGTTTTTAAGATTTAACGAGTCCGCGGGCCACATTTGGCCCGCGGGCCGTAGGTTGGGCACCACTGTGCTAAATGTTATTGCTTGTCAAATACCAATTCAAAGTAAATATACATTTTTTATCAGAATATACTACATTATGGTCTTATTTTTTTTAGCTATAGTAGTAAAAGATACATGACTGGTGTTTAAATATGTTTCATAAAGTAGCTTTTTACTTTTTTTGAACGAGGACTGTAACTATTGTTTACAATATTTAACGGAATTTTGTCACCGGGGTGCAGCACTACCTTGACCCCTTGGAACTTAGCCACAGAATCCTGAAAAATGGTCAATTTTTTCCAATACAATTTTAAACCTTAAAGGTGTCTTAAACATAATAAATTAAATTATACAACAAATCAATTTAAATTAATTTGTCTATTTCAGTGTTTTAAGCCAAGGTAAAGCTACAATTTTGTAATAAAATAAATATTGACTCAATATAAAATTATTTCGGCCACTAGCTTTGACATTTTAATTAGCGGCAACTTAGTAAAATACTATTGAGATCCCTGGTCATGGAAGAGTTTTCCGTCTAGAGATTGATATCTGTCCCAGCTATTCAAAATTGATTCATGCACCATAAAACAATAATCAAACCAAACTGTTCCAGCTATTTTCTTAGCAGAGCAAGAAGTAAAATTATTTTTAGTGAAATACTAGGACACAACTCTTAAAATAACCTTTATTTAAATTATCCACAAAAATATAAAATAACTAGTCTTCAACACAACAATGGAATTAAATTTTAAAGCACTTCCTAATGACTATAAGGAGGAATATTTTTTTCGAGGAATAGGTTTTCTCCCAATATGCTGAACATCATTATGTAGTATACTTTATGAGGTTAAAATATTTCATCACATACTTAACAAGTTGATAAAGTACTCAAAAATTATTATAAAAGCACAGGTAGTGATTTTGAGTAATAAATGAAACCCTTTTATAATTATTAACTCTTTCATACATTAAATAAAGTATTGTTCAGATTTTTCTTAATAAAGTTCTTAATTTCTGTAGTTTTCTTTGTGTCCATCTGTCTGGAGCAGTCCTGTCCAGAGTCAACTCAGTTTGTCACTGTTTTATTTGGATTGTCTATTTCAGTCACTGGTTTTGCTACGTCTCATTGATAGACTATAAAATAAAAAATATTTTTAAGAACAAAGTGTTTAACAATCAGCATTTTAAATTTAAAAAATATGTATTACAATTATGATGAATACAACAGGTATACATTATAGACATACTTATATGTAGACAAGCACGCTCGTGCAGAAAACTAAGATTTTGTAAAAAATGTTTAAAAGTAATTTATATTTTTGATAAATAATAAATTAGGAACATCTTATTATATTTTTAGGTCTTAAAATATAACAATAGTATATATGCAAATATTATTTTAGGACCTAATTAATACTATTACTTAGATCTCTACCATAGCCTGTCCATCATTTGAGCTGTGGGAAAACATGGCGGCTGGGGGACTCTTTCTAAAGCTGTATTATGAATTGGATTTTTCCCTACTGTTGTTAAGAAGTATTATAACAATATTTAGGCAAACAAATGTGACTCATAATGTCTTGTGTCAAAATTTAAATGTCTGGAGGCACTTAATAACTTTGCAGAAAATATTTTAATATTTTGTGTGCAGAGAATTTTTGGTTTTATCCAAGTATGACAACTACAATAGGAAAATATGCAAGATCCCTATTTGGTACTCTAGGATTAGCCGAACACAAGCCTCGAGTTTTAAGTTTTATCATCCAAAAAATCAAATAAAACATTTTTTAAATATCTAAACTAGCAGTGTTTTTCTTAATTTTTGTTATATTTTTATGTGTAATTGTTATATTTTTGTGTAAATAATAGTAAAATGTTACCAAGATCCATTATATAGTCCAATTAGAGATTTTGCACACTATTCCTAGCACCTTGAATATCAACGCAAATGCCAAGCGCAGAAAACTTTCCAATTTTGCAGAAAATCTTTTAAATAATATGGTTCAATTCTATTAACATTCCCGCTAAATATCACCCTGAACTTTTGGACACCAACAGGAATATTGGTACATAATTTTAAACTCACAGATAAAAAAGTTTAGTTAGATCAATAAAAATCTGAAAAATTTGTCGATTTTGGAATATTATGGCGTTTAAAAAGCTTGGCAATATTTAGCGGGAACGTTAACAGAATTTAACCAATAATTTAAATATTTGATAAATAAATATTGATTTATTGTTGTTGCTCAAGAAGCATTATTATCACAATATTGGGGCGAACAATGGGACTGTCATAATGTCTCTTAAGGAGGTCAAAATTTAAAGGATTATGGGTGCTTACATTAATTTGCAAAAAATATTTCAGGAAAATTTTGTGAATGGAAAGTTTTTGGTTTTATCCATAGAGTTAGTACAAATATAGAGACAGCTTACTCTTCTCGGTCAGGCAACCTTGCATGTCGAAAAAGTCGGACCTGTGTGAGTGGCGGAAGTCAATTTTAACATGGGAGCTCTCGTAGGCGGGTCAAGTGTGAGTGGCAGAACGAAACCGAAAAACCGGTCACACTTTGAACAGCGTAGAAGATGTTTAAGCTGTCTCTATATTAGTACTAACTCTATGGTTTTATCTAACTCTACCTGCTGGACTTCATTGATTAGTAAACATGCCATGAGAACCAAAAAATTTAAGAGATCCCTGTTCTACGTCAGTTTCCAGAATATTATCTAGCAAATGATGTATAGTTTCCGCTGCATAATATAGAGAAAATTACAGAGTTTATTGCCCAGTAATAGATCATTCAGTGGAAATTTCTACTAGTTTTTAAATATTGCTAGTTATACAGCTTCGATAAGAGTCGACCAGCTGTCATAGTCATGTTAACCCACAGCTCAAATGATGACACTCAACCATATATAGATCTAATTTGAGCTGTTAGGTACAGGGCCGCCCATAGGGGGCAGCAACCCCGACAAATGTCGTCGGGCCCGAAGCTTTAAGGGGCCCGGGCCCACGAGTTCCACTTTGTTTTTTTAGTCAGAGTCTGTACTAGATGTTTTTTTTTATTTTCCAAATAAAAATTGAACTTGCTGAATTCATATCATTTAACATATTCAGTTCCCGAAAGGGACGGGCCCGTCAAAAGTGGTCGGTCTCTTTTTCAGAAGTTTCATCTCCAATCAAATTCTGAAACATGAGATAACACATCAACCCCTTCCCAGCGTGACCACTTTCCGCACACTGGAAAAAGCCACCAATATTTCTTGCTATGGCATTTTATGTACCAAAATGAGTTGAAACCGTTATTTTAAGGTGAAATTTTAAAAAATTTACCAGACCCCCTTGGTACTTGTAACTCTATTATTACAACCTTATTTTATATTAAGTTCGTCAAAACGCGGAAATTCTACCATAAAACCTATATCCGAAATTCGGATGAGGCGTATCAAAACTAGTTGAAAAGAGGGTTTTTTACATAAATTTCCAAAAATTTTCTAGGGGAGGACCCCCAGTCTCCCCTTTTTGTAGTTGGAGCAGGATAATTCCACTACCCTTTCCATATTAAAATCAAAAAGAAGATTCAATTGGACTTTGGAAATTCTTAGCCCTCTCCCAAAACCAAATCCTGGATCCGCCCCTGCAGGCAAAATTTAATGAAATTCGGTTTACAGGGGTTTTCGAGGGTGCTCTCTCCGAATCTCTAATAATAAATGACGTTTTCAGTAGAATAAAGTAGTTATAAATGCTACTCCTTCGCCGGCAAACATTGTCCTCTAGCGCAGTGGTCCCCAACCTTTTCACCACCGCGGACCGGTCAACGTTTGATAATTTTACCGCGGCCCGCTAGGGGGAGGGCGTTGATTGTTTACATTCTAGATTATTTCGATTTATGAATTTTAATTGAATTGTATTTAAAAATGCTTTCAAAATAAAATACAGTTACTCCAAAAAATAAATATAAAATGATTTATAATTCATTTCATTTATTAATTTGGGGTATAAACCTAGGAATTTAAATTCATTTTCAATGAAATGGTCGGCCCGCGGCCCGGTACCATTTGATCCACGGACCGGCACCGGTCCGTGGACCGGGGGTTGGAGACCACTGCTCTAGCGGACTTGGGTTCCTATGAAAATCTTGTTGGTCATGGCATGACAGACATGCATGCTAATTTTCTACTCGACCTTTTGAGATACCCTGTATATTTCACTTAAGGGATACTTTGTGAAATGTAAATTCCTTATTATACTTCAAAGTTAGGGGGCCCGTGAAAAAAATTTTGTCGGGGGGCCCGGTAGAGTTATGGGCGGCCCTGGTTAGGTAAACAGGGCAGCTGGTCGACTCTTATCAAAGCTGTGCCTAAATATTTTCTCTAACAAATTTTGTTTTCAATAACAATGCAACATAAAATAACAATGCATGAGGAATAAGTAACAACCAACAAATATTTTGTTTACTTTATAGTCCAGTAACTTGGTAGTTTTTTCAGGAAAAAAATACAGAAGTTTTTTTCTCAACGGTTTTATATGTTTTCGAAGGTGCTGAATCCGAATCTGAACTTTGCATACAAAATTTCGAATGGCATTTTGGTGAAAATTCGAAAAAACCCCAATATTTCACCTCATTTTTTGTATTTTTGTTTGTAGAATGAAAAGTATGGTTTTCTCATGAAAATGTTAAATACAAAAAATAAAGAAGATAAAATAAGCTACAAAATTGTCAATTACAACTTTTTTGCCAGACTAATAGTTCGGTCGCTAGAGCTCGTTGAAAATAGGGTAAAATTTGCGCCTTTGGGGAATAATCCAGAAAATCGAACTTTTATCTAAAAAATAAAGTTTTTTTTTAAATAAGGTACTTTAAAAACTAGTTTTTTAATGTTTTACATGAAATAAACAATCTTTTTACTCTATTAATTAGTATTTAAATGCATTATCCTCAGCAATTTTTCTTTAGAACGCAGTTTCAATAGAAGATAATAGTGTCATAATAAGTAAGTGGCTTGTTGAAGAAAACATACAGAAGTTTTTTTCTCAACGGTTTTAAAAGTTTTCGAGGGTGCTGAATCCAAATCTGAACTTTGCATACAAAATTTCGAATGGCATTTTGGTGAAAATTCGAAAAAACGCTAAAATTTCCCACCATTTTTTGGTTTTTTGCATGTAGAACGGAAAGTATGGGTTTCTCGTGAAAATGTTAAATATAAGAAATAAAGATGATAAAACAAACTACGAAATTGTCAGTTACAATTATATTGTCTGATTAATAGTTTGACAACTAGAGCGCGTTGAAAATGGGGACAAATTTGCCTTGGCGGCAGAAAAATCCAGAAAATGACCCATATTTTTCTTAAAAAGTCTGATTTTGATACAGATAACTAAGAAAAACTACTTTTATAACTTCTTACATGATATAATCCCCTACTATTCATCCCAATAATTATTAATTAAATGAATGTTCTTTAGGAATTCCCACCCCCCCAAAAACGTAGGTTTTTTAGGCAAAGAAAAATTCAGTTGCTATTTTCTTTTTGTCCTATAGTAGTGGTTCCCAACAGGTGGTCCGCGGACCACTGGTGGTCGGTGAGGCCTTCAGAGGTGGTCCGTGAGATTTTTAAATAACTGATCCAAAAAATGTGTGGAAAATTTTAAAAAATAGTTTTCCTTTTCACACAATCTAGGAAATAGTAAAAACACTACAGATACAAAACATAAGTAAAAATCATACGCATCATAAAAAAATGTTATGTTCTCTTTCTCTTTTTGTTCATTTCTATTATATTGCACAGAGAGAAACGAAATATGATGTGGGAAAAGTATTGCATCAGATTAATTAAAACTGAGAGGCGTCGGGTGGGGTTAATAAAGAATCGAATGATTGGACTTATACTTGGTTTGATACGAAGCGAAGCGTAGAAGTGTTGAAAGATACTTCAAACTGGGATGCAATGGTCAGACAAAGGGACTTCGAGAAATAAAATAATACTATAAAATTAATGTAATGTTAATTTTTCTTTTAAGTTTAATAGATTATTTGATTTTCTAAGTTCTATTTAGAAACATTGTAAGACTCGGTTTCCCTTACTTCAGAAAAAAGTCAAAATTTAAGACCCTCCATGAGAAATGAATGCACTGAAAAAAGTTAAAATTTTGAAGATACAGTTTGGGTTAGAGATGGTCCGCGGAGGTTCAAATTTAAGTGAAGTGGTCCGCAGACATATTTGAGTTGGGAACCACTGTCCTATAGGAACCAATTCCCAATGAAAACTTTTGTTAAGCATTAAAAGTTAATTTTTTATCTACTAAACTCATTACTTTTATATTATCCTCTCCCGCTCTCAAACTTATAAAATCTATGAATAATTTTTCTTTCCGGAAAACTATAATGTTCTGTTGTAGATTATAAAAACTCCTGGAATGATTATTAGTAATGATACTAAAATTTAATAACTTCTTGACACGTACAATTATAATATTTATTTACCAGTTTTAATGTCCAGGAACGTAAGTTCCAATTGATTTGTTAGGGATGAAATTAAGAAAAACTTGGTTAAAATATAAAATTACATGGCCACAGAAAATTATCCTAATGTATTCTTTAAAATGATGAACATAATGGTTTTCTACATTCGGGAATGGGATTATATCGTGTAAGAAATTATAAAAGTAGTTTTTCTTAGTTATCTAAAACGAAATCTTACATTTTAAGGAATATATGGGGCGTTTTCTGGATTTTTCCGCCGCCAGGGTGAATTTGTCCCTATTTTAAACACACTCTAGTGGTCAAACTATTAGTCAGAAAAAATAATTGTAAATGACAATTTTGTAGTTTGTTTTATCAACTTTATTTCTTATATTTAACATTTTCACGAGAAACCCATACTTTCCGTTCTACATGCAAAAAACCAAAAAATGGTGCGAAATTTTAGCGTTTTTTTTAATTTTCACCAAAATGCCATTCGAAATTTTGTATGCAAAGTACAGATTTGGATTCAGCACCCTCGAAAACATATAAAACCGTTGAGAAAAAAAACTTCTGTATGTTTTCTTCAACAAGCCACTTACTTATTATGACACTATTATCTTCTATTGAAACTGCGTTCTTAAGGAAAATTGCTGAGGATAATGCATTTAAATACTAATTAATAGAGTAAAAATATTTTTTATTTCATGTAAAACATTAAAAAACTAGTTTTTAAAGTATCTTATTTAAAAAAATACTTTATTTTTTAGATAAAAGTTCGATTTTCTGGATTATTCCCCGCAGGCGCAAATTTTACCCTATTTTCAACGAGCTCTAGCGGCCGAACTATTAGTCGGACAAAAAAGTTGTAATTGACAATTTTGTAGCTTATTTTATCGTCTTTATTTTTTGTATTTAACATTTTCATGAGAAACCCATACTCTTCATTCTACAAACAAAAATACAAAAAATGAGGTGAAATATTGGGGTTTTTTCGAATTTTCACCAAAATGCCATTCGAAATTTTGTATGCAAAGTTAAGATTCGGATTCAGCACCCTCGAAAACATATAAAACCGTTGAGAAAAAAACTTCTGTATTTTTTTCCTGAAACACCCCTTTTTTGACACCAAGTTACTGGTATTGTTTTGTTTTATGTAAACATCTTAAGAGAACATTGTGTGCACCAGAAGACTGTTATTAAATGAAAATTTAAATATATGTTTGAAATTTATATTTATTAGGTTCAAAATGTAAACACATACAAATTATAAATTCAACACCAAGTCCTAATGTACACAATTACTCTTATTTATGCTAAAACTATCAATAACTGGGCAGTTCTTCCAATTTATATATATTCGTAAACAAAATAACTATCTTTATCTTACTTTAAAAAGTAAAAATATATCTTACCTGCAATAAATATTTTCTTCATTGAATGGCTGATGTCTCGTCTGCTTTTGATCGGATCCATTTTTAAAATGTAGATTTTAGTAATTATTTCAAATATTTACAATCTAAAACTTTCTCAAATGCAAAACAAAGCTGTGTTTAACATCAAGAGTCCCTCTGCTTTACTGTAAACTTCCTATATTTTTAAATGTAATTTATTAAAGAAATTTTTAACATTAACGCCTATGGGATTTGGGCACTGTTTGGAGCACCAGCACTGCGAAACGAAACTTTTTTCGCCGGATGTGACGTCATGTGAAAACTCCCTATACTATTCATACTTTCGGTCCAGTCGGTCGTGTTTTTAAATGAATTTGACGGACCGTTTCCCTTTCCGTTTAGAGCTGACGTTCTTCAAAAGGCCGATCCTGGATGTTTTACTATACTATTCAGACTTTCGGTCCAGTCGGTCGTGTTTTTAAATAAATTTGACGGACCGTTTCCCTTTCCGTTTGGAACTGACGTTCTTCTAAAGGCCGATCCTGGATGTTTTACTATACTATTCAAACTTTCGGTCCAGTCGGTCGTGTTTTTAAATGAATTTGAAAGACCGTTTCCCTTTCCGTTTGGAGCTGACGTTCTTCTAGAGACCGATCCGAACGCTTTATTCTGTTTTACTGTTTTTCTCATTTATTGGGGCGAGGGGGGACCATCAGACTAAAGGGAGGGAGAGGAAATACCAGAGAGCCGAACCTATGACTCACACTCCACAAAACTTGTACTTCATGTGCTCAGAGAGAAAGAGGTGATTTTTTTTCTCTTCCTGAAAAATTCCAGCATCCCCAGTGATCCTGGATATTTGTTCTTTCAAAAATTATACCACGATTTATCTGTAGATACCGGGAATTCCGCTTGCCGTTGAATTAATTACGTTCATACAAATTAAAATCCATTCTTAAAATCCATATTTCTTTCAAAAATTACCTTTTTCATTTTTTAAATTATTAGAAATTATATTTTTTATTTTAAAGTTTATTTTTATTTCCTCTTGTAATCAATGGTCGAAATGTATAGAGTTCATAGGTTGATTTGATTGATATGATTACTTTAGGTAAAATTTAAATCAAAGACATTTTTAAAGGAAAGTCTTTTACATTTAACAAAACAGAAGCTACCTCTTTGAAATAAGCACACAGGTTAATGCAATTACACAAGCACTGTGTTAAGGCCTTTAAGGGATCAGTGTGTTTACAAGTAGAATTGTTCCTGATATACTCCAGACAAAATTACTAGTAATACCCTCAATTTCCTTACAAGAAGAAAAAAATTATATAAAAAGTATTTTTACAGAAGATGAGATCTAATATTTTTCCAAATTCGACTCAACATTATGGAAAAAAGGATATAGGTATTGATTTCAACTCTAAAGAAATAGATAATGATCTTCTGAACTTTAAATTTCATGCAAAAACTCCAATTTCCACAGTTTAACTAGTTTTTTTCTAATGGAAAAAAGATGAAGAATACTTTCTGTATTTATACGATTAAGTCACTCAATATTTTTAATCCATAGCAAAATATTTGATAAATTATTTCTTAGATTTTATTTAGAATCCTTACGCTTTGAACTTTTACCCCACAACTTAGGGCAAAAGAATGAATTTCATAAATATTGCGATTTTTCTTTGGATATTCCAATCGTAATTTTTGTTGGAAAAAATTAGCTATTCAAGCTAAGGGTAACTCTAGAAATGTGAAAAAAGGGGAACACAAATTTTGGAAAATTAAACTTCTTTCATAACTTCTTTTTTTAATATTAGATGCCCATATCGGTTGGTAACCAATATGGAACAAAAAATTTTAAAATCAATTTAGATGGCAAAAATCCCAAGTAAGTAAATCCCAAATAATCAAGAAAAAAATATCAAAGAAAAGTAAATCTTTTGCCGTTTTTTTTCTCACATTAAGATTTCAAATTTTCATATTCACTATAAAATCATGAACGTTCCTACTATAGGTACCTAAGTTCAACAATATAATTCGTTTCGTTTAGGAGATTTGGATGCCAGAAGAATGACGCCTTAAAAGCATACGATCTGTTTAGAAGAGATCCTTAGTAAAGCATTGAATAATTCCACGAAAAGTTAAAATTATTGTGATTGTAATGGATTAAAAACTAGAATTACTTAGTCAATTTTATATGGCTGATAATGAACTAAAATGTGAGGGCAAGAGAAAAGAACGCTATTTCGTGACCAAAACATTTAAATTCTAAAAATTAGTTTTAAAAATTAAAATATTATTTACTATCCACTAAGGAATATTCCTGTACCATACATTATTACTAATAATATTATATTTGGTAACAAAATCTGAAAAAAATGCTTGTAGTATAGGCTAAAAATCCTTTTATTTGATCATATATGTCAGTATAGTAAAACAATCCAAAATGATGAAATTTTGAATTTAAGTTTTTTAGATCCTTAACATTCAATTTCAAATTGTTATACCTATGTCATTGTAAATATTTATCATAAGACTATTTATATCAGAATAATATAATTACCGTAAAACGGGGTGAATCGGATCACTTTTGAAAAAAGTTTTTTAAACCATCATAGCTACGGTTGTGTTAGAGTTATAAAATCAGGATAAATTCTGACTTATTCTACGCATTGTTCAGAAGTTGTTTCAGCTATCAAAAATTATTTTGTGACAATATCTTAGGTCTACCACGGCTTTGAAGTTGTATACAAAAAAGGTCACAAAAACGTAGCTGTCAAAACTTTGCTTATTGAACCAAAAAAATAACTTTCTTTTCTCAATTTTTGGTATCCCCCGTGTGTTCCCGAATCTTCCAAAGGTTTCTTTGCAGTCAAATTTTAAATAAATTGTAATCCCAATTTTTGCTGAATTTTTTAGTAAAACAAGTCCATTCCGACTACTGATGCGGGGTGAATCGGATCAGTCATAAAAATGCGTGTTTGAAGAATTTTTTTGAAAAACTGGTGATAGTTGGAGATTTCAAACAAAGGGGATTTGGGTTTATGTGTATTTAAAAATATAATGTATGGTTTTGGTAGTTGTAGTGGTATTATTTTTTTTTAAATGGAGCTTAGAAAAGAAGACATCAAATGACGATTTTAGTTAAATTTTTTTGGCCGCTTCAAAAACTGGAAAGAATGCATGATTCATGGCTAATAAAAGTTTTTCTGTATGTTTACATTAATGTGTCAAAGGTTTAAGGGGACGCAGTACCATGTTTTGACAAAATTTCGAAAAAAAAATTTTTCTTTTAAACTAATGTAAATGCACTTGTTTATCACCCTACGAATTTTCAAAACTCTTCATTGAAAAATATCCATGTTATGGTTGATTTCATATGTGAAAGTATTAAGGTCTCTATGGCTAATGGAAACTTCAAAGTCCTTTTACTCGGAATCACTGTTTCATTGTTTAAAATGCTAAGGCTTTTTATCTATAGGACCAAATCTCTTGAAATTTTTTCTGACTGTTGTTGGAAGTATGTATAACAAAAGTTGGCATTGTTTTTTTCAATAAGCATTGTGGATTATTTTATAAAAATTACTGAATTTAGAATTTGAGCATTTTATTGCTTCTTTAGCTAGTGATTCAAGAAAAACAAATACAGTAAACTCTCGTTAGTACGCCCCCGCTTAGTGCGACGTCCCGCATATTACGACGTTTTTCTCCGGTCCCTGGTACCAATAGGCCTTTTATCATTAAAAACTATCCGCTTATAGCGCCCCCGCTCATTACGACTTCCCGCATATTTCGACCCTTTTCTCCAGTCCCACGAAGAAAAATCCCGGTTATTGCGTCGTCGAGGTCCTTTCAAATAATGTATGAGCTACAGAACCATTGAAAACGCGAGTAGAACAATATGGTAGAACTGGTTTTTCATAGTTTTTCCCAACCGCTCCCCTTTATCCCCGAATGGCCCCCTGTTGAGCCTTCTTAAACAAGGATGACCAGTGCCTTGCAGGGCATGTTGGTTGTCCTGTGACAAATCAGAACACTCCCTAAATTTCTTGGAAATTCTCCCCTCTACTCCAATTCGACTTCGGCATTCCATAGCCTGGGATTCGATACCCGTATTGAGGCAGTCCCTCTCAGTTATTGATAATGCAGAGGATATGCTAACTAACTTAGGAAGAATGGAAACCTTCCTAATTCAGAATTATGGAAACGAAAAACAGAAGCAACTTAAGAAAAAATTTTTAATCATCAGATAGAAAATTAAAAATACGAGATTGCGGTGTACAAAGTGTAAAGATTGTAGATATAAATTAATAAAAGATTTAAAGGTAAGAATGTATATTTTGTTTTTAGACATAATTCTTTCGTTTCTATTTTAGTGATAAAATCCCGCTTAAAAAGGTTTCTAGGTAAGATTAGGTATTACTGGTTTTAGATATAACGCCGAAAGGAATTCCGCATATAGCGTCGTACCGCTTATATAACGACGTTTTCACAAATACCCATGAACGTCGTACTAACGGGAGTTTACTGTATGTTTAGAATTCAGAGCACTATAAACCTTAAATCGATGCCAACTTTTGTTACCCATAGTTTGATGTATTTGAAAACCAAATTTCAAGAATATATGTCGATTAATGTAGGAGGAGTAGCATTTTAAAATCACCTCTAAAATTTTTGAAATTTTTTAAATAAACTCATAAAATTTGAATTTTATGATACTTTGAGTTTGGAATCTGTTTTACATGAAGAAAATACATATAATAATAGAAAGAAGTATTAAATAACAATGATTTTAAAGATTTTGGTAAAAATAGTACTGCGTCCCCTTAAGGTTAACCGATAAGTTTTAGATGGGAAAGTTTGATCTCAAACATAAAATCTATTGTTAAAAACCTCTCTCAGTTTTTGTTGGTCATTCGAAAGAAATTATCACTAAAACGACATCAAAATCAACAAGAAAACGTACATACAGACCCAGCTGTTTAGTAATATCCCGTATATTAAATTATCTTTGAATATAGGTGAGGAAATCAGTGCGATATTTAAGAGCGCATTATTTTTTAGCTTCTGAGAATTGCACTACTCGCTTAACTTACGGTAAAGCGAACGAAGCAATTGTTTTCTACAAATGAAATCACTAAAAGCAACACTTATTGTTCGAAACTGGAAACAGATAAACAATAATGTTATGGAAAACTTTCAATGCTTTAATAATTAATTTATTTCAGAAAAACATCTGTCTTGATTTTATTTCATACATCACCAGCTGCTCAACGGAGCGAGTGAAGTGCTAACGAACAATGGAAAATTACCAGTTATATGCAGTTTTAAAGCCAAAATTTGTTATCTTAAACTTATCAAATCATCTCAAATCTTTCACATCTTAATTTAAACATTGCAAATATGCAGCAAAACTTTTATTAGCCATGAATAATGCATTCTTCATAGTTTTTAAAGCGGCCGAAAAAAATAACGAAAATCGTCGTTTGCGGTCCTCTTTTCTAACCACCATTTTGAAAAGAAATAATACCACCAGAACTTCCAAAACCATACATTATACTCTTAGATATACATAAACTAAAATAACCTTCGTTTGAAATCTCCACCTATTACCAGTTTTTCAAAACAAATTTTCAAACATGAAACTTTGGTAAAAAGTATAACTTTTCTAAAAACCTTATATTTTATTTTTAAAAATTTTTCATTATTTAGGAAAATGTATTCATTTTACCTTATTAGACTATTTGAAGGCTAATTTCAGGATCCTGTATCACTTTAAGACTTAAAATTTGCTTTTTTCCCACAAAAACTGGCAGTGATCCGATTCACCCCGCATTGAGGGTGAATCGGATCACGGCACTTAAAAATTTATATAAAATAAACCATTTAAGATAATTGAATTTTTTCAACGGGTTCTTAAAGTATTAATTGGGACTCGAAAAATTGTTTTCAAAGCATTCAAAAATATTTTTTATTAAACTTTTTGCAGCAGTTCAAACTTCAAAATTGATCCGATTCACCCCGTTTTACGGTATATTATATTATTATCAGAATGTTGGAAATAAAATTAGTTTTATGGCATTTCAAGGATTTGTGGGCCGTATGTATAAAGAAATTTTTCGCATTTCTAGAGAATCACTCATAAACGTTCCATAAAAGTACAATTAATAAAATATTTCCGTCTTTTCTAAATTTTGAAAAATCCTCGGGAAGTGCGACTTTTTTACCCCTCCATGAAATTGATTTCAGTTTTCATTTAATTTTATGCAACGCACATTGATCTTGTGAGGACGCAACGGTGGCATAGTCTGTTGTTCGCCCAAGGCGAGCCTTTTCAAAAGTTTTGAAAAGGAAAATGTTTAAATATCGGGTTTAAAATATTAAGTTATTATATGGTTCTTAGTAAATGTTTTTATAAGGGTTTTGGGCCATATTCCATTTAATAAAACATGATTGAGATTATGCTATTATATAAAAGGTACCTTAGCCAAGTAACTTTGCCTTCATACTTGCTTCAAAAAAGGACTAAAACTATATTTTGGTACTCAGTTAGAATTTTTAGCCTAACAGCATAATATTTTCTGTTAACCGATCAAATGAAACTGAAACATGCTAGACCACGATAATCGTCTCTAAATATCGCATGCTTCAAATATTGTTTATGGATAAATGATTTTGAAGTTCAATTTCATGTTTCAATTCTAATTCAATGTTTGATAAAAATAATTTTGAAAAGATCCATAATTACAATGTTTGAATTGCCTTTACACTTAAGAGCTGAGGGTTCAATTATTAGGAAACCACAAGTAACCTAATACCTATTAGATGGAAGTTCCTGAGGGTTTGTTATTATGAAGGATTTATATGGTACCTTGAGGGCTTAAAAAATTCATAGTGGGGGAAAGCTTTACCAAAATGTTAAAATAATAAGTTGGTTTTATACAGACAGTATTTTTAGCTGTAAAAATTGAATCAATTGAAACTGCACAATGAAGGAATTCAATGTGCGCATGTGGAATATTTTTCCAAATCTTTATATTATATATATTTAAACAACTTCAAGAAATATTTATTTATTTTAAGAAACTTCAAAGTTTAGTTTTTTCATTTGCACTTTTCCGAAAATAGTTTAAAATATGTAAATAAAATAAAAAATAAAAATCCGAGGTTGTTGTTCGTATTTTACGAAAATAACTACAGTGGCAACCATGTATTAATAGTCCTTATAGATTCAAGAGGATCAGAAACAATGACACAATGTTTTTAATGCTAGAATAATGCCCATTTATGCAGAGCCTGATTTCCAGGAGGGCATTCGGGGCACTTGCCCAGGGCCCCCATTTCAAGGGGCCCCCCAAAATGCTTTAAGAGCTATGCTTAAGAGCTTACTACAAATAAATTCATTCGAAAAAACTTTTTGTAATCAATATGCTTTATGTACATAATTTCTGCATTAACTAGAATACAATTCATAACTTCTATTTTAAGAATTTTTTTTCTAAAGGGCGGGTACTGGAATATTTTAAGAAATGTTGGGGCATCCAAAATTGTTCTCTTGCCCTGGGCCCCCAAACTTGGTAAGTCGGGCCCTGCATTTATGACAAAGAGTAATGCTGAGTTTTATATTTTTATAAATAGCATGAATAGAAAGCATCACTAACGATTTAATTTCGTAACAATTAATTTCATAAGGAGAGCAGAGCCGTAAAAACTCATTTCCCGGCTCCCTCTCAATGCCCTCTCAAATGCAAATGTCCCTCCCCCTAGAGCCCTTGACAACAAAAGCCACCAATCGCATCGCCAACTCGCTGGTCCCGCGTTCCCCCCGAAAGAAAACCTCTCCGGCGTCCGGCGTCAAACCCAGAAAGCAGAGATGCAGGCAGCCAGGCAGGACGGACCAGTCCAAGCGCTCGCTCGAGTCTAAATAAGTAGTTGTTCATAAGTACAATTTTCCTTGTTTTTTAATGAATTTTATTCTATTTTGCAATAATCTAACGTGTGTCTGACTTTCAGGAATCAAAGATTTTCTACGATTAGAAGATATAGGGATTAGGGAGTGGAATCGACCTGTAGTTTTTTTTGAGAAGATGAAAAATGTATCCTTTTCTGCAATGGTTTTTTGAAATATTTTGATCATAAATGTTTGGGGTTGTGCTATTTAATTCCTCTTAAAAAAAAACAATGGGGTTTTTTTAGAGTTTGTTTAATGTATCCTTTGGAAAGTTTGGTGGTGTATCCTTTTCTTAATTCAGTATTTCTCCAACTCATAAATTGAGAAAGATACTTCTTTGTAATTATTGAACATTCATTTTTTTATTGATGAACATTCAGGTGCAATTTAAAGTAAAATAATTAAAAAAGTAAACACCTAATTAAAAATTTCTTTCGTAATAAATTTATCATTTCAAACATTTCTTTTAAAGGAATTTTATCAAAATACTCACATTTAATTTTCTTAAACTTATAATTTTAATTCCTTTAATAAGAAGTTAAAATTATAAGTTTAGGAAAAACAAATGTGAGTATTTTGATAAAATTCCTTCAAACATTTCTTTTGAAGGAATTTTATCAAAATACTCACATTTGTTTTTCTTAAACTTATAATTTTAACTTTTTATTAAAGAAGTTTTAATTATAAGTTTAAAACAAATGAGTATTTTTTTAAAAATTCCTTTAAAAGAAATGTTTTATTTCAGTTTTCTTATGTTTCAGATTAGAAGCAAGATTCAAACTGAATAAAGTACCTAATTAGAAAGCGGAAGAAAAACAGGAAACTAAAGAGGATATATTGCTGACTGACTACAGATTTATGTACAAGATACACTTAAGTTGCTTTTAAGATTCTACACCAAATAAAGTTAAACAAAACGAGTACCTTGACCCCACCAAGGTCAAGGGAAAGAAAATAAAAAAAGAACAGGGTCGAGGCGGGAGCATCCAGCATCCCCCCTCAGGGGGGGGAGGGGATTGCGATGCTCCCGAGGGAGGGGGGATTCCGTCACCTCATCTAAATAAAACGACGTTCATCGGTCGGATATTAATACCGAGTTGAGCGTCAGCAAAACGTATCCAATCGTTTGGTTCGCCACCCCAACACGTTCATTCCCGATCTTTAGATCGAGTTTAACGGTCGCTAAACGCTCGGATTGTCACCCTTTCCGTCACAACAAAACGTCCCACTCATTCAAGATTTGCCGGACACATTTAACATTTTCATCATTTTTGATCGAGTTGCTCACGCTCAGCAAACCGTCTTTAGATCCACTTTAACGTCCACAGGACAGATTGTGCTACTTGGGTGGTCGGGAGTGGCCTGATGCCCGGCACACTTCACACAGGCAGGAAAAGTCTTTTTTCCATTGGAATAGGACAAAGACTTCAAGTGTCCACTGACAAGCCTGGTGATGATCGTCTGTTCTCGTCTTCCACACTTGAGTGCCAATGCACCTCCCGGGCACTTCGCCTGGTAAAAATGATGAACAGGGGGGACAGTCCAAGATTCCCTAGCATCTCTTTTAGCTTTTGAAAATAGCTCCAAATAAGTCAGAGAATCTGTGTCCAACGGCTCACCAGCCCCCTTTTTAGCCAAAAAATCTGCTGTTTCGTTCCCGTGAACATCAACATGGGATGGAATCCACTGGAAGTGCACATCACGAAAGGATGAAAGAAGCTCCAGTTTGTCAAGGATTGCCATACCAGTGCCATCACCCACTTTGTGCCAATTGGAAAGTTGTTGGATGGAACTTAGGCTGTCTGAGAGAATCCAAATGGCAGATGAGCCGGGAAACGACAGGATTGATCCGAGCCCCTCATCAATAGCAATTAGCTCGCTCCTAAAAACCGAGCAACAGTCTGGATTTCTCCTACACAATTTTGTTGTACGTCCCTGGGATAAAATATAAACTCCACTACCAGAGCAGTTACTTTCATTCTTACTACCATCTGTATACATTATAATAGAGTCCTCTGGGATGTTGTTTATCACTTCAAGGGCCAATTGTTTCAGATAAGCAGGGGCATCTGTTTTCTTGCTCACCTGGGAAGGAAGATCAGTGTGGAAGTAGACTCCATTTAAACCAACCCAGGTAGCACACGAATATCGGCCAACGCCGGACCAATACCGGCCAACATCGCGAATACCGGAGGATGTCGGACGTCGAAATAATGATATCGGACGGTATTGGCCGGTATTGTGAAATTTTTTTCATATTAAAAACATATAAAAACCAATTTTAATAACATGATTTATGAGAAAAATAGGTGTAAAAGTGAAAATTAGGCTTTTTTCCTTTATTTTGATAAAAATGAGAAAATAATGTCGAATAAATGATTTCGATCAATAATGGCCAGTATCGTAAAATCGGTATCGCCATGACGATATCGGCCGTTATTTTACTGTGATGTGGGGCTGGTGTCAGAAAATTGTCGTAAAAAAGATATTGGCCGTTATTCGACAGCATTGTTAACTCAATGTCGAAGAAAAAATAATGGCCGTTATTCGACAGTATTGTAAACGCATTGTCGTCGGCGAGGTTATTGGCCGGTATTTGGCATTATTGGTAAATATATTTCGAAAAGCAAAAAAAATCATTTTAAAGTTTCAAAGCATTATCAAATGCCAAACTTGAAATCCCTGATAATTTCATAAGATTTGAGCTGGTAAAATATATTTGTACTTAAAAGAAACATATTTAACATCATCTTTTAACTCATTGTCGTAGAACAGGTATTGGCCGTTATTCGGCGGTATCGGCCGAGTGGTCATTTTTTTCGTCAGTAATGTGACGCGCATGCGCTCTAGTACTATTGCTATTCAGCGGTGATTGCATTCTCGGCGCCATATTGAAAGGAAAGAACGACCAAAAAGAGCTCTCCGACGGTAATGAAGTTTTAAAAGTTCTGGAAAGAAGATAATGCATCCTTTTCCAAGTAAGTCGCATATTTAAACATTGCTAAATTCATTTGCTTATATCCATGTTGTTTTATTATAAAAATGCTTGTTTTGCATTGCAGAAAATTGGAATCGACGTTCGATTCGTTCATTGATCATTAGAATGTTGCGCTTTCGTTAAATATTTTTGTTTTGAATTGAATTACCAGAATTTTAGTCTTTTTTCGTTTTTTATAATGTCTTTTTTTTTCTTTTAGTTACTGTTGACGGTTGAAATGTATAAACAACTGCGTCCACTTATGAGGAATACTACCAATATTAATTTAGGATAGACGCTTCTAGAATGAAGATTTTTGAAAAAGATAAATTGTAAGTAAGTAGAAACTAATTTTTTAATAATTTTAAATCATTGTTTACAAAAAAATTGGCGGCATAATGTTTAGAATCTTTGTTCTTAAAATGAAAAAAAGCAAACGATTAAAACTTATTACTGTTAATTAAAATTTGCCCAATATCAAATGAAAAAATAAAGAAACCAAATGAATAAATCTGTCTTTGTTGAAATGGAATGGAAGTGGTCTATACTCTGTCTCACCTTAACTTGGCAGCACTGGGAAAGGCAGAGAATGTACCAATCCGCCCGAAAAAATAGTTCAAGGTTGTATTACAATTTAAAGTAAAGAATATGCAGATACGTTTGTAAAACTGTGTCATACATTATAGTTTATTGGGATTTTTATCATATAACTTAATTTAATCATGCGTTAAAAGTCTTTAAATCCAAGCGAATGAATATAGTCCGTAGGGTAGAGCCGGGTAGAACGGCGCGGGACGGGCAGGCTATTCCGGCTGATAGGCTGGGAACCGGTTTCGTGGCTGTAATTCGGTCGCCGTAGCCTTTTCTCCAAGGTGAGACAGAGTATAGAACTGAAAATGCATACATAAACATAGTGTGTTTATGCTATATTAAGTTATGTTTATGTTATATTAAGTATCGTCTGATATATATATTTTAAGATGAACTGTTAATGTTACAAATGTTTTCTGTGTCTTGAATTTATTTCTTGCGTTTTTATCAGTATGCAAACTTTATTATTTTTATAAAAGGACTTTCCAAAAGCCAATTAATTGCAAGTAATATATTTAAATGCTATTCTTAATTCTTACCTTTTAATGGTTGGTTATTACAACTTTATTTGTGAAACCAAGTGTTGTGTTCGTGCTTTTTGAGTTTTGAGGATAGATTGAGTTATGTCATAATTATTAAATTAGAACTACGCCTATCTTGTAATTACTGTTGACTTGTAAATTAAGTCTCTGTGTCCCTTTCCCTTATTGTACTTCCATCAGTTTATTTTCCAGTCTATTTTCATATTTTAATGAGGCCATGATAAACTTTTTTTGCAGTTTTTTAATATTTGAGTAACTTACCTTTCTCAATTATTAAAATCTAAAACAATTTGTAAATATAATATTGAAGTACCCATGATTTAATTAAAACTGTTCCAAAGCATGATTTGGAAATGCATGCAATCTCTATTTAAAAATACTTATTTATTTTTTTTAAATAAATTATTTACTTTTTCAGGGAGCTTTTGTATCTGTGTTGCATTCAAAGTCATCAACAATCAATGGTTTTATTATGATTCCTCTGCAGTGTCAAAATTGTAATGTTTCTTTTTTTATATTATTTAAAAGCTAATTTTTATGTATTCAACGTTGGGTATTTTTATGAAAGAGTTTTTAACCTTAGCTGAAATCTAACTTACTTGAACTTGTCAATTTCTTAAAAGGAAAAATTTTTATTTGTTATAACTATAACCTAGATAAATATATCACTAAAAATTGTTGTATGTTACTGGTTTTTCTTCTTCAAATTCTGTAATATTGTAACTGGGACCCCCAGTTTTGTGTGTGTAATTTTATTTTTAATGTTAATTTGTGTTATATTTTGGTATACATCCCTTCGCCTGATTCCTAGGATACTAGAAATGGTATTTGTAAAATTTGTGTAAACATCTGTTCAATAAACTGCTATTTTTGTTTTACTTTGAATTTAATGTGTTCAGATAAATATTAGTTAAGAAAAAAATTTTCTAATGTTTCTTCCAGTCTTTTCACCTAAGAAAAATTAATATTTTTGCTTTTTCGAATAATTTATATATTATAAATATAAATTGCTCACAGTAATAGAAAATAATCTTCCATATAAAGAATTCTATTTTAGATTAAAAAACATTTATTCTTGATTGACTGATGTGATAATTTTCTAAGTACTGGCTATTTATAAATAATGTTTAAATATGCTAACTTGATCCAATGATTTGACAAAATATATCTATAAAATTGATCATTTGAATAAAGTTAGCATATTTTAAACATTATTTATAAATAGTCTGTACTTAGAAAATTAACACATTAGTCAATCACTAATAATTTAAGTCGAATAACTGACAGAATCGGCCAATATCCAAAAAAACGAATTCCAAAATTCTGATAACGGCCGGTATTGTGCGGTATTTTTGTTGTTAAGGTGAATACCTGTCAGGATCGGCCAATATCCAAAAGTGCGAATTCCCAAATTCTGATAACGGCCGGTATTGTACGGTATTAAATATTGTGGAAACGGAAACTGGCCAATATTTAGCGGGAGGGTATTTTGGCAAAGGCCGATATCGTCAGAAGAATAATGGCCATTGTTGTGTTGCTATACCGTTAAATGTCGAAAAAAATGAATACCGTCACTCCGGCAATGGCCATTATTCTCCGTTGTCGAAAATGAATAACGGCCGATGTCGGGAAAATGTGCCATTTTGGCATAGGCCGTTATTCGAGTTACGATATTGGCCGGTATTCGTGTGCTACCTGGGAATAGAGGGATCAACTCTCTGTATCAAACTGTGCTGTACGACATTTTTGGGGATCAAATTTTCTGAGTCAGCCAAGCTAAAAGGGCTATTTTTCTTTAATCTTTTATTGTTGGTCCATCCCATCAGGAACTCAGACGTTCGATTTTGGGTCCCATAGCTGGTGAGTTTTGAGAAGTATTTCACCAAGCTAGTTTTTCTCCTGAGACTGAGAGGTTGCAGATCGGCCTCATATAAAACTATCTCATTTGGGCAACTATTTCGAAGTCCTGTTATTATACGGGCCGCACTAAGCTGTACCCGTTCAAGTTTTTGTAGATTAGTGTTTGAAGCCAGTGGCGTATATAAGGGGGGGCCGAGGGGGCCCTGGCCCCCCCCGAAATCCGGACTTGGTGTACCAAAACAAGCTAAAACCCTGTTTTTTAGGGACAAATTTCCTAAAATATTCTGGGGGAGGACCCCCAAACCCCCCTTTCTGATTGGAATTTTATTATTGCAATTATTTTTATAATAAGTTCATCGAAATCCTAATCCTACTTATAAATATATGTCCAAAATTAGGACTAGGTGTACCAAAACCAAGTAAAAATCCTGTTTTTAGGGTCAAATTTCCAAAATTTTCTGAGAGAGGACCCCCAGATCCCCTTTTCTACTTGGAACTCTATTATTTACAACTATTTTTTATATTAAGTTTACCCAAATGCAAATCCTATCTAAAAATATTAATCAAAAATTCTGACTAGGTGTACCAAAACAAGTTAAAAACCAATTTTTAAGAGTCAAATTTTCAAAAATTTTCTGGGGGAGGACCCCCAGACCCCCCTTTGGTACTTTGAACAAAATTACTCACAACTTTTTTTACATAATAAGTTCTTTTAGATGTAAATTTTCACAAAAAAATTAAAAAAGTTACATTGGACGTAATAAATTTGCTTGGGAGGGGGTGAAAAATACTTTGGGCCCCTCCCGAAATAAATTTCTATATACGCCACTGTTTGAAGCACAACTGTAAACAGGACAGCCGTATTCTAGAATAGGCCTTATTAAAGTCATGTAAGTAGTTCTGAGTGTTTTAGAGTCAGCACCCCAGTCACGCCCTGAAATGTATTTCAAGATCGTTAAGCGTTTTTTAGCTTTTTGTATTATGTGATCGATATGTCTATTGCAGGTAATTTCGCTGTCCAGTACGAAGCCCAAATATTTCGGGTGCCTTTCCACCTCAAGTGGATGAGAATTCATATAGATTTTAGGCTGATAGTTAAATAGTCTCCTATTTGTTGTGAAGAAACTAACTGTAGACTTGGAAGGGTTAAAACACAATTTGTGACCTTTTGCGAAACTACTCACATCATTGAGTGTAGCACTAATGCAACGTTCCAATTTCCTGATGTCAGGACCAGAGTCCCACAGCACAACATCGTCTGCATACAACCCCACTGGGCAATTCCACCGTAACTCACGCTACATTTTTTTCAAAATTGCAATTTCAAATAATTTTTAAATATAGAAATAACAATTATTTTCTTTCTAAAAAAATCATACATATTGAAATTTATGTTAATAATTTAAAATAAGTATTGCGAATCTTTTAAGAATTTTAGTTTTTTAAATATTAATTAAAATAGAGTCGTAACTCACGCTACAAGAAAAAGACATGGATTTATGAGTATAAAACTCAAATTTGTTTTTCTGCATAAATAGTGTTTCAATAATTCTATATGCTTGTCAGGTGTTTGAATATACTTCCTTTATTCTAAAATAGCAAACAGTTTTACTGGGAATGCTTAAGAAAATCAGAAATAAAATAAAATATAGAGAGCTGTTCGTAACTCACGCTACAGTACTTCGTAACTCACGCTACATGTGTATAAGCGTTCAGTTATTCATGAATATAAATATAATTAAATTGATTTAAACACTTTATTTCATTTTTACTTTAAAGTTTATGAGTATATTTAACAAAAAAGTTGTAAAAACTAATTAATTTATTTTTAATTTTCTAAATAAACTATACATTTTTCATTAACAAATTAACCTTTAAAACAAATATTTCTAAATATTGACTTTAAATGCTGACATTCCGATAAAAATAATTTTACACAAAATTTAAGCAATGCAAAACACAATTAGATCAATACTGCATAATTATTCCCTAAAATAATTAGAAAATTTTATTATTTTATTTTTTCATTTTTCTTGATCATGTCCCTGTTCATATGGAATAGCCCCACTTCGCATCTTTTTGAAACGATCCCCTCAAGGCCGGCTATAAATAATGAAAATAGAGCTGGGCTCAGAACAGACCCCTGAGGAACACCCTGGGATAGCCTGAAGCTCTCTGACAGAGTGTTGTTGAACTTAACCTTGATGAGTCTGTTTCTCAAAAAGTCGTATATCCAGGTCAAGGCCCTACCGTGGATTCCAAAGGACTCGAAGAGTTTAATTATGAGCTTTTGCTTCCATACCCTGTCAAAGGCCCTAGTCAGGTCTAAGAAGGCCGCCACAGTATGATTAGTGGGACTTTTATTATGAGCATCCCTGATCTTTTGACAAAGATAAAGCACCTGATCTGAGGTGCTATGTCCTGCTCTAAAACCGTATTGTTCCTTTGGAAGAAGGTTGTGGGTATTCAGATAAAAATTGATTCTTTTTAAAATCATTTTCTCCATTACCTTGCAGGTAATACATGTCAAGGAAATGGGCCTATAACTTTCAGGTGAAGAAGCTTCTTTATTAATTTTTCTAATAGGGATAATATTTGCCCTTTTCCAATCTCGGGGGAGCCGACCCTGACTCCAAGATTCATTCATGATATCCAAAAGTCTTCGTTTCCCCTCACTTCCCAGATGGATTAACATCTGCCCGTGAATTCCATCAGGTCCAGGTGATTTATCCGATTTGAGATCTCCAAGCGCCATCTCTAATTCATGCAAGAGAAATTCTTTCTTAAATATTGGGTTTCCTAGTTGAGAAGAGCGACAACCATGGACGATTTTGCTGGCCTTTTTCTTTACCATCTTTTCTTCATTTGAAAACTTCAAGTTACTCATCTGTTGATAATGAGATCCAAACAGATTAGCTGCATGCTTATCATCCTGGGCAATATTTCCATCTCCATCCCGAATTGTATTGCATATCTCAACCTGTGGCTGTTCTTTACTAATGTTTTTTACAAGTTTCCACAGTTTTGTATCGGATGATCTCGAATCGAGTTTAGTGCATAAATCGTTCCATTTTTGTCTCTTAATTAGAGCATAAGCACACCTAATCTCTGCATTTATTTTATTTAGATTGGTTCTGGTCAAACTATCGTTGGAGTTGACTAAATTGTTATGTAACTGTTTTCTTTTTTCCAACAAAGGCTGTAACATGGCACAATCGTGGGTGAAGATTAAATAGAAGAAGAAGAAATAATGAATATTAAATTAAAAAATATCCATTTCGCACTAAATTTATTTAAGCATTTTTTAATATTTTTATTTTTATGTACAAGTTTCGCTTCAGTCATTTTTCGACTAGGAGCAGTGCAGTATACGTTCAATGTCTCGTAGATGTAATCGTGCTATTCAGCGTGCGGTTAGGATAAAATACTCATAAAATGGATCCAGACGGCGGTTTGATCAGTTCTTTTCTCCCGTTGAATAGCATTGGAAAGAGCGATAAAACGTGCCTAAGGAATCAATATGGATGAAATAATGCAGGAAACCGCAGCGGGGATCTAATTTAGTGCTTGTTCTTGGGCTTTTCTTTTTCTACAAGGAAATTTTATACCATTAGAGATTTAATTTCATCGATGGAAATTCAACAAATGTTTTTCATCGATCGAAGGACCTTCAGAAGGACAAGGAAAAATTAACGTGCCCTTTTGTTCTCAAAATGTTTCGATTTGATAGGCGGAAAGTAACCGATTACCAGACGATCCTTTGACTTCCTACTTCTTCAAAGGCTTCGCTGAGAATGATTGAAATCATTTGGAATAGGGAAATTCTATTAAGAAATTGTTCGAAGAGGAGGAGGAGGAGCGGGGTTGAGTTGTCACTGTCAGAAATCGTTTGCTGACGGTGGAAATTATGAGGCTTCTTGCTAAATAATGGTTGATGAGTATTTAGGGCTGCATAGAAATCAATTCTAGAGATAACTGTGAAGTGTAAGAAAATATCATTGCTTCTTTTAAAATAAAGAACACTATGGTTGGAACTTTCTTTAGCTTATTAATCAAAAGGAATTTTTCAGTATATTTTTGTTCATTTATGAAATGATACAGAATTTTACTATTTAAAACAGACTATAACTCTAAAATTAGTGTCACTGTTAAAATTACTTATATTTGATTGATAGAGTTTGATGGAAATCCAATTTCTTTTTGATACAAAATAATTGGACAGTTGCTCAAAGAAAAGTTAAAGGAGAAGGTTCCCATATGTTTTAATGGTTCAGAATTTTTTACAGTTAAAAATTAATTACGTTATTTCAAATAATTTTTCTATCAAATCTTGCTAGATAAAAAAAGTATAAGAAACATGTAAAATTCATGAACCTGCATTATTAACTGATTTGATTAAAGGTTGATTTTTCTTAATTTTATCAAAGTACCCAGTGTTATTTTAAATACTCTTTTGTTCCTTTTCTTATTCTTTTTTAGCTCTATCTTTCTTCTACATTATCAATAGTATAAATTAAGTATAATACATAACTACTAACACATTATATAAATCGTAAAGTGAGGTTTAAGACGAGAGTACGAAAGGAAGTTAAAAAAATGAATGAAAGCACTAACTATTTTTAACTATTTTAACTAGGATGTATGACACAATCGAGGTGTTCATTCTGTGACACAACCCAGCAAAAAAATATGTCCAAAATTCCTTCAAAAAAGTGTCAAAAGTGCAGTTTTCTCATAGAAGTCTGCAGTTATTTTGTAGCAATAGGACTTCAGCACGTAAGTCTGCAGTTTTTTACAGCAGTTTTGAATACATTCAAAAGGCATTTCAGTGGTGTTATAAAACCTACAGATTTCCTTAAGAAAACTGCAGACAAAGTGTCCAAATTCCCTTCACTTTTTTGAAGAAATTTTGCTGATTTTTTTTGCTGGGAAGAGAATGCATTGTATAAAATATTCTTATAAAGTCATGTAGAATTCATACCTTCACAACCCATGATTATTCGTTTTTTTGGTGCTGAACTACTTTGAATTACCTTCATGCTGTGATTTCTCCAATGCATTTCAACCTTTTCAAGTTCCTTTTTTGGAATATAAAGGTATTGTAGAATTCTTATGTCAATATGCCATCGTTTTTATCCCTTTTACATTTAATAATAAATTTAACTCTGCGTTCAAAGACCTCCCTTTAACATTTTTGGGGACCACACCTTCAATTAGAATGAACCAAAAATTTACGATGCATTTTGCTTTATCATAGCGTAGATGAAATAAGTTTAGAGCATTCAAATGGAACCGTTAAGCTGACTTCACGTTTTTAAAAGTAAAAAAAGAGCTTACAAAATTTTCCCGTGGACCACTTGTTAACCCGTGGGGTCAGTTATAAAACTTGCAATATTTGTTCCAAGGGCGTATGCAGGCAGGGGCAGGGGGGGGGGGCAGCTGCCCCCCTAGAAAATTTCAATCACAATTTTTTTGTATATTGCATTTACGAACGCAATAACATTTTAGTGTTTGTCATGGATTTTCTGTGTTTCTTGTATAGGGGCCGTTCAAATATTACGTAAGCACTTTTTTGGTCATTTTTAACCCCCCCTCCCCCCTTGTCAGCAAAGATAAGCAAACCTCAAACCCCCCCACCATAATTACGTAAGAAACTGCCGGACCCCCCCCCCGAAATTTTGACATCCCTATTAGTCAGAATTGTTTTTTCCTTGAAAATTAGGTGACTCGTCCAAGGAGCTGTCATTTTTGGATGTAACCCTAAGGGTTTAAAATTTAGTCGAAACACTATATTTCGTGGTTACAATTTCAAAATGTTGGTCAAAGGGTGGTCCATCTCCAGAAAAAAGTGCTTACGTCAGATTTCCCAATTCAATTTTTTGTGACATTTATTTTTGGTTGAATTTTGAAATTATTTATGCAAGAAACAAGATATTTTCGAAAATGCACCATCTTACGTAAGCATCACTCATATCCCCCCTCCCCCCTTGTCAGCAAAAATAAGCAAAGAGCAAACCCCCCCCTCCCCCCTTAGGTGCTTACGTAATATTTGAACGGTCCCAAAGTACAAGCGCACTACATCTACAAAGTAACACCGCTAACGCATTTTATCCCCTCACGCCGTCCGTTTGCTGACCGGAAATTACCCCAAACACGAGTATGTGAAATCCGACGGAACATATCTCGGTCAGGGGGGGGGCAGATACGCTATGAAAGAAATTGGTTGCCTTTACTCCCCCGAATTTTCGGAGAACTGATGGTGGGAAAGAGGGGTGGTTGGAACTAATTGCTTCCAAAAGGAGAAAAGAGGGGTGAGGCTGTGTTTGTTTAGATAAGATTCAGGATTCTTCCCGTCTTTTCGTGGCCACCTGCAAACCAGATGTCTAATAATGGTAGGCATCTTATAATGGTAGGGAATCCGAAGACCATCTTGAAATCTCAAATATGTTTGCTCAATATTTTAGTTCTGTGTATAAAGGTAGTTCTGAATTTTTTGGACCGATTACTTCTGATCATAGCTTTAATCCTTGTTTTTCTGATATGGTAAGAATTGGTAGAATTTCTCATGATGATGTTTTGTCTGCTATAAAAGAATTGAAATCAACTTTAACTATTGGTGTAGATAATGTGCCCTCTTTTATCATCAAAGGCTGTTCTGACTTTTTTATTTATCCTCTTTTAATTTTATTTAATTTATCACTTAAAACGAATTGTTTTCCTTATGTTTGGAAACAAACTAAAATAATACCTATTCATAAAAAGGGTAACCTTATTGATTGTAAAAATTACAGGCCTATTGCCATCTTGAGTCCTTTTTCAAAGATTTTTGAAAGTATTGTGTATAAAAAAATTTTTGGTCAAGTTAGTTATCTAATCTCTCCCTTTCAACATGGTTTTATGCCTAAACGATCTACTTCAACTAATCTACTTTGTTTGCACAGTAAAATTATTTCTGCTTTTGAAAGCGGGACTCAACTTGACGTTATATACACGGATTTTTCTAAGGCCTTTGACTCAATAGATTTTGGTATTTTATTGAGTAAATTAAATAATTATGGTTTCCATGAAAATTTTATTGAATGGCTATTTTCCTATTTAAACGATCGTTCTTTATATGTTTACTTTAAAAATGCCATTTCCGGTAGGTTCACAAATACTTCTGGTGTTCCCCAAGGTTCTAACCTTGGACCCTTACTCTTCATTTTATTTATTAATGATCTCTGTAATGTATTTAAAAACTCTGAATATTTATTTTTTGCTGATGATTTAAAAATTATGAAACCTGTAAAAACTACTCTTGATGCCTTAAATTTACAACTTGATCTAAATAATCTACAACAATGGTGTGCTATTAATGGCTTAGATCTCAATATAGCTAAATGCTCGGTTATTTCTTATGCTCGCTTATCCAATCCTCTTATGTATATGTATCAGATAAATAATTCAAATCTAAATCGTGTAAATACTATTACAGATCTGGGTGTCATTTTTCAATCTAATCTTGATTTTTCTTCTCATATAGACAGTATGGTTTCTAAAGCATATAGAAAACTTGGATACTTAAAACGCAAAACAATTAATTTTTCTAATGAACGAACTTTAATAATTCTTTATTATTCATTGATACGCTCAACCCTAGAATATTGCAATATAATATGGAATCCCCATTACAATAACAAAATGATTTATATTGAAAGAGTGCAAAATAATTTCCTTCGTTATCTTTTTTATAAAAAAAATAGTTATTATCCTCATGATATTTCTTCTTCTAGTCTTGCTAAGTCCTTTAATATTCCATCCTTGAGATCTCGTAGGGATCTGTCTTGTTTATTATTCTTTTATAAAATTCTTAATAATTTATTTGATTGTCCTGACATTTTGTGTTTAATTCAGTTTTCTGTTAATAATTATAATTTACGCAAAAAATATCTTTTCGCCAGTCCATTTTCTAAATTTAATTATATTGCCAGTTCTCCTATTAATAGATTTTACATGATTTTCAACATGCAATGTAGTGAAATTGATATTTTTTCGGTGTCTTTTAGTGCTTTTAAAAGATTATGTGAAAGTGTTTTATTCAATTAATTTTTCTTGTTTTTTTTCTCCCTTTCACCACTGTAAATGGATTTATCTGTTGTGTGTGTAAATATTTAAATAAATAAATAAATAAATAATCGTTCTTGGACATCCATTGAGAGGACACGGGTCACAAACTTTCAGTTAAACATTCATATGAAATCCCAGAACGACCTAGCAACAACTACATACTTCGACAGTTCAGTTCGTGCTTCGTCAGTTTAAGCGTTTCTGCAGGCTGCAATTTTAATTTTGATTCACTTATAATGAAAGAAAGCTCACTTATTATTTTGAAAAGGAAGGACCACCGAATGTTAAAAAGCCATCAGCTCCTGAGACTTCTATGGAAAAGGTAAGTGCTTGAGCTGATAAAATTAATGGAAATACATATTGATCGATGTTTTTGTGCCATCTAGGACTTTTATATTAGGGTGATTTGAAAAAAATTATTTTTGAAGTAAATCCGCTATCGGATAGACCCCGCGTTTTACCTTGGAGAACACTCAAGTTGCCTAATTGAGTGTTCCCCCAAAGAGTTTCAAAATGAGATGAAACACTAGTTTTAAGAGGCAAATTTCAAAAAATTTCTGGGGGAAAACCCTCATTCCCCATCGAAATTTTGACTTCTATGTGAAAATTTTTCCTTGAAATTTATGTGGTTTACAAGGAACTGTTCTCTTCAAGTGTAATAAAAAATGTGTCTCAAAATGAGCATACACTATTTTTTTAGCCTCTTCAGACCCGAGGTATAAAAAAATTCTTTCAACTCAAATTTTTTTCTTAAAATGGTATTAAAATGCTTCACAAAGTTCATAAAAATCTTCAATTCAAGAAAATGTTTTTTAGGGGGCTTACAATTTAAGGTCCACCCTGGTGGACCTCGGTTCTAAACGTAGTAAAACATGACACAATTCCTATGGTATAAAATTGTTACTTTCTATAATTATAATTTAAATAAATGAAGTATTTATAATTTTTTTGTCATAGTAGGTTATTTGAAGGTTGTTACTTAATTTCCTTTTTAAAATAAATAATTTTTTAGAAAATTTAATTTTTTAAAAATTCAAAAATTTTTAGGGGCATAGAAAACTTTTTGTGCATGTTTTTAAGATTTTTATGCAATAATCAAAGTAAATGTACATTTATACTGTAGAAAATAGTATTCATTTTGAGTTTTACAGAATTTATTTTAAAAAATTTTGAAAAATTGAAAAAATTTTGAAAAAAAAATTTTTTTAATTTGTTTTTCCTATATGAAATTCAAAATTTTAAATGACAAATATAATAATTATCATTAAAATTATAAAATAAGTTTTTTAAATTCTCAAAATAGCTTATTTACCCGTTTTTTATTAATGTTTACTCCTACACAATTACCATCGTTAAGAACCGAGTTCCACCCTGGTGGACCTCTCTATATCTTGCTCTCCAAAACTCAAAATTTGTTGGATTTCTTTACAAACTGTTTTGTTCTACTTGAAAGGAAACTAATTAATAAAACTAGTCAAATTAAGTCTCATAAATAAATTAATTTAGGTTTAAATTAATTAATATTCCCAAGTTTTAGATAGGACGCCATTTTTCCAAAATCCTCTTTTTAAATATGTGCTGTGAGCAAAATTTTGTTTTAAAGCGCCATCTCTCGATTGAAATAGGAAGTAAAAACATCAAATAATACATATTTCAGCTTTTAGCTGATAATTTTCAATAAAAAGTTTGTTTTTGAGGGGGTAAGCGAAGGTCCACCACGGTGGAACTGGGGCGTGAAGAGGTTAGGCCAATTTTCAAAATTTTTCTAGGAGAGACCACAGACCCTCCCAGACTAGGAGTAACTCAGGGGTGTATATAAGAGGTGTATTAGTGTACCAAAACCAGTTAAAACCCTGTTTTTTGGGGTCAAATTTTGGAAAATTTTCTGGGGGAGGACCCCCAAACCCCCCATTAGTACTTGGTACTTAATTATTCAAAAATTATAAAATAGGTTCATCAAAATCGAAATCCTACTTAGAATATTATGTCTGAAATTCGGGGATTTAGGGTATCAAAGCTAAGTTAAACCAATATGTTTTTTTAGGGTCAAACTTCCAAAACTTTTCTGGGGATGAACCCAAGATCCCCTTTTGAACTTAAAACTATTATTTATTTTTTTACATTAAGTTCATCAAAATGCAAATACCTAAATATTTATATCCAAAATTATAACTAGGAGTATCAAAACTAGTCTAAAAAATTTTTTTAGAGACGAATTTCCCCCAAAACAAAAGTCTAGTTACGGCTCTGGGAGTTCAAAATCTTCGGGGGCCAAAATCAACAGAAACTATTTGACAAAAACAACTAGCCACTAGCGGATTTCAAAAACAAAATTAAGTACATAAAAAGGTTTTTTCAATGTCTCAAATCGGAAGGTATTACCGTCAGGAATTTTTTACACGTTTTATTGAAGCCATTTGGCCTATAAAACCTATCCTATCCTAACTGCGAGAAACCTTTTTTCGTTCATGTCTAAGACCGCCTGCTGTGAAAAAAAATATACTCTCCTCCTACAAATGAAAATCCTGAATCCGTCCCGAACCAGATTGAAGCTGGTGACTTTTTACTAGTGTCGCACCCGAATAAACAATTCGGTGTGAGATAACAGAATTAGGAGGGGGAGTATATTGAGTATTTTTGATAGTGATGTATGGTAATAAAATGAAAATTTCCAAGGGTGGGGGGTAATTCCCCCCCCCAAGGACGGATTAAGGGGGGGGGGCGATGGGGGCGATCGCCCCCCCCCTTGCCCTGACACGAAAAAATATTTTTGTTTCAAATAACAAAATTTGTTCGTAATAAATTTCGAAGAAGTAAAATAGCTTTCAGTAAACCACATAAGTGAAAAAGCTCCTGTTGGATGGGTTGAAAAAGGTCACCACACGCCCCCTTTAGCCTTGGCTGTCACCTTGAAGAGCTCATTCAAACAAGATAACCGGACAGTCGTTTGTTTATCTGCACTTCCGTTAGGGTTTCTTCCCTTTTCCCTCTGAGGAACTAGGAGAGAGGGAGGGGATAGGTGGCAAGGAATGCAGGGAGTTCTCGGTAAGGGGATATCGCCCCCCCTTCTAGTGAAAATATTCACGTGAGGTGCTTCTCTAACACCAGTGGTCACTGCTGTCACTGCCTAATGAGACAATTTCAGTGCTTCGGGTCGCGAGTGAATATTGTCATTGCTGTTGGAGAACTTTCGAGCTGTGGGACATAAGGGACATTATATCTTTAAGCGTTTGCCTACCAATTTATATATTTTTCTATACGCAAGGAGAAAAATGTAAGTTTATACTCAACTCTTTTAAAAGAATGTTTGTTTCATGTATTTAAAATAATTACTAGGTCTGGAAGTTCCATGTTATTACATTTATTTTATAATTATTATTTTGAAGAGTTCTGTTTCGAATATTACATGTTTCAAGGGATTTTCGATCGATTTATACTAGCTTTATGTTACATACTTCGGTTTATTCGCATGTTTTTACATATTTAAGCGCTTTACTACTTATTCAATTCATCCAATTTTAGATTTGTCATCAATAATCACAAATTTTTAAAATTAAGAATAACTTTATGATTCTAATATTGTAGATGAAATTTAGTGAACCCAATGCTAAATTTACTAACTAAAAGTTGCGTATATATAATTAAGAGTAATTGAATGTGTCAATTTTGTGTTTTTCAAAACTTAACTGCTTAAACGCTTTTCTTTCGATTCAGAAATACTTTCTATAACAATCATTACTCTTTCTCTCTTCTCTCTCCTAATCATTACTCTTATATCTATTCATTTTGTTACTATGTCCTCTTTTTAGACTTTAAAAACACTTTTATTTTTTCTACTTGGGAAAATACCCCTGAACGAAGGATTATTTAGCCGATCATTAAGTTTTGGCTTTTTAAGCTTGGTATTTTACCCGCTTTATATATTCCAGATTCGGATATAGTATTTGAGGGATTAGAAAACTTTATCTAGAAGATGAGCTTTTAACAACTCCAAAGAGTCAATAAAAATTAATTTAAAATCCATAAAACTATTTTTTATTTTTAGACACCAGGAGTATTGTTGAGCATTGATTGGTCTATGTTTATTATACTACTTGAAAAAATTATTTTGTTAAGTTAATTATGTAAGCTAATTTTATTAAATCCCTTATTAAGATAATGAAAACCCCTCTGAAAATATTCTTGTAAGAACATATTAAGAAAAATTGCTTCAGATTTTGACACAATATAAAAGTACATCATGAATTGATCGTCGAGAATTACAATTTTCTTAAAAAAAGAGTAGAACGGGAATTTTAATTTGAATTGTATAATGTAAGTTGAAGTAGAAGGGTAAGGCCAAGAAAGAAAGAAATTTAAAAAAAGCCCAGCTTATGAAAATATTGCATTACAGGAAAGTTTTTTGTTGTGAATAAATTATTATGTGGAAGAATTTTAAAATATAATGCTCTTATAAAGTCGACAGCAGTGGCCGATTTACGGGGGGGATTTCGGGCTGAAGCCCCCCAAAACGTCTAATATTTTAATAAGTTTGTCCAAACTCAAAAAATCTAAGCCCGAAATTAGGATGAGGCGTACCAAAACGAGTTGAAATAGTGGGGTTTTTAACTTAACTTTCCCCAGACCCCCCTTTTAATGGTTTGAGTAGGATAATTCACTACCTTTGCCGTATTACCATTAACAAGAAGAATCAATTGAATTATGAAATTTCCACACCTAAAACCAAATCCTGGATCCGCCACTGGTCAACCAAAAGAAGATACGAATCCTTAAAAGGGTTTGACTAGTTATTTAATGTTTTCACAATTTAATCCTTAAAATAACTTTTAACCCATGCAAATATAATCATAAAATAAAAATTACCCTAAAAAAATCGGACCGCCCCCCCTTGAAAAATTTCTTAATCCGTGCCTGCCCCCCCTTGGATACGCCCCGGCGGCCCCCCCTAGAAAAAATCCTGCATACGCCCTTGATTTGTTCCCTTAGTGTAATGGTATTTTTTATGGAAAGTTTGATTCAAAAATACCTTTACACTTAGGGAACAGTTTTTTTAGTTTTATAACTCACCCAAAGGGTTAACAAGTGGTTCAATTTATGGTGGAAGTAGTATGGATACTGCTGTACCTCATCAAATAATTTTTTTTCATTCTAATATGTTTTGTTTCATAAAATGGACCTTAGGAAAACTGCCTTTTCTAACGCCCTTGCACCTTATAGGGGTTCTAGCTCTTTAACGGTGTATCTGTGACCCCCCATTCCTATTCAAAATTTGCTTGTCTAGGTCCCCTCTACCACCCCTCAAAGTTTGTCCACGGTGTTTCCGAACACCCTGTAGATAGTAGGTTTATTTTTAAGATTGTACTAGTAGATTGTAGTAGTAGTCTAGTAGATTGGGAGATCTTTCGTAAATAGATACGTTATAGAGATAGGTTTTGGTGACACGCATAAGCTTTTGGAGAAGAATATTAAAGCATTAAAAATATTATTTTTTAACAGATAGAGATATAACGTCCTTTTTGGATCTTATTTCTTTAAATGAAATAGAATAGAAAATCTAAATAATTTAAGTTTAGATGTTTTTTTTACTCTTTAGTAGAAACAAATAACAACAGAAACATGAACAATACAGACAAAGGCCGTGGAAAGCTATGAAGAAAAACATAAAGATAAATAATCCAAAATTCAATGGTAGCTGTATATGCAGATAAAAAAATTGGGGAGAAATTCTGTAAAAACATTTTTCTTTACGAAACCTTTAAAAATTTTTAGTACGAAATACACTGACAGATCAATCAAAGCTTCACTATGAGTGATAAAAGCCCTGAAACTGTTCCATCTGTAGAAAGCGGAATCCTTCTAAGAGATGAGGATGATGTAAGCGCAAAGAAAGAGGATAGTGCCAGGGTTTTTGAGGAGTTGTCTTCGTTACGGATTGATAGACTAAAGGTAATGTCCATAAACTGAAATTTTTGATAGTAATTTTAAGGTATTTTGTTCTGCTCATTATTAAGTTCGTTAATTTAGTCTAAAGTATTTGGGAGGAGATATAAAACAAAGGTACTAATTTATTAAATTATTAAAGTTCAAAATTTCAATTTTTTCCAGTAATTCACTAGGCTACACCTTACTACTACATATACACAAAAAACAAGAAACAGCAAACCTAAAAAGTCCGTAGGGAGTGCCAGATTTGGCGCGTAATTTTTGGGGGGGTATATCAAAGTAGCACCGTAATTTACTAAGGCAATATTTTTCGGGCGAAAAATAATTCAAAATTGTTAAAAGGGAAATTCTTTCCTCAATGTTTCAAGCTGTTTTTCAGTAGTTTTTAAGCAGACCGAGAGACCAACTGCAGATTTGAACATTACAATAATATGCTATTTTTTGGGAACTTATTTAAATAATAGCCAAAACAAACTAATGCTTTTAGAATTCACCTGGGTTCAATTCCGTTAGTTGCCTCCATAATATTGTCAAGCTGTTTGAACGCCAAGTGTTCAAATACCACTAAATGTTTAAAATTTTCATTGATGCTAATTGACATTTTTATCGGTTCGCTTGCAATATTTGTAGGTTCAATTCCGTTAACGTTCCCTCTTAACATCGCCATCTCTTTTGAACGCCTTATATTAAAATATCGAAAAGAAAATTCTGATTTGTATTGATAAACTGAACAGTTATTAATCTAATTAAACATTTTAATCTTGGAGTTCGAAATTATTTAGCAGGTTTTCTACTTTCTGGTGTCCAAAAGAGCATGGCGGTTTTTAGCGGAAACGTTAGCGGAATTGAACCCAAAAAGTAATTCATAGATTCAGAGCCAAACCTTCGTTGCCTCAAAATCACATTTTGTATTTCAATGGTTTGCCTTCGAAGGTAAAATAAAAATAAGGCTAAAGAAAAATAAGAAACTTTTCAGGCAACGGATAAAAGCATTGAAGGGCTTGTTAAAAAGTGTCTGTTTTGGAAAGACCAACTTGACGCACTTATGGAGAAAAATCGTTTGCTAAGATTGGAGGAGAAAACTCTCCGAAAGGATTACGAAGAGCTTTTGGAAAAGACGAGAAACAACACAAATGTTCTTGAAAGTCTCAAGGTTAGATGATTCCGACATTCTTATTTTGTTACAGTATCTCTTTAATTGTATCTTAGCTGGACGCGCGCTTTCAGTTTCCATTTATATATTTTAGGTATTTATAAAAAGGTCATACACCTCGTCCCTTAAAGGAACCTCGTATAACAAATTTATCATTCAAACTTGGCCTTGCGATAAATATTGAGTTTAAGAAGAATGGAAAGCAAATATTAAAAAATGCCTTTGATTTAATAGCTAATATTTGATAAGATAAATCAATTTTTTAAGGAAATGACATGCAACTTCGTGAATTTTGCTTATTTGGTGTACTTTTCTGTTTTACTAGAGCCATTTATCATATTTAAGGTTTTGATATCAACGTGCCAAAATATAGCAACCATGACCATCTATTCTCAAATTTTAAAGATGCCATCATATTATCTAGGTTGCATTAATAGCATTTAGCATGTGACACCCCTAAATTATAAAATAAATATGGCAAAAGGGAGAATTTTCACAAAAAAAGAAAGTGGCTTCCCTGGACCAAAAAAGTACTTTATTTGATTTTCCTCAGTAAATAATATTGAAAATGAAAGAAGTATACAAATATCTCTCTTATGTAGTTATGCACATAGTCATAGTCACTTATATCCGAGGAAAATGGAATTTAATACTATAATTAATGATATCAAAATTTTTAAATATTTTTATTGCTAATTAAGACAGTATTTATTTCATTTATAATTTTTTAAATATTTGTTTGAAAAGTATCTTGATTCTGTTATATAAAAATTAATTCTGTATCAAAGGACTCTGAGAAAAAGCTGGTTAAAGAACTCAAAGATTGCCATACAGAAAACCATCATTTGTCAGCTGAATCTTACATTAATGTGGATCTTTCATCGTACAGAATTTCACTAGAAAATGACAAGAAGGAACTGATTAAAAATTTAAAAAACAGCAATGATAAGATTTCCAAGATAAATGTGAGTCTATTTATTCTTTAGAAACATCGGCTGGATTTCGACTTCTGAATATTTGGTGTTTGTTTTCTTAGAGAATTCATCAACGTATTCAAGATGCTATTATTCAGCAGAGGAAAACCACTGAGATGAACGAAAAGCGCTTCAGCGGGGTGCTGGCAATGTTGAAGGAATGCTTCGATAGGGACACCTACAGGTTGAGGGAAGTCAACGTGGGATTCACTGTTAGGGATTCCACAGCAGAGAGAGTGTACAATTTGATAACTAAAGGAGATCAGGTATTATCTAAGACAGTTACGAGCAAGATGTCTAAAAGTTTCAGATTTGTTCTTTACGAAGGAGACCAGGGAACATTGTCAATAGAGAAATTGTCCTCCCATTCACTTTTGTTCTTAATTAAGTTATATTATACCGGGTCAACTGGCTGAAGCGCCGCACTAACTTCATACACCATCTACTAAAGATACAATGCATGCATTAAAAAGCATTTCTTTCTTCAGATAACTATGCATTTGTTTTGCTTACACCAAACTTGTAAAGGTAGTTTAGCAAGGAGTTAAAGTATGGCATAGGAGTAGGTTTTTAAATAGCATACACGGGGCTATATTCCAACACATTTCTCGTGGTAAAACGTGTCTTACCCACCTAAAAAAATAAAGACCTACATCTATGCAGTTTAGAACTTTCGAAGAAGCTTTTATTCTGAATACTACTACTCAAACTCAATACAGCTTACCAAGTATTCTCTTTAGCAGTGGTTCCCAACAGGTGGTCCGCAGACCACTGGTGGTCCGTGAAGCCTTCAGAGGTAGTCCGTGAGAAGATTTTTAAACTTATAAAAAATGTGTGGAAATTTTAAAAAAATAGTTTTCCTAATCACACATTCCAGGAAATAGTAAAAACACCACAGATGCAAAAACATCAAGTAAAAAATCATACGTCTCATAATTAAAAAAATTAAGTTTTCTTTCTCTTCTATAAAACATTTGTTCATTTCTCTTATTTTCAACAGTTTTATTCAACAGTATATTACAGAGTAGAAACAAAATTTGAGGATGTGGAAAAATATTGCATCAGACTAATTAAAAGTGAGAGGCGTTGGGGTGGGGGGGCCAAAAGAATCGAATGATTGGATTTATACTTGGTTTGATACGAAGCGAAGCGTGGAAGTGTTGAAAGGTACTTCAAACTGGAGTGCAAATGGTCAGACAGAGGATCTCCTAGAAATCGTGGTATGAAAAGAGGAAATTTCTGAGATACAAGTGAAATAGGTTTGTTCGAAGATAAACGAAAAATTCATTGCCGATAATACGAAAGTTTTTGAACACATAAATTATTTTCTATTTTAATCGCTCTTTTAAAATAGTTATTGACTTTCGACGCGGTTTTTTCCGGGAGAACACGAGTTAGCCGCACCCGCCTCGCCTATAGAATTTCCCCTTTGCACAACTCACAGTCAGTGTATGTCCAGTTTGCTTTTTTGTGATTAATACTATTCCTGGTTATCTCATTTGTCCTGCCATTTAATTTCATGCTAAGTACTTTCTTTCAAATTTAGTTCTACTAATCCTACTACTATTATAATTGTGAATGTTTGTCCGGATGTTTGTTACTCTTTCACGCAAAAACTACTGAATGGATTTTAATGAAATTTTACCATAATGTAGCTTATACATCAGAATAACACATAGGCTATAATTTATAAAGAGAAAATCAGTCCTTCATTCTTTTTTTCCCGTTTTTCCTGCTTTTTTTCACTTATTTTTCCGTGTTTGAAAACCTGTTTTACCAGTCATACAACGAGTTAAAACTAAAACATTGTTTCAAATGAGACACAGATCACTAGACTTTTTCATTTACTAGATCTTTTATTTTAGTTTTAAACACTGGTTTTAAATTTCTTGATTTGTTCACTAGACTTTTTACTACGGTTTCAAATTTGTTATTTTATAAAGGCACCAAGATATTAAACATTATCAGGAACATCGGGATTGTAAAAAGTGACAAGAACACCGGGATTGGAAAATTAGCGAGAACATGGGGAAGGAAAAATTACCGAGAACACTGGGATAGGAAATTTACCATAAAGACACCCAGAATACCGGAATATAAAAATTACCGTAAACACTGAGATAGGAAAATTACCGGGAACGCAGCCGGGATTAGAAAAATTACCATGATCACCGGGCACCGGGATAAGATTACCGGGAACACTGGGATAGGAAAGAGGCGCCTGGGATACCGGGATGATTTTTAATATTGCTAATTTACAAAATTATAAATGTATTTTAAGAAATATTTTTAAAAATAAATTTATACACCCCACCCCTGCAAGGCCGGGTATAACAGCTAGTAATATAATATAACCTATAATATAACCAGCTAGTAATATAATATAATATAATCCTTTTCTGTACATACATAAAAGATGAAGAAAGGTACATGGGTTAAGCCTCTCCTATGAAATAAATTGAAGTTTTTATTTGTAAGGTATATTGCTGAAAAAAATTTTTTTCCTAATATATTTCCTAATTTATTTTTACGGAATTAAATAACAATCGTAATTATTAATGGATTCAATTTTATTTGTTGAATTTCGTGAGAGCTTGATAAAAATGGTTAAATGTCTTTTATAAAAGGTATATTTTTAAATAATTAGATATAAAATTAATGTAATGGTAATTTTTCTTTTAAGTTTAATAGATTATTTGATTTTCATTCCATTTAGAAACATTGTAAGACTCGGTTTCCCTTACTTCAGAAAAAAGTCAAAATTTTAGACCCTCCATGAGAAATGAATGCCCTGAAAAAAGTTAACATTTTGAAGATAAAGTTAGGTATAGAGATGGTCGCAGAGGTTCAAATTTATGTGAAGTGGTCCGCAGACATATTTGAGTTGGGAACCACTGCTCTTGAGGATCAAAAACTTTTTTTCACCATATTGCATAAGCAAACGTTAAACAGTGTTTAGTTTGGCATACAACCTTTATAATGTGATAAAAATTATAGAGTTACATAAATGCTTGTTAGAAATATATAAACGTTTTCTTTTAAGTCTTTTTAAATACTTAAAATTTTTTATTCAAAAAGAAATTTGCATAAACCCAAAGAAAAAGGTCAGTTTATCTATTAAAACCGCACAGCACAGGTGAGGAATTTAAGGTTAACCTAAACTTTTAAAAATCATTTGTTTTGTGGTAGGATGATACAAAAAGGAATCCAGAGGATACCAGTGATACGATTAGTGTAGAAGACGATTCAACTGTATCCATCTCAGAACAATCGTAAGTTTATTAAATAGTCACCTAAGGAAATTCATAATTCATCTTCCTGCATGTTACAACAGTCTTAATTTGCATGTCTAGCGAGTAAAATCTTATAATTATTGGGGTAAAAGGAAAATTTTATGAGTGATGTTTTTATACAATGAAGATTGAAAAAGTGATAATACTATGAAGTGGTAGGGATGCCGAGACATCCTTATCTTTCTTATCCCACTTAAAACTGATTTGTTTATTTAGACGAGACAATTTGCCTTTTCAGTGTGCTTTTTGTATTTTACTTATCACCTAAAGGTGATAATTTTTTTGCAATTGTGATAAAACTAAAAAGAACAAATTTAGGACAAAACTTCGGAAATAAAAACTATTTGGGCGTCGTATTTGGGTTCTAGAATCTAGAAGACTTGTAAATGGAAAATGAAGTTTATAATCTACATTTTTTTTTCTGTCAAATACCTCTTTTACCCCTCAAAAATGTACAAATTAGAATTTTGAAATGATTTTTCTATTGGGAGTCAAATGCTACCCACTATAGGCCGTTTGTCATCTTCATGAATTTTGCTGCATGAATGTCTTCTTTACTTTAAAACAGGATCTGATTTGTACGTATGTGGAATCCAATTTATTGTGGTAATCCTGCTGCTGGTTATGCCCATCATGACATCATGAAAAAACAAATTATTAAAACTACAAATTATTAACCACCTTTATTAAATATCCCACAGCCATATAAAGAGATCTTGCGTAAAAGTTTTCTTTATCAGGGTCCGTTCTTTTACAACAAATTGCCAACTTATCTAACCTCAAACTCTAATAAATTTTCTTTTAAAAAGGGTCTGTCTACATATTTATTGAATTTAAAAGACACAAATCTGTAAAGGTCTAGTAAATGAAGATGAGCCTGATATTTAACTATATTTTGTTGCTCTGTGTTAGCCAAATTATTTTTTTTTCTGGTGTGTACTTAGTGTGTATTATTTTGTATGTATATTTTGTTCATGACTGTATGTGTATTTCGATTATTTGTTTTATTTTGTTCTTATTATAAGTAATTATTTATTAATTTAGTGCTTCACTTGGAAGGGCTTGTGCCCCTTAGTGAACAACATATGTATTTGTTTTTTTTTCTTTCCTGTAAATAAATTTATATTATTATTATTATTATTATTATTATTATTATTATTATTATTATTATTATTATTATTATTATTATTATTATTATTATTATTATTATTATTATTATTATTATTATTATTATTATTATTATTATTATTATTATTATTATTATTATTATTATTATTATTATTATTATTATTATTATTATTACTAGGAAATTATAATATAAATTTAAGTTTTTTTAATTGTATGAAAGTTTGTAATTCTTAAGTTTATTTTTAAAATTATTTGATTGTTAGTGACGCAAGTGACCAAGTTCAGTCTGTTAAAGCGCCTGATGACCAAAATGAACAAATTCAGGCTATTGAAGTTTCCGAAATCCAAAACGACTCTACAACATCTGATGCTACCCCTCTATCCCCAGAAGAGATCCTGAAATATAAATTCGAAATAATCAAAAATGAAAATTCTCAACTCCACCAAATCTACTCTCTTCTCATCAACAGGTAAGTAATTTTTTCCTCTTAACAACAGAAATTAGACCATATCTTTTCTAGCTAGAGTTAAAAATCGTATGAGCTTTTTTTAAGTGAAAAGTCATCTAAACTAATTTAGTCATATCAGTTGCACAAACATTGTTTATATTTTTGAATAAGAACATTTTATTTAAAATTTCAACTATAAGATTCTCAATTTTAACTAATATTTATGAATTATTCACATTATCTAATAATTCTTTGAAAAAACAATCAATGAGTAATAAAATGAGTATCGATGAGTGATTTGTATTCCATTAGAAAAAATGTGTGTAGGTATTAACTTATATTTATTTAAAGCAACGAACTTTTTAGAAAACAATGAACTTATACAGGGTGCTCACGTCAATTCATAGATGGAAGCACTGTTCCCTCGAGAAATTTAGGGAAAGTTATAATCCAAATCCCTTTTTCGTTCGTCATATGGAAATCAAATTTGGGGATAGAATCGATTCTAGAATCGAATGATAATCAAGTACTTTGAAATCGAACTTTGGTTTCCAGGAGAAAGGACGGGAGATCTCAGCGAATTTGTTTTTCGATTACAGGTCACGTGCATTAAATTATTCTATTGTAGGTGGAAATGAATTAATAATGTTCTTGGGATCTGATAAAAATACTTTTTCACTACTTTTTCACTACTTTCACTCATCTTTCCCGCAATAGAAACTACTTTTTGCGTGATAATTTGATAGAATATAATTGATTAAATGACTGGGGCGTGCAAGAAAATTCTCAGGGTTCGTACGAAAGGGTCCGCAACTTTATCGGAGTCGTCCGCAGTTTTACTAGGATCGCTTCGCAACATCACTGGAGTGGTCCGTAGCTTTATTGGATCGCTTCGCAACTTAAGCTGAGTGGTCCATAACTTACCGGAAGTGGGCCGTAAGTCACCGGAGTGATCCGCAACTTCACCTGAGTGATCCGCAACTAACCGGAAGTGTATCGCAAGTCACCGGAAGTGGTCCGTAAGTCCCCGGAAGTGGTCCGCTACTTACCGGTTAGTTGCGGACCACTTCCGGTGAAGTTGGGGACTACTTCCAGTGACTTGCGGACCGCTACGGTGAAGTTGAGGATAACTTCCGGTGACTTGCAGACCACTTCCGGTGACTTACAAACAACTTCCAGTAAGTTGTGGACCACTTCTGGTGACTTACGAACCACTTCCGGTAAGTTGCGGACAACTCCGGTAAAGTTGGGAAGCGATCCAATACAGCTGCGGACCACTCCGGTTAAGTTGCGAAGCGATCCGGTAATGCTTTATTAATTGTCATTGAGGCATTCAGAATTACGATTGATTTAATTGTTAATGGTAGGTTCTCTCACAATTACAATTGAATTAATTGTCAATCGTCTGCTCTGCAATTGACGATTAAATCAATCGTTAATACCAGATCCCCCCTCAAGAACACAATTAATTCATTTTCCCTACAATAGAATAATCTGTAATGCGCGTGATCTGAAATCAAAAAAGTTTCGCTGAGATCCCTTCCTGTTTACTGGAAACCAAGGTTCGATTTCAAAGTACTTGATTATCATTCGATTCTAGAATCGATTCTATCCCCAAATTTGATTTCCCTACGACGAACGAAAAAGGGATTTGGATGATAACTTTCCCTAAATTTCTTAGGGAGCAGTGCTTCCATCTATGAATTGACGTGAGAACTACGGTTTTTCAAAAATTTGGGAACTAATATTTACGGCCATTTGAAGAAAGATGCAGCGAGCGGCATATTTTTATCTCCAATAGTTTATTTCTATGATTTTTTAAAGTTAGGGGCTTTTTTTGGAACACCCTGTATTTATTCTTTCCTAAAAGTGCCATATATGTATGAATTCAGCATGGCAGTTAAATAAATATTATAGGAGTAACTTTAAATCAATGTTTAAAAATAAAATATCTTCCATTTAAACATAATTGAAGATGTGTTATTTAGTTTGAAAAATTGTGGAAAATTTATGTATGTAAATATTATATTATAAGTGGATAGGAAAGAGTAATCTAATTAAACTCTGAATTATCAATTACTAATAATAAATTCTAATAATTTAAAATTAAACTTATTTCTTAAGGAATTAAACATATTATGAGCAAAATAAAAATATTTTTTATAGGAGAAACTTTTTTTTTAAACTGCAAAGACTTGTTTTATACAAAAAGAGATAGTATGCTTGGAAGGATGTATTTAAAAACTGATTGAAATTTTAAAAATTTTAATTGATTACTTCTCGATAAACTTTCTAACATGTCTCAGAGGAAAACCAATTAAAGGAGTTATAAAACATACAAAATTTATTTCGATTAAGGAAAAGAGGAAACAAATTTAAATTTTCATTTATCAAAAACACCAGTCTTTGTGCTCACCACATTTGGATCATGTCCAATTCAAGATTAACTCTCTTTAATTGACAAGAGCGTAATGTCAGTAATAGCGCTTGTTGAATCAAAATGGGCAAGATCAGTTGATTAATATGTTTGTAAATATGCGTGCAAAGGGTTGAAAGTGAATAGAAGTATGATTCTGAATAAAGAGGATGGAAAAGATTTCAAGATTTTATGCCTTATAAGGACCAGTGTGTTGTTGTATTTATTGAAGATTCATCCTTTTATAACTTGTTTTAGGATATTCTACATTATTCTTCTTGGCAAAGTTCCTCGTCTTACAACGAGGTCATTTCGTTTATTCCAGCTTTCTCTGTGTTTCATTTATCCTAATTTTGCCTTCTATCGGATCCAAGAAATAAATAAAATTGAAGTAGTACTTTATTCAGGAAATTAAAACAAATTCACCTTTGAGGGTAATATGACCCATATAGAAGTAAACTATAGTAAAAATTGAAAAAAAAAATCAATAATGCAGTAAAATATAATATTTTACTATGTGTTCCAGACATGATAGCAGCATTAAAAAATACTTTTGAAAATGTGGAAAACAAATTTGTTTTGAAAAAAGTAATTATGCTTAATTTATTTTCGGGTATGGATGTTAAGATATTTTATGCGTTTTTTAATAATGTTTTCATGGGAATAATGAATGATTTTCGATAATTTAAAATCATTCAAGAAGTAAGAGAAAAAAACTGATGAAATTTTATTTTGTAAAATGCAAGGATTGGTGACCTTTTTACTTTTATCGTAGGATGAAAAAATTAAATGATTTGTACATGGAAAACAATGAAGTTTGTAACAGAAAAGGATGTGAATTGAGCAAAGTTGCTGATAAAGCCTCTGATCTCTTCGGATTGATTCTTCAAACTAGGAAAAAATTTACTATACCCCAGCGAAAATTAACTGACGAACTGGATGTCAAGTAAGTGTATTTACTTAAATTTTTTTGAAGGCTAACATGTATTTAAAATGAGGTAATTGAGAATTCATGTGAATTCTGAATGGATTTGGGCACAAATGCACATAATTTATATTTAAAAAAATTTAATTGCATTTTATGTAATTTATTATGAAAAGTAGAAAATTTAGATTAGTAGGTATTGCAACAATTATTATTATCCACCCAAGGATTCTGACATTTCGTAACACTTTCCAACTTTTGGTGTTCATAGTAAATTCTTAAAAACGATCACTGACTCAAGTATATGAATGGATATGGAGCTAGTGTTTTATAAGTAAATCGGTGTCTCTTTCGTACCTGAGAATTAGAATACAACTACATTTAATATTCTTCAAATTTTTTTAACACAGTCTACAATAAAATAGCATTTGATTTTTTCCTTAAGTTTTGCAAAAATCTGGCACTCTGAAGACCTTTAACCTAAACCTGATACCTCCAAAAAATTAAACCTTTTATTTTATATTTATTGTGATGTTTTTCTCGTCAAATTTTAGTTACTTGCTCCTGTAAGCCACGCGGTGGTACACGGGGAGTTTTTTGTTTGTTTTTAATAAAAAAGTATTTTTATTTTAGGATTCGAAATCAAGTGCAAAAGAACGAAGCTCTCAGACGCTTAATATCTATGTTCCTCTCCTTCAATTCAGATTCTCAATTCTACTTAGATTTAATGTCTGACATGCAAACCTTTTATCTGTCTGTGCTGAAGGTAAAAAATTAATGAGTTTAATTGTGAGAATTGCCATCACCCTAATAAACACAAATCTTCAAATAAAACAATTCTGGCTTATTCATTATTTTGTTTTGTGTTAAACCTCCATACAATTTTTTTTTCAGGGGAAAACGTATAATATTTTGTTAACATGGTTTGGTCCATTTGTTTTAATGATGTTCTTGCATTTTCAATTTTGTTTGGTACTTTTAAAATTTGATTGAATTTGTAAAAAAGTAAAGAAGATTTTTGATTATGTATTCAATTTCGGAAAAATTATTTTTCATGATATTATCATTCCATTATTGTTATTTTAAAAGACATCTATTTCACTACATTTTCAAAATTTATTTATGGAGAGCAGAAATACTTGGCAAGGAAACTGTATAGCAATGAACTTTTTAGGAAACCATGAACTTAAATTTATTCTTTCCTAAAAGTACCATATGTGTATGAATTCAGCATTTCAGTTAAATAAATATTATAGGAGTAACTTTAAATCAGTGTTTAAAAATAAAATATCATCTCTTTACATAAAACCTTGTATTTTGTTAGTATCTAAACAAAACGATTAATATATGCAAAATTGATAAAAAAAATTCTTACGTAAAAAGTAACAAGATTATTGATAACAGTTATTAATCACTACGAAGTGATATTTAAAAAGTTAAACTGTGCAAAATATGAGGTTGATAGAACACTTATGATTGCATATTTGAAATATGCGTAAAAGACTACCCTAGAAACACTATAAAAGTATCTTGGGCAAAAAAACCTTGTTTACCAGTGTAATTTAGTGGTGATTGTTGCACAGAAATTCAGCAGTTAGTTATTGACACTGAATATATTCGATCCACTTCATGCGAAAACGAAATCCTTTTATACTGACAACTGAAATTTTTATATGTTGCCGGGCCCTTTCATGTACTTCCTTTAAGGTTCTCACGGACTATACCGCTTTAGGAACCCTGCTCAATACGATGAACATTTTAAGTAACATTTATTACGTTGAATTTTGAATGCTTTATAACTAAAGCATATGACAGTATAATGATTAAAATATTTGCCACAAAAGCTTGATTGATTAGGTTTTCCTTGTCGAACACTAGCCATTCGAAAGTTTTTATTATCCGGTTACAATGTCTTTTAGAAAAGTGTTTAGGCAAGAACGATATTTCTTTTGTTTAATTTTATGTTTGGATAAAAATTGTGATTTTAAATACTAGGGGGCTACCGCCCCCTGCTCGCTAACGCTCGCCAACCCCCGTTAACTGCTGACGCAGTAACTTTTGGACCGCTTCACAATTCCCCACAAAACCCAGCTCACTACACTTACTCACTTTATAAAACATTCTTAACACAGGGGTAGTACTTCTCCGTGGTACTCTTTCAAAAATGGCGAATATTTATTCAGTGGTGGAATTTTATCATTTCCTTTATGGCAACATGAATTGGCGGATCGCTTTATAATTCCAAGAAAGGTTCATATATACACTAGCGGAAATAAAAATCCCAACACCAAGAAGGAAAGGAGATATCAAAGTCAAATTTATTTCTATGATTGCACATAGTATCAATGTGAATTGATTAAAAAATTAGCCTTCCTGGATGTTAGGCTGCCGAGAAAACCAGGGAGGAGTGTTGTCTCCATAGGTGTCCATTACTGCCGTCACACGTCATGTTATTGAGTGACAGGGGTTCTAAATGACTTTTGAGGGATTGGAGGATCATGTTGCCTCCTCAGGTAGTCCCAATTCATATGGTACAACAGCGGACGTTGCATTCCGGGCTAGGTGATTTCTCCTCATTCACCGGACTTGTTTTGTGTGTGTTGGTTCTAGAGAACGGGAAAGACGGGGTAAAAATGCAACCTAGGGGGTTAAGAAGAAAACTTGGACACTGCATACAACATGCGGTTGTGCATGTTTCTCTTGAAATTTGTCCCCAGGACAGGTCTGAAGGTAAGGACGGTCTACCGGCTGGAAAACCTCAATGACGCAGCTCTGGTTGGCCAAAGTACTGGTGAATCATACTCAGGAGTTGCAGAAATGGAATACAATGCATCCCCACTCCGTTACCCTGCATTACCACTCCGTGGAACGATTAGAAAATCATCAACTGAGTGCGTTACCTCCATTGTGTCTTCAAACTCATACGAAACCGTCGTGGTGCTCCAAACCGAAGCAGGATTCTGTCATAAACACAATGTCATGAAATTGGGATTTTCATTTCCTTATTTCGTGCACTATTGGAAACAGAAAGACCCATTTTCAGCCCCTTGTTTATAGACAAAGATGTAAGAAGCTATGCGGAAAAAATGGACAATCCGCAGTACTGCAAACGACATCCATCCCACTGCCGCTTGTCCTCAGTATGATCTACCGGTACTTTGGCCAACCAGAGCTGCTTCATTGAGGTTTTTTAGCCGGTAGACCATCCTTACATTCAGACCTGTCCTGGGGACAAATTTCAAGAGAAAAATTCACAACCTCATGTTGTATGCAATGCCCAAGCTTTCTTCTTAATCCCCTATGTTGTATTTTTACCCTGTCCTATCCGTTCGTAAGAACCAACGTTTACAAAACATGTCCGGAGAAAGTGGAGAAATCACCTACCCCGGTATGCAACTTCCGCTGGTGCACCATATGAATTGGGACTACCTGAGGAGGCAACATAGTCCTCCAATCCCTCAAAAGTCATTTAGAGCCCCTGTTACTCAATACCATGACGTGTGACGGCGGTAATGGACACCTATGGAGACAACATTCCTCCCTTGTTTTCTCGGCCCCCTAACATCCAGGAAGGCTGATTTTTTAAGAAATTCACATTGATACTATGTGCAATCATAGAAATAAATTTGACTTTGATATCTCCTTTCCTTCTTGGTGTTGGGATTTTTATTTCCGCTAGTGTAGTTCCCACTAAATATGAACCTTCCCTTAATGTTTCAGTGCTTCCCTTAATGTATCTGTGAAAAACACATTACCTTAGGGAAATGGGTAAAAAAATGTTTACATTGCTCTGTTGTTAATTTTCTTGGGGTTGAATTCCGTTATAGTTCCCGCTAAATATCACTAATCTCTTTTGGACACTAAAAAGTATAAATATTGCTAAATTGTTTCAAATTCATAGATTAAAGTGTTTAATTAGATCTATAACTATTCAGTTTATCATTAAAAATTAGAAAAATTGGTTTACATTTGAATATTGAGCGTTCGAAAGAGATTGGCGATATTTGGCGGGAACTATAACGGAATTGAACCCCAAGAAAATTAACAACAAAGCAATGTAAACATTCTTTTACCCATTTACCTAAGGTAATGTTTTTTCACAGATACATTAAGGGAAGCATTGAAATATCTCAGGAATAAATTTAACTTTCTTAAAATTTGTAATGATTGACTGTTAAAAATGTAGTAATTATCTTACACATCGCGGAAACTTAGAATTTTATCTTCATGAGAAACAAACTTCGAAGTTGTGTCATTTTCATAGCAACGACACCGAATGTCAAGACTTCCAACATTTTCATCCTTATTTCTAAAACATTCACCCGTGTTATTTAGTTGTTTGCGTTTAGTCATTATGATATAAAGAGTTACATTTTACTACCTTAAAAAACATACTTGCAAAAGGATATAAAAAATAAATGCAAAATTCAAAATTTCCGAAAGGGAGTGTATATTTTATTGTAAATATAGTAATGATTAGGTTGCCACAACTACAAAGATAAATATAAAAATATTAATTTGTTATTTAAAAATAAAAAATAAATTAATTATATATAAGTTTAAAATATAATGAAAACCGTTTGAACAACAATTAAACCCTTTGTGAACAACAAAAATATAAATATTGTTAAAAATAACACAAAATATATTTTTTAAATTCGTGTTATAAATAGAAAGATGATTACTTAATCTATTTGAATATTAAAAAACCAGTGAAATATGTTTTCAATTGTTTTAAAATTCATAGTTTCTTGCTTTGTAACTGCGACCTTATCCGAAATCTAAAAAAATGGAAATATTTTAAAATTGAGATTTTTTTTAGAAATTCTAAAGGCACTTTGCACATCCTCAAAAGAATCCGGACAGTTTGATACCAAATATGTGTTATACGGATCAGTAATTAAAGAGCCTTTCTCTGGAAACCGTTCACCAAAAACTTTTTTTTAGAATAGAGAGATAATCCTCAAACACACAATATACAAGGAAAAACTGAAAACTAGGACTTTTATGAGTTGCGTGTTAAATATAATTAACATATTCATGAGGGGTTCTGTTTACGTTTACCAGTATTGAATTGTGTTAACTTGTTTTTGTTGATTTAGAAATGTTTCTCGTCACTAAGCAATATTTTTATGTTCAAAGCATGATGCTTTATTAATGATAAATTTAATTTTCAGAAATCTAGGGGAGAGGGGGGCACATTTGCACACACCACTGATCTCTATATTACATTCAATTTAAAAATCTGAAGAAAAAATCACCAATAGGTAGCTATATTAGTACCACCCTCTGCCTGAAATTTCAAAGCAGTTGGCCCGTTGGAACCCTTAGGGTTAGAAATTTAATTGCTCTGGAAGGTGATAAGTGAATTTTTTTCTCCTTTTATTCGTGTGAAAATTCAATCAATAAAGTGTTTAATGTAGAAATTTTGCTTGAATTCTATTGTGGCTTCAATAAAGTTTAGTCCAAGAAAAATTTGATACCCAATTTCAATTATAAATAACTATTTTTCACTCTTGAAGCTGGTGGATGGGGAACAGGTGGGGGTAGATGGTAGATGGGGCACATTCGAAGGCACGTTCGAACAGTTCAAAAATCCTTCAAATTCCTTTTATTGATTTCGAACGCCTTTTTATACATTAAATATAGTACTAAGGCACTTAAAATTTAATTAGTTCAAATGTTTTTTGTATTAAACTTAAAATTCAATTAATTAGGATTTTCCACTTTTAACTCATATGATAAAACATAGAAGTTGGACAAGTTTTTAAAAAATATTGTTTTCTGTCTAAAATATGCTTTTATTTAATACTAGGGAGCTACCGCCCCCTGCTCGCTATCGCTCGCCAACCCCCGTTAACTGCTGACGCAGGACCTTTTAGGTTGCTTCGCAATTATTACAATACCAAGATCACTGAACTTAATTCACTTTTTAAAACATAAATAAAAACAATAATTAGAAGAAGAAACATCAATCAACTTTTCAAATATACGTCATAGGTAATTTCCATGAATAACACTCTCTTAAAAGTTAGAATATTTATCAACTCTTGATTATTATTCATAATTTAATCAAAATTTTTTTCTAACACGTCTATTAATATAAATATTGTTATTTAATATTCTGAAAAAAACTTACACTAATTAATCTTTTAAATTCTTATATCTTATACCTAGTAACTCGTCAGTACACCTAGTGTTAAATAAGTATTATTTTGTTTCAACCCAGACTTTTTAAACAATACCTTTTAAACCATTGGAAATAAGTAGAGAAAAAACCTACATGACACTTAATCTCTCTATTCCAGGGGTCGGCAACCTGCGGCTCGCGAGCCGCATGCGGCTCTTTCGATGTAAAGTTGCGGCTCTCCAGTTCCATACAAAAAAATTAATAATTTATTATCAAACCCTTAAAAAATCAGTAATATATTTTTAAGAACCTAATCAAATCAATTATACTCACAAGGAGTGGTGTAACCTAAAGTTCTCAAGATGAGTCAAAACTCTACTTTTAAGGGTAAAAATCCCAAAATTTCGCAAACACTCCTCAAAATTTTGGAATATGTGCTGTTTTCCCTTAAAAATTCTATGATTTATAAGGAGTGATCCTCATTTGGTCATAATAGAAGTTCTAAAAAACGAATTAAAAGACTACTTTTAGGAGAAAATTCCCAAAATTTTTCTGAAGTGGGATCGCCACCCCGTCTCTAAAGTTTGCTGTTTATTTTAACTATACTATTTTTCCTTGAACATTCTTCCACTTAAAAAAGGAGAGATGCTTTTGGCCAAAAAGGCCTTTGCCAATCCAAAAAGGCCTAAAAATGAGCTACAAAACTATTTTGAAGAAGAAATTTCCAAAATTTTTATGGGGGAGGACCCCCAGATCCTACAATTTTTCTAGGAATTTACTTTGTTTACAAAATTTTGAAATTAGTTCACTATAATTAATTTACAATGTGTATGTAAGCCATCTAAAACTTGATGTAAAAAAGTACCCGAACCCGAAAGGAGGTAGAAAAAATGTGTAAAAAATGCTCCCCAACTAAAATAAAATATAATAAGCATATACGTACTATAACATTGAAGCAAAACAATTTAGTGGCTCTTTAAAAACTGGGAAATTTTTTAAATTGTAACTTTTGGCTCTTCCGTTTCAAAAGGTTGCCGACCCCTGCTCTATTCTAAAAAAAAGTTTTTGGTGAACGGTTTCCAGAGAAAGGCTTTTTAATTACTGAACCAAATGACACATATATGGTATCAAAATGTCCGAATTCTTTCCGGATTTCCGAGTAAGCCCTTCGATTTTTCAAAAAAAATCTCAATTTTAAAATATTTCCATTTTTTTAGATTTCGGATAAGGTCGCAGTTACAAAGCAAGAAACTATGAATTTTAAAACAATTGAAAATATATTTCACTGGTTTTTTAACATTCAAATACATTAAATAATCATCTTTCTATTTATCACACTAATTTGAAAAAAATATATATTGGATTCTTTTTAACCATATTTATATTTTTGCTGTTCAAACGATTTTAATTATATTTAAAACTAATGTATAATTAATTTATCTTTTATTTTTAAATAATTAATTCATATTTATATATTTATCTTTGTTGTTGTGGCAACCTAATCATTAGGAACAGGTGGGGGTAGATGGTAGATGGGGCACATTCGAAGGCACGTTCGAACAGTTCAAAAATCCTTCAAATTCCTTTTATTGATTTCGAACGCCTTTTTATACATTAAATATAGTACTAAGGCACTTAAAATTTAATTAGTTCAAATGTTTTTTGTATTAAACTTAAAATTCAATTAATTAGGATTTTCCACTTTTAACTCATATGATAAAACATAGAAGTTGGACAAGTTTTTAAAAAATATTGTTTTCTGTCTAAAATATGCTTTTATTTAATACTAGGGAGCTACCGCCCCCTGCTCGCTATCGCTCGCCAACCCCCGTTAACTGCTGACGCAGGACCTTTTAGGTTGCTTCGCAATTATTACAATACCAAGATCACTGAACTTAATTCACTTTTTAAAACATAAATAAAAACAATAATTAGAAGAAGAAACATCAATCAACTTTTCAAATATACGTCATAGGTAATTTCCATGAATAACACTCTCTTAAAAGTTAGAATATTTATCAACTCTTGATTATTATTCATAATTTAATCAAAATTTTTTTCTAACACGTCTATTAATATAAATATTGTTATTTAATATTCTGAAAAAAACTTACACTAATTAATCTTTTAAATTCTTATATCTTATACCTAGTAACTCGTCAGTACACCTAGTGTTAAATAAGTATTATTTTGTTTCAACCCAGACTTTTTAAACAATACCTTTTAAACCATTGGAAATAAGTAGAGAAAAAACCTACATGACACTTAATCTCTCTATTCCAGGGGTCGGCAACCTGCGGCTCGCGAGCCGCATGCGGCTCTTTCGATGTAAAGTTGCGGCTCTCCAGTTCCATACAAAAAAATTAATAATTTATTATCAAACCCTTAAAAAATCAGTAATATATTTTTAAGAACCTAATCAAATCAATTATACTCACAAGGAGTGGTGTAACCTAAAGTTCTCAAGATGAGTCAAAACTCTACTTTTAAGGGTAAAAATCCCAAAATTTCGCAAACACTCCTCAAAATTTTGGAATATGTGCTGTTTTCCCTTAAAAATTCTATGATTTATAAGGAGTGATCCTCATTTGGTCATAATAGAAGTTCTAAAAAACGAATTAAAAGACTACTTTTAGGAGAAAATTCCCAAAATTTTTCTGAAGTGGGATCGCCACCCCGTCTCTAAAGTTTGCTGTTTATTTTAACTATACTATTTTTCCTTGAACATTCTTCCACTTAAAAAAGGAGAGATGCTTTTGGCCAAAAAGGCCTTTGCCAATCCAAAAAGGCCTAAAAATGAGCTACAAAACTATTTTGAAGAAGAAATTTCCAAAATTTTTATGGGGGAGGACCCCCAGATCCTACAATTTTTCTAGGAATTTACTTTGTTTACAAAATTTTGAAATTAGTTCACTATAATTAATTTACAATGTGTATGTAAGCCATCTAAAACTTGATGTAAAAAAGTACCCGAACCCGAAAGGAGGTAGAAAAAATGTGTAAAAAATGCTCCCCAACTAAAATAAAATATAATAAGCATATACGTACTATAACATTGAAGCAAAACAATTTAGTGGCTCTTTAAAAACTGGGAAATTTTTTAAATTGTAACTTTTGGCTCTTCCGTTTCAAAAGGTTGCCGACCCCTGCTCTATTCTAAAAAAAAGTTTTTGGTGAACGGTTTCCAGAGAAAGGCTTTTTAATTACTGAACCAAATGACACATATATGGTATCAAAATGTCCGAATTCTTTCCGGATTTCCGAGTAAGCCCTTCGATTTTTCAAAAAAAATCTCAATTTTAAAATATTTCCATTTTTTTAGATTTCGGATAAGGTCGCAGTTACAAAGCAAGAAACTATGAATTTTAAAACAATTGAAAATATATTTCACTGGTTTTTTAACATTCAAATACATTAAATAATCATCTTTCTATTTATCACACTAATTTGAAAAAAATATATATTGGATTCTTTTTAACCATATTTATATTTTTGCTGTTCAAACGATTTTAATTATATTTAAAACTAATGTATAATTAATTTATCTTTTATTTTTAAATAATTAATTCATATTTATATATTTATCTTTGTTGTTGTGGCAACCTAATCATTAGGAACAGGTGGGGGTAGATGGTAGATGGGGCACATTCGAAGGCACGTTCGAACAGTTCAAAAATCCTTCAAATTCCTTTTATTGATTTCGAACGCCTTTTTATACATTAAATATAGTACTAAGGCACTTAAAATTTAATTAGTTCAAATGTTTTTTGTATTAAACTTAAAATTCAATTAATTAGGATTTTCCACTTTTAACTCATATGATAAAACATAGAAGTTGGACAAGTTTTTAAAAAATATTGTTTTCTGTCTAAAATATGCTTTTATTTAATACTAGGGAGCTACCGCCCCCTGCTCGCTATCGCTCGCCAACCCCCGTTAACTGCTGACGCAGGACCTTTTAGGTTGCTTCGCAATTATTACAATACCAAGATCACTGAACTTAATTCACTTTTTAAAACATAAATAAAAACAATAATTAGAAGAAGAAACATCAATCAACTTTTCAAATATACGTCATAGGTAATTTCCATGAATAACACTCTCTTAAAAGTTAGAATATTTATCAACTCTTGATTATTATTCATAATTTAATCAAAATTTTTTTCTAACACGTCTATTAATATAAATATTGTTATTTAATATTCTGAAAAAAACTTACACTAATTAATCTTTTAAATTCTTATATCTTATACCTAGTAACTCGTCAGTACACCTAGTGTTAAATAAGTATTATTTTGTTTCAACCCAGACTTTTTAAACAATACCTTTTAAACCATTGGAAATAAGTAGAGAAAAAACCTACATGACACTTAATCTCTCTATTCCAGGGGTCGGCAACCTGCGGCTCGCGAGCCGCATGCGGCTCTTTCGATGTAAAGTTGCGGCTCTCCAGTTCCATACAAAAAAATTAATAATTTATTATCAAACCCTTAAAAAATCAGTAATATATTTTTAAGAACCTAATCAAATCAATTATACTCACAAGGAGTGGTGTAACCTAAAGTTCTCAAGATGAGTCAAAACTCTACTTTTAAGGGTAAAAATCCCAAAATTTCGCAAACACTCCTCAAAATTTTGGAATATGTGCTGTTTTCCCTTAAAAATTCTATGATTTATAAGGAGTGATCCTCATTTGGTCATAATAGAAGTTCTAAAAAACGAATTAAAAGACTACTTTTAGGAGAAAATTCCCAAAATTTTTCTGAAGTGGGATCGCCACCCCGTCTCTAAAGTTTGCTGTTTATTTTAACTATACTATTTTTCCTTGAACATTCTTCCACTTAAAAAAGGAGAGATGCTTTTGGCCAAAAAGGCCTTTGCCAATCCAAAAAGGCCTAAAAATGAGCTACAAAACTATTTTGAAGAAGAAATTTCCAAAATTTTTATGGGGGAGGACCCCCAGATCCTACAATTTTTCTAGGAATTTACTTTGTTTACAAAATTTTGAAATTAGTTCACTATAATTAATTTACAATGTGTATGTAAGCCATCTAAAACTTGATGTAAAAAAGTACCCGAACCCGAAAGGAGGTAGAAAAAATGTGTAAAAAATGCTCCCCAACTAAAATAAAATATAATAAGCATATACGTACTATAACATTGAAGCAAAACAATTTAGTGGCTCTTTAAAAACTGGGAAATTTTTTAAATTGTAACTTTTGGCTCTTCCGTTTCAAAAGGTTGCCGACCCCTGCTCTATTCTAAAAAAAAGTTTTTGGTGAACGGTTTCCAGAGAAAGGCTTTTTAATTACTGAACCAAATGACACATATATGGTATCAAAATGTCCGAATTCTTTCCGGATTTCCGAGTAAGCCCTTCGATTTTTCAAAAAAAATCTCAATTTTAAAATATTTCCATTTTTTTAGATTTCGGATAAGGTCGCAGTTACAAAGCAAGAAACTATGAATTTTAAAACAATTGAAAATATATTTCACTGGTTTTTTAACATTCAAATACATTAAATAATCATCTTTCTATTTATCACACTAATTTGAAAAAAATATATATTGGATTCTTTTTAACCATATTTATATTTTTGCTGTTCAAACGATTTTAATTATATTTAAAACTAATGTATAATTAATTTATCTTTTATTTTTAAATAATTAATTCATATTTATATATTTATCTTTGTTGTTGTGGCAACCTAATCATTACTAAATTTACAATAAAATATAAACTCGCTTTCAGAAATTTTGAACTTCTGCATTTATTTATTACAATAATAATTATTTTTATATCCTTTTGCAAGTTATGTTATTTAAGGTAGTAAAAGGTAACTTTTTTTTATAATGCCAAAACGCAAAACTAGATATGGCGGGGGAATGTTTTATAAATAAAGATAAAAATCGAAAGTCAGAACATTCGTGTCATTGCTATGAAACTGACACAATTTCGATGTTTATTTGTTCTCATGAAGCAAAATTCTAAATTTTCGTGATGTTTACGATAATTACTACATTTTTCACAGACAATCAATGAAAATCATTACAAATTTTAAGAAAGTAAAATTTATTCCGGAGATGTTTCAGTGCTTCTGAATGGATCTGTGTGAGAAAAACATTACCTTGGGGAAATGGTAAAAGAAAGTTTACACTGCTTTGTTACTAATTTTCTTGGAATTAAATGGTGATCCGCCAATTCATATTGCCATAAAGGAACTGTTAAAATTTCATCGCTGAATGAATATTCCCCTATTTTGAAAGAATACCCCAGAGAAGTAGTTCCCCTGTTTTAAGAATGTTTCATAAAATGAGTAAGTGCTGTGAGCTGTGTTTTGTGAGGATGGCAAAGAGATCCTTAAGTATCAGCGTCAGCAGTTAACGGGGGTTGGCGAGCGATAGCGAGCAGGGGGCGGTAGCTCCCTAGTGTTTACAAACAATTTCATTTATCAGAACAAAAATTGTTACAATTAAGACAAAATGTGTGATATTCTACTATGAAAAAGCATGTATGTAAGTTTTTATAATACTTTTATCTGTTTTTGAAATATATTTAATTTGGAAAGTACTTTAAAGTACATTTTTAAAACGTGAAAGGAATTCGTTTCATCATAAAATATGGCGTCAGTTGGTTGTTGTGATTGGATGATAATAAGTTGTTTGATAGTTGTTTGCTAAGTAACTGCGACCTTATCCGTAATCTAAAAAAATGGAAATATTTTAAAATCGAGAATTATTTTAGAAATTCTAAAGGCACTTTGCACATCCTCAAAAGAATCCGGACAGTTTGATACCAAATATGTGTTATACGGATCAGTAATTAAAAAGCCTTTCTCTGGAAACCGTTCACCAAAAACTTTTTTTTAGAATAGAGAGACTAGGGAGCTACCGCCCCCTGCTCGCTATCGCTCGCCAACCCCCGTTAACTGCTGACGCAGGGCCTTTCGGATCGCTTCGCAATCCCCACAAAACCCTGCTCACTAAAATTATTTATTTATAAAACATTCGTTATAACAATTAGTAGAAAAAACGTCAACCAACTTTCCAGAAGCACACTCTCTTACGGCCGTATTCACCGGTAACCTGACCGGCGGTCAGGTCAGGAAACCATGGTTACAGCCTCTGATTGGTGGAAGGAAGATATTGAATTATTTTTCCACCAATCAGAGGCTGTAACCATGATTTCCTGACCTGACCGCCGGTCAGGTTACCGGTGAATATGGCCGTTAAAAGTTAGAATATTTATTGGTTAAATTATCAATAATTTAATCAACACGTTTTCCTTGAAAATATCCATCAAGTCTGCTCGTGCTATTGTTATTCAATATTTACAAAAACGTTCAGCAATGAATCTGTTAAATTTAATATAGTACCTAGTAACTCGTCAAAATATCTAGTGTTTTATCATTTAAGTTTTAGTTTTAAAACAGACTTTTCAAACAATACGATTTAAGCTATTAAAAATAATAGACAAAATCTACATTGCACTCAATGTTTACAAACAATTAATTTTGGTGTGTGAAATTCTATACTTGAATAGTAGATCTGTGAGTTTCAGGAAAACTCTTATCAGTCTTTTAAAAATATTTTATTTAGAAAGTACATATTTTGAAGCGCATTTTTAAAGCGTGAAAGGAATTATTTTCATCATTAAGGAATAGCGTCGGTTGGTCATTGTGATTGGAGGTATAATAAATTGTACGACAGTTTCTTGCTGTTAACTGCAACCTTATCCGTAATCCAGAAAAATGGAAATATCTAAGAATTGAGAATTTTTTTAGAAATTCTAAAGGCACTTTGCACATCCTCAAAAGAATCCGAACAGTTTGATACCAAAAACATGTTATACGGATCAGTAATTAAAAAGCCTTTCTCTGGAAACCATTTACAAAAACTTTTTTTAGAATAGAGAGATTCTTTCAAGTTTTTATGCATTTGGCTTTGTAAGCGTATTTAAAACCAGTTGAAAAATATTTTGTTTATTACTATTAGAAAACTGGCTATAAAGGAATAACTTAATAGGTTATTAATAGGTACTATTTGAAAAGTATAGTTAGAACAAAATTTTATGCATATTGGTATTTTTAGTCTACTAAAAATACCAAAACCATCAGTTTCTGGATGTTGGTATGAATGCTAGCTATCTCATTTTCCTTAAAAAGAAAAAAAATTCTATTAGTTCTCATTGATTTTATTAATGTATACAATGTATTCGTTATAATCTTTCTCACAAAATTTTCTTTTCCTTATGAAAAACGTAATCTACACTAAAATTTTATTGAAAATTTTCAAAGTGTAAAATAACTCTAAAATTTAAGACAAAAACGCGTACTTTTCATGTACTTTTGAATCCATAATTTCCGTTCTGCAAACAAAAAATAAGGTGAAATTTTAATGTTTTTTTCGAATTTCACCAAAATGCACTTCGAAATTTTGTAAGCAAAGTTCAGATTCGGATTCAGCACCCTCGAAACATAAAACCGTCGAGAAAACAACTAATGAATTATTTTCCTGATAAAACTACCAAGTTACTAGACTACATATTATATGAAAGTAGAGCAAAAGTCTTCAAAACGTAATTTTAGAATATCCAAAAACTAGAGCTGATGCGTAAAAATGGATGCAATATTTTGAGGAGGTCAAATATTTACAAAAACAGCTCAAACATTCACGGCACCAAAATGTGTGTTGACCAGTGTTATTGATATGAGAAAATGACTTACCTGAGTTGATGCTTTGCTAAAATATTTGCACTAAAAGTTTTAGAGAAAATACATGCTTTTATGCGTTAAAAAATTAATTTTAATAGCAATCCAATTTTCAAAACGAATCTTTGTCGCCTCTGTTCCATGCAAAATTATACTTGCATTTCCCTCAAAATACTTGGAGAAACTATGTGGCATAAGGATAGAAAAAGGACTGTGATTCGAATACATTTAGGTGAATCTACAAATAAAGAGTAGGGAAGCTATAAAAGCAGGAGTCTTAGCTTCTAAGAGGGCAGATAATTCTCATTTAAAAATTTTCCTCAAAATTTTAACATTTAATCTTTTTTCTTAATAATTTTTCCGCTTTCAAATTTCTCTGATGGTTGCCTCTAAAGGGTTTCTAAATACGATAGAACAATAATTTGAAGGGACTAACTTCTTAATTTTTTTGGGGAGAATACCCCCAACCCCCATTTGAAATATCAAAAGCCTATTTATATGCAAATTTCCTTGAAAATTCCCAATGTGTCTCAAAATGAATTATAACACTACTCTGAGGATCAAATTTTCAAAATGTGTCTAGAGGTAAACCCCACTTTTCACTTAGGGACATCGGTTACAAATTTTGACTTTTGCACTTAAGTTCAAACCCTTTACTTTGTGCTCTTAACTTTTAATTGGCTTAACTTTTTTCTTTAAATATTATAAGCAATGATCAGAACTAGTGTAAACGGACATTTTTGATTTCAAGCTTACTAAAAGTTTTAAAATATTATCATAGATGACAGCACTACAGAAATCCCAGCGGTGCTAGACTTGAAGGTAGGGTTCTAAATATTTCTGAAGGAATCGATTCCGGAATCGAATCGGAATCGAATGGCTTGGAATCGATTCCTAGGAATCGTACCTCTCGAGGAATCGATTCCATCAGGAATCGATTCCAAGGAATTGAACCTTTTTTTTCAAATAAAAAATTATAATTATTAATTAATTAAACTGTCTAATTATGTTTCTGATTAATTAATGTTTCCTTCTAAATTTTAATTAAATTAACTTATTAAAATAATTAATAATTAAATATTTAGTTAATTTTAATAATTATCATTGTTTCCTTTTTTAATTTTTATTATTACCAAATGATTTTACAAGATTATTGCTTAATATAAATAAACAAAGCAGTAATTGTACAGTACGAAGTAGTACCTCCGAACCAAGGATTTTCGATACCGCTACTTTAAAATTAAAAAATAATAATAAAACTAATTATAAAAATTCGACTGATGGTCGGTTAATTTTCTACGTCTAGGAGTAGTACCAGGATCTGGAATTCGAAACGGTTCTGTTTCTGAACATTATTTAGGAAACTTGACGCTTTTCTGAGACCCTGTTTTGCGTACTGCAGTACTATTGGGAAAGAGGTTTTCTTAAAAAAATACTTTATTTAATGGCTTTCCAAGGAATTTCAACAAAGAATTCCAGTAATACACCTGGGTCCAAGAGCAACATATCGAATTTTCTAGACCGGGAATTACGTGATAGGGGCCTTTCCAAAGTGCGATTCGGTAGGGCAGTGGTGAATCGCTCAAAAACCAATTAAATCAATTTTCATCGGGTCGGCGACCTTTGAACCTTCATTGCATTTCCATAATCTTGCAGAATCAGGAGTTTTGTGAATTTAGGACAAAAATTAGGGTCCCTGGACTCGTGCGTAAGTCGCACTAAAACCGTGATTTTTACCGAAATTGAAAAACGATATTAAATTTTCGACCTTAAAATCTCAAAATATACCCTGCCATATACCTCATATTCGATTTTGGTGAAAATCGGTTGGTAATTAAGGTACTAATTGAACTTTGAAAAAAAGTTCAGATTTCGACGAAAAAACACAAGTCCAAAGAAAACTTATAAATCCGAAAATATTAATATAAATTTATTTTTTAATTTTTTGTATAGTAACTAATTGTTATGGTAAAGTTTTTCCAGAATTCCGGGAATCCACGGTGATTGTTACGTCATCCAGGATTTTTAGAACAAGATTGGGGTTTACTTGCATTTAATGCCAAACACTCCATTTTTTGGGACAAGTCGTGTCAAGAGAGTTTCGGAAAAAATTCGACCCCGCCCCAAGTGTCTTACATGGATAAATCGATAATTTTTCACAGATTACGGATATGTAAATCATTTATAGGTGTGGATTAAATTATTTTGGGAGTTTTTTCCTGAAAAACCGATAATCCAAAAACTCCGTTTTTCCCGGATAACACACGAACCGCTTGCTCTAGGCTTCTGAAATTTTGGTATATGTGCATCCTAAAATTAAGGAATCGAACCATGTATCACATTAGGGGGTGGGTGAAAATTAAAATTCCTACTTTTTTCCCGCCAAAACGATCCAGTACCATTTGCTCCTTTTCATGACTCTCCAGATTGCGCAGTATTCTCTTTTCTAGACCAATTTGGTCCTGAAAATTCGAATTTCGTAAACTCTAAGCTCTACATTGCTTGGTTCTAGAGAAATTTACGAAAAACCATCATTTTTTTACCATTTAGCTATTTTTTTCGATATCGGGAACTTTGCAACTCTTGAAAGAAAGCTTTCGAAAAATATCTTCATGGAATCGTGGAACTTAATATATTTGTTCATTGAAGGGAAATGAAATTTGTTTACATTCGTGTATAAAATCTAAGCAGTGTAAAAATGGAGATATTTCAAAATCATCAAATATTCCTGGCCAAGGAATCGGAAGGAATTTTTTTCATTCCTGGACCAAGAATCGAAAGAATCGAAACAATTCCTTTCGATTCCTGGCTCAGGGATCGTAAGGAATATTTTTCGTTACTGGGCCAGGAATCGAAAGAATCGAAACAATTCCTTTCGATTCCTGGGCCAGGGATCGTAAGGAATTTTTTTTCATTACTGGGCCAGGAATCGAAAGAATCGAAACAATTCCTTTCGATTCCTGGCCCAGGGACTGAAAGGAATTTTTTTCATTCCAGGGCCAGGAATCGAAACAATTCCTTTCGATTCCTGGCCCAGGGATCGTAAGGTTTTTTTCATTACTAGGCCAGGAATCGAAATAATCGAAAAAATTCCTTGCATGAGCTAACTGAATATTGGATATTTGAAATGCTGGGCGTCGATGACGTGTAATAAAAACTTGATGACGAGAAGTTCCTTCGATTCTTGGAAAGTAAAAATAGGAGCAATTTACAAATTTTTAGTTTTAGTAACTTATGTCACTGATATTGACTCTTAGGAAACGATAGAATCGTTCGATTCCTTGGAGTCTAACATAATTTAATATAAAATTTGATAATGGGAAATTCTTTTGATTCTAGAGCCGATGACGCACGTGTGAAAAATTCAGTTGTAGTAACTTATGTCATTGATTCCATGGAATCGAAAGAATCGTTCCATTCTTTCGATTCCATGGAGTCAATGACATAACTTAATTAAAAATTTAATAATGGGAAATTCTTTCGATTCTTAGAGCGTAAAAAATGGATTTTGAAATTTAAGTTTGAGTTCAGGAATTTTTCATGTAAAACGATGGCCCGATCGTGTGTGGGAGTGAGGTCCGGGCGGGCCCGAGCCTGATTGAACGAAAACATCTTCTCCAATTCTCTTCTCCGTCACTTTCCAAAAAGCAAAACAACAAACAAGCTACAAAAAAAACACGCAGAGGAGCCCTCCTGCCCCCGGATGACCCTTGCCATGACCCCTCTCCTTTCTCTCCGCGAGGTTAAAAAACTCATGGATTTGGGGTGGGAGATTCGGGGATCGACCTTGAAGGACACACATGCTAGCAGGTTACTGTTTCGATTTGGGAAATTTTTTTTCGATTCTACTTTTTCGATTCTGGCGTCAAGGAATCGATTCCAGGTTGGAATCGAACCTCAGGAATCGAATCGAAGAATCGAAAGAATCGAACCCCAGGAATCGATTCCGGAATCGAATCGAACGATTTTTTAGAACCCTACTTGAAGGCAAATTCAATTTTTAACTATAGGAGAGACTGTTGTACCTTCGGGTTAAAACCACGTTTTAATTTTTATAAGACAGGAAAAATCACATTTCGACTATTTAAAGGTCCTAACTTATAGTCATAACCTTAGTTAATAGGGTAGTATTTTTTTCAGCTCAAATATTCAAAACTGGATTTAATTTTTAATAACTTGGCGAAATTTGTGTCCATAGGTACAACAACCTGCTACCTGCTCTCCCTACGGACATACCCAGTTATACCTGTGGACATGGACACCCATAAAAAGGTTATTTTTAAAAAAAGCAAATAATGAAAATTTTTTATTGATACATTGCCTTTTACTAAAACGAAGATATTAATTAACTGTAAATAGATTTTTAAAGTAAAGTACTTTTAGGGCATAAATAATCATTTAAAGGAACTTAAATAAGACAAACCTTAATTCCCCACCTAAAACACATAAATCACAAGAAATTTTCTATTCAAAATTTAAGGTTAATACACTCATTGCCATAAAAAATAGCGCACCAAGAAGAAAAAGAGATACCAAAACCAAATTTATTTCCATCATTACCCACAGTATGAAGGTTATTTGATAAAAAATTCAGAATCCCTTGAAGTTCGGGGCCGAAAAAATCAGTAAAATATGTTGACTCCATAGGTGTCCATAACCGCCGCCACACGCCTTGGTATTAACTGAAAGGGGCTCTAAATGGGCTGTTGGGAATTGGGAGACCATGGTTTGTCCCCACGTAGTCAAATTTCATCTGGTCCACCAACAGACGTTGCATAACGGCCTATATGCTTTCTCCTCATTGATCGGACTTTTTTGTGGGCGTTGGTTCTAGAGAACGGGAAGGACGGGGTACAAATGCAACCTAGGGGGGTAAGAAAAACGCTTGGACATCGCATACAACATGTTGTTGTGCATTTTTATCTTGAAACTTGTCCACAGGACAGGTCTAAAGGCACAAATGGATAGACAACCTATTGCAAAACTTCAATTATGCAACTCTGGTTGGTCAATGTACCAATAGATCATACTGAGGACATGCGACAGTGAGATGCATGTAGTTTACAGTATTGCAGATTGTCCATTTATCCTCATAACTTCTTACATTTTTGTCTATAAAACTAGGGGCTGAAAATGGACCTTTTTGTTTCCAATAGTGCACCAAATAAGGAAATGGAAATTCCAATTTCATGGCATTGTGGTTTGAAGAGAAACCCGCTTCAGTTTCCTGCACCATGGCGGTTGTATAAGAGTTTGAAGACAAAATGGAGAGAGTGCATTCAGCTGTTGATTTTCTAATCGTCGCACGGAGTGGTGGTGCTGGGTAATGGAGTGGTGATGCATTGGATTCCATTTCTGCAACTCCTTAGTATGATTTACCAGTGTTTTAACCAACCAGAGCTGCGTCATTGAGTTCTTGCAGCCGGTTGTCCATCTTAACCTTCAGTCGAGTTTTGCGGACAAGTTTCAAGATAAAAATGCACAACCACATGTTGTATGCTATGTCCAAGCGTTCTTCTTACCCCTGTGGGTTGCAGTTTTACCCCGTCCTTCCCGTTCTCTAGAACCAACGCCCACAAAAAAAGCCCGGTCAATGAGGAGAAAGCATCTAACCTTGTATGCAACGTCCGTTGGTGGACCAGATTAAATTTGACTACTTAAGAACACATCATGGCCCCCCAATTCCCAGCAGCCCATTTAGAGCCCCTTTCACTCAATACCAAGGCGTGTGGCGGCTGTTATGGACACCTATGGAGTCAACACATTTAACTGATTTTCTCGGCCCCCGAACTTCAAGGAAGTCTGAAATTTTTATCAACTAACCTTCATACTGTGGGTAATCATGGAAATAAATTTGGCTTTGATATCTCTTCTTCGTCTTAGTGCGCTATTTTTTATGGCAATGAGTGTAGTTATTTGATCATGCTGATGATCGGATCATTTCACTGGTCCAAAAAATTAGATCAACACTTAGTTTGGTCAGCAATTGATTGTTGTAACTTATTTCGCAAATCTTCCTCAATAGAAATTTTTGCTTTTGTCATCATCATAACGAAATGTGATAGTGGTGAGAGATATTTTATGCCATATTTTACGTTAAATGCAAAGTGGAATCTAAAATTTAAAAAAAGTAGATAAGATATAGAAATGTTTGATTTTTCATCTAAAAATTACTATCAAATTATAAGGAAGTTGCATGTGTCAGATTTTCATAAACATTCAAGTGTTCCGTATGTTTTTTGTACAATAATAATTAATTATAATAATTAATAATATAATTTTTGTATATAATAATTAATAATATAATTTTTGTATAAATTTTGTATAATATTTTTTGTATAGTTCTCACAAGTGCTCTAGTCAATTTTTCAAAAAAAAATGCACAAGTAATTAAATATTTTAATTTAAAAGTCAAGAAAAAAACACGTTACGACTGAAAACGTTTATTGTTTAAAAAGTAACGATGACGTCAACAATCATACCATCAACTCCATTGCTTTCCAACAATGGTCACCGTACGATGACTTCACATCCCAAACTCTTAGCGTTTTCGAGCCCTTTGAAAAAGGGGATTTTTTAAAAAATTTTCGATCGGCCTCAAATTTTGGGTAGTGGCTTATTTTTGCATGAAGAATCGAGTAAAAAAATAATAAGTAATAAAAAAAATCATGCAAATTCCTCATTGCCGACAAGAAGATAGCCATTCAGAAATAATTTTACATGCAATAGGAAGTATTCCCATTAACAAAACCCGATTTAAAAGCACCGATTAGCTAGACACACATCAAAAAAGTGTCCATAGGTACAACACTTAAGGTGTACATAGGGTGGAGCACTGACAGAAACGTCTATGTGAGAGGTATTTTACCGAATTTTTTTTTAATTTTCTGAAATGTTTCCCGAAATGTTTTTATGTTATGTTTTTTGTAGGGAATTTGATTATTCCTTAACTCAATGCATGTTTTTAAACATGTTTGTTCCCTTTAAATGGATTTTTTTGTTTTATTGAGAAATGTTAGTCAGTATTATTTTTGGCGTCTGGGTCGTTTTTGGTACATAGTATCTCACAGTCAACCATGTTTTTTAGTAGTTCTCACAAGTGCTTGATTGCGTTTAGGTCTGGGGACCCGGAAAGTAACATTATTATTTTAATATCGTTATTAATGAAACCCTTAGAGATATTAGCCAAATTTTGATTATGAGCAGCTTTTTAACTCGAGAAATCCTTAACCCAAAATGTCTAAAGAAATGTATAAAAGAAGAAAATGGGACATGAGAACACAGGTACGCAATTTCAGACATCAGTGAAAATATCTCTTTTCCGTATTAAATATTTAGTTATACATACATTATACTACAGACATCACTGATCATTATATTACTTTATGCAGATTACAAAAATAATTGAAAAATAAATAATATATTCTGGTTTTAATTCGTAGAAAAGAAAAGTTGTTTCAGAAAATAAAAAGGTATCCTAGCGATATCATTAATACAACCGCTTATCTAAGAGTAGTTTCCCAATTTAAATGAATAGTACTACTTTAAAAAAAATTTTGAGTTGTAACTCTACTAAACAAAAATGGGATCTCATAAACTACATTATAAGTAAACAAATTAAGCCTAGTACCTTACCTGATTGTTCCAATAACCCTTACTCGGTTATACAATTTAATAATTTCTTTAATAGCTTATAAACCAAAATTATTTAAATCAGGACATAACTACACTTGAACCGTATATGTTTCCAGACATAAGTTCTTTTGTTTTTTGAATGCACTAACTTTTAAACGTTATATTTGATTAATGCCTTCGCTTAGTTAGACAGCTATGATTATGATGGGATAAATGTTTAACTAAAAAAAATTTTAGTAAATCATGACATTTCGTTTATCACTTTAGTCACGAAAATATTTTAGTTCTTCGAAATTTTAATTTGAAAGGTTTTTAAAGTTTTACTTTGACAGAGTCACACAAACCTTTAACAAAATGTTCTTTACTGACCCTTTAAATGTATAAGGAACAAAAAATAATCGAGTGATCAATTTCTCTCATTAACATAAAATTTCATTCAAAACCGTGCAACAAATATGATTATTGTACTTTCAGCTGAAATGACTACATTAGTTTTTACATTATTTTCTTGTAGTACATCACTCACCGCTGCTTCAACTTCAAACTTGTACAATTTTTAGTATGAGGAAACGACTTACCTAACTCATTCCTCAAGCTGCCTTTGAAACAACCGTTTTAAAGCAATGCAGTTTCCCAAACGTATGGTTGTCGGCTGATACTCCATACAAAAAAGTATTTGAATTCCCTTCAGAATACGGACAGCCACCAGGTGGCATAGAAGGATTTCTTATTGAAATCTTAGCAGAAAGACTGAAATTCGAGTACACTTTGGTGGAGCCAGAAGATGGAGAGTGGGGAACCTTCCGCAACGGGAGTTGGACCGGTGTCTTAGGCGTGATGGCGAAGGGCGAAGCTGACATCGGAGCCGCGTGTCTTACATTGCACTATGATCTCCTTAAAATCGTGGATTTTTCTGTGCCTTACATGAGCATGGATCTAACATTCGCTACTTTCCAGCCAAGAATTTTGCCGAGGTCATACGCTTATGTGTATCCTTTCGACAAACTCACGTGGACCTTAATCGGCCTTCTCCTGTTGAGTATTTCTTTTCTGCTCTACTGGTCAGAAAGAGGAAAGAACTCTTACGTATCAAGCATGTTGGAGGTGTTCGCGAACTTCCTGGGAAAATCTATTTTGCAACCGAGAGAAAGAAGGGCATTCGTCGTCTTTTGGTGGATTTTATCTTTAGTCATTTCTCAATGCTACATGTGTGTCCTACCGTCTTTTCTATTTTCGCCTTTACGAGAACAACCTGTGACTACCTTCAAGCAGCTCTTTGAAGCTGTGTCTAGAGGAGAGTACGAAGCTTACGCCTTTCAAGGAACACATCAAATTCCAGAGATGATATTGTCAAAGTCGGATTACCTTTCGAGTATTGGCAAAGTGATAGTAAGAAGACAATGGTTCATGGAATCTTTAGATTGCTTTAGCATACAGTGCTATCGTCCTAAAACCGCTTTTGTGGATGGTAGAAACTATTTAGAACTTGAATATGGAGTGCCACCTATATCAGATATGCTTTTTTCCACTGAAGGCCATTTAAACAATTATCTTGCATTGGCTATAGATAAAAGATTTTGCTGTAAAAAACTTCTTGACAGAACTCTTCGTCGAATTTTCGAAACTGGCATTTTTGAGAGGAATCTTAGACACGCGATCTATAAAACCAACATTGAAGTTTACAAAGATCCCGAAGCTAGAAGTATTCAGATGAAAATTAGTGATTTAAACGGACCAATATTTGTTCTTTTAATTGGCTATTTAATATCTACTCTTACTTTAATTTTGGAATTGTTTTACAAAACCTTTTCATTTAAGAAGAATTACGAACGAAGAAAGAGTTTTAAAAGATGGCAACAACAAATGGAACATTTATTTTACTCCTCGTAACACTGAATTTTTTGAGGAATAATTAAACAAATTTATTATATAGGGATGTGTGTATTAGATTTCATTCAGCTTTTTTCGGAATTTTTCACGATTACATAATGTTAATAGTTTTTTTAAAATGATGGTCTGTAAATGGCTTTAGAAAAATTTGATCTTATAGAATTCAGAAATGAGTTAAGGCAAACGGTAAATATTAAAATTGTACCTATTGAATATTTTAAAGTATACATCGCTATTTAGTCAGAATATTTTTAATCTTTAAATCTGTTTTATTTAACTAATTTAAAATTTTATGAATAGATCTTAACTATTAAAATGTTTGGATTTCGGATTTTTTTGTCTTTATTGGGTTGGGTGAATAGTACGCCAATTTGAAATAATCATAAAAATATTTTCGGCAGAATTAATTTGAACCTTTAGAACAGAGTTGCATATTGCATTGAAAGGATTCTATTTGGGAATTTCTTTCCTTAAGACTTTTTTAAGTAACGACGCCAAATGAAGAACAATAATATTTACTCCTTAGCTGTAAATTGTTTTTTTGCATTAAAAAAAACTTAAAATTTTACATATTTCATCTCTTTTATTATTATTTCGATATTTTACTCCATAAATAGTTGTATTTTTTCTTGTATAGCTTTCATCTACTCCAAATAGTAATTGATTTTTTCTACAATTTTAGTATTGGGTTGTCCCATAAGTTCTGTTACTTTTTACAAAGTTTCGTGTTTGAAAATTTTTTATGAAAAACTGGCAATAGGTGGAGATTTTAAACAAAAGGGATTTTGATTAATGTATATTTATGAACATAATGTGTGATTTTGGTAGTTCTCGTGATATTATTTCTTTTCAAAATGGTAGTTTGAAAAAAAGACCGCAAACGACTATTTTCGCGTAGTTTTTTTCTTTTGTTTAAAAAACTAAGAAGAATGCATAATTCATGGCTAAAAAAAGCTTTACTGTATGTTTGAAATGTTTAGTTTAAGATGTCATAGTTTCAAGATAATTCGATAAGTTTAACTTAGGAAATTTCGGTCTCAAACATAACATCTATTACAAGAAACTTACCTCAGTATTGTTAGTCATTTCGAAGAAATTTTAACGAAAAAAAGCATCTAAATCAATAAAAAAGCTTACGAAATATCCAAGTATTCAAAATATGCAATATATATTAAATTATATCTGAAATTAAGTTCAGAAAGTAGTGCGCAATATTCAAGCGCGCAACGTTTTAGCTTATCAGAATTACACTCGCTGAACTTATGCTAAGCGAACAGTGCAATTATTTGCTTCATACGAAAACACTACAATAAAAACAACTCGTTCGAATTTAGAAATAAATCAATTAAACGACATTATGGAAAGAGGCTTTCAATGTTTAAACCGTTGAAACAAGCATTATGGTTCAAAAAACATCTGCCTTTAACTTGCTTCATACCAGCTGCTTAGAAAAACAATAGGTGTGCTTTAAAAAACACGTGAAATTACCAATAAATGAAGTTTTAAAGTCAAAATTTTCTACCTTAAACTTATCGAATCATCTTGAAACTATGACATCTTAATCTTAACATTTCAAATATACAGTAAAACTTTTTTTAGCCATGAATTATGTGTTCTTCCTAGTTTTTTTAACAAAAGAAAAAAATAACGTAAAAATCGTCGATTTTGGTCTTTTTTTCAAACCGCCATTTTGAAAAGAAATAATATCACGAGAACTACCAAAGTCACACATTATGTTCATAAATATACATATATCAAAATCCCCTTTGTTTGAAATCTCCACCTATTACCAGTTTTTCATAAAAAATTTTCAAAGACAAAACTTCGTAAAAAGTAACAGAACTTATGGGACAACCCAATACATCTGTTAAAAAAATTTGCGACCATTTCAACGTATTATCGTGTTAATAATTTTGATTAATGAACAAAATGGTGTTCGATAATGTGTACCAATAATGGTTCAATAATAGCTTTTGATTTGGAAAAATATATTTTTTAATCTATTCAATAATTTATTTCACAGATGTACGTTAATAACACAGTGAATTTGTGTTTTGCTTCCCTGCCAGTTCTCCAGTTCTCGGTTGGTCTCACTCCCGAGTTTTTTTAAAACTTAAAAAAAATTAAATAAATAAATATACTGCTTGTCTGCCTCAAGTTGAGCTACCGCCAAGTTGTCTAGTCTCTAGTTTACGGCGGTTGCTATAGCAACAAGACCAGTCCATTTAAATAACCGTTCTACGAATCGGTAGAATTTAAGCTGGCAACCGATGCGACGGCGTATATTGGCGGAATCTTTGACGATAGATAGGTGATTGAATCTAGTTTATATTTAAGTCACAACCAAATTATGATTGATTGCAAGATTTGAATTTGATAATTACCTTTAATAGCAACAAACTGGTTTGTCAATTTAATTTTGAGTTATATTTTAAGGGTCTGATTCAAATTCCCGATATTCAAATGCCCTACAAGTACCTGTGCCTGAAAACTCATTTTGGTCCCTAATTTTATATTTAGGAACTCAAATTAGGTTTCATCATGTTGCTTGACCACTGGTCAAGATTACTCTTTTTCGCTATTAATCATTAATAAATGTTGAGTTGCTTATTGATATTCTGTGCTCCCTGTTGTTATTTAAAGTATCCATGGTTCCGGCAGACCATTGGTCAGTCCGGTCAAATTTTTTTCTACTTCTACACTTTGGCAACGAAGTAGGTCATGTCGGGACTTATATGAAACCCTTTGAAACTAGTATCATTTTGTCTTGACCAATGGACAAGATCTCTTGACCAGTAGTCGCTCCACTTTTTTTCGCCATACATAGCTTTTCTGACCTTCTCTTTCAGTCTCTTGTTTCAACTTTATGGCAATTTTTTTCTCTGGGACCATCTCTAACTGCATAATATGGTGGTTAACAGTCATGGGAACATTCATCTTTTAAACACCAATTAAAAATTAGTTTTCAGATCGTGCAAAAAAAGGAGCTATAAAATCGAAAAATTCGAAAGTTACCAGTGGTCAAATGGAATTGACCAAAGGTCAGGGACCCTCCAAACCAAAAAACAACGAGACAGAAAGAAAAGGTCAGAGAATCTACATATGGCGAGAAAAAATGGATTGACCACTGGTCAAGACCAAAATGTTACTCGTCTCAAGGCGTTTGGTTTGAGCTCCCACATGACCTACTTCTGTGCAAAAGCATAGAAGTAGCAAAAACTTGACGGGACTGAACAATAGTCTGCCGGAACTAAGGGCCGGATGCAACTCCGTTTCGTTACGTTCTAAGGAACCGTATTTCACCGTCATCCACCGTACAACGGTAACGTCAGGTCAGGAGCAGGCGTCGGCCGTTTCATCCGCTGCCGTTTTCCTCTGATTGGTTGAAATGCCCGATGACGTAGCTCCATTTATTTATTCCAACCAATCAGCGGCAAGCTGGGCAAATGACCAAAGAAAACGATAGTTGAGTTGTTTGGAAGTAGGATTCGACCAGCTTCGACCGTCAACCAAATCGTCGTAAAACGGAGTTGCATCCGGCCCTTAAGAGACTTTTAATAACAACAGGGAATACTAAATATCAATAAGCAAATCCAACACATTTATTTTCTAATGATTATTATCCAGTAGAGTGCTCTTGACCAGTGGTAAAGCAGCATGAAACTTATGAATTCCTTTATATAAAATTAAAGAACAAATTGAGTTTTCGGGCAAAAAACACGTAAAAAAACGCTCCCTTACGCTCTCTTACCTACGGCAGTTGTCTTCTTCTCCGGGTGAAAGTATCCCATTCTAAAAATTGGTCTTTTTTCCGGCTATATAGACAAACCCTAGAATTAACTTAGGGGGCTAAAACTTCACACACCACAATCTTTTGGAACCAAAAGGAATGGAAAAAGCTCTGGGGAGCGATGTTAAAAATTTTATTTGTTTATTTTTTACACTCTGTTGAGGCAAGTCCTGTCTCTATGGCACTCGCCATAACCAGACAATTTGGTGGGAGCTCAACTTGAGGCTGACAAGCACATAATTAGACATAATTATTTGCCTTGTACGATTGTAAGCCAATCACTCAGTAGAGAGGCATATGTGGCCTGCTGTCTTTTGTATTATTTTCTATTCTAAAGTTATTTACTTAATGCCAAAATATTCAAAATACTCTATTATTTGTGCACATATTTATGTGATTAATTGGCATACGTGGCTCGTGAGCTGAAGTTCTAGTTTCCAATTGGAAGTTTTCTTGCTTAGAATGAAAAAATAACCCACAGATGGGGAGTTAATAGCTCAGTGGGACTGGATTTTGTGCTTAAGTTCTACATCTGCATTGTAAAAAAAAGTCCGCCATTTTACACCAAATTTTCTAATTTATCATCATAATTTAGATCATTTATCATCTAATTTATATCAAGAATTTTTATTTTTTTATTCTTTAAATATGCATAGGGATATTATAAAAGTTTAAGCCAAACAAAGCTAGTAAGTGTGAAATGTCCTGTATATTTTAGTTTAAAGAAGATTTCTCACTTAAAATCCGCAAAGTACAAAATAGGTATGGAACTCGTTTTTGAAAAATTAAATTTTTTATACTTTAAAAATCACTTTCATACACATTTAGAAAAAAAATAGCAGTACAATAACATAATGATAAGATTTATTTATCAATATTTTCTTAGGAGTTTTTAAATATATTGTTTCAACTGTTAACCAGGTTTTTACACAAAATGCAAAATATATTTGTTCCAGTTTTCAATGACAAATTTGTGACAAAATTTTATCTCCGTGAAACGCATTAGTGCACAATTTTTTATGTTTAACAAAGGAACTGAAAAAAGTTAGTTTTATGTTCTGAATAAACTTTTAAACATAAGATAGAAATTTGAACACAAAATTAACCATAAAAATAACTATTTAATTGAATGAAACCATAACCACGAAAAGTTAAAAGTGTCACTACGCAAAGTACAAACGAATTTAAAATATTAACATAGGGCACACTTTATAATAACACTTAATTGATGTAGTAAACTGAATTAAAAGTATATGCCTGCCATATTTCACCATTAATTTTTTATACACTGCCTTAAATTGCCCTAAATTTTAACTATGGTGCATGAAAACCAATAATTTGGAGAGGTAACTTTAAAAATAGTCACAATGGGAGAATAGATTTATATTCATAATTTTTAAGAGATCGAGTTTAAGGTTTAAAAATGTTTTTACGTTGATAAAATATTTTTGAAGATGTGCAAAATTAGTATGAAATATTTTAAGCAAAATATTTTAGTTTAATTTAATAATAAATTAATATTATTAAAAAATAACAGTTAGATCGAAATCTACAAAATTGGAAACGTTTATTTTACTGCAATATGGTTGCAATAAGAGCATATGAGTAAACCAAACAATTCATTTAATTTTTTTTTCAAATATTTCCATCATTCCTCTACCAAACTTTCGGATACCCAATTTCATCTTTGTAATGTTTGCTTTCCGCATTAAATGTATGCTTGCAACAAAACTGGTTTTACAGGAGAAACAAGCTGTGCAGGTAAGTTTCAAAAAAGGCATGTCGCCGCGGTAGAAGCAATTTTTTTTCAATACTAGCGCTGACGAGCTAGACCCGAGCTTCGCCCGGGTTTCAGTTTTTTGATAAATATCATCTGGTGCGTTACAGATGGGCTTCGCCAGTCCATTTTTAAAGAAAATCATTCTGATGCGTTACAGATGGGCTTCGCCAGTCCATTTTTAAAAAAATTTATTCTGATATGTTACAGTTGGGCTTCGCCAGTCCAAATGTGGAAATAGTTAAACAAAGGATCCCTTTTTATGTTTACGCTACAAAAATGGATTTTAAACTACAACAATCGGTTTTAATCCGCAACAATCAAGAATATGGCTACAACAATTAATGTTACATCTTCTCTTACAACAATGTGGTTTTGCCCTGAAGTTAGGCATGAAATATGTGTTTTTAAGCATAAAATGGACCAAAAAAGTAATTAGGATGCATCGATTTTAAATTATTATTCTTCAGAAACCTTCCTTGGAGCGAGTAGATCAACTTGGTATAGTTTAATAGTCAATGTAGGTTCGAAAAGTTGAAAACTATAAAGGACATACATACATACAGACAGACATACATACATACAGACAGACATTGATTTTTATATATAGATAGCGCTGACGCGCTAGACCCGGGCTTCGCCCGGGTTTCAGTTTTTTGATAAATATCATCTGGTGCGTTACAGATGGGCTTCGCCAGTCCATTTTTAAAGAAAATCATTCTGATGCGTTACAGATGGGCTTCGCCAGTCCATTTTTAAAAAAATTTATTCTGATATGTTACAGTTGGGCTTCGCCAGTCCAAATGTGGAAATAGTTAAACAAAGGATCCCTTTTTATGTTTACGCTACAAAAATGGATTTTAAACTACAACAATCGGTTTTAATCCACAACAATCAAGAATATGGCTACAACAATTAATGTTACATCTTCTCTTACAACAATGTGGTTTTGCCCTGAAGTTAGGCATGAAATATGTGTTTTTAAGCATAAAATGGACCAAAAAAGTAATTATGATGCATCGATTTTAAATTATTATTCTTCAGAAACCTTCCTTGGAGCGAGTAGATCAACTTGGTATAGTTTAATAGTCAATGTAGGTTCGAAAAGTTGAAAACTATAAAGGACATACATACAGACAGACATTGATTTTTATATATAGGTATAGATGAGATCAGTTGGGTAAATCGGGAATAAATTATTATAAAACGACTGTTTTGCTTTTTCAATTATGAAGTACTTTATTAAAATTATTCTTTTAATTACAAAATTTTTTTCAAGAAAATTAGATTAAAAAATGAAATGAATACTATTAATATATAAAATTGATGTAACATATACAGGGTGGTCCTAAATTCGTGGTACAAACTGGGTAGGGTAGGTAGAGTACATCAAGACGAACAATAATTGGTATAGAAAAGGGGGTCGCAGTTACACCGTTAAAGAGCTAGGACCTAATGTAGTGCGAGAGTGTTTCAAAAGGACGTTTTGCCAAGGCCCGTTTAACGAAAAAAAAACATAATGAAATGAAAAAAATTATTGCATGAGGTACAACAGTATCCTTACTACTTACATCATAAATTTGATAGAAATTGTACCACTTGCTAAACCGTGGAGTGAGTTTTAAAACATGCAATATTAATCTTTTAGCCAAAGAATCGAGTTCCATTAAATTAGTGTAATGGTATTTAGAAAAATGATGATCGGGGAAGGAATTTTCAATGATCATACAGTTTCAATGATCAATGTATGATCATTGAAAATTCCTTCCCCGATCATCATTTTTCTAGATACCATTAAGGGAACTCCATTCTTTGTCTAAAAGATTAATACTGCGCGATTTACAACTCACCCCACGGTTTAGCAAGTGGTCCAATTTCTATCAAATTTATGGTGTAAGTAGTACGTATAATGCTGTACCTCACAAAATAAATTTTTTCATTTCGTTATGTTTTTTTTTTCGTAAAACGGGCCTTGGCAAAACGTCCTTTTGTAACGCTCGCGCACTACATTAGGTCCTAGCTCTTTAACGGTGCTTCTGCGCCCCCTCTAGTTTTTCAAAATATGCTTGTTTAGGTCCCCTAGGTCCTCTTATTCTGAAAATCCAAGAGATTGGAATCACACTCTGTTTTCAATGGGTACCATCACACTGTGGCATAACTGGCAATGAGATTGCAGATGTCATCGCCAAAGACTCATCTCAATTATTTCCAGTCCAACAAAAGATCTCCTAACTGGCCCACTGCAAAAGTTTGAGTGGAAGAGCCTTTAAGAGGCAATGAGCAGAAATTTGGAAAGGAGAAACCACTGGCCGTCATCTTTTTAAACTTTTACCATCGCCCGCGGAAGAGGATATGTATAAAAACGTGCCAAGGATGGTGGCCACCTTTGCTGCAAGAGCACGTATCGGGCATCTGGTCACGCAGGCTTACCTCCACCGGTTTCATCTCGCCGAGTCTGCTCTCTGTGCACTGTGTGAGAGGGAAGAGGAGGACATTAGTCACATCCTCCTCGGGTGCACATATCCCATATTCCATCGGGATATTCTTCGGGGAGTGGCGACCACCGTGGAGGAAATTCTTAAACCTTTGGACCCTCGCCTATCTAACTTATCAGGGACACCGAGCTATCGGCTACCGGAATTAGCCGGATGCTTGTAACAAGAAGTAAGAAGTAAGTAAGGTCCCCTCTACCTACCCTACCCAGTTTGTACCACGAATTTAGGACCACCCTGTATATTTCCGCTTAATAAGCCGATATTTTTCTTTTTTGAAAAAAAAATTCCGATACAGAAGTGGGGTTGTCGGCTTATACGAGGACTTAAACTGTTTGGAAATATTAACGGAATTAAGTTTCATGGAAGCTCCTAGCGATAATATTAAAATAATACATAAAATAGAAACACATTACAAACGGAAAACAAATTACAGAAGAAAAACAAAAGGGACATTGATTTTTACGTCTTTGATGGTTTTAATTCCTTTTTCTGCTGTAGAGACGAAAGTATTGTAGCTTTTCCAAAAAGTAATTAAAATTTTTCTAATCGAAGTATCACTTTTGTCACAGCTGAAGTAATTTTGTTGCATTCCAAGACAATACCACCTTACTTTTATTTATTGCAATCTTGATCATATTATTCATAAAATTGAAAAACGACGTTTCATTTGCACATAATTTATTAAAAGATATTAAAACCAGACATAATTCGAGGGTATACTGAACCCTCTTCGTCAGTGAAATGACGATGTAAGAAAAAATGTACACATGGCTATCAGTAATGTATACAGGCAACAACAAGAAACACAGTTACAGTTAATACAGAAACATATTTAAATTGAAAAGAAAACTATGAAAATACAGATAAGAAAAATTTTATGGCGATTCACGACATCCAAATTTCAGAGAAAAAAGGTGCACTTGACAGGTCATTTACAAGATCATTAGAGAACTGATTAATGTAGTAACTTTCAAGAAAATCAAGGTCAAGTGTTGAATTACAGTTTTTAATAAGGGTAGCGGAAGAAAAGTTAAACGTATGGTTATTTTCCCAAACATGCCGGGCAATGGACGACTTGTCAAATTCTTGTTTTTTAACATAATTGATGTGTTCTTTAATTCTAAATTTTAGGGCGCGTCTAGTCTGACCAACATAGGATAACCCACATTCACAAAATATTCTGTAAATACCCCAATTATTGAGCGTAGGAATCGGATCCTTTAAGTTAGAAAATTTAATTTTATTTGTAGGGGAAAAACAGTCGAAAAACCAAATTTTTTAAGGATATTAGAGAGTTTGAAATTAAATTTAGAAAAATATGGAAGAACAATTAATTTGTGTGGGATTTCTTTAGTATATTCAACAGGGTGCTTTTTTAAAATTCTACCAAGTATTCGGTCTATCATGGAATGGCAAAAGCCACGATCAACTGCAACAGCCTTTAAGTAGTTTATCTCAATTTTAAGTAAATCATTATTTGAGCATGTGTTGACAGCTCGGAAAACAACAGAATTAAAAGCAGCCTCTTTCTGTCTCAAGGGATGATTAGATTTGTTATGAGGGGGCAATGAAACAGCAAATGATTTGCGATAAACCGTGGTCAGGAAAACATTATCATCATAGTGACTATACTATCACTAGTTATGGATCACTAGTTATGGGATAGTTATCACTAGGAACTATACATGGCTAGTGATTGATGGTAGTAACTGTTTTACACCTTCGGTAGAAATTTTTGTTTCTCGAACGAACGAAATAAAGTTTAATTCATAACGAAATTAAACTGTGGGGCTAGAGATTTCATACCATATTCAACAGAAAATTCAAAGTAGAATTTAAAATTTAAAAAAGTAGTTTAGATAACATGATGTTTGATTTTTTATCTCAAAAATACTAGAAAATAATTGCTGACAAATGGCCATTTAGAAAAGTAATTTAACAGGCATTTAGATGTATTGTAATTAACAAAAACTGATTGTAAAATGGCAGTATTAGCTACAGACAAATTAAGAACGTGTCCATAGGTAGAGCAACTAAGGTGTCCGTAGGTACAGCATTAGGTATTTTGACGCTCAAAATCTCTCTATATTAAAAAAAAGTAACAGTCACCGCCGCCGCCGCTGTTTCAGAAAATGATATTTTTGAACACTTTGAATTATCACTACGCAAAAACTATTTGAAGGAATATTATGAAATTTTGACCATTGATAGACAAATGTATGAGGGTCATTTCAGTTTCCAAACCTAATTAATTAGATAATTAGTTCTGGAGTTATTTAATGTCAAAGTCGAAAATTATTTTTTTCGGCTGCGAGTTCGCCCCCAGCAAAATCTATTTACAGCAGAAACATGATTTTTTGCAGACACATACTCTTAGGTATGAAGTTGTGCACCTCGTCGCCCTTTTTTCGAATTTCGAAGTATTTTGGGAGTAATTAAATTCTAAAGTTTCGAAATTTTTTACCCTTTTTCGGTTTTTTCGTTATAATAGAAAAACTAATCACAGTAGAACTATGATATTTTAAACACGCATACAAATATTTTTTATAGAAAGATTGGTGTTTCATTTTTTTAAAAATTCGAATTAGTTTTAGAATTATTAAGATACCAAGTTTCAATTTTTTCTTCTCTTTCTGGTCGTTCACTAGAGAAACAGGCGATTATTTTTATGAGTCTGATTTCTTATTCCCGATTATTCACTAGATACAGACGTGCATTTTATAAATTTAAAAGCTTTTTAATGGCATGTTCTAATGTAGAGGATCCTCGCTCCGCTCTAGTCCGTCTCTCCACTTTTTTGGGGAAACCCATTACAGGCGAGATGAAAGGGAAAGACCTGAAGCTGCTGCCTGACACCTCGGACGATTACAGGTCACTGCGCAATCACCTTACCACCATCGAGGCGAAGCACCACACATTTGCTCTTCCTGAAGAGAGAAACCTTCGAATTGTCATCCGTGGCCTCGGGCATAATTATCCCACAGAGGAAATAGTGTCTGAGCTCAAAGAAGAGGGTATCATCCCTCAAGAGGTCTTTCAAATGCCCGGAAAGAGACAGGACGACGGAAGCCGGCCGATGATGCCCTTGTACCAGGTCGTATTAGAGAAAAATGAAGCAAATAAGAAAATCTTCAATCTTGAGAATATTGGATACCTTAAAGTGAAAATAGAGGCACAACGAAGAAGACACGGACAACAGCAGTGTTACAGATGCCAGAGGTGGGGCCATTCGTCGCGCCTTTGCACACGTGATCCATACTGCGTTAAATGCGGCAAACAACATCTGACCAAGGAGTGCACTAAGGACCCCAAAACCTCAGCTACATGCGCCAACTGCAGTGGCCCCCACCCAGCCAACTTCACTGGATGTGTTAAAAATCCAGATAACTGGAAATCAGCACCCCCTCCAACCACTAACGCATGGGACGAACGCAGAAAGAAGCGTGAAGAGGACCAACAGAGAGAACAATCTGGCAAAACCAAGGAGCTCTTCGGACACATCTTAGAGGCTGAAAATTTTCAAATCAACTCCGGCGACGAAGCCTCCTCACCTGTAGACACGCCCATTGCTGATGACAACCACTGGGAGCAGAAACTTCTTATGGTTAAAGGTTTTGTAGATAAAATTCGTAACACAGACAAAAATAACCCTGGTTATGATCACGCCCTTAAGGCATTAACCACAGTTTTGACTCTATTTTTCGATTAAAAATAATATCCTTAATAATCTGTTAATAATTAGCTGGAATGCTAATGGTGTTCAAGGCAAAATTTTAGAACTCAGAAACTTTACTTTAATTCATAATCCAGATATTATTTGTATACAAGAAACCCACTTAAGTCCTTCACAAACTTTTTCCATTCCTGGCTACATTATTTTGCGCACTGATCGTCTTTCCCACAGAGGAGGTGGGACAGCGATCTGTATCAAAAGTAAAATTGAACACCATTTGCTCCAACTCGACACTACATCATTTGAAAATACTACTATTGCGCTTAAGCTTAGAGGAGGTCATTTCACTACCATTTCTTCTATCTATAAGCCCCCCCAAACAAAATTATGTACTGTTGATCTTTATAATATTACTCATTTAAATGACTCTTTCTTTTTATGTGGTGACTTTAACTCTAAGCATTCCTCTTGGAATCTTGGTAACAATAATAGAAATGGTAATACTCTTTTCAATTTTGCAAGTACTTATTTTTATGACATAATTGCCCCCTTAACTCCTACCAGAATTACACAAAACGCACAAACCACCCTTGATCTTGCATTGGCCTCTGGCATCTCCCACTCTTTTGTAAACAGCGTGTCAGAACTAAGTAGTGACCACAATCCTGTCATCTTTAAAATCCACAACCCCCTTTTTATACCACCTGAATTAACTGTATTTAAAATTACAAATTGGAAAAGGTTTAATGAAATACTCCATGATAAAGTCCCTGGAAATCCTAAAATTAATAGCATTCATGATATAGACATAACTATTGCCAACTTAACTTATACCATTAATCAAGCCCTTAATTCTGCTAGTGTTTCTAAACCTAAATTAAATTACCAAAGAAATCTCCCTAGTCATATCTTACAAAAAATTAAGCATAAAAATCATATTAGAAAACTCTGGCAGAGAACTTTTGACCCTAAAATAAAAAGTGAACTCAACAAACTCCAAAGAGAGATCCAAAGTCTAATGCAAGATCAAAGGAACCAAGAGTGGAATGACTTCCTTCTAACCTTAAACCCTGAAGATAATTCCTTATTCAAAATTAACAAAAGACTTAATCGAAAATATCAGCCTGTCCCTCCTTTACTCTCCCCTGCTGGGGTGGTGTTTACAGACATTGACAAGGCCAACCTTTTCGGTTCCACACTTGAAAACACTTTCACATTAAACACACAATATTGCGACCCCCCTCATGATGATCATGTAATTGAAACAACTGAAAACTACTTTAAATCCCCTTGTAGCACTCAACCCCCTATCATTACTCCCATTCAAATAACTGATATAATTAAGCACTTAAACTCTCACAAATCCCCTGGTCCTGATAATATAACTAATAAAATGCTCAAAAATGTTTCTCTTAATGTGATAACAAACATAACCAAAATCATAAATTCCTGCTATAAATTTAATTACTTCCCTGAAAATTGGAAACTTGCAACTGTAATAATGATACCTAAACCTGATCAAAATCATAAGCTACCTACAAACTTCAGACCAATCAGTCTATTAAATTCCCTTTCAAAGATATTTGAGAAAACCATTCTAGTACAAATAAAATCACACTGCCTCTCTAACAACATAATCCCAAACGAACAGTTTGGCTTTAGAGAAAAGCATTCTACAACACATCAACTTCTTCGCGCGGTAAACACCATCACAGCAGGCTTTAATAATCATCTAAAAACCGGTGCTGTTTTTCTGGACGTTGCCAGAGCCTTTGACAAGGTTTGGCACGCTGGCCTCTTATATAAATTAATTGACCTTAAATTCCCCTCCCACCTTATTCACCTTATTAAATCCTTCTTAAATAATCGTAAATTCCGTGTTCGAGTTGGAAGTCTACTTTCAGGCTATTTCAGTATTCATGCTGGTACTCCTCAGGGTGCTCTCCTCTCCCCTATTTTATACAACATTTTCACCTATGACATGCCTAAACCCTCAAATACATTCTTACACTTATTTGCGGATGACACAGCCATACTAACACAGGACATCAAAAATAGATCTATTATTTTAAAATTACAAAGAGCCCTTGCATATTTCGAAATTTACTGTACTTTATGGAAAATTGCCATTAACACTAAAAAGACCCAAGTAATTCTATTCAAACCGAAGAGATATAAAAATCCCCCAAAACAACAATTAACTTTTTTCAATGATACACTACCATGGACAAAAACAGCAAAATACTTAGGAGTCACACTAGATGCTAACTTAACTTTTAAGCCACACATAGATAAATTACTTAAAAGACACTCAGCTAGAATTCACCTTACTTATTCACTCATTAACAGAAACTCTGAACTTTCACTTAAAAATAAACTATTAATTTATAAATCAGTAATTAGACCTATTCTCACTTATGCATGCCCCATATGGGCCAACACAGCTAAATACAGACTTACACAGCTAGAAGCAGCCCAAAGCAAGACACTTAGAATGATAACTAACTCTCCATGGTACATAAGAAATGAATATCTCAGAAAGGACCTTAATATCCCTCCCCTCATAGCATTCATTGAAAAAACAGCTACCAAATTCTTTAATTCCATTCCCAATCACACTAACCCGCTAATCACAATACAAGAGATTCATTCTACTCTCAATGCTCCAATCACATACCCCTTCCAAACAACCATAATTTCCCAAAGATTGCACCCACCATAATTTCGGTACTTTAAATGTATCCTATTCTCTCAATTTAACTATACCTCAATCAATTTTTTTTTCTTTCTCTTATCATGGCCCAGATAACGGAGTGAACTCCTTCGCGTGTTGCACCCTGTGTACCCGCTTAATTTTATTCTGTTTTCTCTCTCTCTTTTTTTTTTCTTTTTTTCTTTCTTTTTTTTTTTCCCCTTTCTAATATCCTCTTTCAGAAGCTTCTCTCCTGTGGTTGTCTTCATGTGTCCTTATATCCTGGATTAAGAGCGGCCTCCGGCCGCTGACGGTCCACTAATAAACGCATCCAGTAGTAATGGCATGTTTTTTTTTCTCTAAGATGGTTGATGATAATTAGTAGACTTGCTGGATATTTTTGAAAACATTTCGGTTAAATTATTGGTAAACTAACGGCCGTATTCTGAAGCCTCTGGCAACCTGTGATCAGGATCTCTTAGCACAAATCAGCTTGATTTGGTATTCCGAAGCACCATGAATCAGTTGACCACTGTGTGTCAAGTAATCACCGCTCAAAGCATTGATCTAGGTTGGATCACCAATCAGAATCGAGTCTGTCTTCAGCTATGATTACGAAACAAAAACATGGCGTCGCCCGTCATAAGCTATCCTGGGAAATGCACTTCGTGTCAATATAATCTAAATTAGATTAGTATTTTAGAAATAAAATATTTTTGATTCACAGTATTTTTGAGGTGTGCGTTGTCGAGTCCAATATTTATTTAAATGATTATTTCTAGTAATTAAAATCTTTTTCTCTATTGTTTTATACTTAAACTTTCTCCCGCGACTTTCGCTCCGGTAGCTTGGTGTTAAAATACACGGATATCATACGAGTGGCCCGGGTTCGATTCCCGGCGGCCGATACAATTTTTAATTAAACTTATTAAGATTTCAATTTAATTTTATTCATCATGGCCATTTTTTTAAAGGTAGCTATTATTATTACAAAATTAAATTATTTACCGATCTAAGTACAAAACTGATTCAATATTTTAAGTTCCCAATGATTGCTTAATTTATTTTATCTTTTTACCTAATCTAAAGGTTAGTATATAGAACTCCAGAATTGTGTTAATTAAAAATAAAAGATTTTTTTTTATTATTTTCTTTCAAATGCAAAAATAAAATATCATCAGCTAACTACGGTGCTTTATTTTTTTATTTATATTCTAATCTAAATTGGATTCCATGAAGCAAATTTCGGAAATGCGAATATTCTGATTACACGTGTTATGTTTATTTTCTTTAATTTGTATTACTCAAAACTTCAAGTTTCATATTCTTTCATTAATTTTTATTAAAAATCATTGACTTTTAAAGTACAATCCGAGTGCTTTTTATGTCGTACTTTTTCGCAAATTTCTTTCCTATCAAATTCATCAATATAAACGATCTCAACCAATCACGATTGAGCTTTTTTTATCGCCATCGGTTTCGCTTGTTCGCCAGCTCTGGTGTTTCTGATTCACTTTTATCAATTGATCCAGCACAGACTACGGGCGTAAAAGGAATATTTTAGTAACAGTTTTATTTTGATATTTTTGTAGCTATGGTCCGCATTAAGTTATTGGTAAGTTAGAGAGATAAAAGGTTTCGATTTTAAAGGATCATTAACTAAGCAGACAAGTTCCAGGTTTTACTGGATAGTTGAGATGAAACAAGCGAGCTCTGCTCGCTAAGATCGCGAAGCGATCTTCATAGAACTGCGAAGCAGTTCCGGGGGTTGGTGAGCGATAGCGAGCAGGGGGCAGAGCCCCCTAGTTCTATAAAAAATAAAAGGATTGAGGTCTTGCGACTTCTTATATCAAAACTTAACAGTCAAAATCTTGGGGTTTCATAAATCCTTCATATCACCATTAAAGGGGAAGAAAAGTATTAATGTAGTGGATGCACTTAAAATTAACTTTGAGAATCTAAAAACAGTAAATTTATAATATTTAATTTAAATATTATTTTAAAGAGCTGATTTCCCATTAAAGCAACTTAAAAGCATCGGTTAACATTCAATGTCGACCACAAATTTTAATATCCGTTTGTTTCATAATTTTGAAATACGGTGGCCGAAGGTACAACTGTCCTTATATAGGTACAACAGTTTCCTCTCTACTCTAAACTAAAGCCTTGGATAGCAAAGCATCCAGGTAAGCATCCTGGTGAAGTAACGTAGCTTCATCCAGGGCTTTACTCTAAACGTATAAACTAGTCAATAATTTTTTTACCAAAGCTAAAAAAATATGTGTATATAGCACATTTAATGGATTCTATCTATCTCATGGTTCTGCACACCAATTTATTGCGTAGGATTTACAAAGAAATAGAAAATATATCACCGAGATTTCTTTCGCATGTGGTTAAATCCTTTTTTGTGAAAGATTTACAATTTTTCCCAATTGATAAACAGTTGTTACTTATTCTATAATTTTTTACTTCAGGTAAAAAGGCTTTGATTAACATTAGCAGTTGCTTTTAAAATTCCTAGCCAAAAATATAGACGAATATAGGTTAGTTTGAACATTAGGGTTACATTATTGACTTCGTTTGAATCTTTTGGAACTGAGAAAAATTGTATACAAAGGGTAAATATTTAGTAGTTAAATTTACGGCCGTATTCACCGGAGACCTGACCGGCGGTCAGGTCACATCGAAACCCATGGTCACCAAACCGTGGTCATCTTTACCAAACCGCCGGTCAAAATTCCGTATGCACCATTATTTTTTTGACCACGGTTTCGTGACCGCCGGTTTCCAGACCACGGTCACCCGAATGAGTCTCATTGGTCGGAAAAGATGATCACATGCTCTCAAATTATTTACTTTTTGTTTTTCATTTCGCACCGAAATTCGTGCACGTTGTTTTTCAGTCCTTTGAAAATATCTTAAGCAAAAACCAAAAATTACATAAGTGTAGTTCACAACGTATAACGGCCGTATTCACCGGAGACCTGACCGGCGGTCAGGTCACATCGAAACCCATGGTCACCAAACCGTGGTCATCTTTACCAAACCGCCGGTCAAAATTCCGTATGCACCATTATTTTTTTGACCACGGTTTCGTGACCGCCGGTTTCCAGACCACGGTCACCCGAATGAATCTCATTGGTCGAAAAAGATGATCACATGATCTCAAATTATTTACTTTTTGTTTTTCATTTCGCGCCGAAATTCGTACACGTTGTTTTTCAGTCCTTTGAAAATATCTTAAGCAAAAACCAAAAATTACATAAGTGTAGTTCACAACGTATAAGAAACTGATAAGAAAATAGTTATCAGAGAATGAATAGTCTGAAAAGTGGAAGCCCTCACCCAAAGCCCTCACCCATGCAGTCCGATTAATCTGAGAATTTTTATCTCCTTTTAGAACAACTCTGTAGAGTTCTTTTTAAGATTTTAGGTTTTCCTAATCGAAGTTCTGGTGTTGGAAGTCGTGACTTTTTGCTATTAAATTTTTCCTAAAATTAAGTAGTAGTACATCCACAATGATGATTTCAATTCCTAAGCAAAATTATTTTATCCTAAAAACCTTGATCAATGAATTTTTCTATGCCTTTATATAGGCTTTCTTAAGAAAAAATTGCTGCATATACTATATGTATATACTTACACAAGAGCACTTTTGTTATATTCCCAACATATAAATTCCTTTCTTTCTGCTTGAATATCTATAATTTTAATTTTTGGGATAACCTAATATCTTGAAAATTGTGCATCGCGAAAACTCAATGTAATATTTTTTTATAACACACACACACACACACGAGTATCACATACACTTAATGTAATTAAATTTAATTTAACATAAATGTTAGGAACTATATTTCATAATTCTGTCTGAAAAAGCTGTTATAATACTCACCTTTGTGCTGTAAACTAATCCTTAATCAATTACCATTTCCCAATTTTAGCTGCATTTTCGTAATCTATAAAGCTAAAACTCTGCAAGTTTGTTAAACAAAATAAATAAGTACTTACACTATTTTCAAGTCAACAAAATATTTGGAAATAGTTGCATTCTTTATTTTTACAATAGATTCAATAAAAAGTTTAGGTACTTTTTCTATTTTAAACTATTTTTTTGATTTGTTGGAGAATTTTTTGCTCAAAAGGGATCCTTTGGAGCAAAAATTATTTTTTAAACATGCCACACTTACATGTTTGAACTATTGCAGAAACTCTTAATTAAATTGAAAGTTAATTACAATATGGAGAAAATTGGGCAGAGAATTTACAAAAAATTTAAATATTCCATTTTAGATTTACCAAAAGTGTAGCTTGTAAAAATTAAAAAGTAATTTCTAAGAATTAAATCTTAAAAATAAAATACCAACTCTTTATTAACAAGAAGATAATTTATTAGCAATAAAATGTTAGCACTACAACAATTTGTTAAAACATTTATATACAACTCTTTTCTCATAGATAACATTCAGTAGGTACCTTTTGACTTAAATATAGTATGGATTGTCACTATTTGATGGTCACTGTTCTTAGGAGGAATATTTTTTTTATAAATTATCAAATCAGTAACTGTCCTTAAAAAAATTCAGGTGATTATTAGTTAATTACCATTACTATTTTTAGAATGGTTATTTTCATCAAAAGATAATTTTTAGATTAAATAGAAAAAATGTTTAGTTGACAAGACACTAATTCTTCAAATAAACATGCCAGCAATGAAGTTGCATCCTTTTCCTTTCACTATTCATTTTTAAATATTTCTTTCATGGATTCAAGAAGAACAGCATTTATATGAAATAAAAAAACAATTATAAGCATGTAATCATAAAATCAAAATAATTACAAGAAAAAATTAACAGTATAATTTTATTTTTATTTACTGACATACTATTAAAATGTTTATTTTAGCATTCTATGCTTTTTTTTTATCTTGGTGTTAATTTCTTAATTTAATTAACCCTCTAAACAAAACATTTTTGCGGAAGAAAATTATTTAATTAAAAACAAAAGACAGTAAAAATTCTTAAAATATGATAGTTATCTATCCTAATGAAAAAAATTCGTAATTAAGCTACATAAGAACAAGTAAAATACCTAAAAAAGAATCAAACACTTTTTTCCTGCTTCGATCAAGAATTAAAGGCAAAAAATAATGCATATATTTTATGAATCAAAACCGAAACTATTTCTTACGTTCTTATAACTGAAATAAACATTAAAAATAATTTTACAGCTTCCATATATAAATTTCGCTGAATCTACGAAAAATATTGAATGTACATTATATTCACTTTCACATTCTTAATTCCAATCCCATCTTAAATTGTGGGCTTGCTAGTCTATCCCGTCTATCCAGAATTCTAAATCTTAAAATATAAACAATAAAAAATAAAACTCGCCACCGAGAATTCGAGATTTAACAAGAAAAAATATTTTAAATTAGTCATATTGATACAAACAAACATTTTTATCTACGTTAGGGAACGTACCCATACTACGTGACCCATTCAGGGGAGGGAGGGGGGTCTTCAAAATACCACACTCGGTCACAGGGGGGAGGGGGGGGCTTAGGGTTTCGTCACGTAGTCAATTTCTTCTAGTCAATACTACAAAATTAGCGAAATTAATTATTGAAATTTGCCAAATTAAGACTAATTAAGCCAAATTAATTATTAAAATTAGACAAATTAAGCAAAATTAATTTTTTTAAACTTTCTGTTTGCAAAAAATGAGGGCAAACCGTATTTGTGAATTACTACGTGATAACTAGAGGGGGAGGGGGGTCTTGGCATATACTACGGATGGTCACCAAGGGGGGGGGGAGGGGGGTCAAAAATGGCAAAAAATGGGTCACGTAGTATAGGTACGTTCCCTTAGTTAGTAATGTTTGTCGATGTTTGCAACATTTAACATCAAAACAAACATTTAACACAAAACGGAACATCTATAACGGAATTGAGCCGAAGTATTAAATACACAAAAATTTATCAATTCAGAAGGATTTCATATAATGAGAAAATTAAATAATAATACAATTTACATACCTCTAGACATTCTTTCTTGTGGAGCCAAGCAAGAGTGTTGGTATGGCGTCAGTCATCATTAAAACAACTTAGAAATACTTGGCAATCATTTTTTCTTCTGTGCTGCTTCATTCGTGCACAATGTTATAATTTTTTTGACGATATTATTTCTGATTCAATATCCATCAACTAATCAAAGAATGCAAAGCATAAACAAGATGGATGACAAATTTTTGCTTTAATCGGTTTTTTGTTAACAGCGCATGCGCGGTCAACTACGAAACCATGGATTTGGCTCGGTCATAATTTTCTGACTTTGACCACGGTCAGAGCCGTGACCTGCGATGGTGCATAGCAATTTTAACCGAAGAGGCTGTAACCATGGTTACCAGACCTGACCGCCGGTCAGGTCTCCGGTGAATATGGCCGTAAGAAACTGATAAGAAAATAGTTATCAGAGAATGAATAGTCTGAAAAGTGGAAGCCCTCACCCAAAGCCCTCACCCATGCGGTCCGATTAATCTGAGAATTTTTATCTCCTTTTAGAACAACTCTGTAGAGTTCTTTTTAAGATTTTAGGTTTTCCTAATCGAAGTTCTGGTGTTGGAAGTCGTGACTTTTTGCTATTAAATTTTTCCTAAAATTAAGTAGTAGTACATCCACAATGATGATTTCAATTCCTAAGCAAAATTATTTTATCCTAAAAACCTTGATCAATGAATTTTTCTATGCCTTTATATAGGCTTTCTTAAGAAAAAATTGCTGCATATACTATATGTATACAGGGTGTAAAGGAAAGTCCCTTTACCCTGTAATAAGTTGCTAACGGAGCAAGCTAAAGCTATGCAGTTAAGGTAACGGTATAGTAAAGTGACTATGCGCAATCGAATGCGACCAACCGCAGCGCCCTCTAGCGGAAATTTTAGGAGTTAAAAATTTTATTTTAAAAACTATTAGGAATTTGTTAAAATAGTCAATTACAAAGTTGTAGAGCAGCATCAATTTAGTAGGAAAAGGCACCTTAAGCAAAAAAATATCTTGAATAGAACCCCTTAAACGCGCGCTCAATTAGGTTGAATTTACGTTGATTTTACGTCTAAAAACGCTTTTTACGAAGCGAAAAAAAGAAATATTCAATTTAATGAGTTAAGAATACTTTTATTCATTTATTTAAGTCATTAAATTGAAAATTTCTCATTTTCGCCTCGTAAAAACCGTTTGTAGACGTAAAATCAACGTAAATTCAACCTAATTGAGCGCGCGTTTTAGGGGTTCTATTCAAGATATTTTTTTGCTTAAGGTGCCTTTTCCTACTAAATCGATGCTGCTCTACAACTTTGTAATTGACTATTTTAACAAATTCCTAATAGTTTTTAAAATAAAATTTTTAACTCCTAAAATTTCCGCTAGAGGGCGCTGCGGTTGGTCGCATTCGATTGCGCATAGTCACTTTACTATACCGTTACCTTAACTGCATAGCTTTAGCTTGCTCCATTAGCAACTTATTACAGGGTAAAGGGACTTTCCTTTACACCCTGTATACTTACACAAGAGCACTTTTGTTATATTCCCAACATATAAATTCCTTTCTTTCTGCTTGAATATCTATAATTTTAATTTTTGGGATAACCTAATATCTTGAAAATTGTGCATCGCGAAAACTCAATGTAATATTTTTTTATAACACACACACACACACACGAGTATCACATACACTTAATGTAATTAAATTTAATTTAACATAAATGTTAGGAACTATATTTCATAATTCTGTCTGAAAAAGCTGTTATAATACTCACCTTTGTGCTGTAAACCAATCCTTAATCAATTACCATTTCCCAATTTTAGCTGCATTTTCATAATCTATAAAGCTAAAACTCTGCAAGTTTGTTAAACAAAATAAATAAGTACTTACACTATTTTCAAGTCAACAAAATATTTGAAAATAGTTGTATTCTTTATTTTTACAATAGATTCAATAAAAAGTTTAGGTACTTTTTCTATTTTAAACTATATTTTTGATTTGTTGGAGAATTTTTTGCTCAAAAGGGATCCTTTGGAGCAAAAATTATTTTTTAAACATGCCACACTTACATGTTTGAACTATTGCAGGAACTCTTAATTAAATTGAAAGTTAATTACAATATGGAGAAAATTGGGCAGAGATTTTACAAAAAATTTAAATATTCCATTTTAGATTTACCAAAAGTGTAGCTTGTAAAAATTAAAAAGTAATTTCTAAGAATTAAATCTTAAAAATAAAATGCCAACTCTTTATTAACAAGAAGATAATTTATTAGCAATAAAATGTTAGCACTACAACAATTTGTTAAAACATTTATATACAACTCTTTTCTCATAGATAACATTCAGTAGGTACCTTTTGACTTAAATATAGCATGGATTGTCACTATTTGATGGTCACTGTTCTTAGGAGCCATTACTATTTTTAGAATGGTTATTTTCATCAAAAGATAATTTTTAGATTAAATAGAAAAAATGTTTAGTTGATAAGACACTAATTCTTCAAATAAACATGCCAGCAATGAAGTTGCATCCTTTTCCTTTCACTATTCATTTTTAAATATTTCTTTCATGGATTCACGAAGAACAGCATTTATATGAAATAAAAAAACTATTATAAGCATGTAATCATAAAATCAAAATAATTACAAGAAAAAATTAACAGTATAATTTTATTTTTATTTACTGACATACTATTAAAATGTTTATTTTAGCATTCTATGCTTTTTTTTATCTTGGTGTTAATTTCTTAATTTAATTAACCCTCTAAACAAAACATTTTTGCGGAAGAATATTATTTAATTAAAAACAAAAGAGAGTAAAAATTCTTAAAATATGATAGTTATCTATCCTAATGAAAAAAATTCGTAATTAAGCTACATAAGAACAAGTAAAATACCTAAAAAAGAATCAAACACTTTTTCCCTGCTTCGATCAAGAATTAAAGGCAAAAAATAATGCATATATTTTATGAATCAAAACCGAAACTATTTCTTACGTTCTTATAACTGAAATAAACATTAAAAATAATTTTACAGCTTCCATATATAAATTTCACTGAATCTACGAAAAATATTGGATGTACATTATATTCACTTTCACATTCTTAATTCCAATCCCATCTTAAATTGTGGGCTTGCTAGTCTATCCAGAATTCTAAATCTTAAAATATAAACAATAAAAAATAAAACTCGCCACCGAGAATTCGAGATTTAACAAGAAAAAATATTTTAAATTAGTCATATTGATACAAACGAACATTTTTATCTACGTTAGTTAGTAATGTTTGTCGATGTTTGCAACATTTAACATCAAAACAAACATTTAACACAAAACGGAACATCTATAACGGAATTGAGCCGAAGTATTAAATACACAAAAATTTATCAATTCAGAAGGATTTCATATAATGAGAAAATTAAATAATAATACAATTTACATACCTCTAGACATTCTTTCTTGTGGAGTCAAGCAAGAGTGTTGGTATGGCGTCAGTCATCATTAAAACAACTTAGAAATACTTGGCAATCATTTTTTCTTCTGTGCTGCTTCATTCGTGCACAATGTTATAATTTTTTTGACGATATTATTTCTGATTCAATATCCATCAACTAATCAAAGAATGCAAAGCATAAACAAGATGGATGACAAATTTTTGCTTTAATCGGTTTTTTGTTAACAGCGCATGCGCGGTCAACTACGAAACCATGGATTTGGCTCGGTCATAATTTTCTGACTTTGACCACGGTCAGAGCCGTGACCTGCGATGGTGCATAGCAATTTTAACCGAAGAGGCTGTAACCATGGTTACCAGACCTGACCGCCGGTCAGGTCTCCGGTGAATATGGCCGTAAGTGTAAAATTTTTTAAAATCTGAATCTTTGTTAATCTTTAAAAATGAATTAGGTACTTTAACCACTGAACAGCTTTGAGAGGGATTTTATAATTATTTTCAGTAAAAATAAGTTACATTTGGACCTTGGAGTGTGAAGTAAGAGTAGATATTAATTTTATTATCTTTTTATGAGCAGTTTTTAATCTTTTTAATTGTGATTTAATTAAACGAACTAATAGAGGAAGAAGGATCTTATGGTTTTAAGTTTATTAACTAGTTCAAAGTGTTTTGAATAGATGACAGCACCACAAAAATATCAGAGGTGCCAGTCTCTTGTTGGTGATGAATCCAGTTTATTACCAGCCTGCAATCTAAAAATATAAAAACGTACTTATATTAACCTTATACAGTTTTTAAAGCGTAAGAACTAGACATAGAAACAATTTTACTTTTTTTATTCCTTTCTAAAGGACTTTTCTTAAACTGTCAATATTTTTTATCTAGACACCGAACATTTATATTTACTCTTAATTCATTTATTTGTAGGTTTGTATTAAATAATACTTGACAAATATTATTATCACCCTTTTTATTAATAATTTGATATTTTTACCCATCAATAGCAGATTTTTCCCACGTAAGATTTTATGCTTACTTCAAATAAGTAGTAGTTAGTGCAATTAAGTTTTAGAATTTTTTAAGGTTTTGGTTTATATCTTGAAAAAGTATTTATTTTTTATTGTTTTGTAAATTTGGGAAGTTATATAAAGTGGGCGAGGATGTAGAAAAATAAATCTACAAAAATTTTTGTTCAGCAACTACCTACAATCACAAAAAAATTTTTACAATTAATTCAACAATCATTAATTAATTTAGTTATATGTTTTTAAATGGACCTTTACCTTGATTGTGAAGATCAGGCAAAGGAGGGGGAAACCTAAAAAGAGGGGGTTCAAAGGGTCTCTACTCCCTTTGACTGAGTATCTTTCTTTAAAATTGGGATTTCACTCATTAATTCTAAAGAGGTGGTATTTTCAATTTTTTTTATATCCTTAGGAAGTGTAGCATAAAAAATAATCCAAGCGAAAAGGCAGTTGACCCTATTTCTCTAAAATGACCCCCTGGAAAGAAATGAAAATAATCCTTATTTTAACACTATTTTGAAAAGCCTTTTTTCCCGAGCAAAGGCATTTATCAGCTATTAGTAACAAATATTTTAATGCATGTTAAATCTTTATTATCTCTCTTTTGGTTTTAAAAAAATTAAAAACAAGTAAAAATTCCCTATTTGCCGACCTTTTTTGGTCATTTACTGACAATGATACAAATTTTTACAACCAGTGGTTGACCCCGTCTAATATTAATTGGGAAATTAATTAAAACAAACAATATTTACTATATAAAAATCATTAACGATGTAATAACTCATTCGATCAACCATTAAAACGGAAACAAACATTTAACCCCATTATTAGTATATGGCTAAAAGCGACAGCTTCAGCTTTAAAGTTTTGTTGATTACTTCGTTTCTTTTATGCCAACATTTTATCTGAACATGTATCAATAATTGAGGAGCAAACAGTCAAACCATGCTTTCTTCTTCGGATACAAAATTTCAGGAAACACAAAAAACTATTAACTTAAAAAATAACTAATTTGTAAACCTAATTATCATTTGTTTAGTTATATTATTAGTTATTGGGAAGATTTGTAGCCATAATTTACATAAACTTAAAATTAATTATTAAAAAATGCATTTGAAATTTGGAAAAATCACGTTTTGACCGAACACAGAGGAGGAAACATGGTTTGATTGTTTCCAACATGGATAAAACACTTTTTGAATGAAAATAAGGTAATACACACTCAAGGTATATAAAGTAACAAGGTATGCTCATAAGTGACGTCACCCAGGATATAAAATAACGGACCAATCAATGACGAGCATATCAGCCAATACAACGCCATTGCAAAGCAATAGATCGTAGATACATCAGGATTAATTGGGTCGATATTATTGAAATTCATTATTTAGTTTGTTTTAAAACTTATGAATACAATCACCCACTTATTTAAAAAAATTAGTATAAAAATATTAAAAAAGATAATTAAAGTGACAGACGATTTTAAGAATACTATTTCTGAATCTCAAATAAAAATAAACAAGCTGACTGGACTGTAAAAGGATCATTAAAGGTAAATGCACTAAAATTTTGAATAAATCCATTATTAAATTAAATTAATTAGTTATTAGATTTTAGCTCATTGTTTTCCATATTTTCAAGTACTTGATTTATTTAGATACTGAATATTTTTTGTTTTAAAAATCTAAACTGCTTCGATACAATGGATATTCAAGTTTGACATAGCAGAACAGCGATATTAATTTTATCATAACAAGAATGTTCTGAAAAGTTTTCATGATTAAATATTTGCTTAATATTTTGTTTTCTTTGTATCAGCAGCTGTTTTAATTTCATTTATACAAGTTAGTAATTAAAATCAATAAGCAGAGAGATTGAAGCACATCGTTGTAGAGCTCAAGGTTCATATTTTTGATCGGCTATTATTGAGTTAAAATTATTGTTTTAATTCAAAACACTTGATAACCTATAAACATGTTCGTAATTGTGTCCAGTGTAAACTGTTAAAAAGTTTCTTTGGTCCTTATTTTAATAAAAATCACCAAACAATTAATTTTACAATTAATTTCGATAAAATCAGACTAAAAATTATAAATATTGGACAAAAAGTGTGAAATTTTAGTATAAAATGGCGTTCATGTAAGTTTCTAGGATCTGTTTTTATCAGTCTGAGTGATATTTCACCAAGAAAGTACTTTTTTAAAAGGTTAAAAAACATGTTTCATCTTAAAATATAGCGTCAATCGGTCGTTGTGATTGGATGCATAATAATTTGAATGACAGTACTTGCTTTATAACTGCGACTTTATCCGTTATCTAAAAAAATGGAAATATTTTAAAATTGAGAATTTTTTTGAAAAATCGAAGGGCTTAATCGGAAATCCGGCAAGAATTCGAACATTTTGATACCATATATGTGTCATTCGGTTCAGTAATTAAAAAGCCTTTCTCTGGAAACCGTTCACAAAAAACTTTTTTTTAGAATAGAGAGATTTTGTAATTGAAAAAGAGCAATATTAAGATATCCTAATACTATTATAATTGTGAATGTTTGTCTGTATGTTTGTTACTCTTTCACGCAAAAACTACTGAATGGATTTTAATGAAATTTCACAATAATGTAGCTTATACATCAGAAAATTTATAAAGAGAAAATCAGTCCTTCATTCTTTTTTTCCCATTTTTCCTGCTTTTTTTCACTTATTTTTCCGTGTTTGAAAACCTGTTTTACCAGTCATGCAAGCAATAATAAGGAAACTTTAGTAGTACCAGTGTTGTAGTTACTAGGCAATTTTATTAATCTCTATATAAATAAACACGTTTTTGTGGCTGTGTGTGTCCAAGAAAGTTAAGGGTTGAGGTGGAACAAATTGTAAAAGAAAGTTTGAAGAGTGATTCTTATAGGAAATTTTCCGTAGAAAACGATGGTGAAACGTAAACCAAAATTAACCTCGTCCTTTAGCCAATATGGCGGATTTTCCAAAATGGCGGACAATCTTTTTTAACTTATAACTTCCTAAAAAATGTTAATAAAATTATGATTTCTGCAGTAAATGATTAGAATTTAGTAGCAAAAACAATGGGAAACTGTTTTTTTCTCTTACGATTTGTCATTTATCCAATATGGCGGATTTTCCAAAATGGCGTCCACTAATGTTTATAATAAAAAAAAATTATGATTATAAATTCGTAATTTTTTCAGGATATGGTAAGAACTAAGTCATAATAATATTCATATCAATTTCCTTTCCTCCATTTATCAAATATGGCGGATTTTTCAAAATGGCGGACAATCGTGTTTTACTAATATGATAAAATTCGTTAATAAAATAAAACTTTTGCTGTAAATTATTAGAATTTAGTAGCAAAAATAATGTGGAACTGTTTTTTGTCTCTTAGGATAATCCATTTATCCAATATGGCGGATTTTCCAAAATGGCGTCCACCTAATGTTTAAAATAAATAAATTATGATAATTAATTCGTAATTTTTACAGGATACGGTTAGAATTAAGTCATAATAATATTGATAAAAGTTTCCTCCCCCTCAATGTATCAAATATGGCGGATTTTCCAATATGGCGGCCACTTATTAAGAGCCTTTTTATTTTTAATTTTTTTTCTTAATAATTATAAATATTAAATGTTATTAGGTAAAATATAAGCAGAATACTTCTATTTTACTAAAGTTTACTGGTAAATAATGTTAAAGGTAGGTAGAAATTCAAAAATTACCATTTACCACTAAGTTTGAAATATGGGGCCGCCTTTTTGGAAATTATTTCTATGTATCGCAAAATCTTGGTTAATATACTATTTTATAGGTAATTTAATATATAAATATTTATTTTATGCCAAAATAAAATTTATTTATATGTAAAAACGTATAAAATAAAAAGGCTCTAAATATGTGGCCGCCATTTTGGAAAATCCACCACATTTGATACATTGAGGGGGAGGAAACTTTTATCAATATTATTATGACTTAATTCTAACCATATCGTGTAAGAATTATGAATTGATCATCAGAATTTATGTATTATAAACATTAGTTGACGCCATTTTGGAAAATCCGCCATATTGGATAAATGGCTTATCGTAAGAGACAAAAAACAGTTCCACATTATTTTTGCTACTAAATTCTAATAATTTACAGCAAAAGTTTTATTTTATTAACGAATTTTAGCATATTAGTAAAACACGATTGTCCGCCATTTTGAAAAATCCGCCATATTTGATACATTGAGGAAAGGAAATTGATATGAATATTATTATAACTTAATTCTTACCATATCCTGAAAAAATTACGAATTTATAATCATAATTTTTTTATTATAAACATTAGTGGACGCCATTTTGAAAAATCCGCCATATTGGATAAATGACAAATCGTAAGAGAAAAAAACGGCTCCCCATTGTTTTTCCTACTAAATTCTAATCATTTACTGCAGAAATCATAATTTTATTAACATTGTTTAGGAAGTTATAAGTTAAAAACGATTGTCCGCCATTTTGGAAAATCCGCCATATTGGCTAAAGGACGAGGTTAATTTTGGTTTACGTTTCACCATCGTTTTCTACGGGAAATTTCCTATAAGAATCACCCATCAAACTTTCTTTTACAATTTGTTCCACCTCAACCTCTTTTTTGAGCTAACTTTCTTGGACTATATGTATGTGTGTTCCGTATCTCCTTTTAGACCACGCCGAAGGCGTGGACATTTCATCCATTTCAAGATTTTTTCCCTTTGAAAAAATATTTTTACTGAAATATACAATTTTTTTCATGGAAAACGAGTTAAAAATAAAACATTGTTTCAAATGAGACAGATCACTAGACTTTTTCATTTACTAAACTTTTTATTATAGTTTCAAATTTGTTATTTTATAAAGGCACCAAGATATTTAACATTATCAGGAACATCGGGATTGTAAAAAGTGACAAGAACACCGGGATTGGAAAATTAGCGGGAACATCGGGATAGGAAAATTTACCAGGTTAGAAAAATTAACGTGAACAACGGGATAGGATATTCACCATAAAGACACCGGGAATACCGGAATACAAAAATTATTGGAAACACCGAGATAGGAAAATAACCGGGACAGGAAAAATTACCGGAAACACTGGGATAGGAAAGGTGCCTGGGATACCGGGATGATTTGTAATATTGCTAATTTACAAAATTATAAATGTATTTTAAGAAAACTTTTAAAAAATAAATTTATACACCCCACCCGTGCAAGGCCGGGTATGACAGCTAGTAAATTATAAAATGAAGTTAACAATGACATGAAAAATGTATCTGAAAAATTGTAGAGAACCTCTAAATTTTTAATCCAATATCTTCATCCAGACAATCACATACTTCCTGCGTTTCCTCATTTCCTCCGGTTAAATTATTTGTAATAATTTCTTTACACCAAATGAACTCTGGTTGATTTTGCGACTCTTCGCCATACATTAATTTAAAAAACTTATCTACATCTTTTTTCTTTTCAAGTGATATTAGATGACTTAGAGGAAGAGGTTGTAAGAATAATCTTTTCAAACGACGGCAGCACCCTTTTTTAAAAAGCTTTGCCTTTGACACTTCCTCTACTTTTCTCTAAAACTATTCTTTTTAATTCTGATATAAACTGTCAATTTTTAAAATAAACATTAAATGATTTCGTATTAAAAAGTTCCCAATCAGTCCCCAATATTTTTACATCCCCAACTTTACGCTGGTGATTCAATTTAACATCCAATGAGTGGGTCGCGTGACGAGTAAGAACAGCTATGATTAGCTGACTGGAGGAATCACTGTTTGACTGAAAACAGGCTCTAGAGGAAACACTTTTTGATTGAAACATCAATTTTATAAGTAGTTTTAGAATAGGTTAAAACTTGTTTTAGTTGAAGATAATAGCATAATTTTGTGCAATTTAATGTGGAGATCAAGAAAATAGCAGTAACTCATTTTTTTGTATTTTTGGAGAAAACACGGTTTGGCTGTTTGTTCTTCAATTTCACATTTTCTTGAATGTTCTACTAATTTTATTCAAATATTGCACACAGCAATTCCTGTTTTTCTATGCTAAAATGGTCGATTTTGGCATGCGGTCTTAGTGGTCACTTCATCCTAGTTGCGTGTTAAAAATTGATTAGTGACTTCATGAAAGCTTTGTTTATATTCACCAATATTTATCTAGGTTGACTTCATCTTGTTGATCTAGGAATGTTATGGTCAAAACACGATACTTTAGTCATGAAAATATTTTAGTTCTTCGAATTTGATAGTTTTACTTTGACAAAGTCACACAAACATAATAACAAAATGTTCTTTATTAGCCTCTAAATTCTGTAAGGAGTAATAAATTAAAAGGAGATCAATTTCTCTCATTAACATAAAACTTCATTCAAAACCGTGTAACAAATATGTTAATAGTATTTTCAGTTAAAATGGCTACATTAGTTTTAAAAATTTTCTTGTACATCATTCTCTGCTACTTCACCTTAAAACTTGACCGATTATTGGTATGAGGAAACCACTTGCCAATCTCAATCCCTGGAGCTGTCATAATTAATTTCTAACAACTGTTCTAAAGCAATGCAGTTTCCCAATCGAATTGTTGTCGCCAGTGTTCCATATCCAAGAATATTTGAATTCCCTTTAGGACACGGACAGGCGCCAGGTGGCATAGAAGGACTACTTATTGAAATATTAGCAAAAAAACTGAAATTCGAGTACACCTTGGTGGAACCAGAAGATGGAGAGTGGGGAAACTTCAAGAACGGGAGTTGGACAGGTATCTTTGGCATGGTGGCGAGGGGAGATGTTGACATTGGAATTGCGTGTCAATCAATAAGCTATGAGCCCCATAAAGTCGTGGATTTTTCTGTGCCTTACATGAGCTTGGATCAAACATTCGCTACTTTCCAGCCACGACTTTTGCCGAGGTCATACGCTTATGTGTATCCCTTCGACAAGCTCACATGGACCTTAATCGGCCTTCTCCTGTTAGTCATATCTTTTCTGCGCTATTGGTCAGAAAGAGGAAAGAACTCTTACGTATCAAATATGTTGGAGGTGTTCGCGAACTTCCTGGGAAAATCTATTATTTTGCAACCGAGAGAAAGAAGGGCATTCGTCGTCTTTTGGTGGCTTTTATCTTTAGTCATTTCCCAATGCTACATGTGTGTCCTACCGTCTTTTCTCTTTTCGCCTTTACGAGAACATCCTGTGACTACCTTCGAGGAGCTCTCAGAAGTTGTGTCTTGTGGAGAGTACAAAGCCTACGCTTGGAAAGGAACAAATCAAATTCCAGAGATGTTGTTGTCAAAGTCGGATTACGTTTCGAGTGTTGGAGAAGTGATAGTAAGAAGACAATGGTTCATGGAATCTTTAGATTGCTTTAGCAAACATTGCTATCGTCCTAAAACCGCTTTTTTAGATGGTAGAAGCTATTTAGAACTTGAATATGGGGTGCCACCTATTTCTGATATGCTTATTTCCCCTGATGGCCATTTTAATTCTTATGTTGCATTGGTTATAGATAAAAGATTTTGTTGTAAAAAACTTCTTGACACAACTCTTCGTCGAATTTTCGAAACTGGCATTTTCGAGAGGAATTTTAGGCAAGCAATCTATAAAACCAACATTGAAGTTTACAAAGATCCCGAAGCTAGAAGTATTCAGATGAAAACTAGTGATTTAAAAGGACCAATATTTGTTCTTTTAATTGGTTATTTAATATCCACTTTTATTTTGTTTTTGGAATTATTTTACAAAACTTTCTCATTTAAAAAGAATTACTAACGAAGAAAGAATTTTACACGATGACGACAACAAATGGAACATTTATTTTACTCCTGGTTACACTGAATTTTGTGAGGAATAATTAAACAAATTTATTATACAGGGATGCGTGTAAGATTTCTTTCAGCTTTTTTTCTGAATTTTTCACGATTACATAATGTTAATAGTTTTTTAAAAATCATGGTCTGTAAATGGCTTTAGAAAAATTTGATCTTATAGAATTCAGAAAGGAGTTTAGGCAAACGGTAAATATTAGGTTGTACCTATTTAATATTTTGAAGTATACATTGTTAGTCTGAATACTTTTAATCCTGAAAGCTGATTTATTAAACGAATTGAACATTTTATGAATAGATGACAGCCCCACAAAAATCCCAGTGGGGTGCTGGTGACTCGTTGAGGGCGAATATTTTTCTACTTCTACAATCTAAAAATAAAGTATATAAAAGAGATTTCAAATGTTTGGATCTTAAGAACAGTGTTGAATATTGCATTGAAAGGATTTTATTTGGAAATTTCTTTCCCAAAGCTTTTAGCCTGAGAGCTGGATGCAAATTTTGGAAATGATAAGGTGCACGAGATATTTCACCTGGAACAGTGGTGATGGGAAAACTTATGTCACCAACGCCAGAAGGCGGAGTGGAAGCTTTCAGTGTGAAAGGGGGGGGGGGTCGAACATGCAAACAGCGAGCGGTCCCTTGCGACAGAGATTTTGAGGAAATCGGTTGAAAATTTGCACAGTTTAAGGAGAGTGTGAATAAAAGATAATGTAGCATTCTAAAAAGTATAAGTTGTGTTTTAAGGGTCGTAGAGAACTAAACGAATTTTCGAATGTTTATATGAATGATCTGTATGGCCGACGAGGTGCAAGGGTGGACATAGGCTTAATGTATTGAAGAATGTTAGTAAAAGTTAGGGTAACACTCCCAGAAGACTAAGTGGAAGACAAAGGGTGGCCAGAAGTCACCAAAGGTGCAGAAAAATCTTAAAACCCGAATCATTCGGAAACTTCTGGCTGTTTGCATATGTATAGCTGATATATAGAACAAACTATATGCAAACAGCCAGAAGTCTAAGTGGAAGCGTTCGGGAGATATTCAGGCACGAAGTACAAAACCGAATAAAAGCGCGCGGTCTCTTGCGACAGAAATTTTGCAGAAATTGGTTGAAAATTTGCACAGTTTTAGGAGAGTGTGAATAAAAGATAATGTAGCATTCTCAACAGTATAAGTTGTGTTTTAAGGGTTGTAGGAAACTAACGAATTTTCCAATGTTTATATATAACAAATGACTTATAACATAAAACTTTTCTCTTGCAACAATGGCTAATAATACGCTAAAAACCACGCTAACAATGACTTTATATTTATTAGCGTATTATTAGTCATTGTTGCAAGAGAATTGCTTTTATTCAGTCTTTTACTTCGCGCCTGAATATCTCCCGAACGCTTCCACTTAGACTTCTGGCTGTTTGCATATAGTTTGTTCTATATGTCAGCTATACATATGCAAACAGCCAGAAGTTTCCGAATGATTCGGGTTTTAAGATTTTTCTGCACCTTTGGTGACTTCTGGCCACCCTCTGTCTTCCACTTAGTCTTCTGGGAGTGTTACCCTAACTTTTACTAACATTCTTCAATACATTAAGCCTATGTCCACCCTTGCACCTCGTCGGCCGTACAGATCATTCATATAAACATTCAAAAATTCGTTTAGTTCTCTACGACCCTTAAAACACAACTTATACTTTTGAGAATGCTACATTATCTTTTATTCACACTCTCCTTAAACTGTGCAAATTTTCAACCTATTTCCTCAAAATCTCTGTCGCAAGGGACCGCGCGCTGTTTGCATGTTCGACCCCCCCTTTCACACTGAAAGCTTCCACTCCGCCTTCTGGCGTTGGTGACATAAGTTTTCCCATCATCAATCGAATCTGTTCCAGGTGAAATATCTCGTGCACCTTATCATTCCCAAAATTTTCATCCAGCTCTTAGACCATTATTGAAACTATTTTTTTTTCGATGACGATGTCAAATGAAGAATAATAATATTTACTCCTGATATATTAACTGTTGTGTTTGAATTAAATAAAACATTACATTTTAAATATTTCGCCCTTTTTATAATTATTTTAATACTTTACGATATTGATAATAGTGTATATGATATTGATAATAGTTGTATTTTTTACTTGCTTAAGATTTTTACTTGAGTAAAGATTTCAGCTTTACTCCAAATAATAATGGGTTACCTTCACTGGGAGAAGATGACAATATTCGTAGGAGATTAATTATAAGAGTGTGTTGATTGGTTTGTCAATAAGAAGTTTTCCTAATTTGGGATATCCGGTCGCTCTGCAAATTTTCTGATAGGTTTCTGTTTTTACGCTACAACATGTGACCCCTGACGTCAGATGAAAGTATCACATTGACCTTTTCTACACTTTTACTAGTTCTGTAAAAACTTTGAGACCTTTTTACAGTATCATCGTGTTTATTATTTAGGTTAATGAACAACATGGTTCAATAATCTCTCTATTCTAAAAAAAAGTTTTTGGTGAACGGTTTCCAGAGAAAGACTTTTTAATTACTGAACCGAATGACACATATATGGTATCAAAATGTCCGGATTCATTCCGGATTTCCGAGTAAGCCCTTCGATTTTTCAAAAAAATTCTCATTCTTAAAATATTTCCATTTTTTTAGATAACGGATAAGGTCGCAGTTACAAAGCAAGTACTGTCAATCAAATTATTATGCATCCAATCACAACGACCGATTGACGCTATAATTTAAGATGAAACATGTTTTTTCAACTTTTAAAAAAGTACTTTCTTGATGAAATATCACTCAAAGACTGATAAAAACATATTCTAAAAACTTACATGTGAGCCATTTTATACTAAAATTTCACACTTTTTGTCCAATATTTATAATTTTTAGTCTGATTTTATCGAAACTAATTGTAAACATAGAGTGATGTTTTGTCTCTTATTATCTTCAATTGCTTAATCGGTATTGTTTTAACAAGTCTGGGTTTAAGCAAAAATATGAATGATAAACACTAGGCATATTATACTAACGAGTTACTTTAAAATAATGGTTTTTGTTTGGTCGTAATATTGATAAACAATTAGAATTAGTTATTTTTATAATCATAGATTAAAAATATAATGTAGATGAATATTTTTAAAAACATTTCGTTTAAATTTTTGATAAGTTCGAGTTAATATATATTCAAACTTTTAAGGGAGATTTATTCATGGAGGGGATTTGCCGACGTATTTTTGGAAAGTTGGTTGACGTTTTTTTCTATAAATTGTTTAATTGTTTTATATAGTGTACTAGCGCTAAAGCGCTAGACCCGGCTTTGCCCGGGCGCAGATCTGGTGCGTTACAGATGGGCTTCGCCAGTCCATTTTTAAAGAAGATTATTCTGGTGTGTTACAGATGGGCTTCGCCAGTCCATTTAAAAAATTCTTCTGGTGTGTTAGAGATGGGCTTCGCCAGTCCAAATGTGGAAATAGTTAAATAAAGGAGCCACTTTTATGTTTATGTTACAACAATGGATTATAAAATGCAACAATCGAGAATATGCCTACAACAATTAAAGTTACATCTTCTCTTGTTATATTTACAACAATGGGCGGTTTTGCCCTGAAGTTAGGCATGAAAAATGGGTTTTTGAGCATAAAATTGACCAAAAAAGTTATTAGGATGCATCGATTTTAAATTATTAATCTTCAGAAACCTTCCTTGGAGGGAGTAGATCAACGTGGTATAGTTTAATAGTTAATGTAGGTTCGAAAAGTTTAAAACTATAAAGGACATACATACATACAGACAGACAGACAGACAGACATTGATTTTTATATATATAGACTAGCGCTGACGCGCTAGACCCGGGCTTCGCCCGGGTTTCCGTTTTTTAATAAATATCATCAGGTGCGTTACAGATGGGCTTCGCTAATCCATTTTTAAAGAAAATTATTGTGGTGTGTTACAGAGGGGCTTCCCCAGTCCATTAAAAAAACTATTCTGGTGTGTTACAGATGGGCTTCGCCAGTCCAAATAAGGAAATAGTTAAATAAAGGATCTATTTTAATTTTTATGTTACAACAATGGATTTTAAACTTCAACAATCGATTTCAATGTGCAACAATCAAGAATATGCCTGCAACAATTAAAATTACATCTTTTTTACAACAATGTGGTTTTGCCCTACAATCGAGAATATGTCTGCAACAATTAAAATTACATCTTTTTTACAACAATGTGGTTTTGCCCTGAAGTCAGGCATGAAAGATTGGTTTTTGAGCATAAAATTGACCAAAAAAGTTATTAGGATGCATCGATTTTAAATTATTATTCTTCAGAAACCTTCCTTGGAGGGAGTAGATCAACGTGGTATAGTTTAATAGTTAATGTAGGTTCGAAAAGTTTAAAACTATAAAGGACATACATACATACATACAAACATACAGACAGACATTGATTTTTATATATATAGATTAAGTTCAGCGAGTTGGAATTTGTGGGAATTGCGAAGCAACTCCAAAAGATCCTGCGTCAGCAGTTAACGGGGGTTGGCGAGCGATAGCGAGCAGGGGGCGGTAGCTCCCTAGTAGATCTAAATAATAACTTTTGATTTGGAATAATGTTATTTAACTTACTCAATAACTTATTTCACAGATATGCGTTTATGGCTCAGTGAAATTGTGTTTTGCGTCTAGCCAGTTCTATAGTTCTCGGGTTCGACACTCCCAAGTTTTTTTTCTAAACTAAAAAAAATCTTAATAAATATGTAGTTATTTGTCTGGTACGAATGTAAGCCAGTCACTCAGTGGAGAGGTATTTGTAACATGCATTCTTTTGTATTAGGTTCTATTTTAAAGTTATTCCCTTAAAGCTAAAATATTTAAAATAATCTATTTATTATTTGTGCACATATTTTTATGTGATTAAATGGCTTAGTGCATAAGTGGCTTGTGAGCTGAAGTTCGTTTCCAATTGAGAGCTTCCTTTCTTTGAATGAAAAAAATACATACAGATGGGAGTTACTAGCTCAGTGGAATCATGACTGGCTTTCGTGCCAAATCTCTACTCTATATTGTAAAAAAGTTCGTCTTTTTACTCAAAACTTTCCACTGTTTTAGACATACTTAGAAAACATGCCAGTTCCGTAAGTTTTTCAACAAATATATTATGATTTTATAAAATCACCACTAAAAGAATAAATTTAAATACATGTGGAAGTAAATTAAAAATTTAGAGTTATTATTTGTATCCGTAGTTATATGAGTCAATGGCTAAGTGGATGCTTTATTGGGTGACGTGCACCATTCCAATACTCAATCAGGCATTTTAAAAATGAGGTATTCTCACGTTTTGAGATTACATTTTATTAAAATAGTAGATAAAAAACCATGAAGAATGACGCTTACATCAAGTATTTTCGCAGCCTAGTTTCCGAGATATAAATTTTTGAAATTTCGTTTTTTGTTTGGGCGCGAAAACACTTTCGAATCACAAATCATGCGCTGTGAGGTCACCAATAGAAGCCCGTTTTCTGATCACGTGAAACAGAAAACACAATGATTTTCATGCGCTGTGATGTCACATCCAATAGAAGCCCGTTTTCTGATAACGTGACTTTTCTGACGTTTTGGCAAAAAAAATTGAATTTTAAGTTATTTAAAACACATTTTTGAACTTGAAAATCAGAAATTTGGGAGTTTTAGACCATAATGTATCGAAAAAGTATAAAATCAAGCAAATCCCTCACTCATGCACATACCTCATTAAAATGCACAGCCATTATTTGTTTCTTAAATTTTGTCAGTCATTGGCTCAGTGGATGACTGTGCGGAGTGTGACCCCCACACCTGGGATTGATTCTAGTATTGTCCAGTTTAAATTTTTAAAATTAAAATGCACAGCTATTATTGGTTCCCCTTGATCTGTGATTCAATGACTCAGTGGATGAATGTACGGATTTTAACCTCTAGACCTGGGTTCAATTCCAGTATTTGTTGTTTAAATTTTTAAAATTAAAATGCCCAGCTATTATATGTTCTCAAAGCTCTGTGAGGTAATGGCTTTTGCCCTGAGTACCTTCAACCAACAGGTCACGACTCAACCAACCGAGTCATCGGGGTACACAAACACAATGGATATCTTTGTTACTATTTGGTTAAATTAAAATATTTCATTTTAAACATTTGAGCAAAAGTGATAATCGAAAGCGGGAACCACACCCCGGAACACCTATATCATATATTGTCTTCAAGCCTCAGACTATACCAAAAGATCCATCCGAACACATTACCTGATTATTCATTTGGTGGTCACAAAATATACTAAAGAAATAAGGCATAAATTAAGTTTTCAGCAAAATTGAGCCTCAAATACGGGACTTGAACTCTGGTCAACAGTCAGCCCACCCAAGAAAGCCTACCAAAGGGAAAAAAGATTTATACTAACTGATCCATTCGAACGCATTAAGGAACTTGCATGATTTTTTTAAATCTATTCTTCACGCAAAAATAAGCCACCACACAAATTTTGAGGCCGATTGAGAAATTTTCCGATAGCAAAAAAAAATTATCAAAAATCGTCTTTTTCGAAGCGCCTGAAAACGTTTAATTGCATGCACTGTGACGTCACAATGTTTGGACTTGGCCTAAAATGTTTGACTTGGATTTCTGACCGTCACCAGAAGTGTCTAGAAGGTAAATATTTATTACAACACTCATATCCGACACTTCAGAAAAAAGAAATCATCAACTAAAACATAGAAATTCAATTTTGATTGCAATAGACGAGATTAGTGTGACGTTTTTTGTTTTTGTTTGGAAACGTAAATTCAGTCTGTGATTGGTTCCGTGAACTGTACGGACAGTACGGATCCGTATGTAACCAATCACGGATCGAATCAACGTTTCCAAACAAAACAAAAAACGTCATCACTAATCTCGTCTATTTGACCCAATGGAATTCTACGTCACTGTGCATGCAAACACACTTCGCGTTTTCAGTCACGTGTTTTTTTCTCAATTTTTAAATTAAAATATTTAATTACTTGTACACTTTTTTGAAAAATTGATAAAATATTTCATTTTACCATACAAAAAACTATACGGAACACTTGAATGTTTATGAAAATCTGACACATGCAAGTTCCTTATTCCTAAAGCTTTATTTTCAAATTAAATAAAACTATTGTTAACTGTTAAATCCATTTCACACCATAGCATCACTACTTAAAAAACAAATTTACTTATAACTAACTTACTGTAATAGTATATTTAAAATAATATAATTGATAACTAGGGCTGTGATTTATATGTAATTAAAAATACAAAATATTGTACTTATAATATGTGTTTATTTTAGCAAAATATGTATTAAAAAAGGCCAAATATGTAATAAAAGAAAAAGAAAATGTTAAGCAATTTTTTTTAAAGGGGCTCTTCAAATATTACGAAGTATATATAGTAGGGAAGGGTGGTTTTCGCTATTTGCCCAAAAGCTCATGTTTTATTTTGCTGTCTTCTCACGAGAAAAAAAACGAAAACCATGTGTCTACTTCCCTCGGCGTACCTGACACGTTTCATCTGACAATCCCGACTTCAAAACCTTTTAAAAGTTAAATTCAGCCTTGGGTGCACTAATTTTAACTACAATTTGAATGCGTATTTCATTTTATGGGTTACTTTAATTTGAAAATCGGTCAAACGTGAGATTTTTTTGAAAAACTTGAAAATGGATAAATATGTAATAAAAATATGTAGTTATAGGTTGAATACGTAAAAATATGTAAATAAACCGAAATACGTGAAAATATGTAAAATAAACATGGTCTGAATCGATTCAAAATCTTTTAAAACGTATAGAATTCAAGAGCACACTTTAATATCAGATTCCTGAACAAATATGTAATTACATATAAATCCTAGCCCTATTGATAACGCTATCACCGAAACGAATGGATTTCGTCAGTGAAAGAATGTTGGGCGAATGGGGCCAGGGATTCCTCCTTAGAAGGATTCCCAAAACCTTGATTTTTAAACTACAAAGAATACTTTTCAGAATACGTAATAATGTATTTTTTAAATTTCTTCTTAAATTATAAGATTTAAAAACCATTGATATAACTTCTGTCCTAAGAGCTTGTAAGTAATTTTAATAGCTTTTTATGGAAAGATGTTCTAGGGGTTTCCCCTGGAAATTTTCGGAAATTTGATCCTCGACAAAAGGGTCGAACAAATTTTTTTTGCCTAAAAATACCTACTACTGATATTTAGAATACTTTGGCGGTCCAGGAAATAACATCTCGAGGTCTAGATGCTATAAAAAAGTAGAAAGTTAATTTTTTCTGGACTGTTATATACAAATAAAACAACACCTTAATTTGTTAGAACATTTTATTTATCTAAATTCTACAATTTGATTCAACAGTTAACGTCATTTCGCCGGTAAAAATCACAGACTAGATTCGACGAAAAACATCGCTTGCATTTACAATAAACAATAATTCCTTAAAAACTCCCGGGCCTATTTTTCAAAATGTATACACATAAATCATACACTCCCAACACAAGTTCATTTCACAAAGTACAGTAAAAAATCGTTATATTTAAGGATACTTGTGAAACAGTACAGTTTCTTCCATTTTTAGCCCGTGACTACGTTGTAAATTTTTCCCATCCCATTTAAAAATGTTATTAGCTAATTTATTATTATTTACAAGCGCTATTTTTGAGTAAGTTATACTTATAACAAAATTAAACTAAATTAGTTTTTACTAGTTTAAGTTGTTTTGCCGTTGAGGAAATTAGATTGCACTAATGTATAAACAAGTTTTTACCTCACAGAGGTTTATGCCGTATACATATAGGAAATGATATATTTACAGATGACAGGATGCAAAAATGTTATCAATGATAACTGAATTCATGTAGTTCAGTGATTCTTTGAATACAGTCAAGTGATGTACTTAACACTTTCATGCGTTTAAAAAGTTCCGTGGGCTTTTGGAAAGTGGGGAGAACTCGAGTAAAATTTTATCTACAAAATTTTTTACAACTTGTTCGTTCTCATAGTAAATAACTGGGGAGAGTTATCCCATAAACTATTTCTTACATAAGTAGTGTTAAAAAGTAACGTTTTACTGCTTTTAAATGATTACTACTTTTTTTATTTGTTAATTTTTAAGGCAAAAAAATTATGTGTTTTTATTTAATTTCTGTAGCTTCTTTGTATACTGGTTATGGTTAGTGTTTTATAAGTAGGGTTATTTTTAGTGTTTTTAAAGCTAAACATCTGATCTGACATTGCCTGCTGCAGCCGCCGCATTAATAACTAAATTATAAGCACCATAGCAATAAAAGCCCGACAGTTGTTGAAATAAACTGAAAGTACAATTTATTTTGTACATTCTAAATGCATATGGTGAAACTCTGCAGTTTTTTCTAGAAAAAAAATGAACAGTTTTGACTTTAACTTAGATTTGATTTATACTCGAGTTCAGTAACCAAGTGTCACACCCAAGAAACTGCCTTCTCATCAAGTAAAGTCCGACCTCCACGAGAAAACTTTTTGGCGTCGTACAATATTGAGGTGGTTTTCATGGGGAAAAACGGATAATTCTACTCAATTTTGGAGATGATGGTAATTCATTAAACGCCAAAAAAACCAATTCTGTGTGTCCTTCATACAGATTTGAACTTCTTTTCAAAGTTTTGTTTTTCTGAAGGAAATTTTTTTCGTGGCGGTCGGACAATACAGATCCCACACGGGCCTCTTGAAAAGGTAGATTTGCTCCCTATGCAAAACAGGATCACTCTTCGTTGTGGATTATGGAGCAACTGCCCATTGTCAATTAAAGTATCCTCCATCGGTGGACTGCAGTTATCTTCCTTTTAAGGATCCGCAGTCAGTGATATGGTTAAGTGCAACTGTAAGAGTGAACGATGTCTAGTGTTGTTGCTGCTGTGGTCTGATCATGCCGTTGATCATGATGTTGGCCAGAGCATTTCTTCGTCTCTTCCAAGTACCCAGGTCTTTGGCATGGTACCTCAGCTGCTTCAACCACTCCGTTGTGTCACTGTGGCATTCAGCCTGTAGGAAAATAAGGTATTTAGTTACAATTCGGGAAAATTTCTGAATATTATTTACTAAGGCTCAGAAAATAGCAAGAAATATAAATACCTCACTTTTACTTTTACTGACATTAAATCGTGATGACACTAATTTTGCTTACAAACTTTATTTGTGTTTAAAATTATTTCCAAAGCTAGCTGAATTAACGCGAGACAAAATTTGTATAAGAATGATTTTTAGCAAAAATACAGCCATGCTATTGTTATAGTGATTTTTTCAGCGAAAAAGTGTTTATAGTTTTATTAAAAAGAGAAAGGAATCAAATCCTTGGAAGTCGTTAAGGTCAAGTTCTAAACTTTAAACCAACAAAACTATAGTCTGTTAATTTAGAATAGGCCAGTGAAACAACAGTGGTTAGTGGTAACGCTCAATAACGCCTAATAACGCTCTTTCCGCAACCTGAGTGAACGTGAACGATTCTTTTACAGTATTTTTAAAATTTCAGTTTAGGCTGCCTAGTAATTGCACAAGGTTTCTAGGAGAATTACAATAGTAGCGGCTTCTTATACATTACGTCTCACCGGCCTATTCTAAATGAACAACTGCAACTCTAAAAAGCAGAAAATAATTAATGAGATAAACTAAAAAAGTATTTTTAAAATGGACTAAAAAGTATGAAATAATATTTTTTAACTCCTTGTTAAAAATGATAAACGTGGGGATAATGCAATAGGTGTTATTCATCAGCTACTACTCTTGGCACTCAATTTACCTACTATCTATGCATGATAAGGCGGCTGCCACACTACATCAAATACGACGCCAGTTCCATTAATCAAGTTGGAGAGTTTCTAAAAATACTCTTTTCTTTCTTTCTTTTATTTATTTATACAGGATATATCATAAATATGCATTAAGTATTTTGATCGAATCTTATATAAATACTTTTATGAGTATTTGTAAGTAACTGACAGCATGAAAGAGATAAAGTTAGGTTGCTTGCCGTTGTCTGTATAAATTATTTACATTTTCAATAACATTTTAGTTTTTAACTAAATAAAAGAAATATCTCGAAGAACTGCAGTTTGCTTTCAAATTTGAGATATTTGAAATTTAAATACGGAAGTTAATTTTCAGAATAAAATTTTTGGATTCAAATTATAATGTTATTACATATTATAATATTTTCCCAATCAGAAGACAGATTTTTTTAAGGTTCTGGATGTAAATTTCTTCAATTGCGTTATAATTAAATAGTACAATAAATTGGGGAACTTAGACTAATTCCTAAAAGAGCGAGATAAGAAAACATACTTTTAGAAATATAGACTCTTTTGTGGTGTATTCCTGTATTTCAATGATATCTTCGTCTTCTAATTCAGCACTTATGATACAAGAACCAAGATGCAATGGATCCTAGGTAAAAAAAATTAATATAAGCAAAATATTCATGATAAACTATATTTGAATTTGTGTAAACTTAATTTTAAAATGGTTACGAGGTCTCCAACATCATGTATATGAATAAATAAGAATGAGTATTAATATTATGTATGTGAAAGTGTATAAATATATGCATATAAATTTTTGCATCATAAGAATGAAGTTAATACTTTATGATGCAACTTATATTTTAACGATTAAATTGTAATGAACTTAAGCTATTGACGTTTCACACATGGAATACTTAAAATAAGGGTACGTCCTAAAACATCTAATCCGCTACGTTTTAATTAAGCACTTATAATAAAGAATTTCAAATCTATCGCTGGATTTTGTCGGTTGTTTTCTAAAAAATCTAATTAAGAACTATTAATGATACAAATAAGAATTAATTTATTCAGTTAAGGCTGTAATAAACATCATATTTATAATGGATAATTGTAGTTAAATTTTTTTAATCTTAATGTGTTCAGAATGGCTTAATACCTCCAAAAACATTTTAATTTACCTTTCAAAGCCCTAAATTTTAAGTTATATTTTCAATTAAAAAAGGCTTCTTTTCTGTCTGAGCTGAAACAATTTGTGACGTTAAATGTGACTTGCTCCCGCTTGTTGTAAGCATTCCGCTTTGACTGACTGGAAAGACTGAGCTCTAGTTTTTTTATAGCCAAGTGTTTCGATGAAAGTGTTTCGTTCCACATTTCCAAGAGGCACCTGTGATGTCACATTGTTAGGAGCTTTCTGTATTAAAATATGTCATAATTACCTTTAAAAAAGTTTGTGGGAAAAGAGAAGCGTATTTTTGGAATCAGGAGATAATTTTTAATAAATTAAAATTGAATATTTAGAATTTTAAGATATGCTGAAATTCTCCATTACAGCTACTTTATGAATCCAACAAACTACTACTTCAACTTGCTGACTTCAACCAAAGTTTATTAAAAAACAGGGTTGGTTGGGGGTCCTTTAGGAACATTTCTGAAGCTTAGTAGAAATTTTTTGAAAAGATTCAATTTGAACTTATTGTCTTGTTTTTTAGGACTATACTAATAAACAAAAATTTGTTATCAGTTTCTAAAATAATGTTGTACATATTTCTTAGCAGGGATTCCATCCCTGATTTTTACATCCCAGCACCCATCTGATTTTAAAAAAATCAGATGGGTGTTTCAATTACCCCATAAGAAGGGGCAAGTGGGCCAACCTCTTTATTAACATTGAAAGCAAGAAAAACTTCAGAGGGGATAAGTGGGTCTTACTTGATAAACAAACCATTATTTTATATTTAATCTATATAATCATAAAAGATGTGAAACAAAACTCAATATGCATAACCCATCAGTGTGATAAAACGTAATCATGCATCATCGATGCGATTACGTGTGAAATGTCCTGTACGTATATAAGTTTGAAGGAGATGACTTTCCCCAAATAATCCAATATCACATGGTATTGGTACATTATATTTTTAATGATTATTTATATAATTATAATGTAAATATGATTTTTAGGAAATATTAAGTGAGCTTCTCAATTTTCACTTCGGGCAAATTTTAGCTTTTATTCTTATTGGATCCTAGCTTTTGGCAGGTGGTACTATATTTTTGAAGCTCTCATATGTGTTTGTTTCAATTGATGTCTTGGGGCCCTGAAAATTACAATACAGGAACTAACATTTGTGTCATTATTCTCCAAAAATCTAACTAGCCTTAACTTTTGGACACGAGTGTAATTTATTCAGTTAAGGCTCCATAAAAGACATCCTACTAATAATTCCAGCTACTCTACGAATCCGACAAACTACTTCGAGTAAATTTCATTGAGGAAAATACAGCTCACATTACCGATACTAACGTCACATTCACATTAACAACGAAAAATATCCATTTCAAAAATAAAAAAAACAAGCAAGCAATCACCCTGGCCAGACTGTAGCGTCCGTTCTTCTCCTTGACCAGCAGCAGCGTGGCGTCCTCGATGCCCGAGTTCCTGGGGAAGAGGATGCTGTTCTCCTGCGCCAGGTCCGGCCTGTAGAGGCTGTTGGGGCGGCCCTTGGTGGCCAAGAGGGCGTGGCTTGAGGTGAACTTGAGGGCCCTCCCCCTCCGGGACTTGGTGAAGTCCACCGCCCCGCTGAAGGACAGCCTGCCCGCCATCACGAAGCGGATGTCCTCCTTGCTCCACTCCAGCACCTCGATGGCCATCTGAGGAAATGGGGATGTTACTGGTAATGTGTGATACGCCGGCATTCTTCAGAATGCCTTGGAGTTGTATGTAATGCCTTTCGTTTTTAGGCAAAGTGTGAAGTATGGTGCTTGTTTTTTCCTAGAGCCGGAGTAAAATTGGTGCTTGCAGCAACAACGAACTAACTCCAGCAGCTTTTCATTGAAGTTAGCTTCCCGTTGTTGCAAGCCCCTCACAGTCGCGTATTTTGACTCTGCCCGAGCGAACAGCAAAGTGCAACTGACAAATTCTTACCCCGAAGCACACGTTATAAAACACCCGCACTTCCATGTGATATTGGAAATTAAGCAGAGATATATTTCATACTTGGCAGGTTTCTCATTTGGTGTTCTAAAAATGTCTAGGAAATTCGAAAAGTATTACATTTTTAAATTTAAGAACTGTTGACTAGGTTTACACAAAGCATGATTTTTTTTAGTACTCAATAACAAATTTGTGACAAAAATATATTTCCATAAAAACTATTAGTGCTTAATTTTTTGTTCAATATGTTTAACATGGGAACAGAAAAACTAGGTTAATTCTTCCAAATGAAATTTCAATCAAACGATAGACATTTAAACACAGACAGGTCCTAACCATAAAAAATAAATATTTTATCGATTAAAAACCTAAACCACGAGAAGAGTGAAAAGTGTCACTAATCAAAGTGTAAAAACAAGTTTAAAGTATATTAAAACCAGAGAAACTTTATAATAATACTTAATAAGGAAGTTGCATGTGTCAGATTTTCAAAAACAAACAAGTGTTACGTATGGTTTTTTGTATGGTAAAATGAAATATCTAGTCAGTTTTTCAAAAAAATGTACAGGTAATTAAATATTTTAATTTAAAAGTCGAGAAAAAAACACTTGACTGAAAACGTTTATTGTTTAAACTTTAAGATGACGTCAACAATAATACCATCAACTCCATTGCTTTACAACAATGTTTATTATAAGATGACGTCACATCCAAACTCTTGGCGTTTTCGCGCGCTTTTAAAAAGGGGATTTTTGTTAATTTTTTCGGCAATCAAAAAATTTCTCTATCGGCTTCAAATTTTGGGTAGTTACTTATTTTTGCAAGAGGATCGATAAAAAAAATAAAAAAAAATCATGCAACTTCCTCATTGATGTATAAAAACTGTTTATTGAATAAAATTTGTTTATTAACTGCGTCAAATGAGGAAGTTGCATGATTTTTTTTATTTGTTTTATCGATTCGTCTTGCAAAAATAAGCAACTACCCAAAATTTGAGGCCGATCAAGACATTTTTTGATTGCCAAAAAAATAAACAAAAATCCACTTTTTAAAAGCGCGCGAAAACGCCAAGAGTCTGAGATCATCGTATGTTGACGTCATCATACGATAAACGTTGTTGGAAAGCAATGGTGTTGATGGTATGATTGTTGACATCTTTAAACAATAAGCATTTTCAGTCACGTGTTTTTTCTCGACTTTTAAATTAAAATATTTAATTACCTGTACATTTTTTGAAAAATTGACTAGATATTTCATTTTACCATACAAAAAACCATACGGAACACTTGTTTGTTTTTGAAAATCTGACCAATGCAACTTCTTTATTACCATAAATTTTAAGTAAGGTGCATGAAAAACATTGATTAATATTGATCTTAATATATGAAGCTAGAGAAAGCAAACTTTAAAAATAGTTGCAATGAGAGAAAAATTTCATATTCTCGTTTTATTTGAAGACATGGAACGAATTTAGAATTTTTTCTTGTAGATTATAACTTTTAAGAGATTGAGTTTAAAGTTTGGATTTTTTTCACATTGATAAAATATTTTTGAATCTGTGCAAAATTAATATGTATTTTAAATACATTAAAATATTTTAAGAAATAATATTTTGTATAATTTAGTAATAAATGAACATTATTAAAAATTATAGTTAGGTCTAAATGTAACTAAAATTGAAAGCATTTATTTTACTAAAATAATACTATAAACTATGTATAAATATGCATTACTAGTTCAAAAATCATCTTGAAGTGAATATTTATTAAAAAAAATATGTATACCTTTCTAAGCTGAATGCTTCCGATATCAGATATATTCGCCGATCGCCTGTGGTTAGCTGAGATATTTGAGATCCTCCTCCAGATCTTCGTCCCCGTGATGCCTTTTGTTTGCTAAAAACAAAAGAAAATTTAAATGTGTCCTTCCTCCATCAAATTTTCGGATATCTAATTTCATATCCGTAATGTTTGCTTTACGCAATAAAAGTATGCTTGCCACAAAACTAGTTTTACAGGAGAAATCAGCTGTGCAGGTAAGTTTCAAGAAAGGCATGTTGCCGGTTGAAGCAACTTTTTTCCAAAGGGAAATCCATTGGTTAAACCGGGAATCACTGATTACAAAACTATAAATTCTTAGTTCATTTCATTAAAATTTTTCTATTCCAAAAGTATTACATTAAAGCGTTTAATTTAATGACCAAAAATTTTCAATAAAATTAGATAAAAATAAAGGAAATGATTACAATTAGCACATTTGATATAATTAATAACATGAAAATAACTTCCAAATTCGAAATTTGATTTTAAGCTCTTAATAATAATTAATACTAGTTTAAAAGCATAAATATTAATGTTATTAAAAATAAATATAATATAATTTGAGTCTGTTTTATTTAGTTTTTAGTAATTTTTAGGCTAGGCGCGCATTGAAGACTTTATCGTGGCGACTGGAATATAATTGAATCGTCAGTTTGAAGAAGGGTTTAAGTCCAAAAGATGACAAAGTGACTTTTTGTGTTCAAAAAAATCTCCAAGCTTTGCTCTACAAATGGGTGAAAAGAGGGGAAAAATAACTAACCCCCATAGAGAGATATCGCCCCTTAAAGTTGTGAAATCGATGCCCATTCATTGTATTTTTTAAGTTAATTTGGAATTAAAGTTAATTTGTCTTTCTTTTTATACTCTTTGTGCGTAAACTAAGTTAAAATAAAATTTTCTCTTAATTTCAATTTTTCCAAACATTTTTTATGCAGGGAATGTTTGACTCCATTCATATTTACTCACTCCATTGATACTGCTTTAATAACTCAATTTCACTATAATTTTGAATTTTATTTGTCTTATTCTTTTTATTCCACCCTTTTGTGGTGTAAACTTAGGAGAAATATAATTTAAATGTGAATTTAAGGGTTTCTTAAAGAATTTTTCATCAGAAAAATTTCATAAGGTGGAAGAAGGGAATAAGTCCATCAACTTATTTTGACTGTAAAATATTTTTGAATATACTTATATTCGTTTTGATGATTGCTCTGTTTTCCAAGTAGGGTTCTGAACTCCTAATTTAATGGTTATACAACGAAAATTCCATTACTTTTACAGCTTGTTTCGATTTTCTCAAAACTTGGTTTTGGGACTTATTCCCAAAACCAAGATAGAGCGCGCGCATTAGGCGACGAGACTCTTGGCCGATTGCTAAGAGTCTCGTTATAGAAAACCATTGCTCTCGAGTGACAGTTATGTTCCGCGACAAAAGTATTCAGTGCGCGCCTAGCCTTAATCTAGGTTAACATGCTTTTTTTTATGAAAAAAAAAATAAAACTGTGAGTTCGATGATGCATGATTTATTTGATTTACACAATTTCGAAATGTGATAAGCAAGTAAACAGAAATTAATTTCAGTCAAACTTGGAGGAAAACAAGCAACATTCTAATTTAAATATAAAGTTGCCAGAAATATAATAAATACTAAAAAAGTCACATCTGCAAATTGCATAGGTAAATTTTAATCTGAATTATTGAAAGAGGTCCGCAAAACACAATATGATTTTTTAAGAATACATAATAGAATTTGATTTTTATTTTTTAAATGTAAAATTGTTGCAAAGAATAAAAAGAGAAAAATGCATAGAAATATTCCACAAATTGCAACAAACTATTAAAAATATAGAAGTAATTCTAAAGCCACACAAATCTACAAAACGATAGAACTTTTTGCAACACACGAGGATAAAGCTTCCAACTTTTCTCAAAATCCAACCACTCTAAAAAAAAAATCCCACAAAACTAAAACCACAACGGCACACATCCTCAACACGAGAGGTCCCCAACATACTCACTTTCTCGCATCCACCGAAAGAGCACCTCTTTCCCAACGGATCCGTACCACCAATCTGATCCCTATGGGCGACAACTGGCGCGAATCCCGAAATCCTCAAGTTCCGCCAAGGCGCTGTAACCACCGAGAAGAGCATCGCGGCAACTTCTTTGGGGACGGCGGGGACCGGGGCTCGATTTATGCCCTCTCGGCGAGTATTATGCGGGCCTTGACGTCGCCAAGTTGGCGCGCATTTGGGATGAGGGGATGCGGGTTGTGGTGATGGGGAGATGGAGTGTGACGTGAAGATTATTGCATATGAGATGCTTTTACATAATGTCATTGATGATGTCGCGTTGAGGTTGCGTCCGTGGTTTTTTTTTTGATGGATGGTGTTTGTCGGGTGTTATTAAGGTTTTGTTGGGTAACTGTATTAAGTGAAAGCAATCTTTCCTGAATCGGTGGGTGATGTCTGATGTAATGAATGAATCTAATCTTATTGTAAGAGTCGGGAGAGAATGGTATCAATGAATGCAATAGACGAAGTAGTTTACTGACCCCTACTGCTAAACTAAAAATCCCAATAACTATCGTTAAGAGTTAATTGCTTATGATTAATTTTTAATTACCATTAATGATTAAGTTTTTAGGTAAAAGAGGGTAAGAGATAAAAAAAACTTGTTACATCGGTCTATAAAAAGAGCAACAAGATATATTCCAAAGTCATAATAGTAAAATCAAAAATATATTTTTTAGGTAACTCTATATATTTAGTCTTGTTGTAAAAGAGCCTAATTACAACATGTACTATCGATTGTTAGGTGGTATCTTTGTATACTTAAGCCATAGGCCTTTCAATATATTTAAGTTATTAGTTTTGTGTACTTTTAAACCATCTTAAATTGTGAAAATTTTATCTCTTCAAATTCTGTTTACTGTTCATGAAAGTTTGATAAACCCCTCGTTCAGTCACTTCTTCATAGTTTCCCCTACATGTGAAGTAATTTCTAATAAACTATGAATCTGCTTGAAACTCTAACACAGCAATAGAAATTATTTTTGAAGTTTTTAACGGTCTTTTTATTGGTGCAACTTTTATCCTAGGCCATACTAAAGCCCTGGATACTCTACCTTATCCAGAGGTAGAGTACCTATCCTTAAGGTAGAGTATCTAGGGCTTTAGGCCATACTACATAGTTTCTTTTACCAAAAAATAAATAACATCTTAAAAAGATTTAGAGCCTAATATCTGACAGGTATATCACGTTAAGTGCAAAATTAAGAGTACCCAAAGTAGATCAATGACTTTTCTAACACAATCCCCAAAAATTATAGCAAAAATTACTTTCTGTTTTGATTTCCACTAATGTATCAAGAACATAAAAATTAAAGCGAGATGTCTTGATCCGCCAGCGAGTAACACAGTTGACAATCAATGATTTTTTTCTGACTTTTCCCGCTGAAAAAACCCCCTCTAACAACCCAAGTGGCGCCGATGAACTCAAGGAAGCTTACGAAAACTTTCGCTTGCATCCTTCCCACGTTTCGTTTTAAAGAAAAACAACAGATTCCCTTCAGTCAGTTACGACTCGCTTTGGAAAAACAAAACAAGGCGAGCTATTTTACGCGAACAGTCTTTTAACGCACCGGAATAGTAACCGTGACGACGAAAATAAAAATGGCACGGGAGTGGGAAAATTCGAACGCATTCCTGTCCGTCTTCACACGAGGGGCCGGAACTCGAATGCAATTTGTTCCTTCCTCTTTTCGTCTGTCAGTCTCCTCGGGATCTCAATTTGTTTTAATTTAGTATCAACCATGTCGTAGGAATTTTTTTTCATCGCGTGTATTTAGTTTCGCTGTGACAGAAGAGGGGGAGAGAACATCTTTCTTTTTACACCTGACTCGTTAGGTGAAACTTATTTACTCACAGACGATTCAGAGGATCGTTTTTAAGCGAAATTCGTCTTATAAAGGATTTTTTCTTTTTATCCCTGGTTTAGGATTGTTGATTGAACCACTTGGGGTATAAACGATAAAGAGATAGGGTACTTATAATTTATGATATGTTTTCTTATAATTGGAAAAGGTATCCTGAAAATTTTCGGTTTTATTGTTTTCAACTGATTTGATCGTAAATTTTAGAATACATATAGCATCTTTTCAACTTTTAAATGAAAATACATAATTGTAGTTTTCATTATTCATAAACACAAACTCTACAACAATCCTGTCAAAATCTTCTTCCCTAAAGATACATACTTAAAAAATAAAGTTACTCGGGGGAATTCCAATTTTTAGTTTGAGGTAAGGATGGTGAGAAAATTAGGGCAAACACCAAATCTTCGGCAAAAAAGGAGGAAAACAAAACTCCTTCTCCTAAGCTTGTTGATGTATTATAGTAAACACCACCACTTTGGTCCAGAGTAAACACAAGCGGCTTCCTTACACTAAAATCCACCCAAGTACCTACTCTGTCTTCTATTTATCCTCTTCTGATTTGCCCAGGGGGTTATTGGCGCGATTCCTAACCCTACCCGGATGTCCCTCGGTAAACACCCGAGAGACGGATGGTGTTGACGATCGTGAAAACGCAGCCGCGTACCCGGTCCTAAAGTTAGGATGCAAAACAAACAGCAGAATATCTGGTGGACTTAAGTGCGAAACTAGCCTTTCAGGCCGGAATCTGAGAAACAGGGGTAATAGGTTGGAGAAACATTTCGGAGTGCTTTGTGTATGGATCTTCTCAAGTGCTATCTCTTGTTTAAAGTTCAAGAGAGCTTTCGGGATTTTAGGAAGTTTGTTTTGGAAGGAAGAGTGGGAGGGTTTTATGTGTTATAAAACGGTTTCGAGTTGGCAGAAATAGAGCTTAACCTTGGTAAAGAAAAATCAGATTTTGCTGAAATGTGGAAGACGTAAAACTTGTGTATTGGTTTTGTAAGCATGACCTTACATGGTACATTTGAAAATTTACAGTTGGACTCAAACGCATGCATTAAAAATACATGCTTAAAAAAGAAGGTATATAACAATTGTAAACTATTAAAATAGTGTTGTAAAAATGCAATATCTCATGAACGCCCAATTATCTTGGAAATAATGTTAGTCATTAAGCATCCAATTAATTAGGTTCACTCTATTTACCTTTTTAGGATCATTCCATGGTTTTAGATTTCTGTTCTTTTGGCATTTTAGATTCCTTTTTTAAATCGCTTCCAGTTTATTTTATCCTTAAAAATCTGAAGCAATCATTCGAGTAATTTTTTATTTAAATCAATATAACTGTAAATGAACATCAATTTCCCCAGAATTCTATTTGTTCTGTGTTTTCTGATCAAGTAACAAAAGGGATGATAAAAGAGTGTCTTATACAAAAACTTTAAAGTACTTTTACTATATGTTGCCTATAGTAAACATTAAGGAATTCACGACATAGAATTGAAAGTAAACAATCGGTTTTGCTCTTAACACCAATTGAAAAAAACCCTCTTAGAATTCTAAAAGCAAAGAAATTTTTCATACCTGGTTTATGTGTTCAAGATGTAGCTCAATCTTGAGTTGAGCCTCCCTTAAAGATTCCCTGTCCTTATGATGATACGGAGTCACTTTATACAATCTATTTAACAACAGAGGGTACCTGCAAATAATAATTGTGAAATATTTCCCGAAATGGACCTACAATTAAGTTCCAATTATGAAGTTTCTCCTCTGATTCAAAAGTAATTTCTGTAGAGCTTAGCATATAAAGCGCAACATTTGGCAAAGCTAAAGAAGTAAAAGAAAAGCATTAGCGAGACAAACATGGACAGGTCATGGAAATTCATAAATGGTTGAAGCTCTGTACTAACGCAAAATATAGATGTAAATAATTGATTGTGAGTGAAATTTACAGCTTTTTATATAAAAAAGTATGGTGTATATGAACATGGTAAATACTGAAACGCAAGTTTAAGTCCGATATACATTGTATTTTTACATTTTGCTATGTAGTGTAAGAATTATACATTTGTTTAGGTTCATTAGATACTATTTTAATCAAATATATCAACATATATATTATGTATTAAATAACATATATCCTGAAAAATAAAATAAAATAAATAAACTTTTATTTAGTTACTTATGACTCGTTGGTGCTTCATGATTTTCTAGACTCCTTTTTTCCTAAAGAGCTAGCCAAAGGAACTATCATATCCATCATATAAAACATAATAATTCACTTTCTCGAGTTTGTTTCATAATTACAAAGAAATTTTCCTGATTGCTTGTAAACATTATTAACAAAAATGAACACAAGTCTGCAGTGCAGCTAAGCTAAATGACTAAAAAGAAGATTGTATGGTAAGCAAACAACACAAAGTAAATTAAAAGCATGTGAAGGCTAGCTAATTAATTACTACATTGAAAATTGAAATACTGTAAGCAACAACACAAACTAAAAAGAGCACATATAGCAACGGCGTGCTGGGTGTGTTTCAAGGAGGGTTACTTGGTGACTCTTTGCACAGGAACCATGAGGAAGGCCGATAGGTTCATCCTCCTCAGGAGAGGGTTCTCCATTTGTGACACTCGCAAGAAGATGCGCAAGAGCTCTTTTTCCTTCTCCATGTTGGTGAGCAGGACAGAGGCCGTGCCCTGAAACAACACATTAACGTGTTATTTGCGTGAGAATAAATTTCCACCTAATACGCATGAAAATAGATCAAGTCATAATTATGACATTGATATTTTTTGATCTCTTGATAGCATGGGTGCCCATACCTAAGGGCAAAGGGGGCCCTCCCCCCTTGCACCTGAAAAGTTACTTAAAATCTTCCTTTGACTTTAGTAAATCGGTTTTTATTAAACGTTTTTTATTGATTTTTAACTGTATTAATCTTTTTATTATGATTGTAAGCTAATTCAAAAACAAATTGTATATAGTTTCTAATAATTTTGACCACTAGCTATGCAATTTATATATGACCACTAAGATGCTAGTTTCTTACTTGAAAAAGGCGTTGGAGCTATCCTCTTTTAAAAGTCACAGTTTAAAAGCCAATTTTTAGTTGATACTTCCGAATTTTAGGCTAATTTTTTTTTAGTTTGCGGGTCCCTTTTAAATAATTATGAACCAACCCCACCTCCCTTAGAAAAAAATACGTAAGTCTAACTACGGAATTGACTTGCTAACTTGCAAAAAAATTTAATTGGCCGCCTCCTAAATTTAAACATGGGTGCCCATTAGGGTGGTTACAAAAACACCGAATTCCGAATTTCTTCGAGGGGACCCCCCTAAAATGTGACAATGGGCTAGAAAATAAGATTGGCAAAGTTTAAGCTCAATCAGATAATATTAAGACCCGCCTCATTGAGGTCAAAGTTCAGAAAAAAAGCGTAAAAACGTAGTTTTTTGCCCATAAAATCGGAACTATGCGTCCTAAAAATATAGTTCGCATCTCATTTCATAGTAAATTTTATTGGCTTGCAGATAGATCTCCTAAACTTTTTTTATTAAAATTTCTAGAGTGAAATATCAACATTTTTGTCAGGTAAGGTTGAAGAACTCCCTGTAAAGTTAGCTTTCCAGCAAGCTCGTAAAATCTTCTAATTATTCAATTAAAAAGGGTTTTTTGAACTTTTTTTTGGTGTTTTTCACTTTGTGCATCAATAAGTGTTCTTCAGTTAGAAGAATGAACGGATTGAAGGGGGCTCATGGGGGGCAGTGCCCCCCCCCCCCAATTTTTTCAGGAAATTCCGTTTTTATAATGGAATATCATGTTTCCAAAGCCATCGGGTACATATTGCCCCCTTCAAGGTTTCCAGTGTGCCCCCCAGGGTCCACTGCCTAAATCCGCCCATGGTTAGAAGTATTTTCAAAAGAATATGCAACAAATAATTAATTCAAAGTAGTAAAATTAGCAGTAAAAAAGAGGAAACGTAAATGTGGGAAATAACTTCAGGTAATCAAATATATTGAAGGAGATTAACATTTATTTAATTAGAAAAACAATTTGATCAGTAGGATAAGTTGAAATAAAAACAAATGAAATTTCAAACGAAAATTAAAGATAAGAAATAATATGTTCAGTTTTTTACATTTTTCTCTTGGTATTTTTCATTTTTGTGCATTATAAAGGTTTCAGTAGAGATATTTTCAAAAGAATATGCTACAACATATAAGTTTAAGATAGTAAAATTAGGGGGGAAAAGTGTAGATCTTTGGTTGAATACAATAAAGTAGATAAAGAGGTAGCAAATGAGGCATTGTCAAAACTAATAAACCATCTATGGTACCTCAGCTCGGAGCAAGTTGCCTTTTCATTTTTTGATGATACCTTGGAAAAAGAAGTAAAAGAAAGGATGGTAGTAAAATTAAGGTCCCAGGTAGAAAATGAAGAAGAGGAGCGTGATGAAAGAGACGTAATGAAAGTAAAACTCAACCTCCAAGAAGTTGATGAATTAATGGATAAAGAAATCGATTATTTTGTTTCTTCTAGAACTCTAAGTTTTTTAAGCGGTTTAAAATTGATACTGATTTTTTAAATACTGAGCCTGATGTATGGTGTGAAAATGAAAATTATTTAAAAGCTCAAAAAATAGTGAAAGGTTTAAGGATTGTTAATGACAATGCAGAGAGAGGAGTGAAACTAATCCAAGATTTCAACTCTTCTTTGACGAAAGACGAAGAACAGCGACAGTTTGTGTTACAAGTTGTATCTGAATGTATAGGCATATTTTTTCGGACTCATCAAAAGCTACCATATCTAAAATATTACCACCTTAATTTTTAGTTTAAAATAATACAGATGTAATTATATTTACAAGATTTGTAAAATTTTAGAGAACTGCAGAAAATATCTCATTACTCTATAGAAAACATTAAAGAATATTTTAAATTTTAACTTAAAATAAAGTTTCATTTGCAGTTCATCCACTTGTTGTAAATTGGTATTATTTATTCCAGATGTTTTCATTTTTGAATTTGTTAGGGTTGGTCCTTTTCCCTATTCTAGAAATAAATTACTTCTTATGTTTTATTTCAGTTTGTATTTATTTCAACTTATCCTACTGATCAAATTGTTTTTCTAATTAAATAAATGTTAATCTCCTTCAATATATTTGATTACCTGAAGTTATTTCCCACATTTACGTTTCCTCTTTTTAACTGCTAATTTTACTACTTTGAATTAATTATTTGTTGCATATTCTTTTGAAAATACTTCTAACCATGGGCGGATTTAGGTGGTGGACCCTGGGGGGGCGCACTGGAAACCTTGAGGGGGGCAATATGTCCCCGATGGCTTTGGAAACATGATATTCCATTATAAAAACGGAATTTCCTGAAAAAATTGGGGGGGCACTGCCCCCCATGAGCCCCCTTCAATCCGTTCATTCTTCTAACTGAAGAACACTTATTGATGCACAAAGTGAAAAACACCAAAAAAAGTTCAAAAAACCCTTTTTAATTGAATAATTAGAAGATTTTACGAGCTTGCTGGAAAGCTAACTTTACAGGGAGTTCTTCAACCTTACCTGACAAAAATGTTGATATTTCGCTCTAGAAATTTTAATAAAAAAAGTTTAGGAGATCTATCTGCAAGCCAATAAAATTTACTATGAAATGAGATGCAAACTATATTTTTAGGACGCATAGTTCCGATTTTATGGGCAAAAAACTACGTTTTTACGCTTTTTTTCTGAACTTTGACCTCAATGAGGCGGGTCTTAATATTATCCGATTGAGCTTAAACTTTGCCAATCTTATTTTCTAGCCCATTGTCACATTTTAGGGGGGTCCCTCCGAAGAAATTCGGAAGTCGGTGTTTTTGTAACCACCCTAGTGCCCATGCTTGAAAGACAGAAAATAGTTGCGTAGTTGAAGCTGTGTTGAGTTTCCAGTGTTGAAAATATAAAATTTAAAGTAGAAAAAGTTGCTTCTGTTCTTTTATAATTATGTAAGTGAAAATTATTACGTTTTAATCACAGAAGAAAATTATTTCATACAAACCTGTCTTATACAGTATACTTCAAACGCTCTAAGCATAGTCGTTGTCTCAAGAAAGATTTTTCCAATGTTCACAGTAGTATAGTCCTAGAAATTCAAATTTGAATTTAATGATGGCAAAAGGAAAAGTTGATAGCGGTTTAAAATAAGTATATTATTAGAGTGACAGGTATGTTTTTTGTGAACAAAATAATCACACACGTTGTACATTGAAACTTTAAAAATTCAAGCCCTTTAAAATAATATTTCTTAAATATCTATAATAAGTTAAGCAACTATTTATAAAAATTTTTTACACATTAACAGTTTTAAGCATTATTAATTTTATAAAGAAACAAAGTTTAAAGAAGAAATTAATAAAAATCCTGTTACATGAAATTAATTTTCTATCGCATCAAAAATAATTGTTGAAATCCATAACTATTATTAAAATCCATTTCCCTTGCTGTTTCACTAATTTGAATTATTCTGTTTATCACAAGAACTGTTTTAAACATATCTAATTGTAATTTAAGACAAGAGAATGCTATCTGGGAACTGATGAAAACATAAAAACTCCATCAACATCTTTCTTTCCAAAAGCATCTTTTTATTTCCAGGCGAATCATAATTTGTTTTGTTCATTATTTGTTCGTGTAATATATGTATATATAATAAAATTGAAAATTGAAATTGAAAAAAATTGAAATTGAAAAGCAGATCTGTTGTGGAGTGAAAACTGTTTACGACATAATGTACCCATTTTACTTGATTCAAAATCAAGGCAAACACTACAGGACAGTACTTAACGTTATTAGGAAAGAATGCATCATACTTGATTAATTTTTTAACTCAACAGATATGCATAATTTTGTATAAATAAATTTATGCAGACTACAACTTGATGTGTAATATGAATAAATTTAGTTTTTAAAGCTTAAATTTAGTAAAATATAAGCGGTTTGTTTTTTAGTTTACTAACATGATGATTAAAACCAAACTAGATTAAGCAAAGCTGCTCCTTTTTTTTACCACGTTTTTATTAGGTCGCTTTGTTGTCTGTCTGTCTGTCTGTTCGGGTGGAATTTAGAAATCGATTTTTAACTGACTTCCCAAAGAGGTAGAGACTTGAAATTTTGAACACAGATCAGATATGGATGACAATGCAATATTATCTCGTTGTTTTGGTTAAATTTGCTTCCCCTGAACCCCCAGGGGGGCTTTCGGGTGTATTTTAAAAATCTATTTTTAATTAACTTCCCGAAGAGGTTGTTGCGACAAATAGAGAAATCCAACAATGAAAATAGATGAAACAAACACATGTTAACAACAATGTGTTAACAACAATGATTAACAACAATGCAAGTAGTCTAGTGACTAACAACAATGATTTTGAGGTTCTGTTTTGAAAATAGGATGAGTTAGAATAGCAATAGCTCTTCTGGAAAATATGCATGAAAATAACTGTAAATAGTCTATATTAAAATTAATAGCCTGAATAAACCATTATACTTTCAATTTAATAACTTGCAGTTTTTTCTACAATAGTCTTAAATAGTTAATCATCACGGAATACGAATCATATATGGAATGACCCCAAGAACGTCGGCCCTATATAGAGACACGAAAAAGACCCCTAAGTGATTCGTGAAAGAGGTAGAGACTTGAAATTTTGAACACAGATCAGGTATGGATGGCAATGCAATATTATCTCGTTGTTTTGGTTAAATTTGCTTCCCCTGAACCTCCAGGGGGGTTTTCGGGTGAAATTAACTTCCCGAAGAGGTAGAGACTTGAAATTTGAACACAGCTTAGATCTGGAGGACAATACAATATTATCTCGTTATTTCGGTTAAATTTGCTTCCCCTTAACCCCCAGGGGGGTTTCGGGTGAAACTAACTTCCCGAAGAGGTAGAGACTTGAAATTTTGAACACGGTTTAGATCTGGATGACAATGCAATATTTAAAACCACAAAAAACATTTCAAATCATCCAAAATGAGTTAAAACCAGCTTCAGGGGTTAAGTCCGCTACAATGCTTTGTAAAAAGAAACATCCGTCTTTAATATACATTGTTTTGTTGCCGCAAACAAACCAAGCATCATGTCATCCAATAAATAAGGCCTACTTGCTTGGCGTTTGCAACGTCGTAACTGGACTTAAAACAACTAGAAAGCTGTTTTAAGAAGCATCGAGTTTCACTCAACACTCCTCCAGTCGATTCGGCAAATCGTCAAATTCAGAGATGGTATAATCTCGTTTGGGGGTGTTTTTCGTGGATCCCTTAACTTTTCTTATCGGTAAATTAAATACTGATGCCAGGATGAACATTTCGGACTGTTAGATTCTTCTCACCTTCTGTCAATTTCATAAAATGGACAAATGTTACTTTCTGGAAGGCAATGCTTTCTGTCATGTTTGAGCCTCTGTCAAGCAGGGGGATCAATATATAGATGTGGAATTTTTTCTATGGCCCCTTCCGAGACCCAAAACAAACCCTAGGAAACATTTTTGAGACAACATAACGGAATATTTATGGAGTGGGGGAACCACGGTCAAAATCTACAACTTAGACAGCAATGTTCTCAAGGCAGAAATGGACACAAATTTCCAAAATTGAGTATCAAAATATTGTTGAGAATATGCTTAGAAAGGTCAATAATGATATTGCAGCACGTAGAAGTTAATCACTTCAAACTAAATCATTTATTTTTTCAGTTGAAGCATCACACCTTGGTGTCCGGTCAATTATTGTAGGGTAGTGTATAATCTACGAAAAAAAAAACTAAAAAGCAGAAAATAATTTATTAAATAAAAAAAACTTTTTAAAAACCACGTTTTTATAAAATGCACTAAAAAGTATAAAATAATTGTTTTCATTAAAATGCACTAAAAAGTATAAAATAATTTTTTCTAACTTCTTGTAAAACGAAAAACGTGGGGCTCATGGATTATATAGGTACTTGGTATTATACGAATGAAGCTGATGAATTATCTGAATTTAACACAATTTCTTTCATAATATAATTGATACACATTTAATAAGGTTCTCGCGGTGCTCTTTACACCGTATTAAATCAGATTGTAGTACAAACTATGTCAAGTTTACGTAATTGCTACTATAAGTTATAGCGGCATTACGTCATACAAGATGAAAATAATGGACGAATCGTGAATGTTTGTGCTGTTTAGTTATAATCTAATGCATGAGCCCCACGTTTTTTGTTTTACAAGAAGTTAGAAAAAATTATTTTATACTTTTTAGTGCATTTTAATGAAAACAATTATTTTATACTTTTTAGTGCATTTTATAAAAACGTGGTTTTTAAAAAGTTTTTTTTATTTAATAAATTATTTATTTCTAATTTTCGTTTCAGTAAACTTTCTTGACCGTAATTTTTTTAAAGAGGAGCCATCATTCCATCATGAATGAAATAAAATCAACACCTTCAGAGTTCCTTACCCTTCTTTTTACTTTTCAGTAAAATATACACTCTCGAAAAGTTTTATTATTGAATGAACTTGTGCGGATAAAAAAAACCTGTGGCAAAAATAGTTATTTTCTGAAAGGTAAATATCACGCATAGGAATTTTGGTAGACATCCAATACAAATTTCAGTAAATAATAATGAAAAGAGTAAGTTGGCAATACTCGGTAAACAAGATGAAAAATAGCCCCCCAAGTTGTCTACAATAGTTTAGTAGAATGGTGCCGTTTCTTGTAGCAACTTGCCGAAGTTTCTTGAATGAAATATTGAAAAAGACTCCATTCACAGCACATAAGCACCAATTTATAACCCTCCATTTTTTCATGTTGAGTTATTACACAAGCTGGAGTATTCAGGGCAAAGCTTAGAAAGTCGCCATTTGAAAAATAAACCTGTCTTCTTAGATATTCCCATTTAACTGCTTTTAAGATAAAATGGCCTTGTGAGAGAAATCGCCTTTCTTGCATTTCTTTCAAACAAATTAATTAAAAAAAAATTACAAGAAATTTTAAACTATCAATATGGCTAAAAGGTTTGATTAAAACTTGCTGCAGGACTTTTTCATTTTGAACTTAACTAAACAATTCTTGGGGATACTAATATTTTTGTGTTTTTTATCATTTAGTCATGTAAATATCCCAAAGGAACACTTTGAAAAACTAAATTATTTTCTGTCAATGTACGTACGTTTCAGAAGGAAAACAACTTTCAACTCTTGTTGAAACTATGCTTGAAAATATTACAATAAAAATTCGATAATATTTAAACAAAATCTGAAACTATGGATTTAGATTTTACTGATTTAATGTGTCAAAAAAGAAAATGTATGAACTTATTCACAGGTGTTTTTAAGTCGATTGATATTTCTTTGTTTTGAGTTCCAAAGGTTGAAAATTTTTATGTATTACTTACTGTATATTTATTTAGTACGTAATAGTAAATCATGCTATTTAAAAAGACAAACTTTATTGATTAATTTTTGTAATCAGAAGCTCTTTTTATTAATACTAGGGGGCTCTGCCCCCTGCTCGCTATCGCTCACCAACCCCCGGAACTGCTTCGCAGATCTTTGAAGATCGCTTCGCGATCTTAGCGAGCAGAGCGCGCTTGATTCATCTCAACTATCCAGTACAACCTGGAACTTGTCTGCTTATAGTCTGTTTATTTAGAATAGGCGCCTGAAAAAGGATCAAAAACGCTCAACAATGCTTAATAACGCTCATCAGACAACTTCAATGACCGATTGTTTCTAAAGTATTTTAACTACTTCTGCTTAGGCTGACTTGTCATTGCAGAAGAAAATTTTTTCGAGGATAATTAGAATAACATATGCTTCTAATACATTACGTCTCAGGCACTAATTCTAAATGAGCAGAGTGTAGTTGATGATCATTTAATATCGAAACTTCTTATCTCTGAAACTTTTCTAAAACTTAATTCGGATCATTACCATGAAAATATCAAAATAAAACTATTACTGAAATATTCCTTTTTAAATTATCAATAATTTAATGGATAGGGGGCTACCGCCCCCTGCTCGCTTACGCTCACCAACCCCCGTAACTGCTATGCAGCTCTTTACAGATCGCGAAAATCCTCTTCCTTTCATCGGCACAAATAACACTCAAAATAGCTAAATTATTAATTTCTCTAGTACTATTTCAAAAAATATCGAAGTATCTTTAAAATATTATTAAACAAGTCTATACTATATCGCTTTCAAACTTAGAGCAAAAATGTGCACCTCAAAACTTTAAATTGAAATATCCGTGCTCGCGACAATCTAGTGAACAGGCAAATATAAAATATAAAAAAAATAAACACGTCTGATAAAGACCTACTAAAACTATGAAAAAAATGAAACTTTGATGCTTAATAATTCCAAAACTAATTAGAATTTTTTAAGGAATTAAACGGCAATCTCTTTCTAAAAAATAAGAATATAAGTGTTTAAAAAATCATATTGATACCGTGATTAATTTTCATTTTAGATAGAAAAAAACGAAAAAGTGTAAAAAATTTCGAAAATTAAAAAATTAATTACTCTAAACCAAATTCGAAAAAAGGGCGACGTAGTGCACATCTTCATACTTCAGAGTATTAGGCTGCAAAAAATCATAGTTCTGCTGCTAATAGATTTTGCTGAACTGGATTACGCGGCGAAAAAAGAAAAACTTCAACTTTGACCTTAAAAATACCCCAGTTCTAATTATCACACCAGTTAGCTTTTTGTTCGAGAATGTGCCCCACATATTCCTTTACAAACATTTCAAATTTCATAAATTTCTATCAAGTAGTTTTTGTGATATGAGAGTTCAAAGAGATGAAAAATTAAATTTTCTGAAGCGGCGGCAGCGGTGACAGTAACTTTTTTTAATATAGAGAGAAATTATTTTACATATTGTATTTGCAAAATTAACAATTAACCTAAAATGTTAAATTTATAATACTAATTTATTTTTTATACTTTTTGCTATTTATACTGGTATTTTTTCTACTTGAAGTGCAAATAAGTGATCGAATGAGAAAGCGAGTGATGAAAAAGTCTAGTTTGACGTCTTATTGACATCATCATCACCCACGTAAGTGAAAAGACGTTTGACCTTTGAGAAAATCCATTTTTACACAATTGTTTTGTTGTAAATATAGTAATGGTAAAAAAGATATGGTAGTGTAAATTTGTTGGTTGGTTGGTTGATTGCCTTTTTATGGTGCATGGCCCACATTAGGGCATTTAGTGTAAATTTGTTTTTAAAATGAGTAAGTTGTAATATTTTGTAGGAAAAAAGCTCAGATGAACTTACTAGAAGGGTGAGAAATATTAATTGATGGGGGAAAATGTTCAAATATTGAAAACCTTAACATTAAACTTGAAGTATGTTTGGCAGAGATTTTTTCCTGTACTGCATAGGATTTATATTCTTTTTCATCAATGAAGCGTTTTTAAACATAAGTGAATGGGTATTATTTTAAAAAATATTCATAACAGAAAAATCGAGAGAAATAGTTTCTTACAGTGAAAATTGTGGTTTGTGTACGCATCATGAATTCCCTTACTTCTAATAAAAACTTGGATGGGGTTAAAAATGTGCTGGAATATAATCGTTTTCCTTTTTATGCACCCCATTCTTCCCGAATTCGCTGAGGGGCTATTAACCTATATCACACTGCTTTATAACGTTATAAATTCTTTGATTTTTTTTCTAATTGCTTTGATTTAAACGCTTATCATAATGTAATAAGTGCTTAATATGTTCCATATTTTTGTCTACAAAGGCTTCAAATATTTCCAAACTTCCTAAACCACATCCTTGTTTTATGATATCATACACAATTTTTAAAATTTCTCTTTCCTTAAAAAGTCCAGCCCAAATACCATCTATGAGAAAAAAAACATCGTCATCAGATCTACGTTTCACCCAAAGATGAGCAAAGCCGTTTTTAGTAATATCGAGGGAATAAGTTTGTATCGACTGACAGCAGATCCGGTAATGGATGTACACGAGACGAGCGTCAGTGTTACCAGCGGATTTGAAACGAAGTCGCCCAAATGTAGCTCTTTCGGTGTCAAAAGCAGAAAGTGACGTCACAAGACCTTTCTCATAAATAAAGAAAAAAGGTTGCATAACGAGGAAATGAAATCAGACTCGATTATGATGTCTCTTTTAATTGATCTAAGAGACGTGGCTGTATAGATGGATGTAGGTCATGTTTTTCTCCGAAAAGTAACACAACAATCAATGATGGTCTACTTCGCTCTCACTGCTTGCCCCTATGGGGAGTGTTTTGATGCTAAATTATTTTGATTGGCATTGAGTTCATTGGCGACCGTGGTGCTGAAGGGGATTTAACTGAAATGTGTGAAAAATTGAAAGAAATCTCAAAATTATACTGTTTCTCATCCAACTTATTAGAAACAATCAATATCTTTAATTTAGTAATCCTAGTAATCCTAAACCTAGAGAGGCAGCCAGACTGCTTTCTCTAGGTTTGTCAGCGGACACTTGAGATGCCTCCAATTTAATCAGAGACAGAAGGTTTTTAAACTTTGCACGAAGTGCAGAGCTGCCCAGGCATCGCCTGAGCATATTTTAATCTGTACCGATTTTAAACTTGACGAGGTTCTTTCTAACAGATTTTTATTTTTAGACTTCTTGAAAGTTTATGGGGTTTCCTGGAATTGGTCTAGTTTTTATTAGGCCAATTAGGATTAACAACAACAACAATTTAGTAATAAAAACAAAATTTTGATTTTGATTATTTTGACAATTTTGTTTTTCTTGTTATTAATAGGATTCTATATTTTAATTGGTTGGTTGGTAGTTTTCGGAAAGATTATAAAATGTTTATAATTTTCGGCGTTCAAAACTGCCTCGCAGTTTTTAGGGAAACAGATACGAAAAAGTTCCGATTAATTGAAGTAAATAGAAATTTATGTTCCACACGTTCCATGTAGATAGTTAAATGTTGCGATACTATTTAATATCAAATCATTTGTTAATTTTCTGATAATAAAGTTAAATGAAAATTAATCTTAAATGAATGCATCTTTTCGAATAATGTGCCCCTTTGATAAAATATTAACAAAATTCGAGATGAGACGAGAAATACTTCTATGTTACAAGATAAATCCTTTCCATAAAACTGCTTTTACAGAAAATAATTAGGTAGCCTTATTTAAATTTTCTCGGCTGTATCTATATTAGAGTTGAAACCTCTATAAAACAACATCATCTAGCATGTGCTTTATTAGCCTATACCTTCATCTTCATATGCATCTTCTTATGTAGTCAGTTCTTGAATGTAACAATTTGCGTTAGTTTCTGTGGGACTAATGTTCCTATACTTTTCTAACGTCCTATTAGAAGGTGTTTGGAGTTTTTCAAATAAAAGTTTTTAATCAATTTTTTTGTGTTAAGGCAAGCTTTATTTATTTATAGCTTATGCAACTTACATAGAAAATAGGATTGATTCTTGGACATTAATTATTATTGTTAATTACGTTTTATCCATAGGTACAACATAAAGTATTTCAGTTATTAAAACTATAAAAAATAAAAGGTTTGAGATTGATGTCTAGTGACTTACTAGATCAAACTAAATATTTAAAATCTTCATGATTAACACGTATTTCCCATTAAATCAACTACCAACAACATTATTTAGATACAGCAGTCCTTAGGTTCAAGTTTCCAGAACCATTAAACGATTTGTTATCTTTACAGACATCCGAAAATCCTTTAAAATACAATTTCGGGAACTGTTTTGCAAAAACAGGAGCAACGGCAATGCCGCATTAATAGGTTTTCTATCCCCTCCTTTTTGAGTATTTCGAGTTTCCACCTTAACCTGAGGTCTCCGGATACGGCCATACATCGGGAAAGACCCTAGGAGCGGCATGCAGCTTACTCACAGGGGTGAATCACCCCAGACGGTACATCCCCACCGTATAAATATAGAAGCTTGTTATGCGAGCACTTTGTTACAGCGGAATTTCGCGTTCATCATACTGATGGAGTGTCGGTGTCGCAACACTGTGTCTTCACCATCCCACGAGGAGTATTTACTTTTGCCCACGAATGCGGTTTTCTCCTGACGATGACACTTGGAAACTATGGAAACTATAATTTAAACTGGTCTCATAAATTTTGTGGCAATTTTCAATTTTCTTAAATTTTTTGATAAGCCTCTAACACAAATCGATTGAGTAAACCCCTGGTTCCCAAAGTGGTGGTCAATATGGACTCCCAGTGGCCAACAGAGACATCCAAGGTGTTCACGGGATTGGTAATGAAATTTAAAGTTCGATGAGATGAAAAAGGGGTCCTCAAGACCTGATGCCATTTAAACTGGTAGGGTGTTTCAGATAAGTGTTTCATAACTTCTAGGGGAGGAAGGGTACGTCAAGACGAGCAAGAATTGGTATAGGTTAGTAGGGGGTCACAAGTGGGGTTAAAGGGGTGAGAATCACGGGGGGAAATTAGCAAAACAAACTAGCATATCTGGAAGAAAGCGATACAGTTGTTCAATACCGGCATTTATTACATATAACCAATTCAAATGATTCCTGTAAAAATCAATGCAAGTATTTATTCTAATCATAAACCGACCAATAAATGAAACAGGCATGCGTTGCAGGTAGATAGACTGCAACAGAAAGTGTCACGGCGAAAATATCTTAATGCTAGAGTCTTGTTGGTTGTTCAGAGTTATATGGCACAAGGAACTAAGAGTCTGATCATGGGACAGTTGTAACTGTATTCTAACTGCAACGCATGCCTGATCGCTTTCTGGCCAGATATGCGAGGGTTCTTTTTTTTGCTAATTTCCCCCCGTGATTTTCACCACTTGCACCCCCTAACCCAGGGGTTCTAAAACTTTTTCGGCCGCGACACTCTTAGCAGACTAAAAAAATTTCGGGGCGATCCCCAAAAAAATATTAAAATTTTAGTCTATAAAAAGATGTCAGTAAGAGATCGCCTGTGGCGTATTTTTTTTTAAATTTACTTCGTGAGGGGCCCAAAATTAGCCCACAGCCCCTTACATGCATAGTTAAATAGTTAATAGGTCCAATGTAGCTTTTCAATCCCTTTTAAGGTAGAATTCGCGTCTAAAAGAAATTTATAATTGAAAAGTTTTGAGTAAGGCAGTTCCAAGTACCAAAGGGGGGCCTTCGCCTGAAACGTTTTGGAAAGTTGACTATAAAATACAGTTTTTTTAAACTTTTTTTTGGTGCACCTAATCCGAATTTTGAACACCCATTTTTAGACAGGATTTGCATTTTGATGAACTTAATGTAAAATAAAAAAGTTGTGAAAGTTTCAGGTACATCCCCCAGAAGTTTTTTTGTAAATTTGACCCTAAAAACAGGGTTTCAACTTGGTTTTGGGCCTAAACTGGGCTCATTTTGAGGATAGGATAGGAAGGATACATAATAGTTGAATTACAATCACTGTTTTCAACCATTTTAAACAGTTAAATATATTCGTTCTTTAAAAATTTTTGCAACCCCTGGCATACCCTCGTGGCACCCCAAGATGCCGCGGCACACAGTTTGAGAACCTCTGCCCTAACCTATACCAGTTCTTGTTCGTCTTGATGTACCCTACCTCCCCTAGAAGTTATGAAACACTTGACTTGAGTTTGAATATATTGAAATCTTATTTTTTCTGCCATGGAAATTTTAATTATAAAAATAACACATTTTAGCTTTGGGGAGTGGCTTTAGAAAGGGGTCCATAGAGGACAAAAAAATCCTCAAGAAAAAATGTTTGGGAACCTCTATCATCCTCTTGTAGAAACAATTATTAAAAAACTCTGAATTCTAATTATAAAAACTAGTTTCAATAGGATGGATTAAGTTTAAAATCTTGAGTGAAAGGGAAACAATTTTCTTCAAGAAAAACAAGTTTGGATTTTGAGAAATATTTTAAAATTTTATAAAATATTTTAGTGTGAAATCAAACAAAATATTTTCACATTATCCAAAAAATTCTTTTTACGTGTATCCAACGTGTTTTTTTTAAATAATGAAACAACAAAAAAAAATAAGTCTAAAATACACAACTACTAATTATTTTCAACTGAGGATTTAAAACCAGGTTCTAGATATAATAGTTTAAATAATTATAATTCATTCTTAGAAGAAAATAATTAACATTCTTAGCGTGCTCTGACGTTTGAGAATAAAGAAAATATCCAAGTTCATGTGGTGAAAATTATAATCTCGTACGTATAAAAAATCCCGATTCTCAATTGGAATACTTTAAAAAAAAGTTTTGATAAATTTTTAGAACTTTTCACTTGAACTCAAAAAGTTTGATCAGTGAGTTTTTTCTAGATAATTACATATATGCTTCATTGGCATAAAGAAAAGGAAAGTTTAAGTTAATTAAGACACTAAATAAACTATAGTAGAATTAAAAAAACGTATATCAACTATGTTATGCTATAAATTTCTCAAATTACAATATAGCATCAGCTGCTTTTGCATGTGTTTCCCACAAAAAGCATCGGACCACATTGCCAATTCACTGAAAATAATCAAGGTTGAATGACTCGACCAATATCATGAAAAGTTACTACCATTCGCATTGATAAATAAACCACCTCTGATTAAAAGCTGTGTTTATTGCTAGCAACCTTCCAACATAGAACTGTCGGGCTCCGTTTCTTTACGATTCTCATGTCATCCCATAGAAAGTTCTCTTGAAACAACCACTCAGTAATGATGATCACTGTTTTACTTGTTGCGACTGATTTTGAAAGGTCCGGTGACTGATATCCAGATGGATTTGATGGTGTGTATGTGATCCGATGGTTTTTTGGAGACTGACTTTCATTGGGTAAGTAAATGATGGACAACGGAATGTTTATGTGTGTTTTGGTTGGAGTAAACAGTCTGATGGCGCGCTGAGTTCTCATTGAGTAGTAGGAACCTTGGGGAAAGTTGATATTGATATACAGGAAGAAATTCGTGAGTCAAAGTGTTTGAAAAAGCGTAAGAGCGTATTTCAAAATACTATAAAGTTTATTCATAGCAAATTCAATAAAGCATTTATGTGGTTTTTATTTCGGAAATTTTAAATTCGGCTTTTTTTTCGAGATTCAGAAATGCTATATAAATTTTCTGAAAAGATTTAATTTAAATAAACATACTACATAAAGAAGCATAATAAGGAAATTGCACCTGAAAGTTGTTAAGAATCGGTGATGGTGGAATTTATTAACGATCTTCACGTGTATTCGCTTGTGTACTCGTATTTCCGATTCTGCCCTAAAAAGGCGTATCCAAGGGGAAATTGCAGTATATCCTCTAAAACTGCATAAATAAGATATTTCTCTCTACTTTACAAAAAAGCACCGACTAAAATATTTTATAGCTCCAAAAAACTATTCTGAGAGATATACCTTTCTCTCTCCTTATTTTTCTCTCTCCCTATGCTACTGGACTCAATGCGTAATACATCTTTCGACTTTGTAGACTTTTCAGAACGAGTTCCCTTAAAAAAATACTATCTGCGTTCGCCAGACAAATAATGGGTCAAACGTTTTGGGTAGTGCAGAGGTCATTTTTCAATTAGTTATTTAGATCTAATGCATCTAAAGTTTAAATAAAATCATTTTGTAGACAGAAAAGTTTTTAACAATTCTCGTGATTAAAGGCTGGGATTTTTTTTCCATATCATTTAACCAACATTCAATACGAACGATATAAATAAAAGATAATTAGAACACAAAACGAATGATTAGCTGGAGAGTAATATTTCACAAATAAAAACTGCTTCAATGAGAAATATATCTCGTATATGGTGGTAAAAAAAACTCACCTCGTCCCCTTGCTCAGCAGCTATGTCGGTGGCGTCTTTAAGTTTCTCGGCAAAGAAACCATTCACCAACATGAGTTCATCCAGATTCAGAAACACGCCGCTCAGCTGTTCCTTTGTTAACAGACCCGCAACCTCCATCGGCACTTTAAGTTCCTGGAAATGATGGCATTAATGATAATGAGTTACAAAATTGATACAGGATTCTAGTATTCAAATAAGATATTTTGATTCATTAGATATTGGAATGTGTGTTTTTTTTAAAGAGAAGTATTACTTTGATAAATTGATAACTTAAACATCCTTTTAATTTTATTAGTAAGGAATATTAGCATTTAGCATGGTTCCTAATTTAATACATGGTATAAATTAGTGACAATTTGAGAATTTGAAAAAAAAATTGAGATTGAATATAAAATAAGAGTTTAATCTTCATAATACTAAATCTCCAGTATTTTTTAAATATTTAAGGTTCTAATCTAACAATTGAATCACCATTTTGAAAAAGGAAATAAGTCTAAAAAATTACAAATTGACTTTTTGTGCCCAAAACAATCTACAAGCTTTGTTCTAAATATGAGATGAAAGAGCGGTAAAATAACTACCCCCAATAGGGAGATATCGCCCCTTGAAGTTGTGAAATCGATGTTCATTCATTGAATTTTTTCAATTAATTAGGAATTAAAGTTAATTTGTCTTTCGGTTCTTATTCTTTGTGGTGTAAACTAAGCCAACATGAAATTTGCTTTAAATTTAAAACTTTTTTATCCAAGGAATGTTTTATTCCATTCATATTTACTTACTCCATTGATACTTGACTCAGGTTCATAATAATTTTTAAATTTTATTTGTCTTAATCTTTCTTTTTATCATTTTTGTGTTGCGAACTAAGCAGATATATATTTTAAACGTCAATATTTAAGTAGTTTTTAAGATTTTTCTTCAATTGAAATTTCACAAGGTTGAAAAAGGGAATAAGTCCATCAACTTTTTTCAGCTATAATATACTTCTATTTGTTTCAATGATTGCCCTGCTTTCTAAATAGGGTCCGGAATTTCCAGCAAACATCTGGTGGTTATAAAACGAAAATTCCTTTATTTTTACAGCTCCCCCCCCCCGATTTTCTCAAAACTTGGTTTTTCGACTTATTTCCTTTTTCAAACTGACGATTCAATTAAGATATTCATTTTCAGTAAAGATATTTTGCGAAAATCCCAAAGAAGTCTATCCGTATGATTATCAGAATTTTATAAAAAATATAGTCCCCAGATTCGTAGGTCCAAAAATTACAATAAAGCATCACAGCATTAATAGAAAAAAAAAGCTGATTTTCAAAACTATAATTTGAATGCTTTATAATATTTTTGCACGGAAACAATGTTTTCTACACCGTTAGCCCGGAATTTTATTTAGAGGGCCATACACTTTTTCAGGGGGATTAGAGCAGTTACCACACTTTCGTTTCGGGAGAACTTTTGACTCAATATTATAATATCTAATGTAAGGTACCCCTCTCATGAGTATTTTATGCATTAAATCTTGGTAAACTTCAAAATTTTACTTACAGTAGGAGACGAAAGAAAAAATTTTTAGGGATCTGGATGATTTCACACCTGAAATTTTTGATAAATAATTTGGTCCTTAAAATAGTGTTTTAACTTCCTTTTAAGACCTTAACTCAAAGTGGGGCGTTCCTTGTAAACCTCAAAAGGAATAAAATCAGTTATATGTAAACCATTAAGTTTCTGGAGATTAGGGGGTATTCTCCTGAAAATTTTTAAAATTTTACTCTGAAAAGTAGTGTTTTAACCCTTTGGGTTAAAGATCACTCCTTGCAATCCTCAAGGGGGTACAGTGTAAAAGTAGACACCAAAAGAACTCTCTATTCCGAGCATTTCTATGCATTACTGTTACCTTAAAATGTTACAAAAATGATTGCAAATTGTGAAAATTTTCAAGAGGGGGGGGCAAATGAAGCAGCTAGGTGGGGCTGAGTTATCTGGCCTGCCCCGTTTCATATACCTCCAACCCATAATTAAATTACATCAACAACCAAAAACAACTCTAAAACCGCTCCTCACCTCCTTGATGATCCTCAAATCTTTGCCGTACTTGAACTCGGTGTCGACGATCTCGGTGACGATCTCCTTCCTCTCGGCTCTCTTTTTGTCGCACTTGGCGCACACCAGAGGGCAGCAGGGGCTCGTCGCGTCCACCGCAAGCCGCTGGTCGCAGTCGGCGCAGAGCTCCTCGGCGTCCGGCTGCCGTGGCCGTCGCACCGTCACCGCCGGCTTGCTCGTCTCGCTGCCCACGCCACTGTCCGCGCGCTCCACTTCCCCTTTGCACCCCACCTGTCCGAACAACATAACCGTGACAACTTTCGTATATTTACATAAGTTGTACTTCGTATAATGCAAGGTTGTATATAAAAGTTGACAGTTTTGATTTTAAAGGAATATTTTGATTTCAATAATATACAATGTTATATTCTTTCCTCCCTCCCTTCACCTTGTTCTCCTTTTGTCCCTCCTCTGTGGTTCAATTAACAAAAATATACTCTAACCCCCCTTAATATCCTTTCTCTTTATTATTGCCCATCCATCTTCATTTGCATAGCGAGAAAAATTTCGGGTGGAATTAATTCTTATCTATGGTCTAAAAAAAATTTGTTCGACTTCAGAATTAATTTTCGATTCATTCAAATATTTCGATGATTTTAAACGCACATTTCGTGTTAACGATATTTTCTCCCCTTGGATAACAGTTTAAAAAGAAAATCATAAAATCTACGTATTAACTTCCAAATGAAAGAAAATATGTAATATCCCTTATTTCCTTCAAAGCTATTTAAGATTTTTATTCTTCATTTACATTTTCATACTGATACATAAATTTGATAACTTTTTGAGATTTTTTAATAAAGAAAAGTTGCTTTGTTTGAAGAGGTGATATTTTTATCTGATGTTTTGAACCTCGTATTTCATAAAAACAGCATTTACTGTAATACATTGAAACTTGACAAATTTTATACGAGTCTCTTTACCTTTGTAGAAGATAATTCTTCATTGGAACTTCCACTCAGACTTCCACTGCTTACACTACTGATGGTGCTGGATTCACTAGAACTGCTGATATTGCTTATGCGAATAGGATTATTTCTCACATTCTGAAAGAAATAATTTTTTAATTAAAAAAATTACATAATTTATTCATCCTTAAAGACTTTATTATAAATAAAGTCTTTCTTAACAAAGGAAATATTACTTTTGTTAAGAAAGAAAACCAAGAATTATTTTGGTTCAATAAGTTGGGCCATGGTAAGTATTGAACATCTAACCTTACACTGAAGTAAAAAAATGTAATAAACACATAACTTTAAACCTAGATATACTTAAGAAAATATGCAGGAATAAAATTAAAAAGTAAAGAACAACACTATCTGGAATTTCAGGATTGAATTTGATACGATGTGCAACCCTTATCGTCCTATCCGCCCAAAATTTCCCATAGGATTCAATAGTAATAATCTCGGGCGGGTTAGAGGATTGAAAGGGTGAAGGAATTTTGGTGATAAATAGCTGTTATTTTGTCATCAACTGCTTGCTATTAGATTTACATTCATAAAAAATATTCCATGGCAACCATTAGGTAGATTCTTCCAAACCCATTTTTATTACTAACAAATTCAGAATTCAATTTGTTAACAGATTGTTTCTTACCTTTGTTCGGGATATTTCTTCTCCGTCGTCGTCCAAAATGTCATCTTCCAAATGGTCAACCACTCTCTCCTTCGCACGCTCTAGGAACTTAAGGATATCTGCTTTAGAGGCTCCTTCGAAAAATGAACGTCTGTGGCTTCCGAAAGGATTAGACGACACTAGAACAGACAAAATATTTTTAACTCAAGAACTTAAGAATGAACTGTTTTTTTAATTGATTTGTAAGTTTAATACCTTGGTAATTTGCAGAAAAAAGCGTATTAAAAAGGTAAGATTGAAACTATATAATATTAAATATAGTTCATGTTTACTGTTGTTTTGAATAAATCGATATCTTTGATGTACCTTGCCATCTAACATTTAGTGCAAAGGTTTGTTCTCGGTTTTGTGGCCATTCTTACTGCGTTTTGGAACATGGTATGTGCTATATGGATTATGCACTTAGCAACTTGAAGGAGGCTTCTACCTCTTCTTCTGGGCACTTATTCAAATACTTATTTTCTTTTAAATTTCCTGATACTAGCTCAGACATTGGTATCTCTTAGATAAATTTTAATTACAAAAACCTTAACAAAGCTTAATACTATTGATTTGTGTGAACTTAATACTTAAATTTTCATAATAATACGGAAACAGTTTTAGCTGTAGTTTGCAACCTGCTTTTTTAAGGTTACTCAATCAGAAACGCGTTTATTCGTTCTCAAATCATTTATTCCAGTTCTTTTGTATGTAACGGCTTTTGTTGCAAATTTATAGCAGTTGAGGGTTGAAGTGTTATCACACGGCAGATAAAAACATAAATGAAGACAAAAAATATATCTTTAAGAAGCTGATTTATGTTAGAGTCATTTGCAATCAAACGCTTTATTAGAACGGCTATAAATTAAATATAGTCACTTGGTTTGGTGATAGTACAGTAAACATGGAGATACTAAACGTATTACTACCCATCAGGGGCGGTGGCTGTAATTTTTCAATTATTTAAAAAAGGAAAAAAATCATGTCCATGTTCCAGTAAATATACTGGTTTATCGAAACTATAGTTGGATAGTTATGTATTGTTATACGTTATAATAACAAAATAGTTACGTGCTATTGTCGGTTAACTTTGTCCACAGAGTGGGTTATATTTTGGGTTACCCTGGGTTATATTTGGGGGGTTATACCATGTTATATTGGGTTATATTTTGTATGGGTTATACCATGGGCTACCATTACCATGGGTTATATTTTGTATGTATACCTCACGGTATAATGTTACACACATCATAGTGCATCATTTACACACCTTGTTCTTCGTCATCCTTGCCCATTCCTTCCCCTGGCAACTCTTCATAAATAACCTCCGACCCCACAGTGTTATACAGGGGTTCCTGATACCCCAAAGGAATGGTCACCACCACTGCCCCAGTATCACTGTACCGCCTGCACTCGTAGATATCGGCGGCCTTGGGCACAGTCCTGGCCGGCAGCACGTCGTACAAGCTGTCGTCGTCGTCCGAAGAGTAGGGCTGTGTCCCCAAAAAGGACAGTCGGGTGACGGGACTGCGTTTAGGGGGCAGGGGAGGAAGGGTTGTGGGAAGCGGAGGTGGAGAAGGGGACTTGCGGGACACGTAGATGAGGTTGCTGTAGAGAGGACCTTCGATTGGCCCGCAGAGGGTGTCGTCTTCGGAGGAGGAGCCATCGGGAATCTGTGAATAGAATTGAATCAGTTAGGATCGATTATATTGTTTGTAATGTTTGAGCTATAGCCTGGATTGTTTGAGTAACAAATGTAAACTTTCATTTGTAAAAAAAATCTTTTTTAAGTAAAGCTATTTTTCTCCCAGCTTAGCCAAACTAAACTGATCAATTCTTGACACTCTCTTTAAATAAAATAACGAAAGATTTTAAGTTTTTTTTCCACTTTCCAATTGAGTGCTTACATTTTTTACGCACTCAGGATGAAAGATTCATAAAATATATAAACTGTACAATAATTCAAGTTTTATTAAAAAAAATTATCTACCTTATTAAATTTTTGTAGGGTAGGGATATTTATTTAAGAACTTAAAAATCATTAACTGGGCAACATTGAAACAGAGCCTGTATACCAGTTAGAGAGATTGATGATTCTACTTATAATAAACAACAAATATTGGGAAAAAAAAGTTCAAAATAAGTGTCAAAATTGGTACTGCTACTTATATATCTGTGCATAATTGAATCAATTATGTATTTAGTTAGATTCATCTACTGAATTCCACTAACCCTTCTTTCCAAATGACCATCCTCTGGTAGTAACCTCTTCTCTACAAGAAGAAGACGACTTTCTTCAGTCACCCCCTTCTCAGAACACCCATCTCCATCCTCTCTTGACTGACCCTCGTCCCTCTCATCCGTCTCTCGAATCGTCTTCATCCCTCCTCCAACATCATCCTCATCCATCGTCGTTCCGTCGTATGGCAGGGACATGTAGGACGATTCCGACGAGTCGTCGTCCATTGGTGGTGTGGGCGAAGGGACGGTGGTCGGAATGGCTAGGGGTGGGGTGGTGGTGGTGGTGGTGGTTGGCTCTGAAGTGGACTTCCCCCGCGAAGAGGCGTCGATGGCCTCGAGACTAGCGGCGGGGGAAGACACCCCGTTTTTTGGAATGTTCGATGTGGGAGTGGGTGAATCTGGAACGGGAAAATATGGGAGTTAGTCAGTACACTGTAAAAAAAAACTGTAGAAAAACAGAAATTTTAATAACAATGACTTTCTGTTTAGAGAGATATTCTGTCATGTAACATTCCCACCGCACTTCTATTTATTTTATGTAAAATAACAGCTTTTATCTAGTTTTTTAGCTTATCTGTACTTAAACAGAAACTTACTGCATCGAAAATTAATACAGCTATTGGCAACATTATACTGAATCTTCGTTGGTTCAGTGGTAGCGTGCGTGCATAGCATGCGGTAGTTCGTGGGTTCTATCCCCGGATATAAATTAATTAAAATTAAAAAAACTCAAGTAAAATAAGTGCATGCGCACAAGCAGAAAATTACTGAGAGGCAACAGAAAAATATGTAGCTCACTTGACAGAAAGTTTCTTTTTACAGCATTTACCTGTAGGTAACAGCTTTTTTCTGTATACAGGATTTTTCGGCCTACAGAAATTTTCTGGCAACTTTTGCTGCCAGAAATGTTCTGTTTTTTTGCAGGATTATTTTTTACAGTGTAATACAAGTTAGAGAACAGGTACACTCTTTTAAAACGACAGTCTCAAAACTGAGAAAAAATAGTACTCAAACTGGCTCCGCTCCAAATATACTCAAATTTGAAAACATGAATATACTAATTTCTGAAAATGTGCATACTCATATAAGAAACATCTTGAGCTTGAACTCAAAAATGAGCTCATGATGTTTCATTTTTGAGTATGCACATTTTCAGAAATGAGTATATTCATGTTTTCAAGTTTGAGTACATTTGGATCGGAGCCAGTTGGAGCACTTTTACTCAGTTTTGAGATTGTCCTTTCAAGAGTTTTTTGAGGGCTAACAATCCACTAAAAGAGTTCACGTAAACACAATTTTCTAATGATACACTTTTCAATTTTCGAAAATTAATACATTTTTTAATCGGTTCTTTCAATGTTAGTTTATAAGTTATTAAATATTCATTTATAATTCAAAATATTTAATCCACCGAAATTAGTTTGCATAGAAATATAATTTTGTTATTTCATGAAAATTCTTTGCAGGTAAATTATAAAATTGCTTCACTGTATTAAGTCTCAGAATTTTCCATTTTATATAGTTGAATAAATTTGAAAGAATATTATTTACTTATGCTTCCGTCAGTCTGTTTTTTTAACGAAATGCTTACTGGCTATACTTAAAAATTAAATTTAACTTAGTAAAAATACTTTTGATCTTTCAAAATTTGATCAAGTTAATTTTTCGGTTTTTAAATTTAACTAGTTGTACTTATTAAGAGCAACACGTTTGAAACTTTTGAAACTACTTGTGGACTAAACAAATAAATATAAAGGAGATAATTTTTAAATTCTTATTGGATAATAAAAATGGAGTTGTTTCAAAACATAAACAGTTTAAGGACCTTTCAATGGAAAAAGGATTTTCCTTTTCGTAAACGCAAAAACAATTTCCTTTTTTCGTACACGTAAAAATTATTTTGTTAGATGACTAAGAAAATTATAGCCTCTTAAAAGATACACAAAAAAGGAATAGATTTTCTCTCAAAGGTTAGCAACTTTAAACATCAATCTGAATTCAATTTATTGCTTTCACACGAACAATACAATTCTCCGCACCGTGGTCAATTCACTCTTCCATAAACCATTCCCCATTCCTTCACCTCCAACTTTCCACCAATCCATCAACGCGCAAATTCAAAAGCACTCCTAAAAAGAAAGCTCTGAAAAGAGCCCCCAAACGCAATTTCCATCAAAGCGTACAGGTAAAGTGAGTGACAGGTGGGAAAAGTCTTCAAGAAACCAGTTCACCTGTGAGGCGACTGTCCGTGACCTACATCCAAACAGGCAAAGTTACAGTTACGCCCACAATAGGCAGTTCTGCTGGCCACCACCAGCATTGCCCAACGATCTTTTTTGTAGAGCCATTCCCGTTGAGGCATACTGGTTCTTTCGCCATCTTTTCCTTTGAAAGAGGCAAAGAGAGAGGTCTTGAAGTGCGAGGCTCAAGGGGAAGGTGATGAAATTCGCGGGCTTTTACAGAAGGCATCGGAGCAAGTGGGGTTGGGGTCGTAAAGGGACAAAGGAGGAGATTTTTCGGAATTAATTTGGGAACGGGATGTGGGTGAGCGATTTGAATGGTGCTCTTTTGTTGAGGATTCTCTCATTCGAGTGATTAAGAGGCGCGCTGAAATTAATTTGGGGAAGAAGGAAAGGGTCCGTGGAGACCTCGGAAGAACCTGAATGGAAGGAAATAAATCAGGATTGTATGAACAGTTTTGAGGGCTTCGGATGTTAAAGAACACATTAAAACTACTATTGAAAAACTTGTAAGGTTGTGTTGGGAAATATGTGTGAACGGTTCCATTTATGCGTAATCTAACTATTTTTGAGTATATTGAGGCATACAATGCTGCATAAAAAACAATGTTATATGAAACACTATCAATTATGTAAATACGTCGTAGGTATACATTATGCCTATATTCAATATGAAAATTAAAATTTTTGGCTTATTTTTTTACTTTCATTTTATTATTGCATTAACATATCTAAACAGAACTTTAAAGGAATGATAAGATATAAAAGGACCACTACAAGTTTATAAACATGTAAGAGGTGTCTCAGTAATAACCGAAGCAGAACAAATGTTTAAGATTCGCCCAATTATTACAATGTACGGCCCAAATTTCGTTCACTTCTAGTTTCAATTACGTTAACTTGACATATTTGGTACATACATATTATACATACATATTTGGTAACTTGTCATCTGTGTTAGTGTTACTAGGAATAACAACTAAGTAGGTATATCTTATGCTACTTAGTTAGTGTTTTATAGCTTGACTCCTTAACTTTAATGCATTCTGGAGTACTTTTCAACAGTCTTTCTCTTAAAAGTTTTACCTATGGTTGGAATTTTTTCACTAAAATTTTACATAACCAAAATTGCAAATATCGTATAAAAGGTTTTAGAAACCAAAAAGCTATTTTTTTCTTGAGTCAAACTCCTTACTGCTGTGGTAACTCAGACAGTTCTTATATTCTTTAAATCCCAGCCAAGCAAATGACTTCGACACTAGAAAACATTCACCACTGTCACATCACGACCACTAACTTGAACCAACTGTACCTGCTGCAGAACTCTTCGTCCCCGTTTGGAACCTCTGTATTCTGCTTCCGTTGCTGTTGAGAATGGGGGCCTGTTGTCCAGGACGCATGGGAGCGTTCTTAGCCGAGATCTTGACAAGGCCTGGAGCCGGCCTGGTGGGACTGGTCACTCGCAGGTCGGAGTGTGAGAAACTCTTGGGGGCCGAGCTGAGGGGCCTGGGTGGGGGAGGGCCCTTGCCCCCCGATTTGTTGCGGATGTTAGGAGGAGGTGGAGGTGGTTGCGTTGGCCGGGGTATCGTGGATACTTTCGTTGATCCCTGGAAAATGAGATAGATATTAAAACATGAAACTTCTGAAACGATTTGAGTTATATCTTTTATTTTCAGAGTTGTTTGGAGTTACCTAAATTTTAAAGGTTTAAAAAAATGTATTGAAAAAAGTCAGTAATAATTTTAAAGGTGGCTTCAAAGCATAACATATGGATCACTATGCGCTTTGGCTTAGTAATTAAAAGAAGATAAACTGTTGATTAGATTGATAGTATTGTTTAATTCTTAGAGTAATATTTGATCAATGCATAAGAAATTGTTCTCAGCATAATAAAGTGGTAATTTTTTTCTTAGTGCTTTTAATGAAGTAGATTTTCTAATTTTTCAAATTTAATTCTCAAAGTAGTTTTTGATTAATTTATAAAAAAGAGTAACTACTTTCAATTCCTTTCAATATTTTACACATTTAAGTATAAAATGTGAATGAATTTTTAAATCTCTTCAAGAAAACAATTCATAAATGAACATTTTTAAATCACAAGTTTTCTATCCCGGTTCCAAATTACTACACGTGAAGCTTCACTATATTTTAATGTTGAAGTAAAACGCGTGGGAGAACTTGGTGAAATTATGGTAGTTATGATAACTAAAAAATTATGTAGTGTACTCCAAAAAAAATCGATAGATCAATTGGTATTATTAGTAAATTGCATTGATTAGTAAATATAAATATAGTATGTTACGGGCAATGGGATAAATCAGGGCATTATTAATAATACCCAGTTTGTTCACTTTGCCCATAACATTTACATGCTAAATAAAAGAAAAACAATGAAACTCAACCACCACTGCCTGCAGGAAAAATTTCAATACGAAACCACAGTTAAATATTTTCACCTTCCTTATTTGACGTCGCTTTAGAGGACGCAAAATACTTTTAAAAAGCAACCCAGAAGGCCATTTGTGACTGTATAAAAAAGTTACAATCAAATGCAAAATTTGAAAAACTCGTCAGATTTATTTCGTCAGTTGGTTGTATATCTTCCTCCAAACCTGTTAGAAGAGATGCAGGTCGTGTTTAATCTAAAAAAAATACTAATGTCTCCTTCCTTCTGTTTCGTTGAAGGTCTAATAGATTAGATGACCACAATTAATTTACTGTAAGTAAAATGGAAACCACTGAAAATTTAGATGATTTAAATCGGAAATTTCTGCACAAGATTGGCAATTAGTCCACAAAAAACACAGGATTTTTGTTAATATCAACCATTAATAATTTTTGAAATGTATAAATGTGATGTGAAAAAATTTTGAAAATTGAAAATTTGAAAGTTGATAAATTTTGATTATCTCTCTATTCTAAAAAAAAGTTTTTGGTGAACGGTTTCCAGAGAAAGGCTTTTTAATTACTGATCCGTATAACACATATTTGGTATCAAACTGTCCGGATTCTTTTGAGGATGTGCAAAGTGCCTTTAGAATTTCTAAAAAAAAATCTCAATTTTAAAATATTTCAATTTTTTTAGATTTCGGATAAGGTCGCAGTTACAAAGCAAGAAACTATGAATTTTAAAACAATTGAAAACATATTTCACTGGTTTTTTAATATTCAAATAGATTAAATAATCATCTTTCTATTTATAACACGAATTTAAAAAATATATTTTGTGTTATTTTTAACAATATTTATATTTTTGTTGTTCACAAAGGGTTTAATTGTTGTTCAAACGGTTTTCATTATATTTTAAACTTATATATAATTAATTTATTTTTTATTTTTTAAATAACAAATTAATATTTTTATATTTATCTTTGTAGTTGTGGCAACCTAATCATTACTATATTTACAATAAAATATACACTCGCTTTCGGAAATTTTGAATTTTGCATTTATTTTTTATATCCTTTTGCAAGTATGTTTTTTAAGGTAGTAAAATGCAACTCTTTATTTCATAATGACAAAACGCAAACAACTAAATAACACGGGTGAATGTTTTAGAAATAAGGATGAAAATGTTGGAAGTCTTGACATTCGGTGTCGTTGCTATGAAAATGACACAACTTCGAAGTTTGTTTCTCATGAAGATAAAATTCTAAATTTTCGCGATGTTTAAGATAATTACTACATTTTTAACAGTCAATCATTACAAATTTTAAGAAAGTTATATTTATTCCTGAGATATTTCAATGCTTCCCTTAATGTATCTGTGAAAAAACATTAACCTTAGGGAAATGGGTAAAAGAATGTTTACATTGCTTTGTTGTTAATTTTCTTGGGGTTCAATTCCGTTATAGTTCCCGCTTAATATCGCCAATCTCTTTCGAACGCTCAATATTCAAATGTAAACCAATTTTTCTAATTTTTAATGATAAACTGAATAGTTATAGATATAATTAAACACTTTAATCTATGAATTTGAAACAATTTAGCAATATTTATACTTTATAGTGTCCAAAAGAGATTAGTGATATTTAGCGGGAAACTATAACGGAATTCAACCCCAAGAAAATTAACAACAGAGCAATGTAAACATTTTTTACCCATTTCTCTAAGGTAATGTGTTTTTCACAGATACATTAAGGGAAGCTCTGAAACATTAAGGGAAGGTTCATATTTAGCGGAAACTATTATATGAACCTTTCTTGGAATTATAAAGCGATCCGCCAATTCATGTTACCATAAAGGAAATGATAAAATTCTACCACTGAATAAATATTCGCCATTTTTGAAAGAATACCACGGAGAAGTACTACCCCTGTGTTAAGAATGTTTTATAAAGTGAGTAAGTGCAGTGAGCTGGGTTTTGTGGGGAATTGTGAAGCGGTCCAAAAGTTACTGCGTCAGCAGTTAACGGGGGTTGGCGAGCGATAGCGAGCAGGGGGCGGTAGCCCCCTAGTAATTTATGAAAAAAACTAGTAGCGAGGAGGTCGAATTTGTGAAGAAAAAACAAATATAGAAGATTAAATTACTATTTCTATTTAAAACTATTTTATAAATGGGATTTTCATGAATTATACTGTGGTAAAATATTTAGATGTCATCCATTCTGTGCCTTATTTTTACCCAATAAAGGAAAGACTGTTTACAATGAAATTTTAAATTTAAATTGAGTGTTATCTGTGAGCCCTCATTAAAATTTACACTTTAGTGTTTCTTCCATGAATAAAAAAAATCAAATTCTTCTCTGGTCGAGAGGCGTATCAGAGAAGATGCCCATCTCATTTTCCTTAGCCTTCGGAATGGGGAAATGCTAATTACTTAGTTTGAGTCTAGGCCGAGTGGCTAGTCCGTCACTGCGTCCCTACTAGTTGATTCCCCAACCGAACTTCATGCTCATTTATTGACCAGGGAGGGATGAACGGCTCACTTGCTTCATGATCAGCTGCATGTTTCATGACCAAGGATAAGCAGCTAGGCATCAAACCTGAATCGGTAGTGCTAGTAGCTAAACATGATACTGACTTCACCGCGGCCACAGGAACCCACGCATTAAATGAACCAATTTAATTTTGTTTTGTGGAGATAATTAAGGTGGAGTTTCTCCACTATGATATAGAGGATATTAGCCATTAAATGAGCAGCTCAGGATGAAAGTGGTACAAGTCCAAAAATACAAAATTTGAGAAAAGCATATGAATTTAGATTTATTTAAAGATATTTTACATAAAGTAAACTGATAGTAGATAAAACCTTCAATTACTCAAAACTATGTTCAGTGGACTCATACCACTTTAATTCTACCCTGTTAAATGTGTGGTTCAAAAAATTATGTATCAAATTATTATCTGTAGAGGTTCAAAGGTTAAAGGGGGTGGACAGTTGTAATCTTGGGGGGACACCCTGTATAAGCCTAGTTTTCTTAAGTCGCAGGATATAACTGTTTGAATACTTCAAGAATATTAGGAAGGTTTCACGGTTAAAAGCGTGTATAAGAAACTTGCCTTCGGTTCTGGCTTATCCCCATTCTTTTTCGCCGGACTTCCCTTGTCCTCCTTCTCCACCTTGTCCATTTCCTTCTTGTCGTCGCTGCCGAAGCTCTCCCTGGCCTCTTCCCACTCTTCGTCAGAAGAGGAGAGAGGGTGCTGGATCTGCTCCACCGCCAGCGACTCGTTGCTCAGGGACTTGAACTGCACCCGCTTCTTATTCGAGCCCGCCAGGGCGTCCGGACTGCCGGAGGAGGCCACCGAAGTGGGGGACGCCCGCTCTCCCCCGGTCTTCTTCAGGATGGACTTGACCTCCGCGTAAGGGTTGTGGTGCGAGTTGACCGGCTGCTTCTTGGCCGCTTCCGTCTTCTTCAGGATCGGCTGGTTGCTCTTCAGCTTCTCCGTCAACTCGCTGGCGATGGACGAGCCGAAGGGGCTGGTGAAGGTTTTCATCGTCGGCTTCTTGGGAGACTCGACTGGAGGGGATTCCTTCTGGGGGGTGCTCTTGAGGGAGAAATTAGGGGGCGGGGGAGGAGGTGGGGGAGGGGGAGGTGCGGAAGGGGGCGCTGTCGTTGAGGGGATCACAGGGACTTCAGGGATGCAGGGGGGTTTCACTCTCCCCCGTAGTGTTCCGTGTTCGCCTAGACCTGACGCCAAGGATACCATCGACGTTGCTTTTCTGATGGTCGAGAATCTAGGTGACTCGTAGAGAGCATCTTGGGCCATCGAGTTCCTCGAAGAGCAGTCAGATCTGTCTAGGTATCCCCCACTAGGGTACTTTCTCAGGTTCTGTGACGGCGATGAGTAGATTCTCTCCCCGTACCTGTCGGAGGCTTTGTAGTCTTCGTCGTCGTAGTCAGGTTCTGGTAGGGAGTAAATGCCGTCGTCGGATAAGGAACTGGTGCTCCAGCTACTCGTGCGAGAGTCGACCGAGTTGGTCTTGGAACCTTCCGAGTATAGAGATGGGGTCTGGGAAGGGTTTTCGTTCGGCATGACTTTCATTCCGTGTCCGCCTATCCTCATGCTGGACGCTTGAGAATAAATACCACTCTCGCTTTCGGAACTGACGGGACTCGAAGATTTGGTGGACTTGTAGCTGTCTTTCTTTGGTGACAGCTTCACATCACTCGTGCCGTCTGTCTTGTTCTTTCCTTCAATGATGTTATCGCTGAGATCATCGTCGAGATCACTGTCGATTCCGTTAGAGTCCGACTTCAAGTAGTTCTTCACCAGATCGTACGCAGTCACATCACATTCCAGAATCGACTTTCTGGACGCGACTGAGCTGTAGGGGTCCTTCTTGCACTTCTCCAAGGATTTTATCAGTTTCGTAGGTGTTGGGGTTGGCTTCGCTGTGTATCCAACACTCACTGGTGGAGCTGGGGCTTTGTATTTCCCATGGCGACTCAAGGTGTCGTATATGTTTTCATGCTTGCGACGATTTCCTCCGAATTTGGGGTCCAGTTGGACCTGGTCCTCATGAACCGCATACAACTCCACCTTCTCGGGCAAGATTGACCTCCGTCGTGGTGGAGGAGGGGGAGCGAACCCACGTGATGACCTCACACTCGAGAAACCACAATTGCACTTGGTGGACTTTAAAGAATTAAGATTCATAGTCCCGAATGGTCCAGATTTCTTTTTCTGGCACTTACACATAGTTCCACCAACTGATGGCACATCCTCAATGGACAGTGCTTTCGTCCGGCTGGTGATAGTAGCGTTATTTCTGTCTATGGTATTCATATGGTTATTCTTAAAGTTCCTAGCATCCACATCATTATTGCTTTTATACGTCTCCCAGGGATGAATAACCAGTCCACGCACTTTGGGTGCCGCGCTCTTGACAGACGCGTGCTTAAGGTCTGTGGAGGAATAGGAAGGAGTATAGGATAAGGAAGAGTCCCAGTCCCTGTAGAGACCGGCAGAGGACAGTGCTGATACCGAACCGAACTTGTACTTGTTGTGTTTGGACAGAGTGCCGTATCCTTGTTGGATGACGGAATCGTCTGTCTTGCTTTTGTTCTTCTTCCAAGGTAAGAAGTTGAAAGACTTCTTGCTCTTGCCATTCGTTGGCATAGGGTGGTCCAGGTCTAAGGAGGGGCGGACTTTCCCGTGGGGATTCCCTCGCACGGTACCGTACAGGTTCTGGTAGGCGTACGTTTCTGGCGTAGCGGTGACATACACCGGCCGGCCATGGTGGCGAAACCCGTCCATTTTCTTGCGCTTCCCTGAAAAAGAAAAGGGTGTTATTAGTTTATTTATAATAATTTTAATAGGGTGTTTATAATGCATGCATTATTTAACTTTTAGTCTTTTAATGATATTTAAATTGCATACAAAAGGAATGAAAAATGCATAGAACACTCAGATTTAAGTAAAAATAGTGTACAAATAAATTTGTTTCAACTTCGAAACTTAAGTTAGTGGTTAAAACTAAATTAATTTCGTGTAGTGCGTATACAAGATTTGTATCCACGACTATCTTTTCATACCTTACTTTTATGATTTTAGAGTTATTTATTAATTCAATAGAAATAAATTTCAAAACCTTTTATAGTGTTTATATCTTTAATATAAATTTAATTCAGAGTTCCCTGCACCATAATTTCGATCTCAGTCTGATCCAGATCTAAGGAAGGGTATGTGACAACGCGCAATCAACTGTATCCCACCCTTTTCGTACATACAATGAAAACACCTCCCAGAAAAAAAATCACAAAACGAACGCTTTGTACGAGTTACACATTCCATCTTCAAAGAATAACATCTCACCCACCCTTCAGCCCATACGAGTTCACATTTCACTCCATCCTAAGAAATGGAGGTATGTAAATTGAAAAGGAAACAGCATAGAATAGAGCACTGACACATCACAAAAGGACGCAGAAGCAAAGCTCTGGGGGGCTCCCTCAACGCGATAAACTCTAATAACAAAATATATGTATATCTTCCACGAGTTAATGATACCTTAGAGCGGTGGAAGACTCGCATCTTTTTTCTGCTGTTGAGATTATGAAAGCGGGAAGAAAATCTCACACGTGATCAAATCACGGGTTTGTATCTCATTCGAAACATGGAAGAGCTGGAAGGTTGGTAAAATAAACAGCCTCGGTGATATTCGACTTTTCTCTGTGAATTTTTGTTTGTTGAATGAATATTCAAAGAGTTTCCTTTTGTTGTTGTGTGATGACTTTTTAATGGTTTTGCGTGTGCCGAATCGGATGAAACTTAAACGTGGAAATGCTAATAAAAGGTTTGTTAAAGATAGGGATTATGGGGCGAAACGTTGTGTGAGGAGTAGCGTGCTTGAAAAGATTTAGATTCTGTATCGCATTTTAAAGTGCTTTGTGCTCGGTTAAATAGTTTAATATGGAAATTTTATGGATACGTTTACACTTTTGAATGATAGGATTTAAAAAGGCTTTATCTTTCAAAAGCTATTCTAAGGGGATACTGTGCTAAATGAATTAGATTAGCTGAAATGTCAGAAAATTGAGAGATTAACTGATGATTTTAAAATAGGGTATCAAAAGAAATTTAAAACTGTTTGAAGGACGAAAATAGCGTTTAGTTATGAAAACCTCCAATTTGCCTGAAATATTCCCCGTTTTCTGCATCAAATTTATATAGTAAAGATTTTTTTCTCGTTTACAAAAAATATTTCATGTTTCAAAACCAAAATTCATGTAATTTACAAAAAAATATAAAATTTGTCACTGTTTTAGTTGAAGGTTATTTTTAGAGGGAAATTTTGACCAGAATACGAAAGATTGTAATAGTAGCTGGATTTTGCTAATAGGCAGAAATATTATTATACTCTACATCAATACATTGATGTTACACTGATATTATATTGATTATACTCTATTACACTTTTTTATAATAGATATATTTTCTGAATTACGACGGTTACAAGTCATATAGTTTGACCGCCACAAGAAAAACTTTGACAGAGAAACCAAGCAATAAAATAAGCTAAAATCTAATTGATAGTCACACGGATGTGGACCAAAAATTTTGTTCAGTGTTTATGAATTACCATCATTAGGTTTCCTTAAAAACTGCTGCAATATTGTACGACATCAAAAGTTTTTCACCTGGAGGTAAGACCATATTTTTCAAGCCACTTTTATACTAACAACAAACAAACAAATTTAGGATAAGTTTGTTTTAGGCTGTGGTTTTAGGATACAAACACTCATAAACCTATTGATCGAGATTGCTACTGTTTAGGTGTAAACTCACAACTCTCAAGCGTCACCTCCAACCGTGGACCGGTTTCGTCCTTATTAGGACTCATCAGCACGGTATAGGATGGTAAACGCAAGAGGGAGGAGGGCAAGTACTAGTCTAGCCGACACCGACTATAACTGAAAAAGTGGTGACCATTGATTAGTCCTCCACTCCTCCACTAGGACGAAACCGGTCCACGGTTGGAGGTGACACTTGAAAGTTGTGAGTTTACACCTATTGTCCGTTTAACCAGCAAATAAATGGTGAAATTCTTCTTTCATTTACTAATGTTTTTCTCCTAGTTAAATCAGCTAACACTCTTCAACTGCCCAAAGAGATCACCCTCCACTGCTCTCCTTAGCCCATCTTTTTGTCCCGCGTTATGGCCGACCTTGCTGAGACAATGCTACTTTTTCACAAAAAAAGCCGAGCTCTCCATCAAGGTCCGGTGAACGTCGTAAAAAAGGGACGATGGCACCCCCGCACAATGGAAGAAGGGACAATGGGAGCAGATGAAATTACCGGTGAAGAGAAGGCATGATGAGGACACGTGTTGGAATGGGTGATCTTATTGTGAAGCTGTGGGAAGTAGCACTGGATCTATTAGATTGAAGGGGAGGTGTGTAGAGAGTTTCTGGAGAAATAATTATTTGGAAGAGAACGCGTATTTATTTTGAATGTTGAACTATTTTCTGTAAAATTACTGATGTAAAATACAAGAAAATAGCTTTAATTCTTTAGAAATGTTGGTGATATTGACTATAAAGTTACTAAATAACGGAGAATAAAGAGGAAGATCATCAGCGGAACGCCTACGAGAATTGACTGCTGTGCCTGCCGAGATCGAGAGCTGAGTGTCTATACAGATATCGACAGCCGAGTACCTGAGATCGTCGACTGAGCAGCTATTGTCTTTTAACGGTCTTAAAGATTTTACCAGTTATCTAACTTTTTACCAGTTATGTTTAAATAAACCACTGTTTTATTCACGATATAGTGATCTCTCTCGTCACCCACTCCACATTTATAAGTGTTATTATGCTTGGACATAAGATCAAAAATTTATCTTAATTAGAAATAATAAAAAATAGAAACTTTAATAAGAAGAGTAAAGAGTTTTTCTTTTAAATAGAGGTTCAAGAATTCAGTAAGATAGTATTACATAACAGTGTAAGTTTAAGTAGCACTTAAGCGCTTTATATTTTGAATCAACATTACTTCTTTCTAAAAGTTGAAGGGAATGATAAAAATATTTAGTTTTCTGTAACAACGAGAGAAAAACAATTTCTACAAATTATTTTAGGGGAATTGCGGCATTGTTTTTGAAATTAAACACTCATTTGATGAAATGGGTAATATTTTTCCCAGTGAAATAATAACAAACATTAAACAACATTTTAAAATAAAAGCAAGCATTTTTGACTTACGTTAAAAAGAGAATAGTTTTAAATACTAACTTTGCATTATTATGTAAATATTTATTTACAAAACTTTCGTATAACAACATTACAATTTTTACACTTTTCAACTAATTTTTATCCTTATTAAATTAATTGGTTTTTCTGCCACATGGAATATTTCTATTCTAATGAGCAGAAAACCAATCATACGCAAAAGCAATTACATTTAGTATTTCCGGTCACGAGCTCAAGACAGCCAACTCTTTAGAGCTAAACAAACATTTCAACATAAACAATACCCCGGTCAGGCTTCTACAAAAACTATAACCTGTATGAATAACCTTCCTCAAACATCTCCAGTGAGAAAAAAATGCCAAGAAATAGTGAAAAAACGTCCCAAACACGATACCCAATCTTTCTACCTCTCTGGACAGCCGTAAACAAAACTATTTACCTCGCATAACAGCCAGTCAGGTCGGATGGCATTTCCTGTAGCATAATAACCTCTCGTAATGAAATCAATCAGTTCTCATGGAGCTGAGAATGCAGCCCTGAGGGAGATTTGTCTAGCATGGGGACATCGGCGTTCTTTGGCAAGCTCATTATACGCGACATCTCGTGTTTGACGCATCAATATGATGACTGTGATGGGAGATATGTGATTTTAGATAAGAAATATTCCTTGAAGTGATATCCATCGACTAAATTTTGAAAAGTATTTGATTTTCCCTTTGGGGGGAATCCATTGTTTTCTAATACTTTTTCTAACGATTCCATTCCATTTGAAAAATTGTAGTTTATTCAACTTCGAAATTAAACTTCTGATAGTGTTTTGTTACACTTTCATTTTAGTATTGATTTTTCCATCATATAAAATTTCAAACAAACGATCGGTTATGAAGAGAAAACTTATTTGTTAAAAAAAACAGAAATTCATAACTTTATCAATAAACAGGAATGAAAAGGCATTGGGGAGTTCACGTAATACTTGTATCTCTCCCACAATCATTTTAAAAACTTAATTTATGTTTTTTTTCTCGATTTGTCTCTCTCTTACGTTTTGCCTCTCGTAAATTATTTACTTTATAGTAATTTCTTTTCAAATTGAGAGAGTTCAGTACCGTAGGAAGGTTGAAATGCCAGGAAAATATTTTGAATTTCTTAGGCACTCCTCATAACGTCATAGATTTCCCAAAGTGGACAAATTAAAGCTGATAAGAAGGATTTACATCGCGTCAGTTTCTTATCCTGATTGATTGGTAAAACGAGAAGCGTTCAGGTATTCTAACTCTTTGGGATAGGCAAACAGCTTGTATCAAAGATGATAGATGGGTCTTTCGAAAAGAATGTGTCGCGACAAAGTAAAGAAATCCAACAATGAAAATAGATGAAACAAACAACAGTGATTTTGAGGTTCTGTTATGAAAATAGAATTAGTTATATTAGCAATAGCACTTCTGGAAAATATGCATGAAAATAACTGTAAATAGTCTATATTAAAATTAATAGCCTGAATAAACCATTATACTTTCAATTTAATTACCTTGCAGTTATTTCTTCAATAGTCTTACATAGTTAATAATTAAGGATTACTGATCATAGATGGAATGACCCCAAGAACGTCGGCCCTTTAAAGAGACACGAAAAAACCCATTCGAGATTCGTGAAATATTTTGGCGCCCGAACAGGGACTCGACGCTCTAGAGTAATATTTGAGAAAAATAAAAGGTAAATCCTTTTTTATAATTGATTAACTAATTAAAGAAAGTTGAAAGTATTGGAGCTAGCAGTATGGATCCTGTCGTCAGACTGAGAAGTGCATATAGAGGAGCCTTTACTAAATTTTGTGATAGGATAAAAAAGTCTTTAGATGAAATAGAAATAATGGATTTAGATTTAATAACAAGTCACCTAACTCAGTTAAAAGAAAAATATGATAAGATTAAAAAATTAGATATGGAAATAATTGATTCTATTTTAACGGGAGAGGATGGTACTGAAGAAAGCATAGAAAGGGAAGTAGAGACCCAGGGATGTTATGAAGAAAAGTTCATATTTTTCAAGACAAAACTTGAACGACTGATTAATAATAACTTTGAAGAGAGATCTTGTAGTGGAAGTCTGTCAGTTAAACAACCAAAACTAAAGTTGCCTAAAATAGAATTACCAAAATTTGATGGGAATCTAAAAGAGTGGTTGTCCTTTTGGGGATTATTTAAGAAAATAGATGACGATGAGGAACTCCCGAATGAGGACAAATTTCAATATCTTCTACAATCCACTTTAAAAGGGTCTAGAGCTCGAGAGGTGGTCGAGTCATTCCCGCCTACAGCCGACAACTATACACAAGCTATAGAATGTCTAAAGGCACGGTTTGGGCGAGAGGATGTATTAGTTGAGGTTTACATCAGAGAGCTTTTGAGTCTGGTGATAGGAAATGCAGTAAGCAATGAGAAAAAGCTGCCTCTAATCAAGTTGTATGATAAAATTGAGACCCAACTGAGAGCTTTGAAGATGTTAGGAGTAACGAGTGATAAATACAACTCGATGCTATATCCCTTAGTGGAGTCTTCTTTACCACCGGATCTTTTGAGAATTTGGGAGCGGCAATGTACCTCTATCACCGGGAAAAGAGAGAACTTTAATAAGTTAGATGGGTTGATGGAATTTTTGGCTAAGGAGATTCAAGGGGAAGAGAAAATTAGGCTGGCATCAAATGGATTTGGTTTAGAGAAGAACAGAACAACTCAACCAGTAAAATCGTTTAATAGAACTAAGAAGTTTTCTACGGGCATGGAACTCCTAAGCTCAGCTTCCGAAGGAGGTGCTATCCCAAAGACTTGGCAATGTGTGTTTTGCGAAAAGGACCATCTGGGTGCGGACTGTAAAATGGCTGAGGGATTACCTTTAGAACAAAGAAAACTTATTTTGATAAAAAAGGGGGGTTGTTTTAGGTGTCTCAAAACTAATCATGTTGCCAGGGGTTGCAAGTCAAAAATAAAATGTGGGAACTGCAGAGGATTCCATCATACTCTCTTATGTTACAATAATCAAGGAAAATCTCAGAAGGAATCAACTGAACCGAAATTTGATATTTCACAACAAGATCAGACACTGGCTAATGTTTCATCGACTCCGCAAGTCTTAATGCAAACTCTGGTAGTCTTTCTAAGAAGAGAGAAAGAGGAAGAAATGATAAAAATACGAGCAATTATAGACTCCGCATCCCAGAGGTCGTATATTTTAAAGAGAACTGCACATAAAATGAACTACACACCGCACCGTAAAGAAAGTATGAGACATTCCTTGTTTGGAGGTCAAAGTACTGCAATCTGCCATCACAATGTCTATAGAGCATTTCTCTCTGACCTAGACCTTAAATATAAATGTAACTTCGAAGTCCTGGAACAAGATACAATATGCGCCTCGATTCCACCAGTGGCTGCCGAAGGAAGCTGGACGAGGGAGCTCTCGAAGAAAGGTATCCGCTTGAGTGATAAGCATCAAGGTCCCATAGAGCTATTGATTGGTGCTGATGTAGCGGGTAAACTGATAACAGGTGGATATAAATTGATGTCTTCGGGATTGGCTGCTCTCGAGACTAGACTAGGATGGACCGTGATGGGGAAAACAGCAAAAGTGGAATTTAAGGAAAGCACTGATCTGGTCGTTACAACCATGATGACCCGAGAAATTTCTGAAACGGATTTATGGAGTCTGGATGTAATCGGAATTAAAGATCAGGCTGAGAAACAGTCAAAAAGGGAACTGGAAGAAAGAGTTCAGGAACACTTTTTGAAAACGTTGACGAGACTTCCTGATGGTCGGTACGAGGTAGCACTTCCTTGGGTATCAGGATTACAACCGCCTTCAAATAATAGGGTGATGGCGGAAGTAAGATTGAATAAAACTATCAAATTATTGAAAACTCAGAAGTTGCTAATGAATTATGAGAACGTTTTCAAAGAATGGCTTAAAGAGGAGATAATAGAACCTGTAGATATTTCCAAACTTGATGGCCCCTTTTGCACTTATTTGCCCCATAGAGCCGTGATCAAAGAGACTTCAACCACGAAAATACGACCAGTCTTTGATGCCTCAGCAAAGCAGAAAAATGATACTTCGCTTAACGGTTGCTTGGAAAAGGGTCCTAATTTGGTCGAATTGATACCAAGTATTTTAAACAGATTTAGACTTGGGAAATTCGGAGTTATTGCGGACATCAAGAAAGCATTTCTTCAGATCAGTATTGTGGAAAAGGACAGAGACTATCTCCGGTTTTTGTGGCATGAGAACGGAGATAGTGAGAAATTGAGAATATATCGACATAAGAGAGTAGTGTTTGGAATAAACACAAGTCCTTTCCTGCTAGGCGCTACCATTGCGTATCATTTGGATCATGTTGCGGAAATTCACCAAGATGCAGCGAAAAAACTGAAGACGTCTATGTATGTTGATAACTGTGTCACTAGCCTGGACTCCATGGAAGAAACTAAGGATTTTATTGAGAAATCTAGAGAAATTATGTCTAAAGCTAGGTTTGATCTTAGAGGATGGAGATTTACGGGTGATTCAGGTTATGCCTTATATCACGATGACGGAGAAGTGACTTTAAGCGACTTGAATGTCGCAGTGTTAGGACTGGAATGGAACACCGAAGAGGACACATTAAAATGTGTTTATAAAAAAGATGGGGTAAACGGAATTCCAGTCACAAAACGGTCTATATTGTCTGCGGCTAATCAAATTTTTGACCCCCTTGGAATGTTAAGCCCAGTCACTTTGAGATTCAAGATTCTAATGCAAGATTGTTGGAGAGCCAAACTATCGTGGGACGCATTGCTATCTGAAGAACTTGCTAAGAAGTTTTTGAAATTGAAAAGAGATTTAACTTTTCTAGACAAAGTGAAGATACCTAGAAGGTTACTTTTTAATCGTGAAGAGAGAAGTAAAATATCCTTTCATGTTTTTTGCGACGCCTCTCAATATGCCTATGCCACTTGTGTATATTTAAGAAGCGAAAATATAGATGGAGTTTCTTGTCAGCTTGTGCAGTCAAAATCCCGAGTGGCTCCATTGAAACCAATCACAGTATCACGGCTTGAACTATTGGCATGCACTATAGGAGTACGTTTGATGAGGACGATCAAAGAAGACTTGAAGATGGAAAATGTGGCTTCATTTTACTGGACGGACTCAATGAATGCTTTACATTGGATTCGAAATGAAGAAGAATGGGGAGTTTTTGTCCAGAATCGGGTAAAAGAAATAAGAAGCTTCAGCAAGAAAGATGAGTGGAACCATGTTCCTGGACCCTTAAATCCCGCAGATTTGCCTTTGAGGGGATGTTCGGTTGAGGCTTTATTGCGTCAGGTTTGGCATGAAGGCCCGTCGTGGCTGAAAATGGAGAAAAAGTTCTGGCCTTTTAGTCAAGATTTGGCTAATAGAGAAATTGTTGATTCGGAAAGAAAAAAAGGCTTCGTAACTCTTATAGACGCAGAAGAAAAAGAATTCGAATACTTTACTAAGGTATCCTCATTTGAGAAAATAATTAGAATAACAGCATGGATACTTAGGTTTGTTAACCGTTGTAAAAGAAAGAACTTAAACACCGGAAAGAATTTGAAAATAGATGAACTGAAGGAAGCTGAAACAATAGTCTGGAAAACGATTCAAGAAGCATCATTTATAAATTTAAATGAGAGCAGACTTCGTAAGCTTCGGCCATTTATTGATTCTTCAGGTCTCATCAGAGTAAAGACACAACTCGTAATGAGAAAAGATGTCAATAGCTTTAGATGCCCAATACTACTGCCGTCAGAGCATGGGGTAATTCAGAAATTGATAATGCATAAGCATAGATTACTCTCTCACTGTGGAGTTCAAACATTGATGTCTCAACTGAGAGAGGAATTTTGGATTCTGAAAAGCCGTAGAACAATACGCAAAGTCGTAAGAGCCTGCGTTATCTGTAAAAGATTTGACGCGAAGCCACCTGAAATCCAACCAGCACCCTTGCCTGAAGACCGGGTTAGAGACTCAGTTGCTTTTGAAATAACTGGAATCGACCTAGCAGGTCCCTTATTTTTAAGAGATGGGACAAAAGCGTGGATTGTTTTGTTCACCTGTGCAGTATACCGGGCAGTACATCTTGAACTCGTGACATCTCTTTCGACGGACAAGTTCCTGCTCTCTTTGCGCCGTTTCATAGCAAGAAGAGGAAGACCGTCCACCATCTACACAGATAACGGGCGGAATTTTCTTGGATCATCCACAGTCCTCAAAAAGGTAGATTGGACGAAAGTTGAAAACGACACATCCGTGTTAAGGATAAAATGGAAATTTATCCCCCCCAGCTCGCCCTGGTGGGGAGGATTTTGGGAAAGGTTAGTGGGACTTCTGAAGAATATACTACGAAAAGTCTTGGGTAAAGCCTCCCTGAAATACGAAGAGTTGGCCACGGTTCTTTGTGATTGTGAGGATATAATTAACAATAGACCAATCACATACATGTCTGAGGATTTGGAACTAGATCCCCTTACTCCAGCAATGTTTATCAGAGATCGTAAGGAAAGCGGGGTACCTGATTTGGACAAAATTGACTCACAAAGTTTGCAAAAAAGACATCTTTACAGGTTCAAACTGCAAAAGGATTTAAGAAAAAGATTCAGATCGGAATATTTAGGGCAGTTAAGGAGTTTTTCAAAAAGATTGCAAAACACTAAAAGTTTTTACGTAGGTGACATAGTTTTAGTTCAAACTCAAAATAAACGAATCGATTGGCCACTTGGGAAAATTTTACAGTTAATAGAAGGAAAAGATAAAGTTGTTCGTTTGGCAAGAGTTCTCACTAAGCAAGGAGAATTACTAAGACCGCTTCAGCGCCTTTATCCACTGGAGGTATACTTTCCCAAAGATCCAAACAACCAGCCTTCAACCGAGACTGATAATTCTACATCGGACCATATTCTCCGAGTCAGTCGGTACGGACGACCTCTTCGTACCCCTTCACGTTTGAGATTTTAGAACCGTTCGAACCTTTAATTGAGTTTCAAAACAAGGAAAACTCAAGGTGGGGAGTATGTCACGACAAAGTAAAGAAATCCAACAATGAAAATAGATGAAACAAACAACAGTGATTTTGAGGTTCTGTTATGAAAATAGAATTAGTTATATTAGCAATAGCACTTCTGGAAAATATGCATGAAAATAACTGTAAATAGTCTATATTAAAATTAATAGCCTGAATAAACCATTATACTTTCAATTTAATTACCTTGCAGTTATTTCTTCAATAGTCTTACATAGTTAATAATTAAGGATTACTGATCATAGATGGAATGACCCCAAGAACGTCGGCCCTTTAAAGAGACACGAAAAAACCCATTCGAGATTCGTGAAAGAATGCTTAATCCGATTCCAATGTAATCCAACGACATTAAACGGTTTATTGCCAGGTCAAGCTTTTATAAGTGATTAAATTAATAAGGGTAAAATTGTCTGGAGCTTGATTAATATTCGGTACGTCAATTTGTGTTTAAATGATTTAGATAAATCCATCATTTTATCGTAAAATCTATCCTAACAAATAATATTTTACGAAAAACCTTTAGAACCAACAAATAATTATCTGAACATGTAAAATAATTCCCATAAATTACAAAAACAAATAGAAATAGAACATAGCATAAGAATTGCTAAGCCAAATTTATGAGTTTACCAAAAAGTGGGACACAAAAGTAGGAAATAAAAATAAAAATTATTTATTCATAACACGTAAAATATTTGTTATAAACAGAAATAGTTTATAAAACTCAGTAGTTTAATCCTTAATCCTTAATTAATAAAATCAGACTTAAAGAAATTCTGTAATCTGCTGTTTTAATATAATTTAACAAGAAATAACAATAAAGATTCGGTTGAAATGGATCTGGGTATTTTGGAAAACTTTAAAATAACTTAAAATAAGTTTTAATGCTAAAAAGTTGATTTAATAATTATAATATCAATGAACAAAGCAAATACGCTTTATTTTTAGAATTAATTATTAGAAATTATTTAATTTTTAGAATTAAAATATTCAAATTAGTAATGATTTCTAAGAATGATTTGAAAATAAAAATCGGTATAAAAAACAGGGACTCAGTAAGAGTCTATTATTTTCTTTACATAGAAGATCTATATATATATGGTTGTTTTATATTGATACAATTGTTTTCAAAAAATGTTTTCACGTGTTCTGCTTCGTATTGAAAGATCGTACGGTTCCATCTTCTTGTTTTAAGGATTCTTCAAAACGATGAACTAACCGCCCAACTTTCACACGATACATCAGTAACCCACACACAGTTTTTTGAACCACATCTTACGGATGAGTAGCCAGGTTAAACGACTCTATTACATAATGTTTTGTCTCTCTGCTCCAAAAAGAGCTATTTCTGATCAGAAAACGACTGTTTGCGGATAGACCTAATGGATGCTTTGGAATTGATTCCGTTTCTGAGTTGAAAATAATGGAAGATGGAAAAGCACAAATTGCCAACGTATTGATTTGACTTAACTCATAATATTAGAGTCAGGAATATGTTTGAGAAAGTGGTAAATTACTAGTTACAGATAATCTGCGTGTAGATGTAGATGAACAATTATCTGTGTTTTCCTTAAAATCAAGCTAGCTATTTAACTATTTAGCTTATTTTTTTAGAATTTCTAATATAATAAATTTTCCACTAAACAATTAAAGTCTGAAATTTCATGAGTATAGAAACTTGATAAGAGAGTAAAGAATATTTTTAAACCATCGTCGATATCTCCTTACCTAACAGTTTTAAAAGTCATTGTAATATCCAAAACTAAAACACATTTTTAGCACTTATGCCATCTTTAAATTTGTTTATTTTAATGAGACAAACGCTTGAACGCATCTGAAAACAATTATTTTCCTATTCATGATAACAAATCTTGTTTTCAAATTATACCTTAAAATAACTGTTTGCTGGTACATTGAATATTGAGACCAAATACTAAACAATACGGATGTTATAAAGGGTGTCTCAAAAGGTCTAGTTCTAGTACAAACAAGAATTGGTATAGAAAGGGGGATCGCAAAGGAGTTCTAAGGGGTGAAACCCCGGGGTGAAAATCAGCAAAAAAACTTGCATATTTGTGCAGAAACAGATACAATTGTTCGATTCCGGCATTTATTACATTCAACCAATTCCAATACTTTGTGTAAAAGTATTATGAAAATGTTAATTTCATTAAAAAACAGACCAATAAATGCAAAAGGCATGCGTAGTAGGTAGATATAGACTGCAAAAGAAAATGTCTTGACGAAAACATTTTAATACTAGAGCCTAGTTGGTTGGTTGGTTGTTTTTAGTTTTATGACACAAGGAACAAAAGTCTGACTAAGGAACTCTACCTATAACGCATGCCTGTTGCATTTATTGATCTGTTTTTTAATGAAATTAACATTTTCATAATACTTTAATACAAAGTATTGGAATTTGTTGAATGTAATAAATGCCGGAATCGAACAATTGTATCCGTTTCTGCACAAATGTGCAAGTTTTTTTTGCTGATTTTCACCCCAGGGTTTCATCCCTTAGAACTCATTTGCGGCCCCCCTTTCTATACCAATTCTTGTTCGTCTTGATGAGTACTTTCATCCCTCCAAGTTTGTACTAGACCTTTTGAGACGCCCTGCATTTATATTGCCCATTCATCAATTTCATTTTACCGAAAAATAGCAATAATAAGCTTATTGAGGCTCCTAATATGAAATAGTAACTTGAAATACAGTTCATTGGAAACTCTCAATTTTACCATTTTAAGTATGAATCTATAGTTATCTTTAAAAAAAGAAAATTTAGTACTATAAATAACTAGAACAATTTCCCATTGCAATTTTAAGATTAGAAAGTGAATATCACATTTCAAATCCTCTCCCTCATCCTCACAAGTCATTTTCCCACCATTTTAATGCTGGAATCAATTAACGTAAAAGTTTCAAATTAAATAAGCAACCCATGGGAAAAGAATTCTTGAACACCTTGACCAAATCTTCCAGGTATATAGAGTGGAATGCGGAAGGCAATTCAAAATCCATCCCGAGAGCCCCAACAGCGTTACAAGAAAAGGAAGATCATCTCGTTAAGTCCCCTTCTTCCACCTTCACTGTTTTATGATGATGGCATTGGCCATTACACCTCACGAAACTGACTCCAGAGTTCTCGTTTCAATAAACTAGCAGACGATGGTTGAACTCTGAGTCATCCCATGGACTTCGTTTTTTTTGTCGCTATTCCTGTTAAGGTTGTGAGATTGAAAAGCACCAAGTGAATTAAATGAGTGGTGCAGCAATAGCTCATTAGACCATATTTACTTTTTTGGTGATAATTGGAACTCTCGTTTGGCAAGTTAATTTCTAATGGGACATAAAATAATAAAAAATTAATGACGTTTCCCATTGTAAAAAATGCAATACCTTAGTAGCGTAAAATCTTGGTAGAATGCTTATTGTTGATGAGGAGTAAGGAGTAGAATTCGTTGATTGTTTCAATTGGATTTCTTTACATTTATTTTCTTGATGAATGGAATTTTGAATTTTTAAGTAAAGTACTTTATGCGTGCTCTGAAACAACTTAGTTTTGCTCTTGATTCTATTAGCTTTTATTAAGTTTTAAGAGCAAATTAATTTTTGATAATTTAGCTAAAACCTTTTGCTCCCTTTCCCCCTATTTGCTAAAAAAATTTCTAGCTTAAAAACCACGATCAGAAGGGGAATTTCCAATCTTCTTAAGAAAAGTAACACCTATCCTCCCTTCTCTTTTAAAAAATTGCTTCTACATAAACCGACTTAAAATCACGTACATGATGATTGCTCATTTAAACATGTCCCTCTTGTATAATATATGTATTATTTATTCGAAACATTTTTAGTTCCCCGTTTCTTTTATTGCTCAAAAACTCTAAATAATGACAGAAAAACATGCCGAATAAAATAAATTTAAAGCTAATACAAAAATCAACACAAAATTATGAAAATTTGTAATTCTTTATTTTGTTTTAACGACTGTTTATGGATAAAAAGTCACAATTAAGGCTAAGAGTCTTCTAGAAAGCAAAAAGAAACCAGACCCATCATTGTTTCAATACACTTTCTTATCAAACAAGAAACCCATCACCTAAATCTTTCCATCTAAAAAGGAAAAAAACAACATCAATCCACACCATTCACTACCTCCCTCACAAATCAAGCGATTCCATCAACCAAAATCAAAGTATTGCTATCTCCATTGTCACCAACTTCTGGGTGGATTTGTTCCACTGACACTTACTCGCCACACAATAAAAACGATCTCTAGATGAATTTCTTAACGGGATTTCCCTTTTTCCCCACCCATATTCTCCCCCCTCCCATCATTCGATTGTTCTTGACTGCCGGACACTGTCCAAGCACGCGTGGCACAACTTAATTTTTTTCTTATTTCCTTAACCGTCAACTTCCTTCTGTTGTCTGGTATCATGGTGGATCGGGCGACAGACCAGAACGAGATCCTTATTAAACAGGCATGACAGATATTCTGTTTTGCATACCGTATGTTCGTAGTATTTTTCATACAGTGACGGCGTCGGGTTTTGTATCTCTGTATAGGGATTAATGTAATAACTTGGAAAGAATTTGTAGACATCTTGTTTTGACGTAATAAAATTAATTAAAAAATCTGTATAAGAAAGAAAGAGAGAAAAAGGTTAAAGTTAAAGGATAAAGCCAAAAACGTTTTGCATTGTAACCCACAGTTTTTGTAAACTGAAACTAATGTTCTTAATGGAAAGATAGTTTAAATACATGATTTTGTATTTTGAAAAGTTCAGTTTTTTAGTTTGATTGCATGTCAATCAATTTCCCCAGAACTAATGTCAACATGTTTATAAATTGTTAGTTTTTTCCTTTATAAACAAAGACTATAGAAAAAGACGTTTTCAATTGAAAGTTTCTTATCGAATTTTATCATTGAAATAACTTTTCATTATTTTAAGTTATCGCTAAGCTGGTGGTATCAACTAGAGTGAACTCCTGCTAACATGTATTATAAATTTTGTTTTAAAAGAGAGAAGTTTGGAAATATATGACCCGCCATTTTTATTTGAAATACAACTATTTAAACAAAAGGACCACATTCTGATGATTGATCAGTACTAAGTAAATAACGCATTGGTTTCTTCGACTAGTTCCTTTTCAAAAGAGCCAAGTTTGATAAGAACACCAATAAATCCAATACCACCTTTACAATTTTTATACAGCCAGTCTTCCATTATCGCAAGAATACTACCTTCTTTCGTACCTCATCTAAACAAACATTTTTCATTAAACAATTCTCAATTGCAAGCCTCAATTGCCTTTTTATCCCAGACTCTACCAGGATACATAGACATATATCTCCTCCACCCTATCAATTCGTGCTTGTCGGTGAGACCTATCTTGCATACCAACATCCCCCCATCTCGCAGATATGTCTCACTAGGTGCACGCGAAATCGTTTTGAGGGATAAAAGAAACGTCGCTTCGACATCAGTTCTGCTCCAGTAGCCGCCATTGTTTATTGTCGATACAGGATCTGTTGGACAAGGACTTTGGGCCAAGTGCCGATATCATGGCTAATGGGATGTCAGTTGAGTGGGGATTGTGTTTTGAGGGTTGTTACAGGTTTTTGAGGTGTAACTGTTTTATTTTTGAGGTTTGTTTTGACAGACATGTTTCGGAAACCTGTAAATTAATCAATGTAATGGAGGGTTTATTTTTTGTGCACCGGTGTAATTATGTTGACATGAAGGTAACAATAAGTTAGTATTTTTTTTCATTTACAAGATTTTCTTAATAATATTCAGGAATAAATAATAAGGGGACATCCATAAATTACGTGAGGTGTTTTTTCCAAAATCTAGACCCTCCTCCCCCCTTGGTGAGATTTAGTGAGATTTTGCTGGACCCCCCCCTCCCCCCCAAGTGAGATTTACCTTCAACCTTTATAAATAATTATTCTCCTTTCTTTTTACATATTCCTTTCTCATACATAAAAAAAAGAAAATCGTATAATTTCTAACTTAAAAAGTTGACGTGAGATTTTAAACGACCCCCCCTCCCCCCTTGGTGAGATTTGGTGAGATTTTTCCAAATCCCTCCCCCCCTTTTTGACGTCACGTAATTTATGGATGTCCCCTAATGGAGAAAATTGTGTGCATTTATTTTTTCTTCCTCGTAGATTTTGTCATAACACACTACTTCAAAAAGAAATAAATCAATCGTAAGCATTCTTTTTGCAGAAAGTAATGACCATAAATAAGAATTTAAACGATTGTTAAGTACAGAGTTTTTTCCTTGACTTTGAAGTTTGAACACATATCAAAAACAATTATATGATAATTAACGTGCTTAAGAGAGGCTGAGGTAATTTTACAAACTATACCAAATTTCAATTACTCAACACAGCGAAGGAAAAGTACCAATATTTTGCATGCAAAATTTAAGAATTAAGAAAAGAAGAGTTAATTTTAAGAATTTTTTTTCTTACTTTTGCTTTACCTTCAGCTTCAATGATACTTAAACCCACTTTTTTGACATTAAGAATAAACAACTTTTAGCTAAATAAATATGTATTTTTTATTCAATCACCCCTTTATAACGAATACTATTATCTAAAATTCCTTTATATAAATTATCTTTTACTGACAAGATAAAATAGTACTGACAAATGATAGATATTTAAGATAAATTCCTGTTATAAAATAAGTCTGAAGCATAATTAAAATGGAATTAGCAAAAAAAAGTGTGTAAAGGTTAAGGTAAAGTTATGCAAAGGTTGTAGTATTAGTTTTTATAATGTGAATTCAAGAATGTTAAAAATACTTTTAAAATTTTTTTCCAAGGACTTAACTTCAAAAAAAACTTTATACAGGTAAAATTTTTGTTACACGCAAAAAGTAAACACATTTTTCCTTATAACAGAAGTTACCTTGATGTCATTCTGTGCACTTCAATAGTTTTACTATGGGTCAACGATCTTGAGGCCCACTATTGGGTAAATTGTGTATCCGGCTTTCAAGAGTAATAAATGAGAGAGGAAAATGGGGTTTTAAAATAAAGCAGATATTTTAAAGTATGCAATCCATCATGGCACGGGGAAAATAGTGATAGATAATATTTTAGCTTTTGTATATGCTTTGAAGAAATTTTGGAACTCCACAAGCTACTATGAACACGGACAACTTGCTGCAAATTAAAGTTACAGTCACAAAATGTTCCAAAATCCACCAAATTACACAGATAGTTTTTTAAGTCTAATTTTTAGCGAAATATTTAATAGTTATGCTAAATGTTTTTAAAAATAAGAGATAAAATAGGTAAATGAAAATCAATGAGTTTTAATTATATTAAAATTTGATGAATAATTTAATCAAGTTAAAAGGTGGAAAATCAACAAGTTTCAAATTATTTACTAATTGTATTGATCCCTTTGAATTGAATTAAACTCTTAAAAACCTTTCGCCTTTCTTCAAAATATCAACTTAAAAAGAATCTGAAATAAATTTGATAATGTTGGAGAAAGTTTCAATTCGCTTTAGGTAAAGTAAAGAACGACAAATTAAAAAGAACTCCATGGTTTTACTAAGAGTTAAATACAGCCAGTAATTTTTTTTAATTCTCTATTTGTTTGAAAAAACATGTATTCTTCTTAAATTACAATTCCCATTTGACGATAATAACTAGCAGAAAAGCTGAAATACTTAATAAACACTAGATGTTTTTAAAGGAGAGTACACCATATGTTCCAAACTAATAAAATAATATAGAGTTGCTCCAGGATGCACAAGTTCATCCAACCAGCAAAAAACAACCTTCCTGTCCACACTCTTGATCATCCCATCAAACTCCATTCTTCACACTTGTGTTAACCAGATTACATCTGCAGTCTTCATCATATATGTGTTCAATTTACAGATTTAAGGGTAAAGAACCACAGTATTTCAAAACACCAGGCACAAATCCAATAATCAGGAGCAAGGCTTGTACGATTACGATGCCTTGTTTGTGGTAGTCATCGATGCGTGTAAACGCAGTTTTCAGTTTGTGGGGGGAACCTTCTATTTGGCGCAACTAAACAATACGATTATTAAATGCTCCCTGTCGTCCTTCCATTGTGAGATGGAGCGAGACAAACCAAAAGATAAATACGTGTGCGAGTTTGACCTGATGCCTTGAGCTGTCTTGCTGATGACTTAAAGGTAGATAAGTCGTGCAATGACTTGACAAGTATTCGACTTTTTTCTCTCTTTCTTTTTCTGGATTTGGATTTTTTTTATTTGAGTGAGAAAGTTGTGTTCTGAAGATTAAAGATGGAAAGATTTAGACCTTTGTTTTTTTAAGTCTGTCTTTCACACTATAAGAAATAAGAATTTATAATTTACTTTAATTTATAATGTAATGAGAATTTATAACGTGCTTGAGATTTACTCTCCATTTAAATGTGCTTGAGATTTTATATTGCATTTTTCTAAACTTCAAATGTGTTAAAAATGTTTTCCTTTAAAAAGCATGGTATTTGAAATAATTTATAATATTAATTGTAGTTAATAATTCTGAAACACCTGTTTTTTGTTTTATAAAAACAAATAAATATACATTTATAAGCTCTAAAATGCATCCTTTCCCTAAACTTAAGGCAGTTTTTATTTTATTTTCGCATAATTTGAATACTGTGTATGACTTTAGTAAATAAGTTGAGAACATTGATTATAGAGTCATTTTTTTCTTCAATGAATAAATTTCAAATAATAATTAAACAAGTTAATATTGAATGGGGAGTTTAATAATTAAAAAATATTTTCATCATATGTTAGGAAAATTAAAAAAATAATAAGTAATAAATAATAATAGAGTAGTGTGAATGGCAATCATTTTGTTTTGAAAACATCTTATTTTGCATGTAAAAGTTGATGGTAAAAATAATTTTATGGGTAATGAGAATATTTTATACCTATTTTAGTCGATTGTTATTTATTAATTTATACATTTAGAGAACACCTAGATATTCGAATATCTTGGTAAAATTATAACTTAATAAAAATAGAATCACTATGTAATAAATTAAAAACTTTTTTTTAAATGACATAAAAACGAAAAAATCAAGCAAGCAGAATTAATAAATGGATGCAAGACATCTGAATTATTAAATCTTATCGAATTTCTCTTTTTTTACAGATATGAAGACAAATTGATTCTCCTTGCCGGAAAGAGGCCAAACCTAAAGAATAATGGAAAAGTTCCCTGGAATGGTGAGAAGTTACGGTTCACTAAATTTCATATCCGGTGAACTCGTTAGGCTAACGAACAATCAGTTCACGTTCAAAGAAGAAAGTACTACAAAAAACGAACGAAACGTTGAAAAAATGTATTTTCTCAGCTTTTTCTCTTACCCACATTGTACTCTTGAAGAGTCAAAGACCGGAATATTTTTTTGCAAACCTGTGAGCGGATTGGTGTGATACAAGCGCACTAAGCGACAAAACAGTTGTGCTTCGCTAACAATGCGAGTATTTGTTGAATAAACAACAGAGAAACATGTTTTTTACCATGGGGATTTGATGGAGTTTTTTATTTTGTGGAAACCAATTAAGAGTGGCATTCTCCTTGTCAAACTGCGCAGGGAATTCGGTGTCGGTGTTAACTAGCGATGCAAATAGATTCGTGAATTGATTAATGGCCTTATTCACTGCAACCTCAGTGGTTAACCATCGGTTAAAGAGGGATTCAACCAATCAGAGTCAACGAGAAGCTAATTTCCTTGCTGTTTAACCAATGATAAAGTGGCAGTGAAGAAGACTGTAAAAGTTAGATCGATATTTTTTATCGAATGAAGTTTCTATTATAGGCTATAAAAATGTAAATTTGTTGTACCTGAAAAAGCTTATTGAATCCTATAGCATGAGTAAATAAATTATTTTAATCTGTTTATGTGAGGTAATCAAAATTTAAATATTAGAATATCTCATAGTATTAGACCCTTTTGATACGAGTTAAAAAAACAAAAATAATATATTCCATTTCTATAAAAAAAAAGTGAATCTCTATGAATGTCCACACATTTTGGCAGCTCTTTAAGAAAATAATCTCTTTGGATCTCGTAGATTACATATTCATTTGAAAAGCATGACCGTGGAAAATTCATCCCTCATATTCAAATAGGTAGTCTTTGATATTTGTCTGATGAAAAAAAAGGAAATGTTTGTCATTCTTTACAATTCATAGATTTATCAGTCTTGATAAATCTGCGTAATATGAATCAACTAGCTTTTTTTCTCGTGAATTCTATCAAACAATAATAGGCGATGCGGATTCTTTCAATATAATGCAAAATTATTTTCATTCCTCACATAATCTTGACGTTTCTGTTATTAATCTCAAAACTGTAGAAACGTTAACAAAAGATCCATTTCTAGGAAAAAAAAACGAAATATTGTGCTTATAAAAGTCACAAGCTAGTTTTATGATGGAAAGGTACTCTATCTTTGTCTCTTTTTTTTCGTATTTTAGTCACCAGCTCTTGCGAAACATGCTGAATTTTCTTATGAATTAGTGAACCTACTTTTTCATCGTTCCTCTAATTGTTTATTTCAGAAACGTGTCTAAGACCAAATTTTTTGTTTCGAAAAAAAAGGTGAAAAGATGTTAGGTATACAGAGACAAAAAGATTATTTTAACAACTTTATTCTTTAACAAAACTACTTTTGAAATTTTTGTACTTGTTAAGTTTCTGTAATAAACTAAACAGTGTGTTCAAGCCTATTTTTATAGTTTACAAATTCAATTTAAAAGTATCTAATAAAGCTGTCAGTTCAGTTCGGGGCAATATTTTCAACAACATTTCTGTCTTCTTTGAACTTAGAAAGCTTTTTCGAAAGAATTCAATACATCACTCCACGATTTTAATTATTTTTTTGCACATGAAATAACTTCCCTGCAACATCAATGTGATTCTCCATTTCCCCATCTTTTAGTTTCCCAACTACTATTTTAGTAAACAGGTAGGAAACGAACCCCAAAGTACCTCCGAGTCTCCATCAAAGGGTCGGAGAGCAAAGTCATCTCCATCTTGACCCGCGAACCAGTTCAGAGCGCTTTCATTGTCTGACCTGAACGAAACGGAAGCTACCGGGTTCGGTCCGGCCAGGTAATAATAATAATAATGGAGGATTTCGAGCTTTCGTAAAAAGGAATCGCGGACTCTGTGACAGAGCATTCTCACGCTATCTTCTCACTTCCCATATATCGCTCTTGTAATCGCGGCTTAAGAACACAGGAATCGCTTGTTCTTGCTTGTGTGTCATCGGTGTATCGGTTTCTATTTTTTTATCTATTGTGTTATGGGAATAACGGGGTATAAATGGAGTAGGAAATGTTCCCGAAAAACAATGGAAAAATATGATATTATGGTATGTTGAGGTGGGTTTTTTGGAGGACAAAACGTATCTTGATTGTTGGATAGTATCGAAAAGTTGAATGCTTGGTTGGAATTTATCTGGTGAGAAAGGATTCTGCCGATGAAAAAATGAGTTCGAATCTATCTATAGAAATATAGTTGATGGAGTTATGATTATGGTTGTGTTAGCTGTACTTCATCTTTCTTCTTTCTATAAAGTTGGAAAGTCAAGAATATAGTTTTTGAGGTCTTGGTAACAGAATATGGAAATTTTTTTTAAAAATAAATAAAAATTAGGTTTAAGATTTATTTTAATGGGAAAATTTATAAAAATAAACTATTTGGTGTTTCCCCCTTCAAACCTCTGAATTTGTTCACTGTACTGAACTGTACTTCTTTGAAACAGAATTTAATCGAATTCGATTCAGCCTTATCCAGAATTGGCTTCTGATTTATTTTACATAGATTACATTATATGATAAAAAATATGATTTTAAAAAAAATCTTTAAATTACTTCTGCTTAAAAATACTTCTACATAAGAGATACATATTCAATTATTGTTATTCCTCAATATTTTATAACCTGTCCATATATTGACAATACTTTATCATATGTCCTAACAAACCCATAAATGACTATAATTTTGTCGTTTGTTAGGACATGAAAAAAAAAATTCAGCACAAAATATTTCTTGCAAGAATATCTTGATTTCAGTTGATAAAAACTAGCACAAGTTGGATGAAATATATTTTTAATGACGTCTGAAATATATTTTTAATAGAACTGTTTTAGTTACTTTTTATTCCGAGAATTAGAAACTCACATCCAGTGAAAGTTCTTTTGGCGTCAGAAAAAAGCTAACATGACAATTTTGCTAAAAAGAGAAGTGATCATTTTTTAATAGCAAGAAAGTCAGGTCACAAAAAGAGCGAAAACTAAGTAAGAAAACTTTTCAATTTAAAAGTAAATTTTCCCATGGGAAAATACCTGAAGTACTAACACAATGGTCTTCAGAGGTACTTTGACGATACCTCGCTTTATCTTACCTACAAATTATACACGACTTTGCCGCCAAATGTCACAGCTCTTAAAAACAGTTCTACTAGCATAAAAAGTAAAAGATGATGTAAAAAAAGGTGCACACATGGATCATTTGAACACATTTCTCTACTAATGTCATCCATTTTGACCTGTAATGAGCTGTAACAGTGACCGTTTCAACCCTTAAGGAGTCGGAGGACTGTTGGTAAACCGTTCGTAACATTCTCCTTAAAACTTGAGTAGTAGGTATGTATTTCAAGGTTAGATTGATGGACTCGTCCTCCACTGCCTAATAATGGTTGTTAACGCCGGATGTTGAGAGAGAAAATTGATGTAAAATGTAGCGTAAGTTAATGCACTTAAAATGTGTTAGTAGCGACATTTCTGAGGAACTGAGTGGAACTTAGACCTTCATGTCAGCTTTTTTCAAATCACCTCGTTGATTCATTCAGCAAACTGTTAAACGTCGATGGGTATCTAAATTTAGAGTTACATCATGTTTTTACTAAGGAGAGTAGAATACTTAAATTCACAAACATTTAAGAAGAATTTTAAATTTTTCTTGAATATCATTGAATTTCATTCTAAAGAAAACTGTAAGAAGAAACAGAAGTAAACAGCATAATTATACTGAGAACCTTCAGTTTAAGGGGACTCAGTACCTCCAAATCGGTCAAAATATCAAGTTAAGGATTTCGCTCTCAAATCCATGTTTATACTCATAAATTGATTCAGAAAATTTCATAGAAATGCGTGAATTCTAAGCATAACAAATTTCCAATGTTTATTAAGCATAGTTACCACATATTTTTTTAAATAAATATTTCTCAAAACTACTTTTTTAGCACTTAAAACCCTAAGGCTTTTTTTCTACTGAACCAAATGTTATGAAACTTGGTATTTATATTCAATAGAGTAATTTTATCAAATGAATGTTCCAAAATTAAATGATTTTGATCCAGAATTTTATCATGCAAAATAGGGTAAAAATCATAGAATTTTCATGTTTTTAAATGGGAATCATCGAAAAGTTTTTTTCTCAAAAACTACTATGATTATCCAAAATCCCTCACATTAAATTATACTACAGAACATATTTAACATAAAAATGAAAAAAGCTAGTAAGAAAAGGGAAAAATGAAGGAGGAGTAGCGTTTCGAATTTTAGTGAAATTTTTGAAAAAAAAATTTTAGTATTAAAAATTATAAAAAATTTTATAAACTTTTTGTGTTTAATATTCCATTACATGATGGTAACAGATAATTTGGCACCCAAAAACTAATAAAAAAACTCAAAAATAAAAAATTAATTATTTTTGGTACCGAGTCCCCTTAATAAAAAGTTACATAAAAATATTTTTTAGACAAGTTAAAGTAAATGACTTTTAAAATAGATTCATAGGCAGATTCAGGTGAGACAAATTTACCTAAGTTCTAGGCTCAACGTTGGGGTATTACCAATGTAAAATGTAAGAAAGGATGTATAGTATATGAGTATTGGATTGCTGTTAATGACCACTAAGGTTAATTATTAAGTTAGAAAAGCTGTTCCAGTACAGCATGACAATTGCAAAAACATCATTGAAAATCAGGGGTAGTTGAGAAATATGTATTTGTGTGTAAACTTAGTTCCTCTCCTCAATTTCTGTTTACATGAACAAGTCTTGATTAACAATATTGGCAGATTTTGTTTCTCCTATGCCTATCTATTTTTACCGTACCGTACCGAAACGATAAATCTAATTTTCAGGATAAAAAAAGTCATACACAACTCAAAAATCCTTCCCCCATAAATAACCATTATTTTAATCCCTTTCGCTACTTATCCTAACTGGTTTACAACATCCACATCAGTCATTAACCGGACAAAAGCAAAACGGACAAGAAACCGAAAGTCAATTAACACGATACACAACCAAAAATCCTTCAAAACCCTCAACAGAAACAAAACCCATCCAGACAAGTCCCGACACTTCTACTATCCAATGACGTATAACCAACCATTTATCAACCCCATCAAGATATCCCAAGTAGTGGAGATCAATAGTAACGTCAATATCCCATCTTTGGTTCGTTCTTTTTTTATAGATATTTTTGTGTAGTTGGTTATTGACGTTGCATATCGATCCTACGGAGACTTCTAATGGAGTGCAGTATTTGCATTTTGTGCGTTTACCACTCCAGTGTATGGCCTGGGGTCATAGACTGAGCTCTTCCATGGCACCACGCCCGTTGCGAAAGTGTCAGTGGCCGGAGCGTGTCCGTACCAACCTTTTATGAAGGAAGCAGTGGGTGGTAGGAATTCCCCATCTTGACAGAGATAGCATGGATAGGTTGCCCTTGCAATAAGCTGTACGGCCAGCCAACTCAAGAAAGCAATTCTAGTTTTTGCTTAAGTTTCAATCCAATTAAGGTTGGAGAGATCCGCTGGAGATATGGGAGTACTTGTTAATGCAGTCTAAACTGAGTGTTATGGAGTATAATGGAGTTTTTTTTGCGTTGGGTATTTTGAAATCAGATTAGTTATATCGTTACGGTAACCGTTTGACACGGCGTTTTTCACGAAGTTGGGTAGGCTTAAACATCACGAAAAAGATATCTTCCAGAGAAATCTGGATTAATCTGAGAATAACGTGCAATAGGTTTAGGTAGGTATAAAACTAACTTCGTATTGCTCGTTTCTTTTAAATTTAGATTTTAGCATTTCTGTCATCAGTTTTAAAGTAGTATGAAACTGAAACAGTTTATGCAACAGATGCTCTCATATGATATAAAACTAATTATATTCATTTGGATTAGTTTCCGCATTGCTTTAGTAAGGACTCGTAACCCTTATTACTGTTGAAATAGTGCTTCTCTTACGGTTCAATGTACAATTTTAAACGAATTTTTTGAATGTGCAGAAGCATGGACATACTGAACTAAAATCATACTAGTATCTATGCATTTATAGTTTAGTGATATTTAATACCTAAAGTCTATCCATTGTTAATATTTAATATTTCCAAATGAATAAGGTAAAACTTTCCATAGACAATGTCTTTAAATCACTTAATTACTTATGCCTAGGACAATGGAATTAAACATTCAAAGTAGTTAAGCTAATTTGAGTTCATTAACTACTACCAAAAGAATAATTTATGGAAGTCATTAAAGAAACAGAACTAAGAACAACCTTAACCATCATAATTCTGACCATTAAAGTCATTAACCCCAGACTTGCTTGTTTACAAGACACATAACAGTTAGCTTACTACACACAAAACCAACTAGTATTAATAATCCATTGTCTCGTGTAGTATTTAATCCCATCTGTACACACGTTTTAACACGTTTCCTATTCCCAGTCCCGTTTATCCCAGACGTTCCAAATCAGAATTCTCAACACAGCGTTCAAACTGAGCTCATAAGGTTAAGTACTCGACCGTTTTTGCTTAAAGGGGTAAAAAAACTTTATTTCTTCACAACAAGAATGCCTTTGTTGGTATGACCTGGCATGCTTAGCGCTTTCAATCAAGATAACTTTTATTCTTTTTACTTTGCAAGTGAAAACGCGGAGGGTTGTCACGTGTTTGAAAATCGAATATGTCTTCTCCGTCTCGTGAGAGTGCAAGCTCATTGCGAGAGAGCACGTAACGAGGTAGGAATGTTGACGGAAAGAGATGGGTGTCACCTTGTTCCCGAAGAACTTACACGTATCCTATTCGTGGATGAAATGGTAATAGAGAATGAAAGTGCTGTGGAATAATTTTGATTAATTAAAATGATGTGTCGATATTTCATGTTTAATCTGCATGTTATAATTTATTCAAGAAACTGACCATTTTATGAACATGTCTTTTGTTAAAATAAAACAAAAGGGAAATTTTATTTTAAAGGAAATTATTATTTTCAGAATTTTCACGTAATTATTTATATTTTTTAATAAATATTATAGAAATCTTCTATAATATACACCATTGGTTTTTCAACAAATCGAATCTTGAAAAAAATGCAGATGGTTTTTACCATGGAAGAATGGAGTTGGTTTGATATTTTTTAAGTATAAAGGAAGTATCAAATGTCTGGGGTGTATAGTATTGTTATTCCTATGATATATTGAAAGAAACAATGAATTTACCTATCGGGTTGTAAATATTCTTCAGATATTCGGAAGTATATATTGAAAGAAACACTGAATATAGGGATGTATTCTGATATTTGTCGGATATTCAGAATACCAGGTTACATCCTCGATATATTCAATGCTTCTTTTTAGTATTTCAAATCAAATAAACTTATTAGCATAAAAAACAAACGCACAATAAGATAGAGAACCCCAGAGAAAATAAATCCTATAATAGGTATTTTTAAAAAGACAGAAAATAACATTTATCTCTTTGTTTAATTTAATGTAAGGTATGAAATAAATAGTGTAATTTAATAAGATAAAAAATTATAATAAAGAAGTAATATAATAAATTAATAGTATCAGATAATATGAATTAGATTATTAATATTAAACTATGAAGTAATTATAGAGTGTAAATTACACTGAAGGAATAATATAGTACATTTTAAAAATTTCGGTATTTCCATCAAGTTTTAAAAAGGAATTTTATAATAAATGAGAAAATAAGGTGAAATAAAACAAGAATGGAAATTATTTTTTTGTGTGTCAAGGTTTCTTTAAAGTTTAACGGCCGTATTCTGAAGCCTCTGGCAACCTGTGATCAGGATCTCTTAGCACAAATCAGCTTGATTTGGTATTCCGAAGCACCTTGAATCAGTTGACCACTGTGTGTTAAGTAATCAACGCTCAGAGCAGTGATCTGGGTTGGATCACCAATCAGAATCGAGTCTGGCTGGAGCTGCGATTACGAAACAAAAACATGGCGTCGTCCGTCATCAGCTATTTACTTAAATACACACTTCACGTCAATATGATCGAAATTAGATTAGTATATTAGAAATAAAATATTTTTGATTCACAGTATCCTTGAGGTGTGTGTTGTCGAGTCCAATGTTTATTTAAATGATTATTTCTGGTAATTAAAATATTTTTCTCTATTGGTTTTATACTTAAAATTTCTCTCGCGACCTCCGCTCCTGTAGCTTGGTGGTATAATACTCGGCTATCATACGAGTGGACCGGGTTCGATTCCCGGCGGCCGATACAATTTTTGATTAAACTTATTAAGATTTCAATTTAATTTTATTCATCATGGCCATTTTTTTAAAGGTAGCTAATTATTATTACTAAATTAAATTATTTACCGATCTAAGTACAAAACTGATTCAATATTTTAAGTTCCCAATGATTGCTTAATTTATTTTATCTTTTTACCTAATCTAAAGGTTAGTATATAGAACTCCAGAATTGTGTTAATTAAAAATAAAAGATTTTTTTTATTATTTTCATTCAAATGCAAAAATAAAATATCATCAGCTAACTACGGTGCTTTATTTTTTATTTATATTCAAATCTAAATTGGATTCCATGAAGCAAATTTCGGAAATGCGAATATTCTGATTACACGTGTTATGTTTATTTTCTTTAATTTGTATTACTCAAAACTTCAAGTTTCATATTCTTTCATTAATTTTTATTAAAAATCATTGACTTTTAAAGTACAATCCGAGTGCTTTTTATGTCGTACTTTTTCGCAAATTTCTTTCCTATCAAATTCATCAATATAAACGATCTCAACCAATCACGATTGAGCTTTTTTTATCGCCATCGGTTTCGCTTGTTCGCCAGCTCTGGTGTTTCTGATTCACTTTTATCAATTGATCCAGGTGCTCAGACTATCAAATTTTACAGATCAGGGCTTTGCTAGTATTTGTGAATCAATTGATCGGCTGTTCAAGTCACAGAGAGTCCGTCGCCATAGGCGCTAATGGAAATCGAAACGTTGGATGGGTTGGGTGGCGCTGCGATCGCATAACGTCACGAGAGGCGGGACGGAAAAGCCTGATTGGTTGAGAAAAACTTTTTCCTTCTCCTTCGAAATAGAAGATTGCGTGACAGCCAATCACAGGTTTGATCTCTCTGTCAATCATTTATAGTTCCTCGTGGCGCCCTCAAACCCATACAACTTTTGAATATATCGTGTTGGACCCTCTGTTAGGATTTTTCTCTGTGGTTCAAGTGATTTTAATCCAAAAGCACAGACTACGGGCGTAAGAGGATCTATAAAATTTAAAACAAGTACACACTCGGAAAATAAAAGATTGCGTAAAATAACAAGAGACCCTATTAAGTGCAATAAAAAGAAGTAAGCAGTAAATTAATCTGTTAGGATTTTTTATTTTTAAGGTTTTAACTGAAATTCGAATTCTGCTAAGGAGTAATTTTTACGTGACTTGAATAGAAAAAGGGAGATTATGACTTCAGATCATACTTTTTACATTCGAATAAGAAAGGTTATATATTTCATTGTTAGCCTTGGAAATCACAAGATCATTGCAAAAATAGAAGAAGACGAGTAGGTATTCTACATAATATGTTGTCAAGATTATATAATAGGTTTGGAGTTCATTATTTTTCTTCAACTCTTTTCAATGACAAACTTTTAAAACTCAAAAGCTTGTAAGAATATTAATAAAAGGCGTTTATCAGAATTACATCTGAATGAATACTGGAGACACAACAGAAATTATATGAATGAGAAATAAACGTATTAATGCGATGTTAGAGACTCTTTCATAGAATAAATATGTTTTCTATTGGTATAAAATAATTCATCGAAAATTCTGTTACTATTAATGACGTTTCAAGTTAGGTTCCAATAAAAATGTAATTAATTTTAGGTACTCTTTCAATTTAATCAGAACTAACTTAAAATAATAAAGTTTCTTTATTTTTTTAAAAATTTCCTAACAAATATTTAACACTATTTTAATATATTTTTTGAAGGAATTTCTGAATTTTTCCCTACTTGCTATTCTCCACTATCTTGTGAATTATAATACTTTTTATTTCAGGGAATAAATACAACAACTAAAGATGAAGGTGATAAGTAAAGTAAAATTTAATTATTGTATAACCTTTCTGAACTGATTCGTTAATTAAACTTTAAAGATTTGTCAAGCAATAACACAAATAATAATAATAATAATAATAAATAATTAAAAGTTGGAGTGAAATATTGGATAAAATATGCGTAAAACTATTATTCATTTATATTTATTAAAAAAACAGGAGGTAACATATAGAGTGAATAAGATTCCCAGTTACTACAATATGAATGATAGTATTATCATATTAACTACTTGGAATTATCTTCTTTATATAACGTTACTTGTTCATGGAGCCTTAATCCCGAATAACATCCCAAGAACAGACAATAAAACCTCCACAAATCTCCAGCTACATAAATATAACCGTCGTGGATAACATCCGAAAATAAACGATGTGATATTGAAATCCCACACAATCCTTTCCCGATTGCATTATGAAACATTCGAATCCCTCGTTGGTCGTTCTTGTAACCTACGTCCTTGGTTTCGCGAATCGTTTCATTCCACAACTCCGACCTTTGCATCAAAAGACAAAGGCCAGGTCCCCCTGGAGACAAAAGACGTTTCAAGATGGCGCCGTATATAAATATGATAATATCCCGATCACAATGGGCCGTGAAATACGGCCTTTTGTCCAAAAGAGCAGTTTCGGTTTTCTGCAAGTATGCCCTTAAGATAAAAGACGCGACATTTGCAAGGTAATTTTTGTCCCGATGTCAAAGAATGCGTTATCGGTCGTGATGCACGGATTGAAGAGCTCGGAAGACGGCATTAAATTGTGAGAGAGAGAAAGGATCGCGTTTGATTTACTTTAGCCCTGGATGAGTTGTAAAGGAAGGAGTAAAAAAATGGAAAGAATGTAGCGGCGTGTGGGAAATATTTGAAAGGTATTTTGTTGTCAAGGTGGACTAAGGACTGCTCATCAGTTCTTTTCTGAACTCGTAGATGTTATAAAAAATAGAAACCCCATTATTTTAATAAAAATGTGTATTCTTTAGTATTGCGATTTGTTTCTTTTGAGTGGTTAAGGACTGGAAACCGTTCTTGGATAAAATTAGGATATTCTCCTTTTTTCTCCTTTTTATTTTCTTAAATCCTCTCATTCTCTTTTTAAATCTATTTCTCAATGCAAATTAAGGTATAAGAATGTTTCGAAAGTAAAAAGATATTAATCAAATCCAGATTGAGATTTTAGAACCTAATTCTGAAAAAAATTTGTTTTGAGGTGTATTTTTAAAATACTTTCGTAATCAATCTCTATATAACTTCTTAGATAGTATTGAAAAAACAAATGTATTGATTCGTGTGCATAAGAAATACTATACTAGTATCACACATTCTTCTAATTTTCAGTGGATGATACTATTATTAGATATTTATTTGATACCTCAAAGTACTCTTTAGCTTTAATATCAGTTAATTAAATTATCACTTTGACCGGTAAATGGTGGGGAAAATGTCCTTTCTTATTTTAGAACTCTTAAAAATTATATGGATACGTTTTAGGATTATGTAAACGAAAATATTTTCTAACAGCGTTTTTGATGATTGATTCACCAATGAGATTGAAGTTTCTCAAGAAATATTCTTCGAACAATTTTAATTGAATTAATAATAGGGATGACTCTTAAAATGTAATTGAAAATCACAAAGCATGCAAATAAAGCTAATTTAAATGTATTAAAATCTTTCAATGTTATTTTTCAACCCGTACAATCATGTCCTTCATGGAGTAAACCCGTTATTACAAAAGGTCAACGACTGGTGAAGCTATAGCATATATGTATGATTACTAATGCCAAGTAAGACACACGTAATTTATATTTTCAAAATATTTTATTTTTGAAAACCAACCAACAATGAAGAATCAACCATTTCCGGCAAAACAAACATATTTGATCCAACATGCTAATTTAGAAGCAGTGTGTATAAAATATATTGCTTTTATTGTTACTGAAGGTTACAACCCAACCATTTATTTGGAAGCAAACTACAAACCTTAATTCACCAATAACAATCCCAAATTTGTTTGTGTTATTTGTATTGTTAATGCACTGGCCACTAAAAAGAAAACCTTAATGTTTTTAAACGAAGCTATTAAATATAAATGCCAGTCTCACTAAATTTATAATTCCTGTAAATTGGTACTTAAGGATTAACCTGGCGTAACTGTCGAGTTTCATGCTTAATCGCGTTAAATTAATGAAACAAGTATCGAATTATTAATTAATTAAATATCAAAACTAAACACCAAAAAAATTTCAACTATTAGAGCATCTTTAAAATATTGTCATACTTTTTAGATGTAAATAACAAAACTTTGCCAATTTAGTCCAATTGGAGAGATTTGTGCCAGGCTAATCCTAAAATAACTATAAAATCATAGGAAATGATTCCCTGAGACCCCAGCTATGATACAAAATTTTAACTTTTCGTTTCAGTTAAAGAAATACTAGCGGAAATAAAAATCCCAACACCAAGAAGGAAAGGAGATATCAAAGTCAAATTTATTTCTATGATTGAGCATAGTATCAATGTGAATTGATTAAAAAATCAGCCTTCCTGGATGTTAGGGGGCTGAGAAAATCAGGGAAGACTGTTGTCTCCATAGGTGTCCATTACCACCTTCACACGTCATGTTATTGAGTGGCAGGGTCTCTAAATGACTTTTGAGGGATTGAAGGACCGTGTTGCCTCCTCAGGTAGTCCAAATTCATATGGTGCACCAGCGGACGTTGCATACCGGGCTAGGTGATTTCTCCTCTTTCTCCGGACATGTTTTGTGGGTGTTGGTTCTGGAGAACGGAAAAGACGGGGTAAAAATGCAACCTAGGGGGTTAAGAAGAAAGCTTGGACATTTCATACAACATGTGGTTGTGCATGTTTCTCTTGAAATTTGTCCTCGGGACAGGTCTGAAGGTAAGGACGGTCTACCGGCTGCAAAACCTCAATGACGCAGCTCTGGTTGGAAAAAGTACTGGTCAGTCATACTCAGGAGTTGCAAAAATGGAATCCAATGCATCCCCACTCCGTTACCCTGCATCACCACTCCGTGGAATGATTAGAAAATCATCAGCTGAGTGTGCTCTCTCCATTGTGTCTTCAAACTCATACCCAACAGTCGTGGTGATCCAAACCGAAGCAGGATTCTCTCATAAACACAATGTTATGAAATTGGGATTTTCATTTCCTTATTTCGTACACTATTGAAAACAGAAAGGCCCATTTTCAGCCCCTTGCTTATAGACAAAGATGTAAGAAGCTATGCGGACCAAACGGACAATCCGCAGTACTGCAAACGACATCCATCCCACTTCCACTTGTCCTCAGTATGATCTACCGGTACTTTGGCCAACCAGAGCTGCTTCATTGAGGTTTTTTAGCCGGTTGTCCGTCCTTACCTTCATACCTGTCCTGGGGACAAATTTCAAGAGAAAAATACACAACCACATGTTTTTTCCAATGTCCAAGCTTTCTTCTTAACCCCCTATGTTGCATTTTTACCCTGGCCTATCCGTTCGTAAGAACCAACGCTCACAAAACATGTCCGGAGAAAGAGGAGAAATCACCTAGCCCGGTATGCAACGTCCGCTGGTGCACCATATGAATTTGGACTACCTGAAGAGGCAACATGGTCCTTCAATCCCTCAAAAGTCATTTAGAGCCCCTGTCACTCAATACCATGACGTGTGATGGCGGTAATGGACACCTATGGACACAACACTCCTCCCTGTTTTTCTCGGCCCCCTAATAATCAGGAAGGCTGATTTTTTAAGCAATTCGCATTGATACTAGTGCAATCATAGAAATAAATTTGACTTTGATATCTCCTTTCCTTCATGGTGTTGGGATTTTTATTTCCGTTAGTGTAACTGCACTGAACATAGAGAATAGCACGAGTTTTAATAATATATTCAACTACCTTCAGAGACACTTCTACATAGCATTTAGCCACTGCATCAACAGATCCATCTGATACCATCCAATAAATACAATAAAAGTGCTTGCAACCTCCTCCACCAAAAAACGATCACGCCGACCCCAAATAGAAATCATTGAACCTCCCTCTCTTAGAAACAAAACGCTTCGATTCCGAAAGAAACCTCTGGGTCAGTGTCACAATGCTTCCTCGCGTTACAGCTAGTTACAGCAGCAGGGTCCACGCTGTAATATCGCGTTCATCATCTCCATATTCCCATTCAGCCTAGCGAGACCCTCGCAGCAGTTATTGGATATACGTCTTCCTCGGAGACGTTTGTCCCGTTATCTCTATTGTGCGGAATGACCTGAAATTTCGCTTGTATAATGAACGATTGAAAAGGCAGTTAGAGTGGTAATAGATAGGTTCAGTGTGACGGACAATGGTATCGGGTGGGTTGGGCTATTGTGATGCGGTCTTTCTTGTGTTTCTGGGATTGTATGGAGATTATTATTAAAAGGAGCAATTAATAAACGCTGGGGTTTGGTTCTTCATTGAAATAGTCTTGAATTGAAAATTATGTGGGTTAGCGAGGTAATTTTGGCTACATAAAAGGTGATTGTCTGTAAACAATTTATGAAAAATGATTGTTTTGTTTGTATATAATCTCCTGAGAAAGTGATTGGATGTTATTATTTATGTTGTCGATAAAATGTGTGAGAGTAGATTAGGTTATTTTTAAGCAATATTCCATTTGAATAATATAGGGTGTCACTTCAAAAAATAGGATTGATCATCTATTTTCTTTATACTAAGTATGTATCAGATTTTTTAAGAAAATTACCACAATGATATTTCTGTTTTTTTTTTAATTTTTACAAGAATTTCTTAGAATAAGATAGTTTTTAAAGCATTGATATTATTAAAAGCCCATTTTTATACCCTTTTTAATATTATTTTAAGGAAACACTCCGTGTTTTTTTTCCACAACACACACATTACCACATTCTTGATATCACACCTTATCAAACAGGAGAATTATACCAAATATTACACTTAAGGTTTAGAATAAAGTACTATTAAATGTGAGGATATAGTACACATCATTTTTACTTATATGTATGTTCAAAGATGTTTTTAAAATGAATTATTATTCCTTCCCCCAATTGGCAGAACAAAAACGATTCTGTCGACAAAGAATGTTTAAAATAAACATAAAATAAAATTTACATCCTGTGATTATCCTCCTACCGTGCAATCACAATTTCAATTCATTTCGACAAAAGAATCAATAAAACGACCCATGAAATCCACAGCCATTTACTGTTCAACGGATCAAAGCAAATAACTACGCAAGCGACATTACGAAATCCCCATCATCAGAGCAAAGACCAAAAAACCATTGCCTCTTTCGCAAGGCCTTTGCTTCAGAGCCAAGGTGGACGTCCCATTACAACCCACCAAATAACAGAACGAACCGCCAGACTAAAAAAAAAAAACAACTCGAGTGACACTCACAAGCCGACCACGACTCTGGAAACGGCCATAAAGAGGCGACAAGAAGCCGAATAAATCAAAAATTAATTCTGGAATCGGCGGGAAAACAAGTTCGGGCCCGCCATTTCGGGACAAAGCCCCGACCACACCATTATTCCTCTGCCCACGACCGAGGCGAGGTTTGGACGTGTCCTCCGAAAATTCGTTCGATTTTTCTTGTTCTTTTTAATCGTGAGTCGCTTTTAATGTTCTTTTGTTTTTAAAAATGAGCACGGACAGTCGTGAGAGCACTGGTTCACCTACGGACTACACCTACTCGATGGTTAGTCAAGAACCTCCACTGCGAGGGGAAGAGAGAAGACATTGGGAGGGGACTTAGGTTGTGATGAAGATTCTTTGTCTGAGAATAAATGCCTTCTCCTTTTAGAACAAATCTTATTCTGGATTGAATGCAAATGGACATATTATTCTGTGCTATGAGGAGAGAAATTTTCTAAGGAGGCCTGAAAGATGGTAACTTTTTGTAATTCATCAAACTGTGGTCAGCTGTCAGCTTGAAGTTATTGAGCTGGAAAAAATTATATCTGATGGCTTATGACGACATAAAAGTTAAGTTACAGTACCTAGTTAAAATGATAACAAGTTTTATTTTTAAAGAGTTTATTTTGGAATTGAAAATTGATATAGATTCTTGAAACTATTGTCAAATGCTCCTAAATGTTACTGAACATTTAATAATATTTTACGACATTGAAGCACTATTGCAAATGCCATTAAATTTCAGAGAACTACCCTAATAATACCATGCACTACCTCTGCGTATATAAATGCGTTAGAATTTGATAAGGTTATTATACTTTAAAAAACTTACTAACTTTAAAAAAACTTAAATACTGAAATAGTACAATCAGTAATAGGAGTTAGAATTTTTATTGCTTCACATATTTTTTTACCAATAAATAAAAACACCAGCATTTCTTAAAGACCATAAAAGGGATAATTCCATGAGTACTAAAGTTTTAATTTTCAGAGTTTAAAGCTGTTTCGACTACTTCTTTATTTTTATTATTGATTCGTGTTTTTAGTAGCTTTTACGTTTCCAAATAATATTCTCGAGCCAAGATGTTGACTGAAAAATAATATGTACTATTAAATAATAGTAATAAGTGTATTCTATTTACAATGAAAGAATATAAATTTTCAAAACCATAACTGGTTTTGAAAAGATGTGGGGTAAAAGGAAATGAAATAATCCAATTTCTACAGTAATTGAGGGATTGTAATTATTTCCCATCTGTTGAACAACCTACAACTCTAACAACAACTTATCAGGTAATGAGTAGTTCCATTCAAACAAACAATGCCAATCCCACGATATTCAATTTAAATACCAACTGTGTTCTAAACCCTCATCAAAAACACAAATCCTATTTTACCTCTTCTCCACCGATTAACATTGTAGGTCACACAAAGCGCTCGCCATGCTTTTGCAGCAAAATGCCGGCATTGTTTCAAGATCCTGATTATACAACACCGCAATCAATCTCGGTACAAATTAAGAACAGTTTCTCCACGTCGCGCCCCTATCATTTCTCCGCGGAAGTAGACATCTGTCCTCACCGGAACTGTCACACTTTCGAATGCACAATTAAAACGCTCTTTCCACGATTAGAGGCAACAATGGGGCGAGCATTGTCGCGTTCCGGAACACAAAGTGCACGATACGGAACATTTTTATATGTCTATATCGCCTGCTACAAGGTGTCGGTTGAGGTGTCCCTCTCACTTTCTCTGAATGGTCATTGAGCGAGGCGAAATGATGATGTAAGGCTCCGGTTGAGCTGCAGTTATCGTAAAAAATGGAAGAAATAATGAATGAAGTGGCATTCTTGTATGATTTGGAAACCGAGTTGGGCATAATTGCTCTCGATTTCGTGGAACTTAATGAGTGAACCTATTCCATGGTGCGTTTGGCTTTACTTGTTATTTGTAACAGTTTTTTTTCCTTGTCTACATCGTCAAAACGTATGAGATTGTAATTAAAAGAAAAGGCGTTGGGAAATTATTGATATGTCGGGCATGAAACAATTTGGAGTGATGAATATGTATGTATGTATTACGAACTTTCGAAAATGCATTTTTTATGAACTTGGGTTCACACAAAATTTGTGATAAAGCTTTGGTTTTAGTTCTTTTAAGGGGTTTTTATCTTCCCTCGTTATATATATTTTATAAAACCTTTTAATGATACGTTTTACTGATGATCTTTAACTGTAGAAAAAAATAAGTGTCTGAAAAAATTTTTTAAATAGTTTTATGCAATTAGAATATTAACATTTTTTGGAGAGGGAAAATAACCTGAACAAATATATCCTGGAGGTCAATTAAGTCATTATGAGTTTTGATATATAATAAATTATTTCTTCTGAAAGAGTGATTATTTGAAAAACATTTCTTCTGATACAATAAATGTATTCACTTGTTTTAAGGTTATCGTTGCTTTCTAAAGGCCGAAGTTTTTCAAATTTTCTATTAGTACAAATTGCTATAAAATGTTTTTAACAGGATGAATAAACAAATTTATTTGTTTCAAAACATTTTCCTAAATTTCAGAACTTCCTCAAAATGAACTAAACGACTTTCCTGTACTACTATGCTGATGTATCCAATAAAGCTAACGACCATGTAATCAACGAAAAAGTTCCAAAACACTTCTCAATTTCCCTTTCACACTAAAAAAACCTACACTCCCTATTTATACCCCCAGAAAATGTGGTTAAGTATCAAATCACATCCTAACAATAAACCAACCTGATACTACAATACGAAATTCCCAGGTTTCCTCAATACCGCGCTTCCAAAAAAACACCAATTCAACTATTTTTACCCCATCGGTATCTTTCCTTTGTTAATGGAGCTTCAAATGTTCAGAACCTTAAAAATCTCTTTCAGGGAAAGATGGAGGCTGATGACTTTCTTCTTCTTTCTTGGAAGAAGCTGTTGGATCAGGCGTCGATGCGACTAGGAGACATTTGTTGCGGAAGGAAGCTGCGGCCGGTGTGATCGCAACACCTCATTTCACATAATGGCAGGGATGCGAAGAAGTTTAAAAATAGACTCCAGTGTGATGGCCACGACCGAAGATTGGGTTTGTTATTAACCATCGAACCTTATGCTTATTATCTTCTCATCAGCGATTAGTTAGTTAAGTCCTTAAATAGAAAAGAGAAGGTCATCTTCGTACACAGTTTTCGCGCCCTGTTTCTTCCGAATAGTCGAAAGGTTAAGAAATTTGGACGGCTCCCCGCCAAGTTGTGATCGATACGTTTTTTGTCCCCGTAACTGATTTCTTGATGTCTTTTCCCTCCTATTTCATTTTTCTTCTCCACTTTGAAATACATTTACTAGAGTTTCAAAGACCTCCTTTCCTTCTTTAAATATGATTGATGTACGATTCATTGTGACATAAAAGTAACTAAAAAAGTAATATGCCATATAAAGGAATGCATAACGAACGAATGACCAGTTTTCTGCATCTCATTCACAAGATACTACTTGACTCTAGGAGGTGAAAATTCGCTTTTTATTCTAATATAAATTGCTTTTAGGAGGGGTTATTGAAACATATACATTGTTTTTCTCTTTCCTTCACCCATTAAGTTGAAATGCTTTTTTATTAAAATGTCTACATATATTCTTTATCCTTCATGCTATGATGCACGCTATTTAAGATCTTCAATCACTTATCTGAGCTATTATTTAATAACTATTCAATTTTATGTGGTGATTTAGGAAAGATACAACTATTAAATTCAAACGGGTGTTTAAAAATTATGTAGGAGTTGTTGTAATTGGCCAGTATTTAAGAGTTGTAAAATATTGTCAAAGCTATTTTCATACAAATGTATCCGGAATTTTGAAATATTGATTTCGTTTCGATTGGTAGTCTATTTAAAGAAGCCTTTAATAAGGATTCTTCCGCACTTGTGGAATAATCTTGTTAATTAGTGCACCTTAAAAGGCTTCTTGTTTTTTCTCTTTCTTCATTTTAAGAATCTTGGCTTTGTAACTAAATTCTTAAGCTATAAAGAATACTAAGAAGCAGCAGTCTTCGGGTAAAATTTTGAATAAGTTAAAAATTTTGAAAGCAACAACGATGTTTTCAAAAGGCTAAAAAAACTTCTTCAGAAAGTTAAAAGTAAAATAAAAAATGTAATGAAAATTTATTTCTATAATTAAATCCATTAGACTTCATTTGTAAATAAAAACTTATAAAAATATGTATACTTAAAAGTTGTATAGTATTTTTCAAAATGAATAAAAACTCAGCTTCTCTAAACTTAATAGAAATAAATTTTGTTTATTAAGCTGGAATTAGATGGTTTAACCAAAAATTTTCACAAACAAAGTAAAAATCATGACACCGGTATAAGGTATAATATAACCATGAAAACATTAAAAAAAACAATGCTATTTTTGTAGTAAAATGTGTTTCACCGTAAGGCGTTTTATTAATTTAATTTAATTATTAAATTCCACGCCATGTATCAAAAACTTCAAGAAAATCAAAATTATAAATAATTTATAACTCAAACGTTTTTTTAATTTGGAGGAATCTAAACGGTTAGGTGCACAAAAAAAAGTGTAGAAAAATATCTAGATTGATTGTGCTGCTAGTAGCAAAATACATTCAATCAAACAACCAGTTAAGATTGATGTTTCATTAATTCGGGGCAAATTAAATAGAGGTAATGGAGAACTAAAATAAATACATAATTTTTATGCATCAATACCTTAAATCTAAAAGAATCGGTTTTACTATCATATAAAAATTGTCCATCAAAAAGCAATTTTCACTGCCAATTAAGTTTTAAAAATCACCCCCACAATCCACACTGCCCTCTAATCACCATCATAATCACCAAAACGAAAAAAAATCCATCCTAATCACCGAAAAAACCCACCACCTTGAAGTTCAAGCACCCAGAAGGTCACTCGACCTCCTGATCCACACATTTGCAAAAGGAATGAAGGAAGGAAGCTACCGAAAAAAGCCATTTAGGAGGGTTGGAAGCCCCGGCTGGGGACGGTCGGCTGAACCCAGAGGGAATCGACGACCCAGAGAGAATGGGAGGCAGTGGGACCCGTATGCGTTTCCATTCGGCCGCTCAAGCTGGAAGGACGGGGGATTTTGTTTATGGCCATTCGTTTTGTTCGAAGGTGGTTTTGGGGGGTTTCTTCCTTTTTTTCGATTTGTGTGGGTGATGGAAAGCCTTTTGTGGTCTGGGTGCTGGAATTATGTGTTGAATAAATTGTGGAGTGTGTTGAGGAGAGGAAGATGATCTGTTGGGAGATGGTGGGCTGATGCACTCGCTCGTGTACAAAATCGGTGGGATATTTCTTGGAGAGATGATTGGATTCAGTCTTCACCGCCTTCGCTTAACTTTTGCAAATCTGGAGAGGGAGGAGGGTTAATCCGAAGGTTTGGTGGTCGTGTCAGACGGAAATTCCCAATTATATAATTAGATAAGATCCATTTTTGAGAGAAAATCATCATTCAATAGGTGGATCATTTCCTGAGAGATTGGCAATCGGGGAAAAAAGTGAAATTGCGAATGGTTAATAATAGGAAAATCCAATCTTTTGTTCATTATGCTTCATCCAAATATTAAGACGTATGTTTGTTTCATCTTAGACAGGAACCTGTCCATGTCACGGTGCGAGAGAAATTCAACTTCAGCAAGGCAAACAGTCCCACTATATTCATCTTCTGCATAATTATCTAAACTTTAATTTAACATACATTCGTATAATCATACTTAGATTTTCGACACTGTACAACTTATTTAGAGCCGTCACATTAATTGAAACTTAACACACCCCAATTTTTATTTTTTTACTTAAATCAAATTTCTGTTAATTTAACATTGTTCATAAAAAATGAAACAGAGACTATACTAAATATTTTTTATAACATAACTTTTATACATGAAATCCGGTTTTTCTAATAAACTTATAAAAATTAGTTAAATCCTATTCTTCTTGGTATTCTTGACACCATCTTCACAACACTAATATCATAAGACATTAGTCATTAGACATTATTTCTTTGCCTTTTAGGGAAATAAAAATTAGAAAAATCAAGTTACTGAAATTTCTTTCAAGACAATAAGCAGGGATGTCTTCTCTTAGGATGAAAAATTTCAATACACAATTTCGAGGTTATTTATTTCTGTCTTCATTCAAGCTTACAGTTTGTTTTCTCATACACTATTGAAACTTCTTGATTTATTACCCTTAAGAAAACAATTTGAATGTAAAGCTACAGATTTATCACGGCTTGTGCAAATACAAATGACTACTGGAATTTTTCGAAACAACAATTTCAAGAGAAAACATTCCAAGAGTGGGAAGATTCCCAAACCTGAGAAAACAATAACTGCTTCTTCACACTGAGGTGTGAAACTTTTTGCAAGCATGATTTGTCTGATTTCTGTTGTTCTGAGAAACACGAAACTTTCCTTAGAAAAACAGTGTTTAAATAGAGTGAAGCGTATCAAGGGTATGAAAATAAAAGACAAAATTAAAAATTTTTAACATATTTCTGAGGTTTTTTTAATCTGTTAGAATAATAAATTAACTCGACATTTTGAACGAACTTATAGAATTAAAATAACGTAAATTATGAAAGATTTTGATAAATTGAGTACATAATCATAAATCTATAAAGTATTACCTGTTGAGTAATACGAACTTAACGGTATCTGGCAACTTAAACAATTGTTAGTGGGGGATAATTTTATTAGATAGCATCCCTATATTATATTATCTACAATGTAGGGAAATCTATTATGTTTATTATATTTTCGGTAACAAAAATAAAATATAATAGCTATCAGGTAAGGGTTTAGAAAAAGTTAAAACTTCTGCTACTTAATTATTATGACATTTCTTCAGTTGGACTTACTCCCTTCAAGCTTTCTATCGCTTTCCATGGTGGACTTAAGATATACTATAAAAAGCTTTAGGATAGATTTCTTAAGAGTTTTTACTAATCTTTGGCACATTAAGGCCGTCTTTATTTCTACCCCAAACTTAGAAACTATTATTAACACATGCATTACACTTTCCTTGCCCTAATTTTTATACCCGATCTGTATGCGTGCATGGCGTACTTTCATTTAAAAGTACTAATAAAAACACTTTGTACAAAGTAAATCCCCACCGTGGATTTGCATACAAGCAAACACGAAACCCCCTTCTCCTTTTCATTCATTGTAAGTGTACAACCAAAAGCAGCGGTTGTAGTACTTTGGTAATCCACAAGCTTACAAAACATTTAATTCGTCGTTTTCTTCGTGACTGCAGGATGTGTAAACGATCGCGAAGAAAGGGGCAACGCAACAATGGAAAAACTTCTGCGTGACTACAGAGTTATACCGAAACTGTGGGAGAAAGCGAATAGCGACTAAAGTTAGCCTCCAAAATCCGATTCCGGCACCAAAAACCTCGCGTGTAGCACTGTGAAACCGTGCATTGTGTGTACGCCATGCAGATGATAGGTCCGATAGAAAGTAGCGCATGTGGAACAATGAAGATCGTGAAGAGCGTTATTTTTATCTTTAATAACTGAGCTTCGGTTACTTTTCTTTTTTTTCTGTTGATTTCTATGGCGTTTTCGGTCGGGTCCATTGGAGGAATTTAATAAGCGTTCAGGTATCTTGAGTCTGTTGCGGATGATATTGTCCTGATACCAAATGAAGCGAGGGAGACATTGAAATCGTTCCTTTATGCGCATTCCTATAACCTTTTGTGTGTGTGTCTTGTGCTCTGATGCTATCTTCAACTAAGACGGAAGATGGCGTTTGAGTATGTTTTGTGTGGAGAAAAAGTACAAAGTGTGTTATCTGATGTAGCCTGGGAGTATTTGATTTTTGTTCAGATATAAGAAGAGTATTGTTATGGGAAGATAATTTTTTTAGAAGCTCTTTAAAAACTGCTAAATTTTTACAATGTCTACTCAGAAAATAATTTAAAACGTGAAGGAAAAATTGAACGAAAAATTGACGGAACGAATTGAGGGGGCACAACAATTTGAAAAATAAGATCCCCTACACCACATACTGTGTAAAAATTGTAGTAATAACTGCAAATTGACATTAGTTGCTATGATATTAATGCAACATGTAATTTTCTTCATACTTCGATTATTCATTAAAAAAATATTTTGCGCAAAGAAATGAAAAAAAAAATACTAAGACAGTCATTCAAGATCCTTTACGACAAGTTGAAACAGGAGATGGTGCTGGATACCCTGGAAAGTAGACTTTGGGTTTTAACTTAGTAGGTTTGTCATATACCGCATGAGCGTTTTTCCTTGACGTAAAAGGGCGCACTACTGGTCAATAGATCTCGAGAGGAGATCCTCCCAAATTTTACCCGCCTCATAGTTATTAATAACAGAACAGATTTGTTTGCCAACTAACTGGGCATTGTTGAATGTTACATTCGATAGCTTATATGGCTTTTTGACCCATTTTTCAACTTTTTAAATTATATTTTTTAAAATACCTAAATTATGAATTAAAAATATTTAAAATGACATATTTTTTTTCATTACTTTCATCATTCTACTATTACAGCAAAATAGATAATGAACCTTAAGCTAAATACATTTTGCTTTATTGAATAATTCTTTTAATACTGTTTATCTGTTTTAAGGTATTAATTTTAGATATAACTCTAATTATATTACTTTAATAAAATATCGGTATGGGTTATTTGATTAAAATTTGTAATAATTTATTTTTTAAGCAGCTTTGAAAAAAGTTTCACGATGATTGAACCGAACCTCTTACACAAAGCAAGCATAGATATTCATAGAACAAGCCAGTACGCAGCTAGTTTAGATGCCCCACTACGAAATTTAGTAACTTATAATTGTAGGTAAAACGTTTTGGGTCGTTTTTATCTTCACTGTAAGTGTGAGCGTCCAAGTACGACCTGGATAGGACAACCCTTAGAGGTGTATACTAATAACCTACCATTCTACAAATTTAATACAAAGTTAATTACCCGGGTCATACAGTCTCCTTGTAAGTGACATTCACTATATCAAAGTTAAAAAGGACAAATGCAGATTATTTCATGTATATAGCAAGTTAATATAAAAATACCCGCCATTACAACCTTAAATTCATACGGCAAAGAAAACATTACATTGCAAAAGCTAAATTCACGACTTTTTTATCTTCAACTAAAGGTAGCTTTTCTAATATCTTGCATAAATGGATTGAGAATTACTAAATATTGAATGAAACATACCTGCTCGTAAGGTATGTAGATAAATTCCACCAGTTCAGCTATTCCATATTAAGGGGTGCACGCACTGATCACTATACAGTTTGAGAAATATTCCAGTTGCTGATTAATCCAAATTTACCACGGTCTTTGAAAGAAAGGCGTTTTGCAAAGCTTCTAAACCCAAAAGTTATCCGTGAAGCCTTGTCTTTAAAGTGAAAGCATCACACCTGTGTAGGCACCGTCGCAATCGTAAGGTGCATAGATGAAAGTAGCAGTGATATCTTTCTCAGTCGCTCTAAAAATGCAAAGTATTCCTTCAATGAAATGTATCCGAGTTTCCTGGTGGACATGAAGTCAGCCATGACAGACGATAAATTGAAAGATAACACTCTAAAGAATTCAGATGGAATTTACCGAAACCTTTCATTTAATTCAACAGTCGATAAAACTAGTAAACCAATATCCAATCATCGATAAATTTTCAGATGATGAACTGAACTGAAGTACTCCCAAAGAATAATAAATAGGTTCTGTAGTTTTGTTTGGAACACGATAAAAATTCAAACACTGTATTTATGAATAAAAATATCCAGAGAATGTTGTTATTTTCCCCTTTGCAGCAACATTCGAGTTAATATCAGAAATTATCTCTAGCAGCGGGAAAATAATCCTCGCGAATTTTTTGCCTTAAAGTCAGGTCAAAACGAAATCCACTTCCGGAAAACCCGATGCACCAGAGAGCGAGAAAAAGCAGACGATCTTCAAAACAAACCACTCAACTCCTCAGCAGCACGAGGCATCATCTGCTGCTGGCCTTTTCACCGGGTCTACCCTTTCTGCAGGTAGAAAGATCCTGCTTCGCCGCGGCAAGGAAGGAATCGGGGAAGCCGTAGAACTGGTTCGCTCGTTTCTGGTGGGCAGTGGAGAGCAAAGCCGCGGTCACAAACTTGGAGGGATTTTCTCCCCCTCCTCCGCCTCCTACTTCTTCGGGTTTTCCTTTGTGTATTATTTTCTTGCCGAGGTAGGGAATGATGAAGACGGAGGTTTTTTTGGAGAGATTGGAATGCATTTCCTGGGTTGCTTTATGCGGGGAAGGTTTCTGAAGAAAAATAATTTAAAATCGAAGCATCCTAATAACTTTTTTGGTTAAATTTTTCCTTAAAAACCCATATTTCATACCTAACTTCATGGTAAAACCACATAAATAAAATGGTAAAGATAAAGAATAGATGTAAAAAATTTTCAAAGGTATGGAAGTTTAGAGGTAGATAAGATCAGAACCACAGCATAGATTTTTAATGGGAAACATTTTATAACTATCGATATTTTCAAGAAATTGAATTCCAAGGTACAGATATCCAGAAGAAAGATTTAAGCAACCACAAAGGGTTTTTATATAAGAAAAAATTCATTAATAAAAGAAAAACTTTGGATTTATGAAATCCCTTACAATAACAAAAAAATATCCAATCTTTCAAAATAATTTTCAATGATTGAAGTTCATTTATTATCTATCAAGAAATCTTACAGCACAACTTTAACAAGTTTCTATCTGGATGTTCCATTCCTTACATTTTTTTTTCAGCATTGAAATCCTTTATTTGTTTCTGCAAACCCTCACACGCTTCCTTTTTTAGAAATCTGTAATTGCATGGTAAACATGAGAGGAGTAAGAAAAGAAAATTACTGGTCAACAATTCCCCACTCAAAGCTCTACAACTCTATTCCTTTTCCCACGCACGGAAAGCAAAGTGTAAAAACGGTCCTTGGTTACATTGAAATAACCTACTAATTCAAATGTAGGTGTAGAGAAAGGGAAAAAATAACACCATATTATAAGTTGTAAGGATGTTAAATTTAGACGTTGATTAATTAAGTTTAAGGATTATAAAAAATTCAACTGTGTGGCAACAAAAACTAAAGAGAAACTTAAGTATTACAATGAAGAAGTAAGTAAAAGAAAATGTAGATTTTTTATATATTCTGGCAAAATGAGAAAGTGGACAACTCAGTTGTGTAAGGAAACGAATGCCTGCCTTAGGTAGAAGAATGGTAACTTAATGTGTCTTTATAATTATTATTTTAGTTTCTATCATAACTAAGTTCAAAATTATATCACTCATAAATGCATATTATATAAATTACATTAATGACATTGATGACAAGTATCATTCCTCTTTACTAACAATAATATGTTTCCTTTGAATACTATGCAACAAAATTATCTAAAATGTTTAACATTTATTTCTTTAAAACTCTACGGTCTACCCTCAGTAAGTTTTCAGCCAAATAACATGACCGCTTACAGCGTTGGTTACCAAAAAGGTTCGATTTCAAAGCCATAAAAAAAGAACAAATCAGGAGCCATTCAGCTCATTAAAGTAACCCCATACAGCTCATCACCCCAAGGTGGTCACTTCAAAAGCTTCTATTCCTAAAAGCAAAATCCAATCCTAATTAACTGAGAAAATCTCATTCAAACCGGTGGGAGTCTGGGAGCTCTCAAGTCGAGAGCATTTGGGAAAAAGAACGATTCCAGTTATGCAGATTCCTGATTTGACCGCAGGTGTCTGACGCTGGTTTCCCGTGGGGTGAGAGAGACGACGTGAGGTCCACCTGAGATGTTCCCACGCCTTTTCTGGAGAAGTAGTCTGGTTTTCCAAGATTGTGAAATGAGGAGTTGAACTTTTTCAGAAATAAAACTGGAAGTGATCTGTTTATCCATGGAGTGGTGAAAATTTCAATGGCATTCGTTTACTTAGGATAATGTCTATACTCAGAAAATTTAGAAATGGTGAACAGTAATCTAGAAATAAATTAAGGCGGTTAGGTAAAAGGAAGGTTAGATAAAACGGAAAACTAAGTTTAGAGGAAAAAGTAAATCGAAGATTTAAAATAAAATTTTGAGTGAAAGTTTTTTTTTCTAAAGTACCTAGAACTGCCGAAAACCAACGAACTTGTGCTATTCAAAGAAAAGTATAAAATAACCCTGTATAATTTTAGTATTTTAATGCTATTTATAGAATGAGGTAAAGTCACGAGGTTTTATGTATAGATAATTGAAGCATGATGAAAGATAATTTAAATACAGGGTGTCCATAAAATAAGTAACCCGATTTAAGGCCCTCTAACAACCAAACCATTCATCGGAATTGAATGAAATTTTGGTGGAAGACGTTTTGAGGGATGGGGAGGAGAATGGTATGGGGTGGGGCAGTTAAACTTTATCAGTTACGGTCAAAGGGAAAAAAATTTTGAAAATTCCCAATGTAACCCGCCTTTTTTATTCGCGTTATGTGATCCCAGATGGGAAAAAACACAAATAGAGTTGAAACGGTACCATTAAGTTATAAACTCGCTCCTAGAGAGACAAATGAAAACAGCTATGAAACTGTTATTTTTGTGGAAGCTAGACTAGTGAATGGTTAAGAAAAATGACTAGTAAATCGGTAAAAAGCAATAAAAACGTGTAAAAACAAAGTATGCTTGTACGTTCACTAGTTTTTATTGTTATTTACTGATTCACTAGTCATTTTTCTTAACCATTCACTAGTCTAGCTTCCACAAAAATAACAGTTTCATAGCTGTTTTCATTTTTCTCTCTAGGAGCGAGTTTACAACTTAGAGGTACCGTTTCAACTCTATTTGTGTTTTTTCCCATCTGGGATCACATAACGCGAATAAAAAAGGGGGGTTACATTGGGAATTTTCAAAATTTTTTTTCACTTGGACCGTAACTGATAAAGTTTAACTGCCCCGACCCATACCATTCTCCTCCCCATCCCTCAAAACGTCTTCCACCAAAATTTCATTCAATTCCGATGTACGGTTTGGTAACTAGAGGGCCTTAAATCGGGTTACTTATTTTATGGACACCCTGTATTTATAAAAATTATGTGAAAGAGAAACTATTTATAAAACCAGAAAATCCAATTATAAATAAACATGTATCTTGAATCATGACTTCAGTAAAATATATTTGAAAGATAATAAATTTTTAAGAGTTAACGTATATGTACTTTAAATACAAATCACAGAAAAATATGCTTATTATCTGATTTAATACAAAACAATGTCGATTTGATGACCCAAAGCTGATGTTACAACACCACAACAACAAAGAAGTCAAGCAAAGAATTCCATTACAGTTTTTCAGCCAACAAAATTCAAGCCAATTTCCAATTAAATTAATGAATCCTAACGCTTTCTCATGACTTACAAACAATGACAACATAAAAAAATACTCATTTCCATCCCGAATACATAATGAAGCAACATTCACGTTGTGAAATCCTATAACAACCAACGCAACGACGAAAACAGAGCATTAATAACATAAACCTACATATGGCAGTATTAACATGAGTATTAAGCGTTAAAAAACGACCGCTGTGGGCTAATATGACCAAAGACCACACCTGAGTTTAGAATGCAAACGAGTTCTCTGAAGGTTCTTTTGGCATTCCTTTCTAATTTGAAAAGCAGAATTCTTGGCCTGGGATCCCTTCGGGATCTGTATCAATTGAAATCGAATATGGGAACTGTTAAAGAATTCCAATCAATCAGAGCCTGTGCCTTTAGCTGACGAAGAACTTGTTAGAGAGAGTTGTGCACTACCGGTTATGTAATTGTTTAATTAATATGCAGAAAGGGGATGGGATTTGGGAAGTTGAAGTGATAGTTTGCTGTATTTATTAATAAAGAATTGCTTCTGGGTATGTGATTATTTTAGTTTTTAAAGATGAGATGTGGGCTTTCTTTTTCTAATATGTTATTAAAAACATAATAATAGTGTTTTTCGAAGTATGCTTAATTTTATGTTATAAAAGCCGAATCACATTTCATTTTGCCTACCTCAAGTATATACTACTTAACAATTCCGTTCCAACTAATTACATACAAGCTTTACTCTATTGAAACAAAAAAACTATTAGGCAATAAAAAAATTTACTGCTCAGCCAACGATAGTAAAAGGGTCACGTGATTTTCACATACTTTGCACAGCCGATAGTTGAACCGGTGATAGTTGGGGTCTTGCTTCTATATACAAGCAAATGTCTCTTCCTCTTTCAATCAACTGCCCCTCAACTTCCCCTTGTCTCCTCTCCAAAATACTAGTTCCAGCATTGTCAAAATCACGCTACTCTTTTACTATCGTTGGTTCAGCAGTAAGTATATTACAATTTAATATTCAAATATGAAATTTATACAACGAAGATAACTATATGGATTTCAAACATGGAATTCGTGATATTCATGGTAAAGAAGAAAGTGGTATTATCTCTTCTATGACAAATCACGTATACGTAAATCATTTAAAAACAAGAACGTATTCTCAACAGTAAAAAATTTTTGTTGAATTATCTTCACTATCTAAAAGGTTTCAATAGATTTTTAAAACAGTGAAACTGAGCTATTTCCAATTTTTTAAATTATTTTAACTTTTCTTCATTTCTTTTAAATATACGAAAATCGCCATCAAAAGTACTTTTTTCTCAAATGTTATTTTTAAAACAAACAAAAACTCCCCGAAATAGTATTCCTTTAATTATGAACTTATATCAAGTGTTAAAATAAAAAAAAAACATATTAAAAGTGTTCAGAATCGAATGTATCAAGAGGTTGATATACTTTTTTTTAACTTTCGGTATTTTTTTTCACATTAGTGGAGTAAATATTCTTGAAAGTAGCTGTCACTGCAAATTCAGCAGTAAATATTTTTTATAATTCGAAAGTAATTGACTATGCATGTCTATCCCATACATCACCTTCTAAACCAACAACTATTTCTCTCACATACCTTTATCCTGACCTCATCCCACATTTTCCCCATCAGCAGGGAACTTAAATCCCCACATCGCTGATACAGATCAGCTGTGCAGTGGAAGGCTTCACCGAGGGAATTACATGCCATCTTCTCTTTTCGCTCATCTCTTCTTTTCTTAGCCTTATCTCGGACATCAATCGCATAAAGACTATCATTTTGGTCAATGGAGTGTTTGGACTGTGAAAAAATGGCTTGAGATCGGCAGGGTGATTTGTGGTAGTTGAAAGGTTTGTTGTGGGGGTGAAGGAAATCTGACACTGCATGGTGGGATGGTTATTCGGAGGTGTAGAGTGAAAAATGCAATTGGAATAGTAGAAAATGAATATGTTATGTTAATGTTTTAAATTTTACTAGTTACCATGTAAAAAGTTATTTTAATGACTGAAATACCTACAAGAAGGATAGTACCTAAAGAATAAAATAAATAATTACATATATCAAGAGTCTTACAAAAAGGATTCTCTAGATTGTGTGACCAGTAGTTTTATTTTTTAGTAAAATCTTAGGAAAATAAATTAAGATAAATTAAAAACCTTTTTTGATGTTTTACCTTTCAAGACCTACAATTGAAATAAAGAATTTCTATTTTCATAACCTCCAATTTTTTCGTGATACCTACATATTGGTTAAAAAGATGCTACAGAATTTTCAGTAATTTTCGACTGACTACATAACTTATTATCTTTGAAATAGGCTCCATTTGCAATATGATTTTTGTACTATAAAAGTATACACACTACATATCATTTCACTAAAATTTAATGGCACTGTCTAAATCCATGAAAGTAACAACTCAACTCTAACGAATTTTGCTAATACTTTAGCATGGGTCAACTTTCGTGGGTATAGACCCTACGAATTTTTTTAAAATTCTCCTTGGATGTCATAAGGCGATTTTTAAGGGATTTAACCTTTAAATAACCCCCATTTCAATTTGTGGTAATAACTGGTTTTTGAAAAAGCACTAGCTTTAAGATATAATCGACATTAAAATATTTTCTTCAAAAAGTACAGTAAGATTATTAGTGTCTCCGTAAATAAATATCGTATGCAATAATTGCAGTTTATCGCACCAACATTCACGGTTAATGTAATATATTGTAGTTTCATCCTATATTGATGTTCATAAGCGAACGCTATATTTAATCAATTAAAGTTACTTTAAAAATTCCTCAATGTGATTTAAGTCTGTAAATTTACCCCTATGAACAAAGAGAAGGTAAGAAGTGCAACTGGCTCGATGCACATTTCCTTTGCGGTATATGAAGAGTTTACATCCGCCTTCTCGTACCTCAGCGCATCTTAAAAAAAATTCAACGGTGTAGGCAGCAAAATACATTTAAAATAATGACCACAAAAAGGTGCGTCGCTCTATTAGAAAGATCGTGATATCACTCATATTAAATCGGTGTGTGACGTAAGTTGGAGGTTTCAATGGAATACTTGTCCATAACAGACTCGTGAATTCATCGTTGGGTTCCTTGCTGACATGTGAAAGGATAGAAACTTTTTTATCAGTCTTTAAAAGTCTCTCGAAGTCACTTTACCTGTACTGTCTTTGTGTTTCGGATAAGTAATGGAAAATATTATATTTTACTTTTAGCTTTGTTTTCAAATGATGTTTTGACTCTCGGTACTTTTTCTTCCCTGATTGATTACGCTATGTTTGTTTTGAAATATTTATCCTTAGCTTATGAAACTCTCTGATGAATAATTTCGGATTTCAATATTATCTGATAAAAAGTAGGAAAGTTTACTATGGAATATATTAAACTTAAATATTCCTTTTTATTTATTAATTGGATACCTTTTTTACAATTAAAAATATGTTCAAAAGAAATTATTAGACCATACAAATAAATTAAAATAATTCATATTGAAAAAGTATTACTCTTCTTTTTTATTCAAAATTGTATGTAACTTACATTTCGAAAATTAAAAAATGAATATGTAAAATTTAAGTATTGAATTATATTACGTTCAATTTCATAGGATTTTCCAAACTATTTAATAGTAGACTTAAAACAAATACAACACTGAGTGAAGATAATAGAATACTCATTATATAGTCATTTGGAAAATTCAACTCGTTTACACAAAAAAATCAACCGAAATATTTCAATTAATAATGCAAATTCTTCTAAACAAATTTTTGTATATGTTTACTGAATTGTACTCAAAATTCATAAATATTTTTACTAATATCTTTAGAGACTACGGTTTCATAATAACTTTTTTTTCATTTTGAAGATACGAATCAACTTTTTTTATAACCTTGCAATCTACATTTTCTTGATCTAATAAACCTTTTTTAAATCCTTTTTGTAGTTATTGAACATACTGAAACTTAAACAGTTCTTTTGAACTCTCAAAGAGGTGGTAGATTCTGCTATATCCTCTGGACACCGTGTATTTGACGCCTTCAAACGGGTTTCAGAATTCCTTCCATCTGTCATGTTTCCCTCGTAGGTGGATAGATAGGTCAGAAGAGAAAGGAGTGGCCGTTTCCGAAGTGAGTTTAAGCATGCTATCTTATAAAAATTAGTGCTTGTGTGCATAAAAATGGAGAAATAGCCGTTTAAAAGCAACATCAAGTTGGTGGAATGTACCTGATGTATTTTGTGTGTTCCTTACGAAATTTTAAAGATTTATACAATCTTTTGTTACACAGGTACACAATTTCCTAAAAACATGTGAACATTTTTTTAATAATCTCCCTATGACTAACACTGTATCTAAATATTTCATAAGGTTTAGGTTTAAAAGGTAGTTTGTTGTGTGTAAAAAATGTTGTTCAAGCAAGCTATAAAACTGAGAGATATGATTTAACTTTAAACATTCCATCGGAAGTAAAATCCTCAGTTACAAAGCCAAAAAGAACCTGTCAGGGGTTCATCCAGGTTTTTCAAACAAGGTCCTGTTTAAAAATTTTGTGAAAAACCAAAGGAATTTTGTGAAAATGAAGGGCTGTAGTACAACCACTGCATTCATAACTTTTGAAAATCGCCCAAAACTCGTCAAATTCCATTCCAAAATGATGGAGATTCATTTTAAAAACCATTTTCAAACCACTTTTGATCTTAAGAATTTTGTGAAGGGTCCCTTTTTGGGAATTGGAATTTTGTGAAGGGTCCCAAAACGGACCCTTTTTCTTTCTAGTTGAACCCCTGCAAGTTATGATGTTATTTTAAAACAATCTAATAACTTTTGTACTTTTGAATTTTTACCAGATAATGCAATGTTAATAACTTGCAGGCATTGCTGAAAATTAGTAAGTATTTTATTAACTAACATTTTCTAAACCTTTTTTTAGATTAAATACTAAATAAACGAAATAAAGTATTTATTTGATAAATTAATGACAACTCAACAATTTCATGGCTATGATCTAGTAATAATTTTTATGAAGTCATGAAAAAATGCATTAAAAGTATCTAAGTATTGACCAAAACATAAAAAAAGGATTTCATTCAGAAAATCCCTCACAAGAAGTGCTTTCAATTAAACGCATAATGTAATTTAATTCAAACCAAACAATCGAACAGAAACTTGGACAAAACGGTTTTATGTTTGTCTGACTTTCTAGGCCAGACAGAGAGAAATAATACCTTAATAGAGAAGAGAAACTAAAAGAGAACCGTTAGGGTTTCTGTGTCAAGGCAAAAACAGACGATTCTTGAAAATAATATTTTTTAACTCTCCAACACCTCACAGCTTTCATGTTCTACAAGAAAGTGGTATCGAAACTGAATCCTAATTCAGTGGAATATTTGAAGGCCATGCCGTTAGATATTTTTTAAAAACTACTTTTAGTTGGAGTCCTTCAATAATCGGTTTGTATGGGAGTAAAGTTTCATCCAAATAAAGCTGATGTAATCTTTCTTATAATAATTTCATTTAAAGAGAAAAGGAATGCAGCTGATATATTGCAAACAGTTAATTTTTTTCATAGAATTCTATCTATGAAAAGAATTCTAGCTTTTTTTTCTTCGCGTCTATCTTACAATCAAGATTATAGTATAGTTTCACAACATTGTGTTTTAAATACGTAATTAAATGCTATAATAAAAAAATTTTTCTAAATAGTATTTAAAGGAATGTGATATAAAAGAAAGGAATCTTCTGTTGAAAAAGGGAATAAGTCCAAAAACCAAGTTTTGAGAAAATTGGAGAAAAAAAAACTGTGTAAATGATGGAATTTTCGTTGTAACCATCAAATTTTTACTGTAAATTCAGGACCCTATTTAGAAAAAGGGAATCATCGAAACAAATATAAGTACTTTCAAAACTATTTTACAGTTGTAAAAAGTTGATGAACTTATTCCCTTTTTCATCCTTATGAAATTTCAAGGGAAGAAATATCTAAAAAACCATTTAAATTGACATTTAATTTGTATATATCTGCGTAGATAAAAGCACAAAAGGGAGAAATAAAATTATTAGGACCAAAAAATTTTAAAATTTATTATGAAACTGAGTCATTAAAGCAGTATCAATGGGGTAAGCGATTATAAATGGAGTCAAACATTCCCTAGATAAAAAAAGTTAAGAGCACATTTAAATTAAAAGCAAATAAATATATTTTGGTCTAAGTTTACGCCTCAAGGAATAGGAACAAAATGACAATTTAACTTTCATTCCAAATCAACTGAAAAATACAATGAATGGACATCGATTTCGCAACTTCAAGGGGCTATATCTCCCAATAGGGGGTTGTTATTTCCCCCTCTTTCCACTCATGTGTAGATCAAAGCTTGGAGATAGTTAAGCACAAAAAGTCAATTTGTCATTTTTTGGACTTACTCCCTTTTTCAAACTGGCGATTCAAATGTAGTTACGGGCAAAGTGATTAATTGGGCATTATTAATAATGCCCAGAGTTGAGGCGGGCAAAGTGATAAATTTCATTGATAAATGCCATTAAATTTATCACATTGCCCTCTTCCCCTTCGGGCATTATTAATAATACCCGATTTATCACCTTGCCCGTAACATATACACTTATTTCTTAAACTGCAGAACAAATAACTTTAAAAACATTTATTTATTTTTTTTCACACATTTAAATATATGCAATATGCATGCATAGCACAAAAAAAAGTTAGAAGAGTAATTTTATATTCATAGCTAAGAAATAAATTTCCCAACACCAGTCAATAACACTAGTCGACAGTGGTTTCCTAACAACAACCAAATTACTATTTTTGTTACTAACTCATGTAGTTATTTAAATATCTGCAAGTAAAAAAGTTCCACCACGTCCCATTTTTGCGTAAAAAAAATTTTCGGTTTTCTGCTTTTTTTCTTAATTTTTGCGTTTTAAGCGTCATTTTTGTCCAATAGAAACCCTGCAATCCCATCCAATTAATTTATTTCTAGTATACCAGTACGTAGACATTCTTTTAAAAGTGTGGCGATGTTTTTGTACTGCAGTTCATTTTGAAAATTGACTAGTTTTCAGTGTAAATTTTGCACATTTATGTACAATACGTTTTGCTTAATTTGGGTACGGTTTAAATTACAATTCAACGGTAATTTCTTACAGAAAAAGTGGGAAAAGGTTTTTCCCCACTGATTTGGGTCCAAATAGGTGACTAAAATGAAATCTGGGCTCCTCACGTGTGTTGCAGAAGTTAGAATGTGGCTCTTTTTAAATGCGTAAGAGTCCATAGTAGTTCTATAGAAATTATTATCCCTATAGTATGGGAAGGACATTCAAATTATCTTAGTTATTTGATATCAATGACAAATACAGAAAAAACATTTCAAAAAGTATTTAAAAGGACTTTTTTCGCCATTAAGTGAAGGCAAACTCAAAGTCAGTATGAACCTCTGATTAAAAAAGAATTCTCGACCCTGCTTATGAAGGAAAATTTAATAAAACGCATTATAAGCTCGAAAATGGTTTTTAAGAGAGTGGTAAGATGATTTTTAGAAAATAGGACCGATAAAAATGTTTTAATCCCAATAGAAGGTTCTCTTTAGTCTTACCAAGCCATAGAATGTTGAGCATCACCCAAAATTCATATTTTACATCCACGTTTGAACTTTTTTCCGGAAAATCTCACTGAAGTCAATCATAAACAAGGGTAAAGATTCCCTTAGGACATTTACTCGATACATAGGTCACTGAGAAATAGCAATTTTGGACTACAGCTCTTGGTTCATTGAAAGAGGAGATTTAACGCCATTTAAGAGACAAAAAGTGATAAAATTGCATCGTATTTAACGAATGTTTAATGATTTTTAGTTTTATATTGTCTGAAACATGTACATAATCTTAATTATGATAGTATTTTATGCTAAAATAATGAGATTAATTGTTAAAAATGAGTGTTTTTAACGCTTTTGTCCATTTTTTACAGAACTAGTGCCATATTTGTAACAACAAAACTGTACGTGCTGCAGCTTTTTCACAACTATTTCTGAATTCTACATCCTGAAGTTAGTCGGAAATACCTAATCTCATTTTTGTTAGGGAAAAAAGTTAAAATTTGTTGACTAGTGTAATTTGCGATTTCCAACTTAAAGGTTAATAGGGTGAACCGCCCAGTGAATGAACACTTAGCATTTGGATTTGCAATTTCCCCACTTTAAAAAATTTTTCAGGGCTTTTTCTCGGTCAATTTAAAAAAATAAGGTATGTTTCCAAACAAGCTTTTTCTCAGCAATATGATCGATGTGTTTCTAGATCTCAAAAATTTATATTTTTGAAAGAATCCTGATCTTAGTGCAAAAAGTGCGATATACCCAGTTAATGAACAAAGTTTGTCCTAAATATGAACACCGTTCTCCCAGTGAATGAACACCGAATATACTAACCAATTAAATTATTTTGTGAAAGTTTATAAGTTAATTTGGTTATTACACGGTTGAGTAAACCAAACAGGTCATATAGACTTTTATAAAAAAGTAAAACTGGTGACTAATTTCAGCAAACATTTTTTTCAAAATGATTTTTTGTACTATCTTCTTTAATTTTTTGATTAAATTATTAATTTGACCATTAAGACAACTGTAAGTCTTCTTAATATATTCCTCATAGTCACTACTTAGGAAAACTTTCTTCCTTGATTCTACGAGGCGTTGTTGTTTAAAACTAATGCTATGAAGCAAACTTTCGAAACACCATGAATTAACATAGACTTTTTGATCAACACACCCCGTTCATTTACTGGAAGGACACAATTTAAAACCTCGGGAATTAAACCTAGTTAAGATCACATCATTATGAATCAAATAAAACTATCATCATGAGGTTTTACGAGTTATGCATTTTTCCCAGTGAATGAACACCCGTTCGTTTACTGAGAAATCTCAGTTTACACTTCCAGTAAGTGAACACCCCCTTATCTTCCCCATTTTCCAAACTGTATCGTTCTACATTACTATTTAGCAAAGAAAAACGTCTGAACAATTGATTAAAACAAAAAAAGTATAATCAGCACAATTAAAACGCGGAAAAATATGTTTGTAAGATGTCAATTCTTAACCTTTAGGTATCTATTTAGTTCGCTCGAAGCTGGGTTCAAATTGAAAAAAATTTTCACAGCTACAATGCATATATTTTACTTGAATAAACGATTGTTCCACATTTATGAGGTCTTCCTGCAACTACGGAATTTTATTGGGAGTCTCCAGAACAATTAGGTTGCTTATTATTTGAGTTTATGTGGTCGACTGTTCATTTACTGGGCAACACACCCTATTATCAACATAATTACTGATTTAGGTAATAAAAATGGGGAAGGGAGATAGAAAATTTCGATGATTCTATTCTAACTACACTACCCTGCGATGAAAAAAATACAAGGGGTCTGACAGCTGTTCTTGGGGTAGTTTTTGGTGCTGATTTCGAAAATACCAACGAAAAGTTTCAATCACATCAAGTTTTTTAGAAAAATTCAATTTTATTGGATTTTTATGATTTTATACCAAAAAAAATTATTTTGGTAATGAATATCTTCCCTCTTTGCCTAATCATTATTCTACAGTGGTTAAACATACAAAATACCGATATGAGAAACTCTATATTATGTTGCCATCCCTCCCTCTCCATCGGAACATCCGCTTTATGTACCATCAACCAATAGCTTTCACCAATGACGCGCGAAGGGCTCGAATCATTCGTTGACCTTTTGCAGGAGTGCAGACATCTGTGGTACCGTGCATGCATTGATACATAATAAGCAACAAATAACAAAAGTACATAACAAAGTATCCATGTTTCATTTGTGAGTGAGACAGCCGTGATAAGACTCAACATTGGGTCAAAAAAGAATGGTCTAAAAGAGAAAATCTTGTACCAGGCTCCAAAAATGGGATTCGGAATTGCTTAGTTGATCCAAAAAAAGTATTGTTACCCCCTCTACATATCAAACTAGGTTTAATGAAGCAGTTTGTGAAGGCTGTTTCAAAAGAGGGCGATCGTTTCAAATACTTGTGTAAAAAGTTCCCAGGCTTCTCCGAATCCAAGTTAAAAGAGGAAATACTATATAATGGTCAAGATATCCGGAAGCTTATGAAGGATAAGGAATTTGAGACTACCATGACTACAAAAGAAAAAGAAGCTTGAGTTGCCTTCAAAGAAGTCGTCAGTAAATTTCTCGGTAATTACAAGGATCCTGACTATAAACCAATTGTGATGAATATGCTTGACAAATATCAAGCTTTGGGTTGCTCCATGAGGGTCAAAATACATTTCCTTCACTCATATGTGGACTTTCCCCCCGAAAACTTGGGATCAGTCAGTGAAGAACAGGGTGAAAGATTCCACCAAGACATCAAAGATATGGAACGCAGGTATCAGGGAAGATGGGACAGGAATATGCTCGCCCACTACTGTTGGATGTTAACGCGCGATAGACCCGAGATTGAGCATAAAAGAAGAGCCACAAAAAGAAGTTTGACAGGAAAAGGAGTACGTACTTAACCAGGGCTCGATTTCAGCCGGAACGGTCCGGAACTGCGTTCCGGAACCTCTTTTTCGATTAAAAAATTAATATTTTATTTCAGGGGTCTCCTATAACTACAGCCCGAGAAAACCTTATATGTGCGGAAAAAAGTCATAAAATGAATTAAAACCCTGTTTTTCGGGTCTAATTTCCAAAATTTTTCTGGGGGAGAACCCCCAGAGATTTAGAACTCAACTAATCACATTTCTTTTCAGATTAAGTTAATAAAATGGAGAATCTTACTAAAAAATATTAAAAAAGAACATTAAACCTGTAAACTGTATTTATTTTCAGATTAAGTTAATAAAATGGAGAATCTTACTAAAACATATTAAAAATGAACTTAAAACCTGTAAACATGCGTAAAAAGGATTTAGAGGGAATTTCGAGTTTCTTCCCCCTGTGCAAAAATTTAACTTGGGGCCTGATAGTGATTTAATTTTCTTATAGGATATTTGGGCCCTTCCCGAAATAAATTTCTATATACGCCACTATGATCATAGATGTGTTAAAAACAATTTCCTGTTGTTACTAGATAAAACCTATTTTCAACGATTCACTTGTGCAGATTTTAAATTTAAAAAAATTTTAAATGCATTTTTATCTTTTTAGCAAATAACAATAATTTTGTTATATAATATTGAGGTTATTACTTAATTTGTGTTCTTTTAAAACATAATTGTGAACCCCAATTTGAACTACAAACACAATCCGCTCCTGGGGTTGATTCTTTTTTATTTGAACCAGATTTGCCAGATTTCTGGTCAAATTTGCCAAGAAAATTTGCGACATCTTAAATTCTACCGTTTAAGGACTTTAACTACGCATTATATTCCTTAAACTGGCAAAATATACAACACTATTGGTTCAGTGATGATAAACCGTCCGGCCTTCTACAAGAGGCGCCCTGTTGGAAAAAAGTACAACGAACTATAAAAAAAAGGTGTTTTAACAAAAAAATTGCCTAAATAGTTCATCGTCTTATACAATAATTAAGTTAGAAAATTCATCCTAATCTAGTACAACACATTTGAATTTATTTTTTAAATTTAAAATAGATGCTTAAGTTTTTGTATTAAAAAGTATTCGCTTTTTTTTAGTTTGAGACCAATAATATAACCGTTCCGGTACCTCTTTTTTTAGAAATCGAGCCCTGTACTTAACTATAAACTTTTTATTTGCTTTTGAATAAGCTTAATTTTTTTTTCCAAGCTATCATGTATACAAACATAATATTTGCATTTCTTGATTAATCGTTTATTTCATGTAAGATATCTTAATAAAAACAAGCTAAAAAAATATTTCGGCTATTTTATTTTGAAGAAACAATACTTTTAATTAAAAATTTTAACTCTTGAATTTTTCTTGTGTTTTTCTCGACCAGAGGTGGGTCATGGGATCTGGCAACAGTATTTTCATACATTTAAATACATAAAAAATAAAAATATGGTCAATAAATAATCAAACCAACTTTCCTAACAAAGATTTGACTATTTTACACATATTTAAGTGGATAAAACCACAGTTTCTAGATAGTAAACCCACAATTTTTCGCTATAATGTCTCTTTTATAGGATTTTAGCAGAAATATCGATATTGATTTTACAAAAAATTCTGATGTGATTGGGGAAAATGGAGGTCATTTTCGTAAACAGCATACCAAATAACATAAAAATTACTAAACACTTATCTTGTATTTTTCAAAAAGTTAAATTTCACAGGGTAGTGCTATTAATCGTCATACCTGCCATTCATTCGATCTAAAGCAGTTTTTATCTACTTTTAGTCTTATATATAACTTTATTACATTGAATAAAAAGTAATAAATCACAATTTTAAAAATCTCGAGCAAAACACTAAAAATTTTGATTTTATGTGGCAGAAATCTTGGATTTATGACGTTCTCTCCGCTTTTTGTAACCAACAATGAAATTTCTATTGTTGGGTTTTTTGTTATGAACATATTTTCCTTACATTTTCTTTTAAAATAGCATCTCATTAAAGTATTATACGACAAAATACTGTATTTTTGGTAAAAAATAGCCCTTTTTTGGTTCTAACGTCATAAACGCCATTTTCTATTAATTTAGATGTTTTTTCGGTAGCTATTCAATATATCCATATATTTCAGATATTTGTGTACAAAATTAATTCCGATAACATCTCTTGATCGCCATTTACATCATTTTTCCTGCAGCGGCTATCTTACATTCATGACGTCATCACGCCCTCAGCATGGAATTCGGAAAAAACCCGGTACCACGTGAATGTAGACGTCATTACGAATCGAATGATACCACTCACTAAGCTCCTGCAAAAAAATTTTTTGGAACATGACTTAAGCGATCCACTAGTACGTGTTTCTTTTACCATAAATATTTTTTAAAAGTGTAATTTTTGATTATTATGATAATGTAATTTGATTTTTCATATGATGATTTTAACTTTAAAAGCCTTAAATTTTAGATTTGCGTACTTAGAAGCAAAGCAAAATTCTCAAATTACAAAACCCAATGAAATATTCTACTAAAATATCTACATCGTCTGCATCAAAAAACGTCTGGAGAGGAAACCACACAGTCTCCCAAACACCAATAAAACACCCTGATGACCCTAAATCCCTCTAAATCCACACCGACATAGCCTGCGGTTGACAATTTATGTGCCAGGAGTCTCACAAATGTCAATCTCCGAGCGTCTTTGGGGCAGAGGAACATTTCTCCGAGCTGTTCATGCTTGCGTAGATTTGTTCGTTCAGACGAGCATGTCTACCAAATTCTTGAATCGTAAATAAGGTACAGGAATGGGCTGGTACTTACACAAAGGGGATTCGCATCGAATGATCGGAAAGTGAATATGCGTTTATTCATGTAAAATACGCAGTCCATCAGACGCCATTGGACTAAATCCGGATGTATTTTTGCTGAATAAAGGATTAGGTATGGAAATAAAATGCTTGTCCCTACGATATAACTTGTGCACTTAAAGGAGAATGGTCCCGGTAGTACACTATATAAAGGCAATTTAAGGAGATTTTCATAGAAGACAAATTATTTTGAATATGCGAATATGTCATTTCTTCTTTTATTTGAGTATAAACTACACTTAGGGTATTTGTTGGTTTTTAAGTGTGAAAACGAATGTAGGTATAATAAAATTGAGTTAAATACTCTGGATGTAGTCGGACTTTTGAGAGAGGGGCGATTCAATTTTGTGTAGTTTCAGATTATTAAACTAATGTGAAAAAATAATAAACAGGGATTAGCCTAATTTACTCATGATTAGTGACAGACCATTTATGTTCTAGATTTTATACTTAAAAAAGCCTAATTAAATTATGTACGTTTTGTATCGTGAGAATAACATTAAAATATTAACTATGATGCTACAAACTTTTGTAGAAATAAAATAAGTAAAAAGATATTTTAAAAAAACGTTTTTATTGAAGTTATTATCCGCCAAAAGCAAGTATAATAAAAGCGTTTAAAAAACAATAACAATCAACAGTCTGATTTTTAAGTAAGTGACCTTAGTTTCCAAAGGGACTTGTAACTTGTTTATCTTTCAACTAACTTATTGAAGTGTCGTTTTGGAGTAGGTACTTGATATTTTATCCTGTTTGCGTATAAGTATCTCCTTAGTAAACTATTTTCAGAATAAACTATCTCTTTATCACTGTATCTTATTTTAAAGGGTATTGACTCACTCCATCAATGTCACTTATACAGTTTCACTAAAAAAATGTAATAACCTCCCAGGTGGTTCAAAAAGAGACCTTAACTATTTATACACACTCCACTACAACTTATCCTAGATATGGAACACCAACCATTCATTTTACCGCCCTTAACCGATTACCGCACGAATTAAGCCTTCCATCTCGATTACCCAATTCCTCTCAATTTGCAATCAAGTATCTGGCATCGAAACCCTCGAGAGAAGGTGTGATCACCGCCCCAGAAATACCACCACGAACATTCGCTTCAATAAAAAAAAGCCAGAAAGAACAAAATGTCAGTAGAACACTCTCAAAATCAGTTCTAACCCATCCCCTCCCAAATTTTTTTTCTTTACGGAATTTATTTCTTCCCAGTGCCTCAAGGACTGGATGCCCATTGTTCTTCAAGGAGAGCACATCCCGATCGGTTTCTGTTAAGAGTTTAACTGATACGGCTCTGATTGCATTCTAAAAGCCACTCTTCTTTTTTCTTCTCCACCCCTTCTCTCCCCCGTTAGAATTCTGGAAATTAGAATGGGAAATATACCTATCTTATATTCGTGACCTGCTTGAAAACGGCCGGCGTGCGCTCGCACAAAAGAAAAGCGCGTATTTTGACAATGAGAGTCCGACGCGCATCTATGTAGGTCATCTCGAAATATTTCTGCCGAAAATCGTTATTTTCACCAAGTTTAATGACTGAGATCTCCGCGTTTTCTTTATGAGTTCACGGAAGCCGGACACTCCTCTTGAATAAGGAGTCTACTCTCGATGGTCCTTCACTGACTCGGTGAGGTACTCGAGTAGGTTGAAGACTTCGCTTTGGTATAATGAGGGACCTGTTTGAGTGACTCGTTGAGGGCTTTTAGATTAATGGGGGTTGAGAGACTCGTATTTTTTTAAGGAAGGTACTCTATAAAGTTTGGTTTGTTTTTATGGTTGATTTGGATTGGGGATCTTGATGGGTGATATACGGGTACTTTTTATGCAGTGGGTAACTGGATTTCTTGTTTATCTATTCCAAAGTGATCGATATCGTTACCCAAGATGGATTGAAACTTTCAAGGGGAGGAATTAGTGAGTCCTGGGAAGATTGAAGAGGCGTTCAAGCGGTGTAAGAACTTTGAATATTTATTAATTTCTCATAACTCTCATAGTTTCAGTGCTGCAGAGGACTTTTCAGTGTCCACCTCTACCAAAAAGTATCATAGAAACTTTCTTAGTGACTCGCAATTTTCTTCTTGATAAAAATTTTAGATAACTCAGATCCCTTTTATCTTTATAAAGGAATGATTTTTTATTTTGCTTTAAAGTAGGAATCCTTTCAATGAAATTATTATCCTGCGTTAAATAGGTGATGGCCGTTTATGGTAAAGTAGGTAGTGGAATAAGTCTAGAAAACTTGACGACGTTGTCATAAATACTTGTAGAACTTGTGAAGTGGTGGGGTTCCATAATGCAATTCATTTTTTACTTGAGTTGTACGGAATAACTATACAGACTTGAAAAGATTTGCAAAACTCTCTCAAACAATGGTGGACTGCAAGTAATTAACTAAGACATCATCAGGGCCTTCCTTCAACGAATTCTCTTTCCCTGTCCAGACGATTATATTACCCACACCAGGGTCAGATTGTCATCTGATTGCCAGTTTCGCAACGTCTTTGTTCAATTAGTTCCTTCAGCCAGCAAACAACAATTAAACCGATAACCGACGTCTTTATCACGTGCTCAATCACTGAGGATTGAGAAAGATGATTGCTCTCTAATTATTTTCTAATCTCATGCAAACCGATCTGCGCAAAAACAATCGGAGAACTGGCCTTACCCGAGTGCGATAAGCAATTAACCTTTATCGTGTTAGAAAAAAAGCGAAACGGTCCACAGGAGGATTCGCTCTCTCGATTTAAAGAAAGCAACTCTTCTCTGGAGTTCATGACGAAAAAAGAAGAAACTAGTTTTGCATTTTTCTCAGCTTTTTTCGCCCGATGTGCATTAAATCTACAGAAATGGGGAAATTATCCGTGACTGTGTGGATTCATAGATGTAAATCGATGAAGATGGCAATAATCGTTGATTGCTGAAGCGGATAATGATGATATAGGTAACGTTTATGATGGGGTTTTTGTTGAAGAAGACTTAGTCAATACAGTGTGGATTTTTTGCTTTGTTGATTGAACTAGGTTAGGGTTTTTTTTGAAGGTTGTTGATTCTATCATGTTTTTCTCACACGGAAGATATTTTACAGGAGTGTGATGATTGCAATCATTTTATTACTCTTCATAGTAATCATCTTAAATTTTATTATTTATCAAAATAATGTAACAGTATTACATGCATGAAGTTATGAATGAGTAAATACAAAATCTTACAAAATAGTATGTTTATTCTAATGTTGGGTAAATACAGATTATATTCTCGACTTGTTTCGAAAATAGTATATCCCTCCTTTATTTTGGGATCGTATAACAGAAAATTTAGTTAATATGAAGATATAAATAAATATTTACAATATTTATTTTACAGTGAAATTTGATCGAAAAAGTTTTTAGAAATAATAAGTTACATATGAAATTCTTTGTAGCTTAGGATAATTAAGATAATTATATTCACTTTTACAGAAGTATTTTACTAAATATTTCTCATTTTTTAGAAAATAACTTTTTCTAAACCTGACGTCTATGCTAACATTTTGAAATAAGTATATAGCTTTAATGCAATGAAAATCTTACAATATTCTTTATTACGAAAAATTGTCTTTAACAAAAAGCACTCTATACCTTTCATAACTCTTTTTCAATTTGAAATTATAATAAAAATACTAGAATAAATTTCTCAGCTCTATTCTTATATATAGTTAAGTAGAAAATATTTTCTCACTAGGCTAAAAATAAGCTTTGAAGAATAAATTAGAATCTCCTTATGAAATTTTCATTGACTAATAGTTAAATGATCCATAACACTATCCAATAACCTCTTTCAATTAAACAGTATTGATTAAAAAAAAGGACGTGAGAGAGTTCAACCAGACCTCCAAGCTGTTATAATATCAATCGAGCAGCATAAAAGGTATTGTACCCAGATTTAGCTCTTCCCCCGGTGAAAAAGACACCTTCAGACAAAAGGCGATGAAAGGAACCTTTTGGGAAACGCTTCCATTGTGCCCCTAAGAACAAAAAAGATACCCATCGGTCAAGAAACAAACGGTTTCGCAAGGCCCAGCCCTCTGATTCAAGGGTCTGGAACTAGTTCATACTGTTGACACGGTTCCCATTTTGTAGCAACAAAAGGCTCTGGTGCATTCCGAAGTTTTTCGTTGGATGCTATAGGTATATGGGACCTAATGGAGCATTTGCATGCAATTGCAAACGAAAGAAAGAGTTGAAGTTACAGTTAAGTCCGTTCCTCGTGATGTTCTGGGTCATTTCCTTCACGTTTTTTGATCGCGCAGAAGTTGTAATTGAATTGCTTGACTGCTTTTTAGAAGAAAATTTTAAATTGGAGAAGTAGTTGGGATTCGAATATTTCACTCGACCAATTTTAGATATTTACTTATCGCTTCAGTGATTTATATTAATTAACTATATATGAGAATAATGAAATGCTTCCATGTGGTATCCATGTAACATATTAATGTCATTATCGGCCCAACTTTTTTTCAAGTAAGTTCATATTCAAAATAAATAAAAAGTAGGTAGATTATATATTAAATTGTTATTTTAGATAAGAAGATTCATAAATATTGCAATTGCTTTTGTTTTATACATACGAAACGATTTAATTTTCAACGTAAAAATGTGATTTTTCTGGTTGTTAGGGATAAATAAAATTATATATTTTAGTTTGAGACATATTTCACTAAAGATTTAAATATCGTTAACTTTTTCAGTAATTAATTTTAATACTAAAAAAATTATAGGTATTTAATAAAATATAGATAAATAAAAGTTTTTTAATGTATTTTAAAAAGGATTCTTTATTCTACTACAAAATGAAAACGACTAGAAACTTTAAATATCTAAAAATCTTATCTGTCTTAAAACTAAGAAAGATTAAGTAACATTCTAACGAAGGTACAAAAGACATGATTCAAACATTTGGAATGTGTATGAAAATGGTGAAAGAAATCTAATCTTGTTGGACTCGCTTTCTCTGATTTGGTGTCACCGTCAGCTGGAGAAATTAATGACACTTTCACTGATGACTTTCTAACATGTTTTCTGTCCTCGTTTTAATTCCTTCTATTAGATCTCTGGATTAAATTCCAAAATTCCCATTCAGAGTAGGTAGTTTCTTTAGAGGGTTGAGAACGTTCAACCTTCCCAAAATTTTCCTTCTCATTGGATTGTAAGTTAATACTACATGTTTGGATTCTTTTTTTTATGTAGCAATCCCAGGATTAAGGAGTAAATAGATTCATGGGAAAGATCGATATTTCATGAACATAAGTAGCTGAACGACTCTAATCCTCATAGGGAAAGAAAAACTAATTTAATTCTAAAAGGTTGTCGGATGGTATTCAAAGCTTATGAATATTCAATTGGTATATAAGTGAATTTTTAATACTTTAATTGTTACTTCCGTACAGATTGAGGGAGTTATTTTTTTACTTAAAGCTGTTTTACAAAGAGCAATAGAGATAACGGAGAAGTAGGGAACAAAAAGCATTATGAGATAGTGTCTTCATAATGTTTGGCCTGCGACATTAATTACCTCATTTTTGTTGCCTAGTAAATTTTATATAGATTCGAGGAAGATGGTTACAATGCTTCAAATTTTTCTTTGGATGAGGAGATAAATGTTTTTAAAATAAAATAACTAAAATTCTCATGGTAGTACATTAGTAGTAACTGAGATAAATTAAATGTAGTTTATAATTTTAAGTCTCAATATAAGAAAAGATAATTTTGGGGGCTATTTTGAAAATTTTTTATAAGCTTTGGTATTGAAATCGTTGATAAACAAAATTTCATACGGTCCCTACTGTTAAATGTCCTTAAAGGTATATTAAGGATTTTTACATTAACTAACAAACAGAAACTAATCCGAATTCACTTTATATCCGTATTCTACTTCCACTTTTAAAAAACCTTAGTTTCATTTTCGGACACAAAGCTCGAAGTTTCTACCTATGCACTGAGATATACTGTAAAAAATATTGGTGGGATTTAACATAAAAAAGGTGGCAACTAAGTTTCCACCCCTCTAGGAGTATTAATACACCAGCATAAACTGGGGTTTCATTACACCAAAATTATTAGCAAATTTTGGTGGAAACTTAGTTGCCACCTTTTTTGGTGTTAAATCACACCAATATTTTTTACAGGGTAGATTATTAGACTTTTTTTATCATTAAAGAAAATAATTGGTAATTTATCTAAAAAACAGTATGCATGTAGTTTATATTATTCCATCTGTTACACATATCTTATATCCCTCCCAAAAGCAACTCATATTGAATTATAACAAGCACAAAAATTTTAAAAATGCCATGACAGAAAACTGATTAGTTAAACACGTAATTTCAACCAGTTATTTAAAAAAACAGGTTTTAAGAAATTCCCTTAAAAAAAAGGTTACTGAAACATTTCTAAGAAACTCCAGTCTTAGTTCTTTGAACTCCACAACACCCAAAAAACCAACACTCTGAACTTTAAATCCTCACCAACTCGAATTCCTCCCTACGAAGCAATCAATTTTCCCATAGCGTTCTCACTGAAGAGCGAACTGGCGCATAATCAAGGAGAAACGCCATCCCATTATTATCGTCTGAAGTAGAGAGGGGTGAAGAAGCTCAGGTGAGGGTGCACTTTCGAATCGTCACGTATCAATGCATGCATAGGCATCAGTTTGCTGAGGTCAAGGTGAAGCAGGATCTATCCATGTTAAGGGCTCCGTCTATTAGACACCCGAGCAAACACTCTGTGAGCGAGCCAAGGAAAAACGATTTAATTAAATTTTTAAAACTATTTTCTCATAAAACTAATTTGGTTTAATGTATTTGTGCACATTTAATTTATGTTTTCTATCGTTTATTAAATAGGCCTGTTCTAATGTGCCTTTTACGTGAGATTATTTTTGTTTATCTAAGAGCAGTTTTATTTCGGAAGAAAATCTATCAAGTTTTTTTATCTAGTGAAATAAATATTAGAGCCACTCTAATTCTGTTTAGGCTGCCTTGTCATTGCACAATAAAAATTTTTCGATGATAATTACAATAGAAACTGCTTTCAATACATTACGCCCCAGGCGCCTATTCTTATTGAACAGATTATAGCTCAGAACCATTAAATTAACTTTTCAAATAAAGAAATAAAATATTAGGCAGATCTTGAAAATTCATAGAAGCAACAGGAACTCATAAAAGGGAAATTATGAATGAATTTGAACTATTTAATTTTAGGACGATATAGAAAAAATCATTCAATAAAAAAAGTAAAAAAAAGATTTTTTAAAAAACGCTTTTATTGAAGTGTTCTAAAAGGTCAAAAATAATTATTTCGGTTTGACAAATAATTTATTGGGAAGTAGAAAATACCTTTTTGGTAAGTAAATAATAACTGATTTTCTAATTACTAAAAATAAAAGCGTGGGCGCTAGTAATTTATATATATTTTTTAATTTAAAATTCTGTTTATTTATTTTTTAAAATTTGTACAAATTCACCTGAAGGTAAGGACCCGTATATGTAAATTCAAGTTCAGTAACACTAACATCTATGCCGAACGAGGGTTCGGACCCCAGACGTACGGCTTTGCAGTCAGATGCTCACCACTAGGCCAATACGTCGGCATTTATGTATAATTTTACATAGAACATAGAATAAACAAGTTAGAATAAATAGTGAATGTAGAATTATTACTAGCGCCCACGCTTTTATATTTAGTAATTAGAAAATCAGTTATTATTTACTTACCAAAAAGGTATTTTCTACTTCCCAATAAATTATTTGTCAAACCGAAATAATTATTTTTGACCTTTTAGAACACTTCAATAAAAGCGTTTTTTAAAAAATCTTTTTTTTACTTTTTTTATTTTCTACTTTTTAGTCATGGTATTTTTTTAACAAAAGCTCACATGAAAAAATGTATTTATTTCAACCATACTTAAGCTGATGTTAGAATGGAATTTTAGTTTTCTACAATATGATGGTGAAATATAACATCGGCTCACTCGCCGATAAAATCCGTCCATATCAAAAAGGTTCACAAGAAAAAGAAAAAAAAAGCATCCCATTCAGACTTTTCAGTAGTCCATAAATTATAAAAGTAGCGTATTTTTCTGCTCTCGCGATGGGCACCAATTTTCGGCAATTTCTCGCTCTTCTGGTGATTTCTCGCTCTTCTGGCGATTTCTTTCTCGCGGTTATTATCTTAAATCGCTAATTATCTTAATTGTTAATTGGAAGGTAAGAAATCACGGTTTGAAGATAAAATATTGCAGTGATATACCTAATATATTATCTTACTGGTTTTGGGAGCCATTGGCTTCACGGAAGTGTCTCAAATTTGAATTAAAAGGATAACTAAAAACACTCGTCAATTACCTTAATTACGGAGGTTTTGACTAGTTGATTATTGAATACTGCATTGTCATCGAGTTTACACCATGGTGCAAAGTTTTAGAACTTTATATCGTTTGGAAGTGCCTGAAATTTTATGTACAAGATCTTGTAAAAAAAAGTGATTAATCGTCCATAAATATTGTAATTACTGGGCAATTCTCGTTTTGACTTTTGAATATCATGAAGTTATGCCTTATACAACATTGTGCACGGTTTAGGGAGAATAGCCCCTTGGGAAAGGTCTCAAAATCTGGTTTTTCTGTTAATTAAAAATACTCGTTAATTAACCTAATCCTTTGGTTGTTTGACTAGAGAATGGTTGGATATTGGAGTGTCATGAGGTTTACACCTATGTTCAAAGTTTCGGGGCCCTAACATATCGGGAAGTGCCCGAAAATCGAGTTTTAAAATTCCTCCCGTAAAACGCCGCCAAAAGCAAGTAGAATAAAAGCGTTTAAAAATAGACATTCTTGTAGTTAGACTTGACATTCGCATAACAAAGTAGCATAAACAAAAAGACACGTTTCAAAGAAAATTAATTTCTCAAACAATTACGATCAACTAAAAAAATTCAACCAAATGCAATTGGGTGTTTCGTGAGAATTGTTCAAATCTTCGTCACACTCAAATTGTTTGTATATTCAACCATTTTATATTTATTCTTATGTAATTGTATACTTGTTTTTCTACTTCTCAACCTTTTTAGCTATGACTCACATACCAGAACTTTATAAATAAATGGAAGGTTTTAAAAAAGGTATTGCACATGTAATAGAATAGAAGTTATGTGAACAAATAAACTAAGAGATGCAATTAGGTAGGGGAGAGTGTTGTACCTCTGGACAAAAATCACGTTTGGATTTTTCTAAGACAGGTAAAATCACATTTTGACCATTTAAAGTGCCCAACCTATAGTCCTAACCTTTGTGAGTACAGAGATATTTTTTACTAGCCAAAATCTTGAAAATTGGATTTTTAATCATTTATAATAACATGGAAAAATTTGTGTCCAAAGGTACAACAACCTGTTGTACCTATGGACAGACCCAGTTGTACCTGTGGACACCCTTAAAAAGGAAAATTTTAGTTGAAAAAAGCTAAGAATTAATATTTTTATTGATGCATTACCTTTTAATAACCTATTTCAGGCCTTTTTAAAATTGAAAATAGATTTTTTAAAGTAATGTAGTTTTAGATCGTAAATGATCATTAAAACGAAGTTGAATGATAAAAGTCTTGATTTTTTACCAAAAACACAAAAATCACGTGGTATTTTCAGATCAAAATTTAAGATAATAGTTTCATCAATCATACTGATTGATCTGACAACGTCACTGATCCCCCCCCCAAAAAAAATAATTCGATCAACACTTAGTTGTGCAAGCATTTGGTGGTAATAACAATAATAATTTGGTGGTAAATCTTCTTCAGTGGAAATTTCAAGTTTTTTTAATCATCATACTTAAATGCGATAGGGTTCTTAGGATTTTACACCATATTTTACATTAAATTCCAAGTAGAATCATAAATTTAAAAAAGTAGTTAAGATCACAAAATATTTGATTTTTCATCTAAAATTCACTTGAAAATAATCGCTGACAAATAGATTACCATTTAGAATTAATTGAACATTTATTAAAATGTATACAGTTAAATGAAACCTGATTCTAAAACGCCGATTAGCTACAGACACCCACAAGAACGTGTCCATAGGTACAACCCTTATGGTGTCCGAAGGTACAACATGAGGTGTTTTTGCATCCAAAGTTCTATAAAAGATAAAAGAATTGAGATCTGACGATTTCTAATATCAAAAACAAAAGTTAAAATCTCGGGGATTCCCCCCATGTATCCCATTTTATCATGTCATAATTAAAGGGGAAGAAAAGAGTTAATGTAGTGATGCACTAAAAAAACTTTGAGCACCTAAAAACAGTAAATTTATAATATAAAATTTAAATAATATTTTAAAGAGCTGATTTCACGTTAGCAACTAGATAGCATCTGTTTACATTCAAAATCGACCACAAATTCAAATTTACATTTTTTCCCGAATTTTAAAATGAGGTGGCTGAAGGTACAACCGTCCGTAGGTACAACACTCTCCCCTATACTATGTGTGTATGTAAAAAAGGGATACATTCTTATTGGTTTCTCTAATTTTTACTTATTTTGATTTACTACTTATTTACTCTTGCACTTATTGGGGAACGAATTTTTGGTTCTTTAGTGGTCCATTCAGTAGTACTTTTTGTGTTTTTTAACGTTATTTTCATATATGTTTCTGTTTGTACTTTTAAATAATTATAATTACTACATGCAACATGGCACACAAACAATAAAAACTTAAATGTGTTACTTTACAGCATAAAAGTTTTCGAAAAAAGTTATCTTAAGATGTCTCTGGAACTCAACGTTGGGATTGACTCGTATTTTCCAAATAAAAAAAGGGATGGATCATTTTGGCAGCCTACCAAGGCATTCCCTGCATAAGGTTCAAGAGCAAGGCTTTGGAAATGGTTTAAGGATGTCGGTTGATACCGCTCTTCCGCAGGGGCGGCATAGCATTAGCTTTTGTTCCACTGTTTTTCCGTGAGGTGGTGCCAAGTTAGGTGAACTTGAACAGAAACATATGGAGTTTTGCTCAGTGTCAAATAGTAATAGGTGTTTCAACTTCAGAAGTTCAAGGTTGGTAAACACAGTGGATGTTATTGGAAATTAAAGAAAAGGTTAAGCATTTATTTGATTTTTAAAATAACTCAAACGCCACCTTATATCTAACAAGTAAATATAAAATCTATAAGAGAAACAAATATATTTCTCAAACACCTAATACAAATAATACTTCTAAGCTTTTGAACTAGAGAAAGATTCTAGTTTCAAATTCAAAATGAATATTTTTGGCATTTATGATTTTTTTAACTTCTAATATTTCAAATATTACACGCAGAATATTTCTAATTTTGAATTTGAATTTTTACTATGTTCGTGTTTCTGAGTGGTTAAATAATTAGAATTGAAAAAATTTTGCATCTTTACTAACTAAATTTACACAGTTCCTATACTTTTTTACGAAAAATAAAAGATTTCTTTAAAAGTTTCTAGAGCGCTACTCTATTTTTGACTATCTTCAGGTCATCAAAATACAAAACACTGCATCTCTTACCTGAAGTAATTACATTAAGATTGAAGATAAATCTTTCAAATAAATGACAGTACAGGAAAATAGCTTCCCACCTTCTATTCAATTTAAATAATTACTTTTTTTTAGAAAAAAAACCCTCCAAAATCCTTCTAAACTATTCCCTGCCTAAGAAAATGATTCAAGCAAACTAATATGTAAGTGCAAAACAGGTTTTTAACTCTCGTCATCTAAAGAAATGTTGATGTAACCTATTCCTCATCCATTTCCATTCTTTTCAACACATTTCGATTCCATTATTTAAGAAATGAACGTTTTGCTGGCGTCTTGCGAATAAAAAGTCCAATTGTCTAGAAAAGTGGGCAGCAGCTCATTGGCACGAGTGAGAGACGTCCATTTATGAGAATTTATAATAAAAATACATTCTAAAAAGGATGTTAGGCTTTTGGAAGAACTTATCACTGATGGGAATTATTTGTAGCTAAACAAAGAGTGTTGAATGCTCGCTATTTTAAGTTGTAATTTAACCAATTGTGGAAAAAGTGACAAAAACAAATTGAGAAGAATGTGGTTTTATATTGATTATTTCGATTATTTCCCTAAATCAAGAATTTTTGCAGTCAACATTGTTTTCCTTTCAGGGAGATGTATGTAATTGTAAGAACAATACTAGATTCTTGCAACCTTTTTTGACAATGAATTCACAACGAGCGAAAGAAAAACTGAGTTAACATGGTCTGTGAGTACCATTGTGAGTACCTCATTGGCTGACTAAATGACTGTAATAATTCTAAATGACTGTACTACGCCACAAAAACAAATAAACCTATCATTATGTGGAAATTATGACCCAAAAACGCAATTATATGTAAACAAACTAATCATGTTTCTAAGGTAAAGTGCCTAATTTCACTCGGCATTCGAACATTGCGCTGACATCCTTTTTTGCTCTCAGCTTATTTCTTCACTGTCAAGAAACGTTGGAGTCTAGTATAGTTCATGAAAGTCTATTTGCTTTACCTCTAAGCTTGTGTTGCACCTCTAAAGAGTTAGTCATAATGAACCTCATTATAATCTTTCCTTGATCCGGTCCAACATAGGCTAATTGCGTAAAAGTACGGTAAATTTTTATCAAAAGTGATTCCTAATACTCTACACCTCAAATGTAAGATATATTGCTACTTTTCGAGATCCCATTTAAAGTTTCAGTGTAAGGGGTACTAAAGTGAGTAGTAACTCAACACTCAAATTAACCTTTTCAATCCTATCCGCCCAAAATTACCATTAACTTCTATGGAAATTTTGTGACAATTGTGTCATCACATTAAATAAACAAAAGTTACATCCCATACACAATAAAAACACGCCCTAATCCATGCTTTACCTTAAGAGAAAACCACCTCCATCTCCACATCACCGATTCTCATCACAATCCATTATTAACCCCTACACAAAAATGTGTCCGAAACATCCTCATCGGAAGAGGCCTCCTGGTCACAGAGTGTTTACCAAATACTGCGACACAGGTGAGCAGTAGGCAGAAGAAGAGAGTGGGCATCACCCGGTGAGGGTGGCGGGTCGCTGACACCGACACTTGTGCTGATTCACGCGCTTTATTTGGACCTGATACACGACAAGCTAATCCAATTGGAAACTTTAAAGAAGAAGACTGAAATCAATAGGGAAATCAAGATGAAACTATCGGAGTAGATTTTTTCTTGAAGTTTTTTTATAACAGGGATAGATGATTAATAGTTTAAGTCACATGAAACAAGAGTTCTTTTTAAAAATTGTAAGCGAACTCAAATAACTATACAGGGTGATCATAAAATAACGACCCTACTTTAAAATTCTCAACAACAAACTATTGGTAAAAAAATTGAAATTTTAAAGAAGACATTCTGAAACTGTTTTTAGAATTTAAAATAAAACATAAAGGTGTAATTAAATATTATAATAATACCGCTATATACTTGTGCGGTTAGTCAATAAACGGAAGGAAACTTTAAAGAACACTGCAATAGATAGGGAAATCAAGATGAAACTATCAGTTGACTTTTTTTGAAGTTCCTAACACGGATAGATTGATTTGTGTTAATGGTTTAAGTCACATCAAACAACAGTTGTTTAAAAAACTGTAAGCCTAAGCGCGCACTAGAGATTTATGTCACGGCGACAGAGACAAAATTATCACCCTGGCTATTGCAAGAAGAGAGAGCGCGCGCATTAGGAGACGAGACACTTGGCCGATTGCCAAGATCTCGCCATAGAGATGCCTTGCTCTCGTGTGACCTAGTGTTATAATCGCCGTGACAAAAGTATCTAGTGTGCGCTTAGCCTAAGTGAACTCAAATAACTGTGCTTCTGAAACTGTTTTTAGAAATCGAAAAATATGTATAGGTATTATATTATAAATTATAGTACCGCTATACTCTTGCGCGTTTTTTTCCATAAAATGTGGAAACTTAAAAATTGGAAACTTTAAAGAAGACTGTAATTAATAGGGCAATCAAGATGAAGCTATCAGTGGAATTTTTTCATGGAGTTTTTAACGGGGATGAATAATATATGTGTATACTTTGTCACAAAAACACTGTTATTGAAAAACTGTAAGCTAACTTATAGTAACTGTATAGGTTATATAGACCTATATAACCTATACTTATATATAACCTATTTATATTTAGAGTATGCGTCTAAAACTGTTTTTAAAATTTAAAAAAACATAAAATGTCATTAAAATTAAAATAGTACCACTATACTTGTGTGTTTAGTCCCCAAAAGGATGTATTAAAATATATTTGTATAATATATTTGATGGTATTACAAAAGGAGAACACTTTTACTCGTAAAGCAACATCCCAGTAAAGAATTACGATCGAAACAAAAGAAAATCTTTAGCTCTCAACAACAATGCATCCTGTTCAACGACTACTGCCAACAGTTTCAACAACTGTTTTTCCTACCTAAGCCTATGCTTAAGATTCTAAATCTCCACACAAACTGTGTACTAAGAACAAGCTTAGTTTAACCAACATTATAAAGAAAAATTTTTACATTCATTTCAATTGTAACGAACACAAACTTCCTTATACGGCATTTCAGTATAGAGTCGTATTCATAGTCTTTAAACAAACATTTCAATCCGATTAGTTAAAATAATCCCTTAATTCAACTATTAAATCCAGAAAACAAATTAAATCTATGGAGGAAGATTAAACTTCTTAGTGCGTTAATCGCTTAACAGTTTTATTCAGAAATTATTCACTTTCTTTTCTTTGATCTTTTGCAAATAGCGAATAGTAGAACGGGAGATTGTAAGTGAACAAGTTACCCTGACCAAGAATGTCCTTAACGTGATGATGTCATTACTAAAACCAGGTGATAATCCTTAAAAAGCCGTCAGGTCTAGAACAGAGCAAGGCAGTCCGGTTTCCAAACGTTTCGTTGTAGTTACTCAATTCGACTTGAATGGTCGAAATGTCAAACAATTACCATTTAGTGACGTAATGTTATATCCATTTACGTTTTTAACATGGGTAGGCGTTTCTAAACTAAGTGTTCTAATAAAATAGGTTTTAATAAAACAGTGCATTTTTATTTTTAAAAATATCGATATTTTTATTAACTTCCTATTTATATGATTTTTTAAAATAAAATTAATTATTAAGTAATTCTTTTTTTTTGCTTTTAATAATAATTAGTTTCTTACGCTAATAAAAACCTATTAAAATATGCATGAAGAATACATGAAATTAATCATGATACTTAAATAAAGCATTAAACATATCTCAGGTCTGTGGAATGTTATGAAGACGTTTTCCTGATTAGGAAATACACGCATTATGTGAGGCATTTTTTTCTGAAACACTGTGTGAACTGTGTATTTAAATTTGAAAACAGCGAGTAAAATTATTAAAAAATGATACACATTATGAGGACATGAAATAAATCCAAATAAAAAAATTGTATAATTGTAGGAGGAAAACTTGATACTTAAAGAAGATTGATTTAGAAAGTAAATTCTCTCTTACTTTTAACTATAAAATGCAATGCCTACAAATTTAAGCTGAGGGGGTTCTTTAACGTTTTAAAACATGAAAAAAAAACTTATAAAACTGTTACTTTAAATAAATTGAATTAAATGCATGACTGTATTATGATAACCTTTTTGTAGTAAATATTTTATTCAGTTCAAGAACTTTAGTAACCTCAAAATGCATCAGTTAAAAATATACAAGAAAAAAAATTCTTAAAATGAGAGAAACATCACCCATTCGGATTTTCATCATTAAAAAAATTAGTGCGTTATATAAAGGATATGAAAAGAATACCAGTAAGATTCTTTTGACCTGTCGGTCAATCCTACATCTCTCATGCAAATGATATATTTTCCACCTAACAAATTATTGCTGGGAAGTTTGTAGACTGCATCGTAGGAGGTTAATTGATGCCCCGAGGATTCAAAAGGTTCATCTTTTCATATGAATACCCTTTGGTACACCTTGTATATCTTTAAATATACCTTTGAAATAAACATAATTAGTGTTGTGTTTTTAAAATTAGAAAAATTATACTTAAAAATTAAAAATGTCCATTCAAAGAAATATTACACAAAAGTTTTCTTTATTAAAATTATTTTCTCTGAAACAAACTGCTTTTATCTTTATCTTCAAAGTCTACCAAATTTTCATTTAAAAGGATTTGCCCACTTTTTTTATTAAAGGATTTGCCCACTTTGGTACATTTTAATTTAAAATTAAATTTTCATTTTAATTTAAGTAATTTAAGTTAAAATAACAAGATTTATTAGAAGATAAGATTATAGGAAACGTAAAATAAGATGTATTTCAAGCCATGATCATTCTTTGATTTTCTTTTGGGTATCATAGATATTACAAAGCGTAGTCCTCTTTGTTTTTACAGTAAAGAATGGGGTCTTTTAAATTAGACAATGTCCCTTTTTTAGGTGAAAAGAAATGAAGTACTCTTGATGACTTGATGCAAGAATAACTGCGTTTCAAATATCTAAACAACGGTTTTAAAATCACGGAGTAATCAAAAATAAATCCTTTTAAGAGGACAAGTGATGTAACTAAAATACTAAGTGGGTGCCTGCAATTCCCAAGTTTATATATAAATTTCCATTAAAGCAATATTATTTGGAATTACATATTCCAGAATATGTTTTCATTCGTGAAGAAAAAGGGAATAATAAAAACTCGTTCTCCAACCTTAAGAATAAACACCTCTCATGTTAATAACCTATAAAACCCACACCCGAGGCGGTAAAGCGAAAAAGACATCTCCATAAGATCTCGTCCAACCAAATTCCTGTACTTAGAGTAGCTCATTCACAGTTTTTTCAATATACCGTTCCCGTGACAATCCCATCATCATCATCATTGCCGTCGTCACAAAGAAATTGGGTATTGGGTGAAAAGTGGATCATCGGTGAAACCATGAATCAGGCTTAAAATGTCCGATCCTTTGTTCCCCAGTGATTTGGGTTGGGGAGGTAAAGAACCTCTGGTGTTACATTTCGGGGATGAAGGAGACAATGACGAAGAACTGATGACAATCTTTTCCATTTCCCTGGGGCGTTAACAATGAATATCTGTCTAGGAGTTAGGATTGTTTTTATGCCTTTGCCTTCAGGCCCACTTTCTAATGTTGAATGAATCATTAGTTTTGAATCAATAAATTACATTTTTATGATGGAAAGCTATTAGTTTCATGATTTTGATTACTATGTAGAGTCCTTGATGTGAGAAGGTTATAACTTTCAAAATATCGTCAATGATTTTTTTCTTTTAAATTGAAGATTATTTTATCTTGTGCAGTTTTACAAACATTCAAATAGACTTAAAATATATTTATATCGATAATTCCATTTAGTACTTTATTAACCATTAAAAATCTAGAAAGTTTTGAAGTTATGCTTTTTTTATATTTAGTACTGCGATTTTACTAACATTATTTTGGTAAAGGTTTTAGATCAAGGTTACATTATGTAGAAACTATCAATTACATTATTCAATTACAAAAGGGTCTGTTTTTCAAAATTATGGTAAAAAAAAGGGGTTCATAATGTACTAAAATGTTCCAGTTAGTTACTCACAGGCCAGTAGATGGCTTCAAGCGAAAATTATTGAGTAGGAAAAACATTAAGAAAACAAAGGAGATTACGGCCGTATTCTGAGCTACTTGATCAACAGTTAACCACCAATCAAGGAAGTAATCGCCGACTCTGTTTGGTGGAATCCTTCTTTGGTTTAACCACTAATCAGAAATCACAGAATACAACCGTAAAGGTTTGAATTTGTAAATATTTTTAATTGCTAACTACATTATTTTTCTAGTATTAGGTTTGTAATGGCAATGGCTACAAAACTTAAAAGGGTCAAAATAATTTCCATTAAACAGCGAGAGCAAAAATGTAACATAGTTCACAGGTTTTCAACTAAACAATTATTCTAACGATTGACCGTGCGACCAATCTCTTTTCAACAAGGATTCTTAGAAGCAAACTAAGTATAACAAGCATCCTTCACACAAATTATTTCCGAATAAAATCCCACCGCATTCAAACACGTAACCCAACAACAAGCAGCGAACCCTTTCTCCTCAACACACAAAAACGGACCCATCTTCCAAGAAGTTTTCACTATTCGTCCCCAAAACTAAATAATACCCAGAACCCGCTCTCCACCAAAACGGGAATTAAAAGTGGTGAAACCTCGCTCATAAATTATTCAGCGCACCTTACATAGGAGAAGGGGGGAGAGAAATTAGAAAGAAGAAAAAAGAAAATATTTGAGAGAGAGCCCTGATCAGTGGCGACCCAGTTCTCCACAAACCGGCCCCAGCGAGGCCGAGAACCTGCTCTTGCCCCCTTCCGGCTGTGGGGATGGGATGGAGGATGGAGGAATGTTATTGATCATTGGAGGGAATTTGGGGACGAGAGTGTTTGGGGCAAAGAGCGTGGTCACTTTCTTTCACTGCAAGGCTTGAAGAAAGTGCAGATAGGAACGTTGCTTTGCATCGGCTTGTTTTGAGGTTGGAGAGTCGCCTCTCTAGAAGACACGGCCTTATATAATATAAAGTTGAGTTGTTTGAAATCAATTTACTTTTTACCTTAGGTTCATCTTACAATATCTTATTGTAGAATGGGAGATTCTGATTGGTTAATAGGATTTTTTTATGGCGCTGGGCCCACAACAGGACATAGTGCACCATAATATTCTGATAAATAGGATACAAAGAAAAGTTATCTTTATTAGGAGAATATATTTGTATAATACGGCAATTGCCATAAAAATTTAAGTGGATTTTTGTAAATAAGGATCGATTTTTATGAGGAGAAGAATAATAGAGAAATAATAATTTAGAAATGATACAGTTGAGAGGAAAAGGATTAGTCAAAAATCATTTGCTTGGAAATTTTTCATCCATTATTCATTGTTTTGAAAAGTAATCAATTAAAATTGGCAAGCAAACCAAAGATTTTCTGCTTTTTCAAAGAATTCTTTCGGCAACTCACATTTTTTCTTAAGAATACTGTGATTTCAATTACTATAATCCCTATATTCTTCTTTCAAAACACTCCTAACTCGTAACATATTTATAAATTCAAAGAAATGTACATTTAAACAAAGCACTTATTCAGTTTTTAAAATTCAAGTAACCTTCCCATTGCCTAGAAATGTAGAAATGTTGTTTTTAACTTTATTACGAGACGGCTAAAGAAAACGAGATGGCGGACAAGTTGAACAAAGAAAATGAAAACACTTTTTCCCCTCGTCGTTGGCGTCTAGTGATAAGCCCACCGTCGCAGGCGTTCGTGATGGCAATTTGAAAGATTCTAGAATTCTCAGGTTCTCTAACGATTTAAAATGGGAACACCGTGGGCTTTAATCGCGTTTTACCTCACATTGTGTTGGAAAGTGAACCAGTTTCACTTTCGATAAGCAGTTGAACAAAAAACGTTTCCCCTGAAAACATTATCAAATTGGTGCTCCCAATAGTCACAGTATATTTGTTGTAAGATTTAGATAAATTTCTAGGAAACCTTTTGTTTGTTTATTTTTTATTAAACTTCCTCGTTAACTGAAGAAAAACTATTATCTTTCTAAAACCTTGCTTTAACCTATTTTACTTTCTTATTTAAACATTGAAAAATATTTAATACACATAGTTTTTAAGGTATAGAACTATATTTTTAGAATTAAGTTTTATTGAATTAAGTTTAAATAAAATATATATAATAAATGTGCAAATTTTCAAAATGTATATAATGGGATTTATTAATCTAGCTTTTTAATTCAAAATAATAGATATAAAAGAACTACAAGAATTGATTAAACTTTTAATATAATTGGTCATCCTTCATCTATAATTAAATGAAATACATTTATCATATTGTAATTGCAGTTAGTATTTTTGCTAGAGAAATGTATTATTTGATGCTATTATTATTGAAATTTTCTTTCTTTATACAGTAGACTAGCTGATTTGCCCGGCCTTGCACGGGTGGAGTGTATTAATTCCTTTTTTGAAGTTCTCCCAAGTTATATGTCCGATTTTTCGAATCACCAATAACCCCGGTGTCCCCAGTACTTTTTCATATTCCCGAAAGTTCCCGATAGTTTCATTTCCGATTTTCATGTTCCCGATAGTTTTCATAACCCGGTTTTCCCGGAAACTTTTCATATCCGGGTGTTCCCGGTACCTTTTCATATCTCGGTGTTCCCGGTACCTTTTCATGTCCGGATGTTCCCAGTACCTTTCCATATCCCGGTTTTCCCGGTACCTTTTCGTATCCCGGTGTTCCCGGTACCTTTTCATGTCCCAGGTTTCCCGGTACCTTTACATACCCCCGGTTCCCGATAATTTTCATATCCAGGTGTTTCCAATAATTTTCATCCCGGTATTCCCGGTTCCTTTTCCCCATCCTAGTTCCAACTGTGACATTCCATCAAATATTTATCCTTTCCATGTGATAAAAACAATCACATTGAAATCATCTCTTTTTTTTAAATCTAGTGTTTAAAGTGTACCTTTTAAAGTGTTCCTTTTCATATCCGGATGTTCCCGCTACCTTTTCATATCCCGGTTTTCCCGGTACCTTTTCATAACCCGGTGTTCCCGATAATTTTAATGTCCCGGTTTTCCCGATAATTTTCATAACCCGGTGTTCCCGATAATTTTCATCCCAGTATTCCCGGTGCCTTTTTCTCATCCCGGTTCCAACTGTGATATCTCATTCCATCCCGATTTTTTGTCTATTAAACATTTATCCTTCCTATGTGATAAAAACAATCTACTTGAAATCATCTCTGTCATTTGAAATCCAGTGTTTAAAATCTTAAACAGAATTTTCTTAAAGTATTCCCGCTATCCTTTTAAAATTCCGCAAAAAATAAATTTCAAAATAAAATAAATTTCAAAAATCCCTCGATAAAAAGTTATCAAGTAAGCTTGTCTTCTTTTTAATAAAACCAATTTCTTTAAAAGCTTCTCTGAAAGAGTAAAAACAGATTGCTAGTTATAATAAAAATCTAGTGATTATAGTCTAGTAAACCAATTCCGCTATGAAGCAATGAAATTTTAGCTCAGTTTCCTTGGAAACTTTTAAATTCTTGCTATTTAAATATATTTTTTTGAGAAATTAAAATACTAAAGAAAGTAAATTAATTATTTTAATTTATTTCGGTTTTCTGATAACTGTTATAATATTTAAATACAGATATTCACACTGTTTTTCTTCATAAATTTTGTTGTAAGTAATAAAATATGTATAAAAGTTAATCAGTTATATTCATTCAAGTGAGGCAAGACGTCGCCTCAAGATAGAGAAGTAAACACTGCAATTTATGCATTTCAACAATGTACAATGCTATTTCAATGGGTAAAACGGAGTCGAAAAAGCGCCGAAAAGCAGGGAAGGAGTCGTTCGATTTTAAAATCGTTTCTTAGTGCGCGTCTAATGGCTAAAAGGAAGGTCTCTGTCAAATTTCAAGCCAATCGGTCCGGCAGTTTTGGAGATTTCGTGATGAGTGTATGTCAGTGAATGAATGAATGAATGAATGAATGAATGAATGAATGGTATTTGGATTTTATATATATAGATTTACAATGCAAAATATATTCTTCCCCCTCAAAACAACATAGGTTTAAAAATACACTAACCCGATTATACTTTTCAGGTATAAATCTAAAAACTACAAAAACTTAATTTACCGATTTCACCATGCTAAAAACTTAACCCAAATATATTCCCCATTCCTTACACAATCTTATTTGTTTCATGTAAAACCTCGAGTCACTTTCCATACTCCCCAATTATATTTTCCTCCCAATCAAAGCTCACAATAAGGAACGACAACGACATTACACGTCCCCGTTTCTACCACGAGCGCCAGGGTTGAAATACCTCCCCATCATACCTTCCCTCGAGTTCGTAATGAAAACTAATTTGTGTCATTGCCGATACAAGCCGATACACGCCAAAAAAACAACAGTCACGAACGGGATTTTAATAAAGGCAAAATACTTATAATCCGAGCTTCCGCATAACGAAACCAATGGATCGGCCGATTGTATTATATTCATTCATTCAGTTTCGCCACGGTCCATCCATATTTGTAAGAATGTCCCATTGTGATAATAAGTAACGGAGTTGCGTGCAATGGAGGCATGCCCTGCGTCCTAAGCGATCGTTTTATGACGAGAATAACTATTTATTCGGATGCGTTGTCGCGGCGTCACTTTCATTTGAGTCGTTTTTAGTGTCCATTGTCATGCGAGCATCGCCTGTTGTTGCGTGGATTTTTGCGTGTGTTGGGACAAGGTATACAGACAGGTCTCTTGATGGGTTTTTAATAAATTTAAATTCTATATTTGGAAGGATAACTCCAGAAGGAAACGTTTTAAATGGGAGAAAACATTACACACGCTTGGTTCAGTGAGATTTCATCGTGAATAGAAATGATAGGTTTTTTTAGTAAGAATATTAGTATAGATTGGTTCTAATATCCTTCTGTAGGAATACTTCATGAAATGAAACCGTTTTTAATGAATTGGAAACGATACTGTATTTTTAGTAAATGATAAAACTTTTTAACCCTTTTTCTACGGCATTATGATTCTATGCAATTTTTTTCGTGCAATTATTTTTTAAATTGAAAATTAAGGGATATAGTCCACTGAAAATAGCGAAAAATAGGGCCGAACCTCAAACAAATTGCAATAGAAGGTTTCTCAACGGTTTTCACTTAGAAATGACCTCAATAATAACATACTAAAAATCGGCCAAAATCGGCCGGGCGGAAGTTAAATTTTTTTTTTGAAATTTTTTAAAAATGGCCGAAAAAGAATTTAAAAAAAACCAAAACAATAATATAGACATGTGATATATATGTTTATAGGTTATTTTTGAGTGCTGAAACCGAATATTGCATTTAGTTTGGAAAAAAATTGAAATTTCAATTTTTTAAATTAATTTGAATAATTAGCTATATGAAAAAATTAAAACCCCCCCTAAAAACCTAACAAAAACATCAAAAGAGATAAATCCAACGGTTTTCATTTAGAAATGACCTAAATATCAACATACTAAAATTTAAAAATTTTACGAGTTAAAGAAGTAAAATTTTTTTTCAAATTTCCATTTTTTTTTGCGAAAAATGTATTTTTTCCCAAATTCGTGCCAAAAACTTTAGAGGCTTTTGAAAAGGTCATTTTTCGGTGGATATTGTCCACAGATAGTTATATAATGGAAAACCGGTGGATTTGTCCCTTAATGAATTAGTTAATTATTTTATTTAAAATTTTGAAATTGGTAAAATGTGGTACAAATGTGAAAAAAGGTAATACTTTGGCATATTTACATCAGAATTTAAAATAATTAACTAATTCATTGAGGGTCAATTCCACCGGTTTTCCATTATATAACTATCTATGGACAATATCCACCGAAAAATGACCTTTTCAACCCTATTTTTTTTACCCTATTTTTTTGGGCACGAATTTGAAAAAAAATGCATTTTTCGCAAAAAAAAATGGAAATTTGAAAAAAAAAATTAACTTCTTTAACTCGTAAAATTTTTAAATTTTAGTATGTTAATATTTAGGTCATTTCTAAATGAAAACCGTTGGATTTATCTCTTTTGATGTTTTTGTTAGGTTTTAGGGGGGTTTTAATTTTTTCATATAGCTAATTATTCAAATTAATTTTAAAAATTGAAATTTCAATTTTTTTTTCCAAACTAAATGCAATATTCGGTTTCAGCACTCAAAAATAACCTATAAACATGTATCACATGTCTAAATTTTTTTTTCGGCCATTTTTAAAAAATTTGAAAAAAAATAAAATTCCGCCCGGCCGATTTTGGCCGATTTTTAGTATGTTAGTATTGAGGTCATTTCTAAGTGAAAACCGTTGAGAAACCTTCTATTGCAATTTGTTTGAGGTTCAACTCTATTTTCAGTGGACTAATATACATAAATAAAATATATGGATTTTAGTCTTAAAAAACCATACACTTTACTTTTGACTTTACTTTTTTGCTGGAACAAAAGTGACAATCATGGGAATCTGATCGAAAGTGCAGCTTAAAGCATAACTTTTGTTAAATTCGCATTTCCCGCTAAAGTACTCATCATAGAACCTTTTTATCCTGGAAGAGGAAAACTGAAAGAGTGTTCCAGCAAAGTATCATCAATATATTCGTAAGGATGGTTTTTCTATGTAATTTTAAAGTTGGTTGGACTTGTAAGCACCGTCAGTACATAAAGGGTTAACCTATTTTTGAAAACTCTGTTTTGTTCTACTTCATTGCAAAATACTTCCTGAAGTTTGATAGAGTATTAAGAAATTCATCGGTGGATTTATGAGGGGTCAGAGGGGGCCGATTTCCCCCCCCATTAACTTTTTGAGAAAATTCCATTTTTTAAGGGAAAATCCCGTTTCCAAAACCATTAGGGACAGCTTTCCCCCAAGGTTTTAGATGTGCCCCCCCCAGGGTCAAAGATAAATCTCCCATGAAGGAATTATTTAGATTACTTTAATTCATAATTAAGAACAATAACATTTGCAAGAAATATCGTATATCGGATTAAAAATCAAAATGAAGATAAGATATATAAAAAGACAACTATAGGTATACTGAAATTTTTATTAAAAGACTATTGCATTTAAAAATAGAAAAGATTTAGTCTAAAATTTGCATTATCATCAGTAAAACGCAGGATCAACAAAACAAGAGGTTTTACACGTCCATCGTTCTATAATGACCGATTAAATGAGCCAAACAAGAATGTTACTAAGTCCTTAAGTAGATTTTTATTTGGTCTTAACATCTCAAACAGATTTACGTGCCGCTAAAATAGCCTTAGAGTTTAAGAAAACAAAAACCCTCCAGCCCAGAAAGTGAAAAGAATGCAGATTGTTTTCTTATGTCAATCACTTTCTCTTCTGATCGGTCTCTTAAAACTTTCCTTTCGGGCTGAAGAAATTCATTTTTTCCTGTGCCACCAATTGTTAAAGCAGGAAATGCATCGAATCATAGGGTAAATGTAAAAGGGCTGTGTCAGGATTTAGCGTCTCTTAAATTCTTATAGAAGAATGTTATGTCGTGACAGTTAAAATTATACATTTTTGATAATAGTGAAAACTATTGTTGTAGAAATCCGTACAGAATGTTTTTAAGTGAACATGTTTAATATAATGACTTAACGATTGTGTATAATAAAAATTTATTTTGGTATGATAAGAGTTAGAAAATTACTTTCTACCAAATTTAACTTTTTCAATGAAATAGATGTCAAAGTAATAAGGTCCCTTTTTATTCAATGAGTATTATTTCCTTTCATAAAAAATGGTCTTGTTATAACATGAAAGAATGAAAATTTTGGTTACGACACTTGTCTAAATTGTCAAGAAATGTTATTTTTCATTCTAAGAGATAGAAACTATGATTTATTATTGTTAAGAATACAAGAATCTATTACAAAGGCTTCAACTTTGTTAGAAATAAGTAAACCAAAGATTTATGCCAGATATATTTTGTCATTGTCTGTTTATAAGTGGGAAAAATGTCTCATGTAATTTGAGCATTTTGTAACCACACTTGTATTTTTATTCTTATCCAGTGTTGTTATAGCTTTCATGGTTTCAAACATTTGTATTTCAGTATTTTATCCACTTCTTTCGGAATTACTTTTTTGTATGTATATTTAGTTTATATTCGAACATGAATTTGTAGAAAAAATATCCAGAATATTCTATCGATAGCTTAAATTATGCGTATTAACTTCTTTAACATGATGAAAATAAGGGGAATAATTTAAACGCCATTTATTAAAAATATATTCGGTAATATTTCAATAAAAATAATGGGTAGCAAGTTTTACAAAATTGAAAAGATAAATAAATGAAGAAAATAATCTTGAACCTTTTTTTTCAGTCAAGAAAATAAACTTGACATTAAATGTAAAACATCATACGTCATATTCTCCACCCTTGGAATGACGGGTCTTTAAGCTATCATTATTGTAATTTGTAGTTTAAAATGGTTGCGTGCTCTGAGTGGACAACTAAAAATTGTGCTCTGAGCGGGCATTGATAAATATCGAGATAGAATCGGTAAGTTAGTGATTTTATATGCTATTTGTATAATATTTGTATTAATATTAGCTATTTTCATGCTCTTTTGTAGTAAAACTTTGGAAAATAAAATTTTGAATTCCAACATCAGAGAAACTGTAAAAAGTTTATGGTTGTTACGGGGCTGCCGCCCCCCCAAATCACCCCGTGTCCTAACTATAACCAAACTTATTTCGGTGTATCAGTAACAAGGACGATTCAGAAGAAATGGGGCTCGGTACTCTTTAATGTTACACAAAACACGCAAATCACACAAAAAGATCATTAAAATAGTTAATATTAATACAATTAGCATAACTTTCCGATTTTAAATCTCGATTTTTTATCAATGTCCATTTAGAGAGCACGATTTTTAGATGTCCGCTCAGAGCACGACATCGTTTAAAACCAATGATACTTGATAAATTTATAAAGGCATATAAATCCTCTCTCTCTCTCTCCTAAAGGATTTTCTGATTTTCAGTCTCTAAATCAATTCCAAACTTAAATTTTTAATCTCGAGGCGTTTTCCTGTAACTACTTGTATTTACTTCAAACAATTCTTTAACTAACTTTAGCAAGTTTTTCTATTCCTTTTTTTGTTAGCGTAATAACTTTTTTCATAATATACAATAGAAACTTGATAACGTTCAAAGTTTATATGAAGCATACTTTCTTTCAATGGAAGGTCTCTTTAATTATCTGAATGGTTTTCGCCCAATTATGACAAAATTCAACAGTGTATGCAAAGATTAGGGTAGTGTTTTTTACGTACTAAAATCTAACATCTTACAGTAATCCCCCGTGAAGAACCATTCACTTTCACAACATTTCACAACAAACTTACAATATCCTACTTATAAATCCTGTCACTACACGACTTCCTCCCTTCCCTGTCCCATTTAAAGCCCCAACCAGCCCCGACAAGCTAAACCTTCCCATCAAATAAAAAAACGAGTTAAGAACGCAACCCAAACCAACGATTCAACTCCGAAAACCCGTAAAAACCTACTATTCAACAAGGACACCAGACTACCAGACTGCCATTATAACAAAAAAAACGTGGTAAAACCAGTACCCAATAACTCATAAAACTCGCTATCGAGTAGTTTAACGGTTTATATGTGATGCAATGGCTATAAGGCTTATTGGAATGCATGCTTGGCATGAAAAGGGGAGATGGTGACCCCTAGCCTTTGACCCAGGTTGGTTCTTTTCTATCGTCTGGATGAGGGCAAGGAGAGAGTTTTCCGCGTTCCATAGCTAGAGTTTGTAACAGAGGGACAAAAGGTGGAGGGAGATTCTGGGATGATTTGTCATTCCCATATTACCCTGGAGCAAATTGGACTGGTGGTCCAGTTCTGTTCAAAAGAAATCCGATGGGGTTTTTGAAAGATTTAGATATTGTGAAATTTGCTTTGAGGAATTTGCTTGGCATTTCCGGTTATTGCTATGCCTTATAGAATGTGGTGGAATGAAGGCAATATGGGGAGATTTAAAGGCAGTAACATTAGCAATTAGATTTTTTTTTATTTTGAGAAATTTGTAGATGGTTTTTTGGAAGATGGATATTTTTGGCATCCAACTGTTTGTATTCTTTTGAGGATGTGCAATATGCCATTAGAATTTCTAAAAGAAGTTCTGAATTTTAAAATATATTCCTTTTTTAAATTACGGATAAGGTCTCAGTTACAAAGGAAGTACTGCCAAACAACTTATTATGCATTCAATCAAAATAACCGATTGTACGCCATATTTTAGTACAAGCAAGTTTTTTTCACTTTTTTAAAAATGTACTTTAGAGTAGTTTCCAAATTAAATATCATTCAAAGATTGATAAAGATACACTCTGTTCATTTTGAATAGGCGCCTGAGAAATAGTGTTTCCCCCTCGGTATTTTCGCGCAGCCAATAGTAAGCCTTTTTCGCCACTTTGACGTTGATAGTTGCCATGGTTACCGATTCAGTGGTGGGGGAAAGAAATGTACTCATGTGTGCCAATTTTAATAGAATAGAGTATAGTAATTTAAATATATAGAAGATATTTTACGGAATAAAGCATTTCAAAAGAAAGTATATACACTAGCGGAAATAAAAATCCCAACACCAAGAAGGAAAGGAGATATCAAAGTCAAATTTGTTTCTATGATTGCACATAGTATTAATGTGAATTGATTAAAAAATCAGCCTTCCTGGATGTAAGGGGGCCGAGAAAATCGGTGAGGAGTGTTGTCTCCATAGGTGTCCATTACCGCCGTCACGCGTCATCGTAATGAGTGACAAGGGATCTAAATGACTTTTGAGGGATTGGAGGACCATGTTGCCTCCTCAGGTAGTCCGAATTCATATGGTGCACCAGCGGACATTGCATACCGGGCTAGGTGATTTCTCCTCATTGACCGGACTTGTTTTGTGGGTATTGGTTCTAGAGAACGGGAAAGACGGAGTAAAAATGCAACCTAGGAGGTTAAGAAGAAAGCTTGGACATTGCATACAACATGAGGTCGTGCATGTTTCTCTTGAAATTTGTCCCCAGGACAGGTCTGAAGGTAAGGACGGTCTACCGGCTGCAAAATCTCAATGATGCAGCTCTGGTTGGAAAAAGTACTTGTGAATCATACTCAGGAGTTGCAGAAATTGAATCCAATGCATCCCCACTCCGTTACCCTGCATCACCACCCCGTGGAACGATTAGAAAATCATCAGCTGAGTGCGCTCTCTCCATTGTGTCTTCAAACTCATACTCAACCGTCGTGGTGCTTCAAACCGAATCAGGATTCCCTCATAAACACAATGTCATGAAATTGGAATTTTCATTTCCTAATTTCGTGCACTATTGTTAACAGAAATGCCCATTTTCAGCCCCTTGTTTAAAGACAAAGATGAAAGAAGCTATGCGAACCGAACGGACAATCCGAAGTACTGCAAACGACATTCATCCCACTGCCGCTTGTCCTCAGTATGATATACCGGTACTTTGGCCAACCAGAGGTGCTTCATTGAGGTTTTTTAGCCGGTTGTCCGTCCTTACCTTCAGACCTGTCCTGGGGACAAATTTCAAGAGAAAAATGCACAAACACATGTTTTATGCAATGTCCAAGCTTTCTTCTTAACCCCCTATGTTGCATTTTTACCCTGGCCTATCCGTTCGTAAGAACCAACGCTCACAAAACATGTCCGGAGATAGAGGAGAAACCACCTAGCCCGGTATGCAGCGTCCGCTGGTGCACCATATGAATTTGGACTACCTGAGGAGGCAACATGGTCCTCCAATCCCTCAAAAGTCATTTAGATCCCCTGTCACTCAAAACCATGACGTGTGACGGAGGTAATGGACACCTATGGAGACAACACTCCTCCCTGGTTTTCTCGGCCCCCTAATATCCAGGAAGGCTGATTTTTTAAGCAATTCACATTGGTACTATGTGCAATCATAGAAATAAATTTGACTTTGATATCTCCTTTCCTTCTTGGTGTTGGGATTTTTATTTCCGCTAGTGTAATAAAAACATACTTGCGTACTAAAAATAACGCTCATTTTCTGTGTAACAAAAATAAGTTTAAAAAGAAAACCAAACCAAGTAGTTGTGAATTGGTATAAAAATAGTGAATCAAAAAGTTGAAGATTCAAAAATCCTAAGGAACAAATATATACTGAAGAGCAGAAAGAAGATCAAGAACAAAGCCAAAGAGATTATGAAGATCAAAGAGAGTAAAGTAATGCTCAAGAGTAAATATCCTTAGGAGTAAAGTGATGAGTAAAGCGATCAAAAATATGCTCAAAAGAAAAGCCATGCTAAGGAGCAGAGATACTGAAAGAGGCTCATGAGCAATGGGATGGTAAAGATCCTTTCGTGACCATACGTGATCATAGTGCATTGTGAATTGAACGAAAGAAATTTTAGGGATTGAAAAATAACTTTAAACATAATTATGATTAAAGTTTTTGAAATTAATAGCATTTAAACATCATGAGTTTTCATACAACATTTTATCATGGTGATTGGCGAATAAACTATCGCCTTTCAAATTTTCACGGAGAAAGATTAGAGTGATACATGGAAAGTGTGGTCCATGAATAAGAGTGTTTTTGGGTTTGACCAAGTGTGGTCAGCTTACTTCTTCGAGTTGAGAACCACTAGTCTAAGTAATGACTCATACTGCCATCTATATGATTGTTTACATACTAAAACAAATAACCATATTTTAAAGGTTATTTTATCAATCCTGACGTAAAAAATAAACAAAAATTTAAATTTGTAACAATATTTTAACAAATTGTAATCTTGTTTTCTCTATTAAAAATAACTTTAAATATTGTAATAAACACTAAATAATAAATTTAGTTATATCGATCCACACTAGATGAACACATGATTAGAATCATGTTTCTTCAATTATTTAGTTTAGATTTATTTCCATAAAATAAGAGTAAAGAGTTTGACCTAACAAAGAAACATTTTTATTTTGATATTTTTTTATATTTCTTATTTTATCTTCATTAATTTAAATTCCACATTACTACAAGAGAGAAAGGAAAATATCACATTCTACGTAAGGAGGTAAAAAGACTGAAAATGGAACCGCTGAAAATTGTGGTGCTGCCATCTAGCAGTGTACTTAGTAATATTTAAAGAATTTCGAGGTTTAATAGTTTTACCTGGTTTTAACTTAAAGTGTTTTATAATTATTCTATAAATGAAAAGAATAAAGTGGAAAATTTTTGATATTTCTTTACATAATTCTAGTTATTACACAATTTATATTACAAAAAGTAGGCTTCTATCAAGAAGAAAGCGATGTCAGGGGGGTTCACTATGTTGAAAGGATGCTGGAAATTTTTCCGGTGCTGTTTCTCACAAAAGCGTATCGTGCAGTGCACCCTACTGTGCAGTACTTAATTAACCTACTTTTAAAAACGTGTGAATGGGAGTAAAATATTTAAACGGGGGTGTGTTGTTTAAAAATAGGAGGTTCAAATATGTGAAAATTTCCAGATTTGTTTATGGACCTAACTAGAATATTATAAATGTTACGGGCAAAGGGATAAACAGGGCATTATTAATAATGCCCAGAGGGGAGGCGGGCAAAGTGATAAATTTCATTGATAAATGCCATTGAATTTATCACATTGCCCTCCTCAACTTCGGGCATTATTAATAATGCCCGATTTTTTCGAATTTTGCCCGTAACATAAATGCAGAAAACACATTTTAATTATTTGTTAATGTATTGAATCGGAAATGGCATTGGAATGTATTATTTACCCTCAAATTTTTATATAGCAATTTAGAATTACCGGTATTATGTTGAAAATAATGTATCAAATACGTAGAGTAAAGATTCTAAATAAAACTTTTAAACCTTCCTTAAAAGCAAAATACAAATACATCCCAATTTCAACTTATGTCCCCCAGCTTTGTATTTTACAGATAATTCTCTGTATCAAGAGTGAAGTAAATAAAAAAATGACATTTAAAAACATAAAATTATTAACAAACCACAAAACAACGCATGACATAATGAGTAATAGCAGAACATTTTTTTAATTCCTAACTTCGTCATCGGATTAATACTATAGTTAAAGATACGTTTGAGTTGTTATTATGTTACTAAAAATTATAAGAGTATAAGTAAATCAAGAAATGTCTTCAATAACGTGTAAAGTCAGAAAATAGTTTAAAGGGCATTTTTAAACTTCCGTAATTTTCTATGTTTTTGATTTTAAAACGTTTTATTTGAAACGTTTTTTGAAACATTTTGAAACGTTTTAAATGAGATAGATGTACAGTAAAAACTGAAACGCTGAAATGAAGCTTCAAAACTGTTGCTAAATAAAAAAACAGCATTGCAAAAATTCAGTTTTGAAACAAATTTTACAAAATAATATCTAGACTTAACATTTAATAAAATCTTTCGAGCTTTTAAGCTGTGGTCAAACGTAAAAAAATTATAGTAAATATTTAATTAAAACTCTATACGTTTCGTCCAAAAACTTATCTTCGTTACTCAATATCTAGACTACTATGAGAAAATTAATTTTGAAACTTTTGATTCCGAGTTGTAAACCGTTCTATTATATTTCCGAGCTTAAATTTCCATAAAATATTTTGTTATTATGAGATAAGAATGCATGAATTTTTGAATTCTGAGAGTGGAAGAATTCTATGAGATAGAATCAGTTATGCAAAGATTAAACAAAATATAAAAGTTGCTTGAAATATAAAAAAGCAATAGTTACAAAATTATTAAAATTTCAAAAAGTTGTGTTTATAGAATAAAATTAAAAATATAGATACAAAAAAATTTGTAGATTATATTCTCATCTCCACTTAAAAAATATAAATGTGTAAATTACATACTCAAAAACTATAATTAATGTTTTCAAAACGAGTAATAATAAGGAAGTTGCATGTGTCAGATTTTCAAAAACAAAACAAGTGTTCCGTATGGTTTTTGTATGGTAAAATGAAATATCTAGTCAATTTTTCAAAAAAATGTACAGGTAATTAGATATTTAAATTTAAAAGTCGAGAAAAAACACCTGACTGAAAACGCTTATTAGTGGGATTTCTAACTTCACGAAAATGGGTTTCGCGTGCTTTTTCGAGATTATGCTTAGTGAAAATAGCCATTTTGTTCCTTAGAATCTGTAGTTTACGAATCGCAATGGTGGACACTTCGGGTCTGTGACTGGGGATGGCGAGAGGCGCAGAAGTGGAAAATCGACGAGTTTCAATTTTGTGTTTTTTGGAGTCAAAATGGTCCCTTTTATTTTTTTAATTTGTTCAAATACTCCATAATACGAGAGAGGCGAGGGAGGACTAACGGGACATTGAGTTTGGAAAGGATCAGTTCACGCCAGTCGAAGGGGTGGAAGGATAAAGTGGAACGTAAAAATTTGTAAGCCTATTTTCTCTGAGGCGCAGGCTTATAGTCGTCCATTAACGTAATGAAAGGTGCCATTCTTTTCCTTATTCTCAGGCAAGAAAGAATTGCGATAGTAGAAATCTGGCAACGCTCACTAGGACTAGGGAGAGGGACAGGAAAAAATTACGAAAATCAGCAATATCTCATTAAAAATAATTTCTTTTCTGCACCAACTGCGGTTGAATGTTTTGTAAAATGACACCAAAAAAGGGTAAGATGCATTAAACCGATTTTCGAACGATTCTTCTACTTAAAATAGGGCCTGAAAGGTGTAGAAAAAAATAAGGGGAAATTCTCAACTTTTAAGTCTTCTAAAAACATATTTTTCCTCGTGAAGAAGCACTAATTTCAGGCTAATTTTTCCCTTTAGTTTATACACTTAAGAATACGAAATACCATTGTAGATATCTGGGACCTGCGATTAAGGAGGGGGACAGGAACTTCGTGGGAGTAAAATTCAAAATTTTCTACTTTTAGTAGAGTCATAAGTGGTGCAAATAAAGAAGATAGATACCTGACATGTCTAACAGCCCGTTAGAAAAGAGTTCCTCCCATTGGAAGGTGAAATGGAAGGGTTAAGCGGAACATAAGGAATTATTTGGGATGTTTTGAAAAAAATTGTGTGTATTTTAGTGAAACAATGTAGAAATCTATTTGAGCAGGTTCTATGTAATCTGTAGAACTGGAAAAGCGACAATAAGTAACTTTCATTCTTTAAGTTTTCATTCTTTCATTTCATATAAGTTCTTCCAGTTTTATGAACTACAATAAAAATCCCTAAAAATAATTTATACTCCTTCCCCATCCAGAAAAACTGGAAAGGTAATATAAATCGGAATTTCGTAATTATTTTTATGTGTTTTCTACTTTTAAGTCCCTTGATTGTTGATTGTAGAAAAAAATTGTAATTTTTGTAAGTGTATCGATATTTCATGTGATTTATTACGTAAAATATAGCATTTTTCGAAGGTGTGTAAACTTATTTTTTGTTCAACATATGTTATATCTTATTCTACCAATATGCTTAAGAAGGAAAGTAATAAGTAGAAAATTATTCTTTTCTTTTGAAAAGAAAATCATTTTGACACAATAGTACTATTAAACATGATTCTTACCTCCCTTAAATTTTTGTGGTTGGAGGTTTGCGTCAGCGAACAAATTTAGATATTAGTTTTGATAACACCTTGAGGAGGACACCCTTTTAATTATAATGATTTTTTTACATTCTATATTGTTACTAAAACAAGAGAGTGAATCTAACTTATAATTCGTAAACTAAGTTACGCTTTCGGGTGGAATCCAATTAAGTTTTTACAACAAGTAGACAATTGGAATTTGATTATTCCGCATACCACCATGTATCCAGCTACAAGATATCATATTTTCGGCGTAGAAAAAACTTTGTTTAAGTTTAAATCCTTCAAAGAATTGTGTAAGTAATCTCATTGGGGAAATATCTTACAATCCATAGTCACCTTTATTAAAATGATTAAAAATTTTATATTCTCTTTTTAATACAGTTATAAACTTTTTGGTATGTTAGAAAACTATCTATGTTTTCAAAACCTTTTTATTTTTTTCACATAAAATATGAAAGGTCAAATAAAAAGAAACAAGTAGACTGTCAAGTAGAAAAGAATACAATAAACCTCAGAATGACAAGAAATTCTGTGGGTTTTTTTGGTTTGTTTAAATAAGTTTGAAAATGACCCACAAAGTAACGTAAGGTCGACTAAGGTCAGTAGTGACAGTTTGAACTAACATTGTTCACCTACGCTTATTTTATCAAGTGTAGAAGGGTGGTTTTTTCTCCTTTTCTTTCATAAACATACCTACATTATTTATTCTACTTAGTGATGTAAAATTCTCGGTAATAATCTTTTGGAGAATTTTCGAGAATATTCTCCTAGAAGCTATTAAAATCATTTTTTTTTTGAAAAAAATTTTAGAAGGTATATATTAACTTCAAATCAGGAGAATATTAAAGATTATACAATTAGAAGCCATCATAAAATTTAAAATGTTTTTAAAATCACTAATATTCTTGAGAATATTCTCCTAGAAACTACTAAAATAATTTGTTTTGAAAACTTTTTTAGCAGGTATATAATATTAACTTCAAATCAGAAGAATATTAAAGATTATACAATGAGAAGACATAAATTTAAATAAGTCAAATTTAATTTTAAAATGTTTTTGAAATCACTATTAAATATGAAAGACAACATGTTTAAAAGGTAAATGCAGAGTAACCAAGATGTATTATATTAACTAAAAATTTTCCGACTATTAGTGTTTTTGAAGAAAATTATGTACATAGAAATGTTTTTCTAAAAATAATTTTGTAAAATCCTAATGAGAATATTCTCATGAAAACATGAGGAGATTCAATTATACATGAGTGAAAATTTGAAGATCCTATATATTTCAGGGACACACACAAGTCTTAATAAGTAAGAAATAAAAATTGAATTGCAATTTTGGGAATATTCTCATCATAGATTTTTCCTCAAATGAAACACTTCAGGAACTTCCCATGAGGAGTTTTGTGGTGGGGGAGTATCAAAATTTGTTTTATTTAATACTGTACAACCAATGCCTCAGTTTTGATATTTTTATTTTTAAAGTATGGGAAAAACTTAATTTCGAAATTGGATATTGTTCCATTAATTATGCTTTGACCTTGACCAATTATGAGCGCGTCACAAGAGCCCAACAACATTTAGCTATTTTTACCGAATTTTATTGAGAATATTCTCATGAAGGGGAAAATATAAATGAATCTGAATTTAAAATTATACAAACAAAAAATCTAGCCAAATTAATCTTTCAGAAATAATTTTTATCTTTAAGCAAAAAGTAAAGTGAACTTTTTGAACCCACTTTGAGAATCAATATTCTCATGATAAATTAATTATATATATTTCCTGTAAAATAAATATTAAAAAATTGGAAATATTTTTCTCAACAGATAATTCTAATGTGATGTCCCTTTCTTTTAAGAATATTCCTGATTTTACAAAGTTATATCAAAATTAGCTAAATATCAGGTTTAAAAGGTCCTTTAGTTTGACAACTATTGCTATTGGTGCAATTGCTTTCTCAACAACTATATGGAAAGAATTTAGACTCCTTTTTTTATAAGAGTATTTTCTCCCATTAAAATTTGCTTCTAATATACTTTAAAAAATATTTTTTTACTCAATGAAATTTACTTATTTATTAAAAATAATGCGAAATAATGAAATTACAGTTCAGAGAATATTCTCTAAACTAAAGATGACTTTTTAAGGGCAAGTTTCATCAAAGTTATTATTATTTTTAGGTTTTTAACACTAATACTACATGGCCATTTCATATTAATAAACATATTGACATTTATTTCCATTTATCTGCCAAAAAACAGAATATTCTCGATTATTCTCAAAATTCTCGCCCCTGGAGAATATTCTCAGAATATTCTCGTTCTCCGAGAATATTCTCCTGAGAATATTCTCGCTTTACATCACTAATTCTACTAAACTTCGTGTGTGTAGAGGTTATATAAATAAAGTAAACCTTAACAAATGATATGACTAAATTATATATTTTACTAAATTAAAAGACCTTTTATGTTAAATATAAATACTACATAACTAAATCTACACGATTATTTTTATTTTAAACGGACCTTTGCTTGAATTCGATCTTTTTAAATAATTTCATAAATTGATAGGGTTTTATGATAAAAAGAAATTGTAAAATTTGTTAATTTTTACGTTTTCTTAAACCCTATTCACCTTTTACAAACATTATTTACCCATTTAAAAAATCAAAATGAAAATTAATATTAATATAGTCTTATTGAATGTCCAATTCTATTCTCCAACTTATTACTTTTGATAGATTTTCACAATGCTTTTAGTTTTATATATCTTCTCTAGATGATATCTGTATTTATGGGACCAGGAAACTCTCTTTATTAATGTCAAATCCAAATCATATATTAGAATGAGAATGTCTGGAAAAAGCAATTAAATCTTGAAAAATCATCGATCGGGTAAGAAAACTTCTGAGTGTGCATCGACGCCTCTTAACAGGTTAGCAGAGTAATATAAAAACTTATCTAATTTCAATTACCATAAAACCCTAAAATTTGATTTATTTATAAAAAAACTTAAAAGATCATTATATGTTTTCTATTGAATTCATGTTTTAATAATGATATGAGAGCTAATCTTTTATTTTATTGCTACCAGGGTTTACGTCATATTTAACAGCACTGACAGAATTCTCACTAAATTTCATCTCATCATAGATGTCGAGGGACTGCTCAGTTTTGACATCTAATTTGTACCAAACTGAGTTCAGGAAATATACGTACGAAATATACAAAACACACTAACGTGGAAAAAGAAATAAGAATTGTATAAGTATGATTCGTTTCTACGATTAAAATTGATTTAATAAAGTATCCTAATAACTATCAATTCAATGTGCTTAACCAGATAACAAGAAAATACAGGAGCAATCCTTTCAATGACTCCTTTTACATAATGTCAAATTAGTCATACTTATTCCTTTTTTTATATTCTCATACCTTCCGGTTTTTTAAAAAGCCTACTCGAAAATATTAAAAGAAACCTCGGGAATCGAGAATAAAATAGCTAAATTCACTAATATTCGCTGCATTAGGGAAAGATCAATGTCTGCTGGAGGAGCAATACCACAATCTTCGCTCTTCTGCATATAATCAGATCAAAACCAGTCCAGACAACCGTTAACCCCGACCAGATCCGGGCAAATGATCTCGTTACAGCCCCATCTTCCGCCCTTACGGGTCCGAAATCACTAAACTGCCCAATAACGAACCTCGAACAATGCCCAGCAAAGAGACAAGAATAGGACACATCACAGGCAACAACAAAACAATGGAACGGCAATTGAAATCCTCGGGGAGCAAGCGTCCGGTTGTTCTTCGTTTCCTTCTGATGGTCACTAGTGTGGTCAACCGCTGGTGACATTTCTGCAGATGGGATTGTTGTCTGTTTCGGGTGATGGGGTGCACGTGTGTCGTTGCAATTAAAATAACATTGTTTTGATTTATGAGACGTGTTGGATTGTTTTGCAGTGTTTCTTTTATTGGCCTAGATATCTTCAAAGCGTAACCGACTGTGTTTTTAATTATTCGAAGAGACAAACGGGAGATGGAACAGCTTCTCATAAATTAGTGTGGTATTTTATTAATGGGTTTATTAATTAATTACCCTTTGTAAGTATAAAATTAACTATCGTTTTTTCATATAATGTGTTTCATATAATGTAAATGATTGGGCAGAAAAAACTATATTGTGATAAAAGTGACCATAAATTATGATCATTCATAATCTATTGCTATAAAGTGATAGCCCACTACACATTACCAAACTTTACAATTTACTTCCTACTTAATAATTAATAATTCCAAATTTTATTTAGAGTGGATAGAATTTGATGTTTTACTACTGTTTATAAGTTATAAATAATTTACTTTCGATTCAAAAATTATTTTTACGAATAAAAACAATGTTGTAGAATTGTGTATTATATAATATTAACCCAAAACAATATGATAGAATAGTTATTTTACAAATTTCATAATCTTTACTAAATTTTGTAGTATAGTTCAAAAGTAAATTGAGTAGAGGTTATTAGTTTAAGAATGATTTGTACGAATAAAACGAATAGCGAAAGATGTGTAATAAATTCCATAGCTAGGGATTAAAATATTATTCTTACGAATTTTTCATTCTTTTTATTAGTTTAATAGTAAATTGAATAGAAGTTATTAGTTTAGTAGTATTTTGAACAAATTATTTCACAGATTGCAAGCGATCATCATTATTTACTTCTATCTTAAAATGTAGATGATATTTTTTCTAATCTGAAATGAATCCAGTAGTGTATTTTTTCAACTAAATAAAAAATTCAAAAAAAACTGTCTTGTTTATTTTAAATTGCTTTGGTTTAAAATTATCATTAAGATGTGTAATAACATTTACAAAAATTTTTAATTGATTAATTCACTTTCAAGTCTTAAATGATGGCAGTAAAACGACAATCAAAGAAAACTTTTAAATAATTTTTGCGCTGTAGTTAAATAAAAGTGCCAATTTACGTTTCACCAAAGAAAAAGAGTTAATTTTAAGAATTGTTTTCATATTGTAAAAATAATAAACAAAACTATTTTTAAATTTCCCGTTGATTATGGCCCCATTGAAGATTGGCTTTCTCTTTTCACCAAAGAATCGTTCACCTACAGTAAACAAAACGTTTTAAAATATATCATCTCCAAACCTAGAATGCCCGCGTTCCAGCCTCAATAATTGAGGGTGAGAAAAACTCTGTAACATCTTTCAATTTCGCAGAACGTCTATTTCACCTCCAGGTTCGTGAAGCTCGGAAGCGACCGACACGCCTAACTCGAACAAAAGGACCTCAATTGGGTCAGGACAAGACCAGAATTTGAAATGCACTCAAGCTTTGTGGCGAAGATACTCTTTTTCCAGTGTCAAGGCCACAACTGAAAGAGGATGACCGATGCTTCCTCTGATAAAGACAGTGTCAAGACTATACTTTAGTCGTTGTTCGGAGTGTCAAAAAGAGACCAGTGGTAAAAATAGGTGTTAGGTGAGATGTGTAGGAACAAATCGACGACTAATCCTCGACCAAAGATTGGATCAGATAATAAATTGATCATATTGTTCCGTTTTGATTAGTATCAGTAACCAACTTGGGTCTTTATCCACAGCGGATGTGACTAAACGGAATTTTGAGCATTGAAATTGTGGATTCTTTATATTTTGGTGTTTCATATCAATATGTTTCAAATTTAATATCTATTGGGGATTATTATTTATTTATTTTCTAAGGTATAAAATATCATTGATACTATATTTTAGTGATTTATATCAAGAAAAGTAAAAATTCAAATACTTATAAGTTATAACAAAGAAATATAGAAATATATTACGTTTATAGTTTTATCATTTACATAGTTTACCGTCTTTATAATTTTTTATATGATAGCTTAGAACGAAGAAAAAAAGTTTAAGGAAAAATGTTATTTCAGAATCAAAAAGTTAAATGAAGGATCATAAGTTTATTCGAAACTAGATAATATGGAATGGAAAATATTTCATCAACGAAATTGTTTTGAATACCCAAGAGTTGCAGCTTTTTTTCCAAAGATTTTGCAGTTATTAAAATATTACCACCCTGGAATCCGAAAAAGTTCTTTATCAAAATAGTAGGATAATTTTACAGTGAAGCAGTCTGGGTTGAAGTCTCGCTCTTAAAATTGATAAAATTACATTAAGTTCTTAAAATTTTTATTTATATAAATACTAGCGCTGACTCGCTAGACCCGGGCTTCGCCCGGGTTTCATTTTTTTTAATAAATATCATCTGGTGCGTTTAAGATGGGCTTCGCCAGTCCATTTTTTCTTTAAATTTATTCTGGTGTGTTACAGATGGGCTTCGCCAGTCCAAATGTGGAAATAGTTAAATAAAGGAGCCACTTTTTATGTTTATGCTACTACAATGGATTTTAAACTCCAACAATCGATTTCAATCTGCAACAATCCAGAATATGCCTACAACAATTAATGTTACATCTTCTCTTGTTATATTTACAACAATGTGGTTTTTCCCTAAAGTTAGGCATGAAATATGGGTTTTTGAGCATAAAATTGACCAAAAAAGTTATTAAGATGCATCGATTTCAAATTATTTTTATTCAGAAACCTTCCTTGGAGCGAGTAGATCAACGTAGTATAGTTTAATAGTTAATGTAGGTTCGAAAAGTTTAAAACTATAAAGGACATACATACATACAGACAAACAAACAGACATTGGTTTTTAAACGCTTTTATTCTACTTGCTTTTGGCGGCGTTTTACGGGAGGAATTTTAAAACTCGATTTTCGGGCACTTCCCGATATGTTAGGGCCCCGAAACTTTGCACATAGGTGTAACCCTCATGACACTCCAATATCCAACCATTCTCTAGTCAAACAACCAAAGGATTAAGTTAATTAACGAGTATTTTTAATTAACAGAAAAACCAGATTTTGAGACCTTTCCCAAGGGGCTATTCTCCCTAAACCGTGCACAATGTTGTATAAGGCATAACTTCATCATATTTAAAAGTCAAAACGAGAATTGCCTAGTAATTACAACATTTTATGGACGATTAATCACTTTTTTTTACAAGATCTTGTACATAAAATTTCAAGCACTTCCAAACGATATAAAGTTCTGAAACTTTGCACCATGGTGTAAACTCGATGACAATGCAATATCCAATCATCAACTAGTCAAAACCTCCGTAATTAAGGTAATTAACGAGTGTTTTTAGTTATCCTTTTAATTCAAATTTGAGACACTTCCGTGAAGCCAATGGCTCCCAAAACCTGTAAGATAATATATTAGGTATATCACTACAATACTTAATCTTCAAAACGTGATTTCTTACCTTCCAATTAACAATTAAGATAATTAGCGATTTAAGATAATAACCGCGAGAAAGAAATCGCCAGAAGAGCGAGAAATCGCCGAAAATTGGTGCCCATCCCGAGGAATCGGGAGATAAGAAAAATAGGCTACTTTTATAATTTATGGACTACTGAAAAGCCTGAATGGGATGCTTTTTCTTTTTCTTGTGAATCTTTTTGATTTGAACGGATTTTATCGGCGAGTGAGCGTGTTATATTTCACCATCATATTGTTGAAAACTAAAATTCCATTCTAACATCAGATTAAATATGGTTGAAATAAATACATTTTTTCTTGTGAGTTTTTGTTAAAAAAATACCATGACTAAAAAGTAGAAAATAAAAAAAGTAAAAAAAAGATTTTTTAAAAAACGCTTTTATTGAAGTGTTCTAAAAGGTCAAAAATAATTAATTCGGTTTGACAAATAATTTATTGGGAAGTAGAAAATAACTTTTTGGTAAGTAAATAATAACTGATTTTCTAATCATTAAAATAAAAGTGTGGGCGCTAGTAACTCTTTATTCACTATTTATTCTATGTTCTATGTAAAATTATACATAAATACCGACGTAATGGCCTAGTGTTTAGAGCATCTGACTGCAAAGCCGTACGTCTGGGGGTTCGAACCCTCGTTCGGCATAGATGTTAGTGTTACTAAACTTGAATTACATAAACGGGTCCATACCTTCAGGTGAATTTGTACAAATTAAAAAAAATTAAAAATTTAAATTAAAAAAAATATATAAATTACTAGCGCCCACGCTTTTATTTTTAGTGATTAGAAAAACAGTTATTATTTACTTACCAAAAAGTTATTTTCTACTTCCCAATAAATTATTTGTCAAACCGAATTAATTATTTTTGACCTTTTAGAACACTTCAATAAAAGCGTTTTTTAAAAAATCTTTTTTTTATATATATAGATATAGATAGATTAGTTAAGACAGATGAAATAAATAAACTGATTTGTAAAAAACAACTCACATTTTGATACTTAGGGGGAATATTTAAGAAATTTTAAATAAAATTTAATAGAAATAACTTAGGAATTGATTCAGATTTATTTTCTAAAATGTATATAAAGAAATTAAATTAAAATATAATTTTTTTCCCAAAACTAACTTTTTTTAATCGTTCTAATATTTTCAGAAACCAATTTAATCCTAAACTAATTCCTTAATTAATATATTGTCACTTAAGGTGCATAATGGGATAACACAATTTTTCTATTGGTTTTAAGAGGACAAAAAAACTGTTCTTTTTAACAAGTTTTCCCATGAATGGAGAGATAATAAATGGGACAATTAAAGTGATTCAAGTAAGGGGACATCCATAAATTACGTGAGGTGTTTTTTTCCAAAATCTGGACCCCCCTCCCCCCTTGGTGAGATTTAGTGAGATTTTGCTGGACCCCCCCTCCCCCCCACGTGAGATTATTTAAAAATAATTTTTCTCCTTCCTTCTCATATATTCCTTTCTCATACTTAAAAAAGAAAGAAAATCGTATAATTTCTAACTTAAAAAGTTGACGTGAGATTTTAATCGATCCCCCCTCCCCCCTTGGTGAGATTTGGTGAGATTTTTCCAAACCCCTCCCCCCCCCTTTTTGACCTCACGTAATTTATGGATGACCCCTAAGGTATTTTTCTTCACACCTTTTTTCTTATTTTACCTTTCATTTGATTAAGGATATTCAACGATTAATTTTGAATTAAAATGAATGCATCCCTCAAAATGGCTAAACTTGAGTTGTTTCATTATGTACCTTAAAAGACAATATGTAACTAGAATTCATTCCAAACATATGGAAACGTTTCTTTAAACTTCTGCTGAGAGAATAAACATTTCAATAACCATATCTTTATAAAGAACAACAAAAAAATTCAACAACCAATTTTAATGCATCAATCTAAAAAAGAAAACAATCTGGTTTCAAATCGATGAATGAATGAAATCAACCTTCATTTTCATCTCATGTCAGTGCATTACACCTTCTTCGTCTACATAAAGAAGGATAATTAGATACTCTCTGCCGCCATGAGGGGAAATCGATTCTATTTAGTACACATACACAAGAAAAACACGAGTCTCACAAAAAACGCATTCCGATTCTTAAATAGATCGAATTCATTTTCAACGGATAGCATCTCTCTTTGATGTCCACTCATAACTAAATAACCCCCCAATTGGGTCAAGACGATAGTCCTCTCCCCTTCTCCAGGAACCTGTTTAGAATATGAGATGAGAGGCAAGGCAACGAAATAAAAAAGAAAGCACATATCAGAATAGCGGCTCGTGTTAAGTTCAAGGACGCATAATGGCCGGTTGGTTCCGAGTGATGTTGAATTATGAGTAAACATTAAAGGGAAAAGAAAATGGAACCGATGGATGGAATTAATCGAAGGGAGATTGGAAATTCTTCTTCACTTCACCTGTGTATGCGGTCATCTGTAACCTACTAGCCCATTTGGGGCTGTCTTAATTTATGAAAACATAGGGTGAAGTCCCGTTATGTGAATGGTTTTTCAATTTGATGGAGGTAGTTTTGAAAGTAATAAATGGAAGATAGTTTCTCTTGAATCGAGTTTTGAAACATTAAAAAAAGTTTCAAAAAATGCACGATAGTTACATTTTTAATACTCTTTTACATACTGTTAATCGTTTTAGTTTTGAAGCAAGGGATTTTTTTTATCTCAGATGTCACTGATGTCTTGTGTGCGCGATGCCAAGATATAGCAGCCTAATATGCAGAGAAGAGCAGATAAGAGAAAATGCCGTACATTTTCCTCTTTTTTTTAACAGAGACTACAACTTTAGAGACTACTACTCGTTTTTCATAACTACCTTTTAAAATACGACATTATTGGTTCAAATAAGGTATGAAAACAATAAAAAATTGGTAATCGGTAATAAGTTAAGAACTTTAGAAGACACCTATAGTTTTGCATAAATATTAAAACAAATTTAATGCTTTTAAAAACTTTTTGTTAAATAATGTTAGTGAATGAGATGTAATTAATTTTTTTACATTAAGTCTTGCTAAGGAACTGTAAACTGAACTACAAGTAAGTTAAATAGTAAAACTCATCCATCCAAGATGTGTCAAAAAAGTAAAATGAAATGGAATTTAACTATGAAAATACGTAAAAATTTAAGTCTTTTTTTTGTTAAAGTCTAAATTGTTAATTTAATGCAGCGTCATGACAGTATTTAAGTTATTTAAGTCATGACAGTATTAAGAACATTAAACTGCTTAAAACTTCCCCAGTCTCTTATCCTTTTAAAACTTGTTTATTAATTATTACTTTTGCTATAATCATAAAAATTTAAAACCTTTGTGTCTATAAATATTAGTACCTTCTTATCTTACTAACATTTAAACATAATATTTTTAATAATTAAATCAATAAATGAATATTTATGTTATCTAATTTATTAATAAATAATTTTATTTGTATCTAACCTTAAAAATGAATTTTTTGCATTCGATAATTTTTTTTCCATTTTTGGCTATTTAAAAAGTTAATACAGTATCAAATCTTTAATCAATTTTGCACCTAAATGTTTTCTGCTAATCTTGTGAAATGCAAATGAAAAATAAATTTAAATTATTACAAGTTAATTTCATCTGAGAAATGGTAAAAAGAGCGGAAGAATTTTTCTTTTTAATTTTACATTGAAAAGTTATTTGACAATAAATATTTTTATTTTTGCGTCCCATTAACATTCATTTTAAATTAATTTTATGTAATTATTGCTTTTAAATTTGTTTACTATAATGCGCAAAATTTGAAAACATAAACATGGCTGTATTTTTAAATAAAAAACTTTTTGTATCGATAATATTATAGTAGGTATCACAGACGCGTGTTACCATAATGCACTTTGATAGAGCCCCTGTTAAATATTTAGCGTTTTGGTCGGGATAACCAGTTGTCATTCTATTTTATGGCAGATTTTGTTATAGTAGAGGGCCACCTACAGAAAATCATTGCTGATATGCCCAGAAAATTGATAATATGAAGTGATACCTCTTACCCACGGTTGATGGTCACAGAAGAGAGTAAAAAAGCTTTTTTAGAGGTGATTTTCATGGCAGCAGTGAAAGTGTGTTAAGGAGGCAATTTTAAAAATTTAAGGTACAATTCTGTAATCTGTCCCTTTAAAAATCGCCAAGCTGTTTTGGGGCCAAATGAAATAAATAATACCAAATTTTTACTATCCTAATCAATAAAACAGTCTGTTTTAGTATGTTGGTTAGCGGTTTTTAGCAATACTTCTGTTATTTGGCCCTCAAAACCGTTTGGTGGATTTGCAACGATTGTACCAAATATAAAGCAAATCTCTTTCATCTTTTCAATGTAAAGAGTTATTAATTAAATTCAAATTTATTTTCAAATTTTAAAATTAGTTTAGAGAAACCGCCATAACTTTGTAACTAGGTTCATTTTTAAATCTGAAGCTAATTCATTAAATTTCTATTCCAACTCATTTTCATTCCACTACAGTCGTTAAAATTATAAATATGGGTAAATCTGGTTCGTATAGCTGTCTTGAAGTAATTTTTGAGCATTAGAAGCTTAAGCATTAGAATTAGCATTAGACATTAGAAAAATAACCTTAATAGTTAAATCGTGACTTCTTTCATGCATAATACTAATAAAATATGAATATCAAAGTTAATATTCAAGCACCAAATTAACCCCAAAGAAGGAACAAGCCAAACCCATCAGCAACATGCAAATAAATCTAGACCAGAGCTCAATGAAAACTAATCATGTCACCGACAACCCATTACCATAGCGAAACCATCACACTCATTTTTGTCGGTTTCTTCGGAGAGAGCTGAGAAAGCAAAAATGGTCGGGGAAAATCGTGTCAACCCTACAAGAATAATGTTTGTTGATGTTGTGTATTGGGGGCAACGAAGAAGTGATCAGACCGCTTCGTTAATGTGTTCTTGAAAAGTGATTCTTGACCTACGGCTGCAGGTGGAATCTTTCCTCTCCATCATTGTTTTCATCTGATGGAGTTGAGTGGAAAGGTTCCTGCTTCCGGGCCGATTTATTACTAGTTTTTTTTCTTTCTCGTGCGCTTCATCTTTTCTTTCGTTCAAATCGTCTGCGGTAAATCTGGACTAGTAGCACACTTCAAAACTGGACGTTCGATATTTTCGGGCAACTAATTTTTCAGCGATATCTCTTCTAGAAGAAGTTTGGAGCGAAAATAGAGGTGTGATATTTATTGGAATTTTTTTTGAGCTTAAAGTTACTAGAAGAAAAATTGCTTTCAAAGATAATTAATGGTCCAATTTTTAAAAGCCTTTTCTATTCCTTCAGAATAAAACAAATTTATCAACGTCTTTTTTTTAAAGTCACATGAAAAATGGTGTATAACACAAAAACCTTATCAGGCGCATTTTTTTCAGACAAAACAATTTCATTTTCTTTTTTATGAACTTCTGCATCTTAATGTAGAGCTAAAACAAAAGTTTTATTTGCTATGGTTCACTTTCTTATTCAATTTTATGTCACCTCTCACAAATACACTTACAATAATATTTTGTATTGTTTTATACCTCAACGTGTTCGCATAATTTTTATTAATGTGGTACAAATGTTATAAAAATGCAAAAATGCATAGTTAATATCCGATTACTTGCATGAAACAAAACTCATTAATTTGTCAGCTATTTTAAACAATTTTAATACCACTTTAATACATTGAGCTTTTAATATTTCGAAGTACTTTTTTACTTAATATGAGGACTAAAGATAACATTAAATATTAAGTAACATTTAATTCACATTTAACATTTAGGGATTGTAAGTAATGAAAGGATTATATTTTTAATTCGCCTCTTTCATAATATAGTACTTTTTTAATTTTATAGAATTAGAATAGGTGTAAACGTATTTATAAGTCTACCCATCAAATTCGTCTAATATCTTAATAATGAAATATTAACACTGCAAATATCGTTGAATGTTAAGTAAGTATAATACCTTCTTGTATCAAATTGATCATTTAACGGTTCCACCTTATTTATTTCAACGCATTCATTACTTATTAATTTCATTGATAAGGTTGGACTAATTAAAGCAGATAGAACATACATATTTTACCATACCATAACACATTTTTGGCTTGCTGTGATTTAAAAATTTTCTGGGGAGGACCCCTGCCCCCCCCCCTTTTCTTTATTCTTACGACATGGGAATGTTGAAGTTATCTTTTTAAAAGTTTAAAAAATACTAGTTTTTAATTAAAATCCTTAAATATTTTCTGGGATAATATCCCTAAGTAAAAGAACTAGGTATTTCCTCACAAAATTGTAAAAGCTTAGCAAAAATCATTTTCCTATGTCCAATAGTTTTACATTTCATTCAGTTCGGACATTTTGTTTTGAGAATTTGTTTCATTTTTAGATTAAGTTGCATTTTGTAGGTAGAAATTAAAAACGATAAATTTTTTATCGAGCAGGTATATATTTTATTTTATTGACCGATTTTATTTTTTTAAAAACGAACAGCTCATGATAGTAATTTCCTGTTGTTATAAAAATCTTTATGTGGGTAATATAATATATAATTATGTAATAATGTCTTAATATAAAATATGTAACTTTTGCAGTAAATTTGTAACCCTACTTCTGTAAAACTTGAACATTTTTACAAGGGTTTCATGAGGGCAGAAAGGTTGGGAAAGCAGACTGTATATAACCGAGGAAGAAGATAAAAGTTTAAGATTCATAAGTGCCAACTGTGATAACCGTCTTTTTTTTCGCGATGTCAATAAAAAAACTTATTTGACGGATCATATTGAAGAAAAATATTTTTAATATGAGGGCTACATTTAAATCACTATATTAAAAATTATCTTAACATCCACCTACACTACTTAACTCAACTAAAACATGATCATAACACTGGCACACAAAAAAAAAGAAGTGGAATGTACTTTGGACCGGACCTACCTACCAACATGTATTTTGACACGCTGAATCTGAATTTCAAGTCCGTTTGACCCGGTCACCCTCCAGTTTTGAGTAAAATGCAAAAAACCTCAAAAAAAGGCCAAAAATTGCAAAAAACTGCAGTCACAGCAATGAAAAAATTTTTGTGGACCCGGATCACGTATGATTTTTGTGTATTCTAAATAACTGAATCTAAATCTAAAAGTTAATTAGCCCGGTGAGCCGTCCAAATTTGAAAAAAAAACGAAATGAACCATGAAAAAATGAAAATGAACCCATGAAGTTAGTAGGGGGTTTTCTAACTTGATTTCGCGTGCTTTTTCGTGATTATGCTTAGTGAAAATAGCCATTTTGTTCCTTAAAATCTGTAGTTTACGAATCACGATGGTGGACACTTCGGGTCTGCGCCAGGGGATGGTGAGAGGCGCAGAAGTGGAAAATCGACGAGTTTCAATTTTGTGTTGTTTGGAGTCAAAATGGTTTCTTTTACTTTTTTAATTTGCTCAAATGCTCCATAATACGAGAGAGGCAAGGGAGGACTAACTGGACATAGAGTTTGGAAAGGATCAGCTCACTCCAGTAGAAGGGGTGGAAGGATAAAGTGGAACGTAAAATTTTGTAAGCCTATTTTCTCTGAGGCGCAGGCTTATAGTCGTCCATTAACGTAATGAAAGGTGCCATTCTTTTCCTTATTTTCAGGCGAGAAAGAATTGCGATAGTAGAAATCTGGCAAAGCTTACTAGGGGTAGGGAGAGGGGCAGGAAAAAATTACGAAAATCAGCAATATCTCCTGAAAATAATTTCTTTTCTGCACCAACTGCGGTTGAATGTTTTGTAAATTGACACCAAAAATGGGTAAAATGCATTAAACCGATTTTCGAACGATTCTTCTACTTAAAATAGGGGCTGAAAGGTGTAGAAAAAAATAAGGGGAAATTCTCAACTTTTAAGTCTTTCAAAAACTTATTTTTCCTTGTGAGGAAGCACTAATTTCAGGCTAATTTTCCCCTTTATACACTTAAGAATACGAAATACCATTGTAGATATCTGGGACCTGCGATTAAGGAGGGGGACAGGGGCAGAAAAAAATATTCCTGTTTTTATACTCTTCGTGAGAGTAAAATTCAAAATTTTCTACTTTTAGTAGATTCATAAGTGGTGCAAATAAAGAAGATAGATACCTGACATGTCTAACAGCCCGTTAGAAAAGAGTTCCTCCCATTGGAAGGTGAAATGGAAGGGTTAAGCGGAACATAAGGAATTATATGGGATATTTGGAAAAAAATTGTGTCTATTTTAGTGAAATAATGTAGAAATCTATTTGAGCAGGTTCTATGTAATCTGTAGAACTGGAAATGCGACAATAAGTAACTTTCATTCTCGACCGAGGATAATAATTGGGGCAGAAAAAAAGTTAAAATTATACTTTACTGAGAAAAATAGTAATTATCCAGTTTAAAAGGTTTTATGGACTGAAATTTTTGATTGGGGTCACTCAAGGTGGTCTATCCTGAGAAGCATAAACTAATCTTTGGGGGTTGAATGGATGAAATGGAATACAAATTCGATTTTTTTCCAAATGGCGTGAAATTGCTTGAAAGAGAGTGATAATAAACAAATCAATTTATCTCTCCAACTCTCTCGAATGGGTTACTCGACAATGAAATTTGGGAATCAAGACAAGGGTCCGTGGTCGGCGCAGAAAAATTGTAAACATTAAATTTTAGTTTGTATAATTGTGTCTAAATAAGATAAAATATCCCTAAAATAAGAAATTTCATAGCAGATATGAAGGAGACCCATGTTAAAACTGTTTCTTGGAGGGTAAGAGGATAAAATAGAATATTAGGGGGTATTACATTTTACTATTTTACTAAAAAGTGAGTATTTCTCGCAAAAATTTCATTGAAAGGATTCGATTTTCCAATTTTACTACATGGAATATGATACGTATAAGATAAATCTGTAGTATTAGGCAGGGGAAGGTTAGTTGGGCAAAAAAACCCTGTAATTATTACAAATTTAAGATATTTAATTATTTCTCAAAAAATTAGAATATTATAAAGTTTTTTTGTCTTAATTTTGTAATAATTACAAGTTTTTTTGCCCAACTAACCTTCCCCTGCCTAATACTACTGATTTATCTTATACGTATCATATTCCATGTAGTAAAATTGGAAAATCGAATCCTTTCAATGAAATTTTTGCGAGAAATACTCACTTTTTAGTAAAATAGTAAAATGTAATACCCCCTAATATTCTATTTTATCCTCTTACCCTCCAAGAAACAGTTTTAACATGGGTCTCCTTCATATCTGCTATGAAATTTCTTATTTTAGGGATATTTTATCTTATTTAGACACAATTATACAAACTAAAATTTAATGTTTACAATTTTTCTGCGCCGACCACGGACCCTTGACTTGATTCCCAAATTTCATTGTCGAGTAACCCATTCGAGAGAGTTGGAGAGATAAATTGATTTGTTTATTATCACTCTCTTTCAAGCAATTTCACGCCATTTGGAAAAAAATCGAATTTGTATTCCATTTCATCCATTCAACCCCCAAAGATTAGTTTATGCTTCTCAGGATAGACCACCTTGAGTGACTCCAATCAAAAATTTCAGTCCATAAAACCTTTTAAACTGGATAATTACTATTTTTCTCAGTAAAGTATAATTTTAACTTTTTTTCTGCCCCAATTATTATCCTCGGTCGAGAATGAAAGTTACTTATTGTCGCATTTCCAGTTCTACAGATTACATAGAACCTGCTCAAATAGATTTCTACATTATTTCACTAAAATAGACACAATTTTTTTCCAAATATCCCATATAATTCCTTATGTTCCGCTTAACCCTTCCATTTCACCTTCCAATGGGAGGAACTCTTTTCTAACGGGCTGTTAGACATGTCAGGTATCTATCTTCTTTATTTGCACCACTTATGAATCTACTAAAAGTAGAAAATTTTGAATTTTACTCTCACGAAGAGTATAAAAACAGGAATATTTTTTTCTGCCCCTGTCCCCCTCCTTAATCGCAGGTCCCAGATATCTACAATGGTATTTCGTATTCTTAAGTGTATAAAGGGGAAAATTAGCCTGAAATTAGTGCTTCCTCACAAGGAAAAATAAGTTTTTGAAAGACTTAAAAGTTGAGAATTTCCTCTTATTTTTTTCTACACCTTTCAGCCCCTATTTTAAGTAGAAGAATCGTTCGAAAATCGGTTTAATGCATTTTACCCATTTTTGGTGTCAATTTACAAAACATTCAACCGCAGTTGGTGCAGAAAAGAAATTATTTTCAGGAGATATTGCTGATTTTCGTAATTTTTTCCTGCCCCTCTCCCTACCCCTAGTAAGCTTTGCCAGATTTCTACTATCGCAATTCTTTCTCGCCTGAAAATAAGGAAAAGAATGGCACCTTTCATTACGTTAATGGACGACTATAAGCCTGCGCCTCAGAGAAAATAGGCTTACAAAATTTTACGTTCCACTTTATCCTTCCACCCCTTCTACTGGAGTGAGCTGATCCTTTCCAACCTCTATGTCCCGTTAGTCCTCCCTTGCCTCTCTCGTATTATGGAGCATTTGAGCAAATTAAAAAAGTAAAAGGAACCATTTTGACTCCAAACAACACAAAATTGAAACTCGTCGATTTTCCGCTTCTGCGCCTCTCACCATCCCCTGGCGCAGACCCGAAGTGTCCACCATCGTGATTCGTAAACTACAGATTCTAAGGAACAAAATGGCTATTTTCACTAAGCATAATCACAAAAAAGCACGCGAAACCCATTTTCGTGAAGTTAGAAAACCCACTATAGTCACCAGTTGAAGTTTTTGAGAAAAATATACAAATATGGTTAATTAACATACTTCTAAACTTTTCTCAAAAACTTCAACTGGTGACTAACTTCATGGTTCGTTTTCATTTTTTCATGGTTCATTTCATTTTTTTTTCAAATTTGGACGGCTCACCGGGATAATTAACTTTTAGATTTAGATTCAGTTATTTAGAATACACAAAAATCATACGTGATCCGGGTCCACAAAAATTTTTTCATTGCTGTGACTGCAGTTTTTTGCAATTTTTGGCCTTTTTTGAGGTTTTTTGCATTTTACTCAAAACTGGAGGGTGACCGGGTCAAACGGACTTGAAATTCAGATTCAGCGGGTCGAAATACATGTAGGTAGGTAGGTCCGGTCCAAAGTACATTCCACTTTTTTTATTTTGTGTGCCGGTGTAATCAATCGGTCCAATCGGCGTTGTTATAAAATTTACTGGGTATTTTACAGAAGATTCTCTTGAAAACAACTCACATTACTTACTCAATAAGCATAATTGGTATGCTTTATAAAAAGTACAAATATTTTCCTTTTAAATAATCAAATTGTCATTTGAATATTTATTTCCTTTGAATTTTTTAAAACTTTATTATTAAGTTTTAAAACATCCCGCTTGCTTAAAATTCTTATTAAAAATATCTTTTTCAATTCTTTGACGGCAGCGGGCAGTTTTGTCAATAAGTTTCTTAAAGCAAAACCTTTTTTTCTCACTGCAATATGACAGTTAGAATTCAATGAGAATTCCACTGCAATATAATGATTATAGTTTTATAAAAATTAGTTCATTAGAACACACTTATTTCAAATGTTTTTCAAGCATCTGGTCATCAAGCGATAACTGGAACTATGTAGTAATTTTACATATTTCCACTAATTTATACTACTTTATGTGCCTCCATGAAAAGTATTTCAGATTTTTAGAAATATTAATAATTTTGAAAGAAAGTCATACTTTAAAGAAAGGATATACATTTTTGCAGTCAACTCCCCTATACTTAAGCATTGTACAGCTAAATAGTTGGTGTAATGCTATCAACGGTTCAGGGCAAAGAATATTTTCGTTCATTCAAAAACATTTTGGGTTTAATTAAATTTCAAAGAATTGACCTTATCCTATCGTAAAGTAAAACATGCAATATTGACTTACCATTCTTTCGTCTTTTGAAGAACTTTAAAAATCCATAATACGTCATCTTTCCACTAAGTCTTTAGATCACTAGAAAACTACTCAACTCAATTTGGATGCCGATATTTTCACATTTCTAAGACACAGAATTCAGTTCAATAAGTTCCTCCTTTTAAAAGCTCAAAATGCACTTTCTTCAGTAATATCGAATCCAGTAAAAATTATTCCTCAATATAACTGTACTAAAACTTCTTGAAGGTGCTGAGTAGACAGACAAGAAACAATTCTTTCTAATTTGATGATGCAAATCAATAAGAGTACTTAGTGGAAAAGTTAACTTTTGAACGATTAGTCATCTTTTGAGATCAGCTATGGTCAAGTCTGTAAAAATAAACATTTGATTTCACCGAACCTCCAGGATTGCAGTGTTTAAACAAAGTTACAGTCTTCAGGATTGATTGACCTTGAAATTTTCACAGTTTCTTTCCTTGCAAATCAACGGGGCTTAATCCACAAACACACATTTCGCCGCTCAAAAGCGATCACCAAAATCCAAGAATAGGGCTACAAAGTTGATGCAACTCATTGAGTAGTGAAATCACTTGTTTTCTCTCGGGATTCCACACCGTCTCATTAGAAAGCAAGCAACTCTCGTCTGCTCGTAGGGGATTCGGGCGAAAAACGAAACTCGCCGCTTCCAGTTTCTCTCGCGTCTCACTGCCACCTGTGGCTCGAAGGCATGCTCCTCATCCCAGCAGTGAATGAATGGAGCAAACGATGGGCGTGTGGCCCTCGGACACAGCCGACATCTTTTCTCAAACCGGCCGGCCCGATTCCATTGGCGATCGTTACTACCATAGAGTAAAATGGATTCGATCTTTTTTTTTGTTATTTCTTCGGCGGGCAATCTTCGTATTGGAGTCGAAGCTCGGAATAGATTCGTTCTCGCTTTGAGTCGTTTGGTGGTGATATATGGATGTCCGGATCGTGAGTGTTGGAAAGAGGATTTCGAATACGAATGCTGTTGTTTAGGGTGGTAAGGAGGGGAGTAGTTTATTTTGATGCGGACATTGTTGAGTTAGGAGAGTTGGTTATCCATCGAAAGTGTCCAAAGAAACATGTATTGAGCGCGTTCTGTGACTCAGAAGGTTTAACGTGAAGTAACCAGGAAGTTGAACTCAGATCTATTGCAATCTCTGAAGAAATCCTTAAAAAGTAGAAATTCCAAACCATTTTTTCTGTACATTTGTTTTTAGTTTATTTCTGAAATATCTAAATTTTTGATCCAACAAAAATTGGTAGCCATCAATTTAGCTGTTTAGTTCTTTTTCGAATTCATTCAGAGGAAAATTTCTATTCGCTTTAACCATAGTTATCTCAATTTCTTTAATAAATCAATGAGTTTTTTTTATTCTGCTATTATAATTTTGTAAAAATAACAACAATACAATAGTTACACTGAAACGACTTCAGAATTTTTTAAAATACTTTAATGTTAATCGGTCATTCATTTATAATACCTAGTTGCAATTTTTATTTCTTTTGGGTGTATCTCTACAGTTGTATCAATACTTTTTTTAAGTACTCAGAAAAATCTGTCTATGTTAATATTCTTATAGACATGCATCTTTTATAAAAGGGTCATTCCACGCCAAATCACCAGGAACACTCACCTACCGCACATTTTTATGAAATTTTGGATGTTCAATATAGGGAAGACTATCGTACCTTCGGCCATCACGTTTTAAAATTCGAAAAAAAAATTGAAATTTGTATTTGTGATCGAATTTGAATGTAATCAGATGCCATCTAGTTGCTTTAACGTGAAATCAGCTCTTTAAAATGTTATTTAAATTTAATCTCTCTATTCTAAAAAAAAAAGTTTTTCGTGAACGGTTTCCAGATAAAAACTTTTTAATTACTGATCCGCGTAGAAAATTTTTGGTATAAAAACTGTTAGGATTCTTTTGAGGATGTGCAAAATGCCCTAAGAATTAAAAAAAATTCACAATTTTAAAATATTTCCTCCTCCATCGATTAGTCCTACATCAAGGGTCACCACTTTTTCCGTTATAGTCGGCTAGACTAGTATTTCCCTCCGCTCTCCTGCGTTGGGGGTCATTCATTAATTACGTAAAGATGATTTTAGCAATCTTTGAACCCCCTACCCACATGTAAGGTACGTAAGATTTTTCAAACCCTTCCCCCTATTCTTACGTAAGATTCCTTTTCGTTTTTCAAAATTAGAAAATGTTAGAAAAGGATCAGTTACACTAAAACTCTCAGTTTGACAACTGGAAGATGGATTCAAGAGGAGTTTTATTTTTTATCTTAACTTAATGCTACTCCAATAAAAAAGATACATCTGATATACCTTCATTTTTTTAAATTAAAGCTTCGATAATGTACCGAGATCGTCAGCATTTTTAAGTTTTTCTGGGGGTTTTCAATAGTAATTTGATTAGAATAATTGAAATTTGTTAACATTAACTTAATTAATATCTTAATCTTATTAATTAATCTTACGTAAGAATGGGTTTGCCCCAAGTATGTAGAGATTTTTCCAACCCCCCCCCTCGGGACCCTTACGTAATTAATGAATGGTCCCTTGTCTTCCTATGCAGTGCTGAGGAGTCCTAACAAGGACGAAACCGGTCCATGGCTGGAGGTGACGCTTGAGAGTTGTGAGTTTACACTTATTGTCCGCTAACCAGCGATAATGGTGAAATACTCCTTTCACTATTTACTCTAGTTAATATTGTAAAACGCATCTGAAGTGATTACACTTAAGGATGATTTGCGTACCCTAATATCTTTTAGTTGCTTTGGTTACCAATTCAAACGAATGCCTATATGAATCAATATATAACAAGAATAAAATAAAAAACCTACTTTCCTCTTAACTTATTTTGCGTTAGCAAGATTAAATACTAAAACATTATTTACTTTGTCTTTTGTTTGATAAAAGTTTTAATCCAATTACTTTTGTGTAACATGTTTTGCTAAATAACTAAAGTAGGGTGAACCGCCCAGTGAATAAACACTTAGTATTTGGATTTACGATTTTCCCACTTTAAAAAATTTTTTCAGGGCTTTTACTCGATCTATTTTTAAAAATAAGGTATGATTCCATACAGGCTTTTTCCCAACAGTATGATAGAATTAATAGTTTAGAAGGAATCCTGATTTTAGTGAAAAAAGTGCGATATACCCAAAAAAATGAACAAAGTTTGTCCTGAATATGAACATCGTTCTCCCAGTGAATGAACACTGAATTTATATACCAGTTCTAGTATTTTGGGAAAGTTTATAAGATTATTTGGTTATTACACGGTTGAGTAAACCAATCAAATCTTATAAACTTTTCCAAAAAAATAAAACTGGTGACTAATTCCCAAAAAAATTTTCAAAGTGAAGTTTTTGTGCCATCTTTTTTCATTTTTTGATTAAATTGTTGATTTGGCAACTAAGAGCAGTCTTAATATATTCCTCATTGTCACTACTATAGGAAAACTTCATTTCCCTGATTCTACGAGGCGTTGTTGTTTAAAACTAAAGCTGTGAAGCAAACTTTCGAAACACCATGTATTAACATGGACTTTCTCATCAACACAACCCGTTCATTTACTTTGTATGGGCACAATTTTAAGCCTTGGGCTTAAAGTTTAAGCCTACCTAGTATAGTTTGCATCATTATAAATCGAATAAGCTTAAAACCACGAAGATTCACGAGGTAGGGCTTTTTCCAGAACAATTAGGTTGCTTATTATTTGATTTATGTGGTCGACTGTTCATTTACTGGAAGTGTTCATTCACTGGGCAACCCATCCTATATTGAAAAAAAACCTTATTGATAATTGTATTTGGTAAGAAATCTTACCCTACATGATATTATCTGTTGAACAATTCTTTTCAGTCCCCAATCTAAACGTAAAACCTCCTTTATTAGTTGTCAGCGTATAGCTATTTAGAGATTTTAAGTTTACTGAAATAAACATAATAGTTCTATTTTTATTGCTCTTTTATATCTGAAATTTTACATGGTCCTGTAATGATCAATTAAGTTACTTCAAGCTATCTGAAGTTGACACTGAGGCATCATTCCTCTTGTATCGGTTAAAACCATCATTCAATAAAAAAATTTTAAAAATCCGGACATCAGTTATTTTAATGTCATTTGACTTCGATAAAATCTTAAATAATTTGAAACACTGAGCAACTGTCTTTAAATATATGGTGAAGGTCAATAACGTCAACACTAGTACTTTGATTAGAATGCATCCATTAAGATAGAAGGCCAAAACTACGTTTTTTCTAACCCTGAATCTCCAGATAAGGTTTCAGTACCGTGCAAAGCGATAGTACCCTTTACAGTTCCCTTTGTTTTTAAAAGGAGCTACCTCATATAAATTATACGTTATTGGTTGCGTCTTAAAAATTGGGGCTTTTTTACGTAGTTGGTCAAAGTAAAGGGATCTAGAACATCAAGTGAGTAAAAGTAGAAAAGTACTATGTAAACCTTAAATTATTATGTATTATTTAGTAATATTTGAACTTAAATCAATGCATAAGATTTTAAAGCCTTTTTATGTATCAAAATAAAAGCGTGGTTAGAGTTAAAACAGTAATTTAAATAACTCTCTATAAATTTTACTACCTGAAATGGTAACAATAAATAGTTGTCAAGAGAGAGGAAAATTTTCCCAAATGATGCTTCGATAAAATTAATAAAAATATATTAATAGCTTAAGGGTAAATAAAAAAATCTTAATTTATTGTTATAACCACTATACCTGAGACACGGATTCTTAATTATTTTTAATTTTTACTATTTTTAACCGCTTTTTATATCTGATGATTTTTTTATGTTTGTCAGTTTTGAATCCTGTTACTTGACTTTAAGGTACTTTCTAGAAAGTTAATGTTCTACTCCTGTCTTTTTGCATTAGTGTAAACTTTATGAAAATATAATTATTTATAATGAATTACTAATAATAATAATGATAATGATAATGATAATAATAATAATTAATAGTAATAGTAATAGTAATAGTAGTAATAGTAATAGTCAGGGCTCGATTTCTAGAAAAAGAGGTACCGGAACGGTAAAATTATTGGTATCAAAACTGAAAAAGCAATTACTTTTTTATACCAAAACTTAAGCATTTATTTTCAAATTTAAATTTTGAAAATAAATTCAAATGTGTTGTACTAGATTAGGAAGAGTGTTTTAACTTAATTATTAATTGTATAAGACGATGAACGCTTTATACACCTTTTTTACAGTGGGTTATACTTTTTTTTCCAAAAGGATGCCTTTTGTAGGATTTGAGATGGCTTATTATCATCAATGAACCATTATAGTTGTATATTTTGCCAATTTAAAGAATATAATGCTTACTAAAGTCCTTAAATGGTAGAATTTAATATGTTCCAAATTTTCTTTCCAAATTTTCCCTGCGATCTGGCAAATTTGGTTCAACAGCAGAACTCCAATTATCCGAACTCCAACTATCCGAATCGCCGATTATCCGAATCGATTTCAGAATTAATAAAAAAATTCCGCCGCGAATTTTGCCGTTTTTAATGTTCTTTTTCGTGTTCTATTTGACATTTCTATGTTCGCTTTGTTCCTTTTTCGTGTTCTTATTAGTGATGGGTAAAATCGATAATTTTAGGTATCGAATACTTTGGTATCGAATACTTATAGGTATCGAATACTTTGGTATCGAATACTTATAGGTATCGAGTAATTTTAGGTATCGAGTACTTTTTTTCAATGTCGGGAAATGAACCTGAAGGGACAATTTTTTTAGGGCCTATCCATAATCAGACTAATATTCAAAAAACTGAAAGCGATCCATCAAAAAGCCCCGTAGCTACGGGCCTGGAGGTGGATAGAGGCGAAGGATTTGGCGGGGGGAAAACCTTGCCGCGTCAAATTTCTCTCGCGGATGATAACGACTTGGGTTTGAGCGTTGCAAAATGAAAACGGAGACAGGATGCGTTTGATCTACAGTAGGTATTATAAAGATTACTTCATTGAAAAATTTAAAACGAAATATGTCAATAAAGTATCGATACTTTTGTGGGTATCGAATACACTCGATACCTATAGGTATCGAGTACTTAAGTATTTGGTATCGATACCTGCCCATCACTAGTTCTTATTCATTAGTTATTCAGGGCCGAATGCAGCTACGTTCTGTAACGATTCAATGAACCGTAGAAACGTTCTAGGGAACCGTATTTCGCAACGTTTTAAAACGCCTGCTCCTGACCAGGCGTTCAACGACGATCGGGGCGGTACTTCCGATCGTTCTGTGTGCGCGCACAAAGTGGAGAAGGCGCGGGCCACTCAGGGGCGAAGATTTCCTATCTTGAAGATTATTTACCGGTTTGAACGACGTGTCGCCGCAGAACGTAGCTGCATCCGGCCCTCAGTGTATGGCAATAAGAAAGCAATGACTGTCGAAGAACGGTACGTACTGTATTCTGAAAACCAGTTGTAAATACTTTTAGTATGTGAAATTCCTTTTCATTTAATTAATAAACAGCTCTTTTTCTTTAAATATAATTTTTTCCTCCTCTTTTTAAACTTTCATACAGCAATTAATTATAGTAAACCCCTTTTTTCGGAAAAAATCCAATTATCCGAATTTTTGATTATCCGAATGGGGTTCGGTCCCAATTGATTCGGATAATTGGAGTTCTACTAGGTACTTTTTGGTGACCAAACCTGTGATTGGTGCTATTTTCGAAGGAGAAAGAAAAAGTTTTTCTCGCCCAATCAGACTTTTTTCTCTGTCTTTCGTGACGTAGATGCCATCACAGCGCCCCCAAACCCATCCAACTTTTCGATTTCCATTAGCGCATATGGCCATGGACTCTCTGTTCTAGTACTCTGTGGTTCAAATGGGGGTTCATAATCATGTTTTAAAAGAAGAAAGAAAGGTATCACATAGAAAGGTATCCCCTGGCCCTGGCCTGATGAATGGCTCTCGCGGGCCGTTATTAGGAGAACCCTGAAATAGAATAAAAAAAAATTTTCCGAAAAAGAGGTTCCGGAACGGCGTTCCGGACCGTTCCGGCTGAAATCGAGCCCTGGATAGTAATAGTAATAGTAATAGTAATAATAATAATAATAATCCTGTCAAATAACAAATTATAAATACTTTTTTTGCATTTTTCTCCTTAATATTATATTCTTGAATCTATCACTCAACTGAAACAGTTTCTTTTAGTTTTTATTCAATTTCGATTTGTTATTATCTTCCTTTGTTCTTTTTAAATTAGTGCACATACTTACACATAATGGCGGTTACATACATAAAACTACTAAAAAACTTTAGTACAGAAAAGGATTCTAGTGAATTTGAAATAAAAAATAATAAATCATGGGATTCGCATATTTTTAAAACAAATTTTTATTCAGAAATTACTTAAATACATAAAACTTAAAAAACTTTTACAGAGAAAATTATGCTATAAATTTTAAAAAATCCTGTACACCTGAAATACGAAGTAAGGGGCCATTCATTAATTACGTACGGATAATTTTGGCAATTTTTGACCCCCCCCTACCCCCATGTAAGGGTACGTAAGATTTTTCAAACCCCTCCCCCCTATTCTTACGTAAGATTCTATTTCGTTTAATCAGTTTAAACTCGAATAAAAAAGATACATCTGATACACCCTCATTTTTTTAAAATTAAAGCTTCGATAATATACCGAGATCAGCAGCATTTTCAAGTTTTTCTGGGGTTATCCAATAGTTATTTGATTGGAATTTGTTTACATTAACATAGAAAATCTTACGTAAGAATTGGTTTGACCCCCCCCACCCCCAAGTAAGGGTATGTAGATATTTTTCCAACCCCCCCTCCCCCTCGGGACCCTTACGTATTTAATGAATGGCCCCTAAGTGTTATTTTCTCTCATCGCAAATCTTGGTTTAACTTAACAAGTATTGACCACGAAAAAAACAGACATTACAATATATGTAAAAATTTCATTTATTTTTATACAGGTACATCGAGCCTAAGAAGATTATCCAGCCTCTATTAAAATATTCATTGATCAGTGACGTGCAACAGTTACGCGATTGGACAGAAGAAAAGGTGTACAACATCTTACTGTTCAAGGCCTTTTTGTTTTTCTACGAGATTTCGTAAAATATTTCCCAGTACCTACTAGTATTTGGGGTAGGTAAACTTTTACTACTTTGAAGGTAGAATGAGGTTTTTCAATGCATTGATGTTGACGTTGTTGTCTGGATGGCTTTGCGATGTTCCCGTACTTGGATGGCCATCAGTATTCTACATATTTGGTATGCCGTTGGGTTCAGTTTATAAGGAACCATTTACAAATCGCATGAGCAGTCAAACACCTATACGAGGAGTTTCGCTTGTTATTCTTGACAAGACGGAGATGTTTATAAATGAGTAATGATGATTATGTAAGACATTAAAAACATCGTATTTTTGAAAACCTCTTTTGGATTAATTTAAAAGGTTCGGTAAAGAAATTCAGCGTAACATTTTCCCCGTTTTAAGCTAAAACTTTATTAAAATTTGGTTATAAGTTTTTAAAATTATATTTTACCCAAAGTTTGCACATTGAAACAATGGGATTTGGTAAGATAATTATAAGAGAGGAAGGGTTACAAAATTATTTGCTTATTTTAGCTGAAAAGGATAAGAATGGGGTTAAAATGCCCCAAAACAAGCTTAGGTAAATTTGAGCAGCCTTTTAGGTTTGGTATCATTTCAAACATTGACATCAATCTTTATAATTTTAGAGTACCTACAATGAAACTCATATGCGGTACAAAACAAATTTATAGCATTTTTCCCATAAAAGCTAGTTTTCTTCCAAATAAAAAATTTTTTTTTAGAAAAGCTGTTTTTCAATTGCTGTTTGGTATTCAATGACCCTGTTATTAAATGTCCAAATTGCATTTTAATTCACAGTTAATAAAAATCGCACCCAACAGTCACCACCTAATTATCAATCTATCCAATGCCAGTGGCTTGTTACATCGTTACGTCCTCATTATTAGTACAACAGATCCAAGAAATTAAATTAGACTAATCTAAAAAAAGAGAATATTGCATTAAAAAACACAGACTTCAATATACTTTAGAGTGGGTTTATAGCGTAGTTAGTAGTATTCTAGTTACATAAGGGGCCATCCATAAATTACGTGAGGCGTTTTTTCCAAAATCTGGACCCCCCCCCTCCCCCAAGTGAGATTTACCTACAACTTTTTAAAAATAATTTTCAGTTTCTTATCCTTTCTCATACTTAAAAAAAGAAAATCGCATAATTTCTAACTTAAAAAGTTGACGTGAGATTTTAATCGACCCCCCCTCCCCCCTTGGTGAGATTTGGTGAGATTTTTCCAAACCCCTCCCCCCCTTTTTGACCTCACGTAATTTATGGATGACCCCTAAATGGTCTATTGAAGAGTTTAAATTGATGAAAACTTCCACGACCTGAAGATACATTTATTTGAATAAATGTATTGAAGAGTGTTGTCTGCATATTTCCATCCAGCCTCTCTGCCACGGAAGAACTAATAAACTCTTTCATTGCCGGCTACACTGTATGCAAACGTGTTTGATCCAGTTCCTCTCCAACCTTCCATCCACAAGCTTTACCCCAGCTGTTATAACTTTGCACATAATAACTCCGAGTTAGCTCCACTGGGTCAATGGGTAAGTATGACAAGAAAGTTTTATTGAGGACGTGCTTCTTTCTTTTTTTTCTTCTTCCTATGGATAATTTGAAACTCAAAGGTAATTAATTCACTTATCTCGAATAATTAGTGAGAGCTCGTGGCGAATGAGTTTTCGATCGGGTGGGACAAAGCACGATCGGCCGCGGACATGTCGTACAGCTGATGAGACGAGATATTGACACATTTTGAGTGCTAATTGAATACAAAAGAAAATAAAACAAGATTTCTGGGGAAAATACGGTATTAATTGTGAAGCCGATTTTTTCACCATATAAGTAGCTTATTTTCTCTACTTCCATATGTATAAGTAAGAAAGATGCAGGGACGTGCCCACGTTTTTGAGAGTGGGGGGGGGGCGAAGCATTTTTTGTAGGGCTATAACCAGAATGATGTTCCAAACTTTGTTAATGTATGAAAAGTAGGTTGTTTAGTTAATACTTTCACCTAGGCATCAAAGGGGGTCTGGGGGTCCTCTCCCTGAAAATTTTGTTGAAATTTAGCTTCAAAAAGAATTTTTCTACTCCTTTTTATACATTTGTTTCCCTTTGAAACCCACCTACAGACCATCCACTTCTTATATTCCTTAGAATTTTCAAAGGAGAAGCAGTAGGTATATTATAACCATAATATTTTTAAAATAGCATTGGAATCACGTCAGTGTCGGATCCAGGATTTGTTTTTTATAGGGGGGGCTAAGAATTTTCAAAATGAAAATCGTCTTCTAATTAATTACCTAAAGGTCTTTTTCTGATTTAAATCTGAAAAGCAGGATTTCAACTCGTTTTGGTACTCCTAATCCGAATTTTGGACACATATTTTTAAGAATTTAATTTATATTTTGGTAGAATTTTGACGAACTTATTTTAAAACAGTCGTAAATATTAGAGTTCCAAGTACCAAAAGGGGTCTGGGTGTCCTCTCCCAGAAATTTTCTGAAAATTTGACCCTAAAAACAGGATTTTAACTCGTTTTCGAGTAGCTTTCCCCCTCAGTATACACATCTCATTCCTTTTGGGGGGCTAAAGCTCCCAAGCCCCCCTCGATCCGCCAGTGAATCACGTTACATATTATGTTAAGATTTTAAAATCTTATCTTCAAGCAAAAATGGGGGGGTTCTGGGGGTCTCCCCCATAAATATTTTGAAAACTTTTCTTTAAAAGTAAAGTTTTAGCTCATTTTGAGACTCCTTTTCAAAGAGACTTTTTTTCAAAGAAAAAATTATAAATAGACCCCAAATTTTCAATGAGGCTGGGGGTCCTTCCCCAGAAGAATTTTTAAAATAGGCAATTTTAAACTATAGTGTTTTATCAAATGTAACCGAGCAGAAATAACTTGAAGACCAAAATTTTTGCAGTTTTCTGTGTCAACATAAAACATATTTGAATTTTCAACAGTAAAAAATGAAATTTTGGGTCGAAAATTGGAAAGAAAAAAGCTATGAAACCAAAAATTTTTAAGAAATTTGTTTGACTAATTTTTACACTCAAAGATAATACGCATTTAAATAATATTAATGTCAAGAAAGTTACCCAGATTGGGTAATATTTAAAATTTTAAGCTAGAAGATGCAAATTGAAGATTTAAAACAGTTTTAAAAATAATGCCCTTCGCAATTATTCATTACTTACAACTACAACAATACTCCTCGACCCTTTACCTCTAACTGAGGGGGCGAGAATCTCCCTACCCACTTGACGGTCAGTTTCTGTAGAAAATGGAAATCAGCAAAGATAAGCAAACCTCAAACCCCCCCCCACCATAATTACGTAAGAAACTGCCGGACCCCCCCCCCCCCGAAATGTTGACATCCCTATTAGTAAGTACTGTTTTTTTCCTTGAAAATTAGGCGACTCCTACAAGGAGCTGTCCATTTCGGGTGTAACCCTAAGGGTTCAATAATGAGTCGAAACACTACTTTTCAGGGTTACAATTTCAAAATGTTAGGGTGGTCCATCACCAGAAAAAGTGCTTACGTCGGATTTCCTAATTCTATTTTTTGTTACTTTTATATTTTATGGTTGAATTTTGAAATTATTTATGCAAGAAACAAGAGATTTTCGAAAATGCACTATCTTACGTAAGCATCACTCATATCCCCCCTCCCCCCTTGTCAGCAAAAATAAGCAAAGAGCAAACCCCCCCTCCCCCCTTGGATGCTTACGTAATATTTGAACGGCCCCTTAAGTGATATAATGCCAAATAGTATTTCTATTAAAAACGTGGAAAAATCAAATAGAAGAGATGGGAACAATACAAAATTTCGATTTCACACTTAATAAGCATTAAAAAACTGTATCTTACCTTTATTTAGCTGATTATTACGAAGATGAAGATTATCAAGCGAAGATGAGCTAATATCTACATTTCAAATTCAATTTGTTCATTATAATAAGGAATAAAAACTTGGCTACAAAAAAGTAAACAGAAATCTCTAACTTGCCGAAACATCCGAAAAGATTTTTTTCACTCTGTTGAAAAAAAAAAGAAGCTACAAATAAAAAATTTGAACAGTGTTGGAATGAGAAAATCTAAAAAGCCGTGATTTATAAGTAGTATAGAGATCGTATTTTTCTTCTTCCCGTAGTTTTTTTTTCACAGCTCTCTCAAGAGAAAAAGCTATCATTCTTTTGGTCAGGGCTGCTGAAAAGCATCCCCTTTTCTCCTAACAGATTCGCATGCTAAATTCTTTATATTTTGATTTGATATGTTAAAGCTAGGGTTTTATACCACGATTGGTATAACTGCGGGGGCTGATCGACCCGGAAAGAAATCTGTTGGCGAGACGGCATAGCAGAGAATTATTAATTGAAAAAGGATTATTAAGGACAAAGATTAAAGGGGGAAATGGATATTTTTTTAAATGTTGTAAAGCAATTAAAAATTGGAATTTCGGGAAATTTTGGTTGGGGTGCTGCAGCCCCGCAGCCCCTATGGACGAGCCGCCACTGAATACAATGCAACTATTTCACAGGAAAACCCCATGCAGTTTATTTTTCATATCCTTATTTCTAAAGCATTAAAATTCCCCTTAAAATAAATTAAACCATTCAAAAAAATAAAACCAGATACAGCTACAACAGTCAATCTCTCATACACTTCCTTTACTTAATCTCTCCTAAAAAGCCACGCTAATTGGATTCCCCAATATAACTCGCCATCTCAAGCGAAGGGGTTAAAACGATGTTCCACTTCTGGCCGAAATGATTTTTTTCAAAGCGAGAATCATAGCATAAATCAGACCCAACTCTCACATTAGAGTGCAGAAGAACGCGGAAAAAAATATTCTTAATGATCGCATTACCGGTGTCTTCCTCAGAGAGATGAGCATGAATAAGACGAGCTGATAATAGAGGAGCAAATGGAGAACTCGTGTCCAAATCTCATTCAAAACTGGTCGACCAAAAGTCTGGAGCAGATGCCCATTGGCCAGTTTATTTTAAATTGAGAAAGAAGAACATGATGGATTGTTTTCTTAACTTGCTTAATTTAGACAGGATTTTGTTAGTTTCTGTAAAGATGTAAAATCTTCCTTGTTTAGTTTTATGAACGCAGTTATGTTCTCATTTCGAAATCGATTCTTTGATCTATCATTATTCAAATTTTATCTATTTTCTAAATTGAGATATTGGTTAGGAATTTTTACAGTATAGTTCATTTTTTAGTTTTATCCCTATTAAAGTTTTGGTTCTAAAAGTTGTTTAGTTATATAGTGAATACTTAAATATATACAGATAATAACTTTATATAAATATAGTATAATTACTAGCGCAAGCGCTATCACGGCGTTGCTCGGGGTGTTATATAGACGGGCTTCGCCCGTACAGTAGTCCTTTTGATTCAAATTAACTTCAAAGCCTAGGCTCGACAAAAACTTAAAAAAGAATTTTAAAAAAGTTCTGCTAAATGTAATAATTTGGATGGTAATTCCTTAAAAGGAAGAACTGCAATTGGAAATAGAATAATATTTGATTAGAAATAATAAAACATATGGCGCAGCAGATTTGGCGTTACCCAGACTGCACCACGGGGAGGCCTGCTGCATTACAGTCCATAGAAATGGGGGAATGTTTTTCTCCCCGGGAAAAAATGTATTATTCCCCTATTTCTACCCCTGATTTTCGCAAAATATATTGCTAAACAGGGACATGAAGATTTAGTTGGAAATGTTTTCTTGAAATAAATGCTTAAGATTAAAGAAATGTTAATTTCTTACTAAATTACAGCGGACAATAAACAAACAGATAAGCCTTAAGCATAAAGAATTAGAACAATTAAATATCAAGTGTTTAAATTTAAATTAGATTTCCAACTAAATCTTGTTTTTAAGACATACAGGAATAAAAATTTAAAATGTTTACATTCAAACTAAAGAAATTCAGTGTAACGAAAACCATTCACATTTAAGATATGCCTTTATAAGGCTCACAAAATTCAATAGACTTCACTAAAAAAAGTGAAAAAAAAACAGTACACAGCAGGAATGTAAAAAAACAGAGGATGCAACAGTAAAAATGCAAAATAAAGAAACAAAATATTATAAACATTAAACATAAATAGGAATGTAAAGCAGTTTAAAGATGAGAATAAATTCAATACAATACCTGCAAAATTTAAGTCCCTTTAAAAAATTATATATTGTAAGAGAATAAATTCAATACATTACCTGGCAAAATTTTGTTCTTAACACAAAACTTGCTTGTATACAATATTTCTTGTTTCACCTCCGTTGGTAAGGATGAATAAAATTTGATGGTGAACCAACTCTTTCTGCCATAGCTTTCTGCAAACTTTTTCTGCAAGAATTTACACATTTCTTTCATAAATGCCCTTTTTATTTAATGTCTGTCTCCCTTCTTTTGAAATGCAAATAATTCTTAGCATAATAACTAATAACTGTGATACACTGATTCTGGAGTTCGGATAATATCGCCTTGCAGTTGTTGCGTAAATATAAAGCCTGGTGGATGGATGGATGTATTTTACGAAACACAAGAGAAAAATTCATCAAGAAAAAAAGTCGGCAGAAAAATTTCTAAAAAATGTTTTTTATTGTTTTTCTTGCATAAAATTTTAGGCAAAATTTTCGTGTTCGTGTATATTATACGGTTATGGCTGATAGGAGTAAACCAAACTTATTTCAATGCACTTCGCATCTGACCTTAACAATCGAAATTCACCCTGAAGAGTTTCTTGATCATGAATAACGTGCTCTTCGAGTAAAAAATGGTGTCACTAATGCGTTTTGAAAACGCTAAGCCTGCAACTTGATTGGAGTAATATTTCATTTCGATATTATCCTGCCATATCAGCGTGGTCTCTTTCCAATACAAACATGCATTTTGATGAATGGCCGTTAACTTCGTGAGGACTGCAAATGGCGCCGCTGGTGACCATTTGGTGTTCCTGTGAATAAGTTTGCGTTGTTACGCAGTGGTCGGCAATTAACTTCGATACAATTGCACCCCATACCAGATTTCTCTCAAGAACATTCTGAAAAAATATGCGAATTAGAAAAGCGAGAGAAAAAGTATAGAAAAATCTAAAATACCGTTTTGTTTTTTTTTGTTAGATTTTTAAAAATTTTGGAAAAACACATTCCACCTTTTCACTAAATAATATAATAATATACGTTTAATCTAAAGGTAAAGAGAATTTATTCTATAATTAAGTAGATAGTTTCAACTTTTCGATAGTTAAGACTATTGGATTTAATATGTGAAAGCTGTGTTATTTGAAATCTTTCTGACCCCATGTGCGTGAGAATAAAATACTTCTTTTAACTCTCCAAAATAAACCCCTTTCAGAAATCTTAACCAACAAAAATTTACTTTATAGTAGTAGTAGTATTATATTTTTGGCTAACTTCCATCCATCCATTAGGTTAAATTCTACTGAATCCACTTCCAAGAACTTCCTATGAAGTATTAAAATAAGAACCAGCCGAATCAGTTAACCTTCATATTAGTCAGTCATTATGTTCATTTTAAGAAGAATGAACTCTATCAAAGCTTAATGCCCCAAAAGACCTCTGTGAAATTTTCAAAGCGCATTGAAACAACAAGTTCCTGATCATACCTGAAATCCTGGCTCATATACGAACACTTTAAGCCAAAAATCAGGTTTTTCTTCTAAATTATTCTACAACGAGGAAAGTATTACATACGGGACGGTGTTTTAAATAGCACGGCTGAGACCATAAGGAGACGTTTTCACCCTCATCGACTATGTAATGAGCCTCCAAGGGTCGTGTGGGTTTCAATTAGAAGCTACAAAGAAAATGTTAAATTGGGGTAAAGGTCATTCACGCTCTGAAATATATATTCAAGTTCACCTTTGTGCATGTCTTACCTTTGACCTTGGAAAACCTGGCTGAAAACACTCTTATTACTTATTTGCTTGATAAGCGTACATATTATTACTGTGAGCATAATGTTCAGATCTATTCTTTAAAGTTAAGATCAGGACATCTCTCTTCAGATTTTCCCGTGAAGCTCCTTTCACCCAGGGCACCTTTAAGTGACCCTTAGTTTCTAGGTGAGGGAAATTATTCTTCGTTGTAAAAAGTTATTGTTTACGTACCAACTAAAATATCCGTGACTTTCTAATTTTGGAAAGCTATAGTCTTCGTTAGTCGTGGTTTATTACCTGAACCGGTTTAATCTTTTAAACAATTAATCTTAAACGTTAAAACTATGTTATTTAAAACAAAATACGTCGTTGAACTCTATAGGTAATTTGGAAGGAACCAAGATAAACTCGTCTCTGTTAAAGTTACCTTTGCATTACACGTTAATTTAACCCAAACTGCTTCTTTATAGTGAAGTTTTACAATAACTATCCATATCATCTTTACATAATCAATACTCAGATTTGTGCTTGATTTTTTTTCACAATGTGTTATGTTTTTTTTTCTTATTCGTTTACCCCTATTATCAGAACCTTAAAGCATATTACTTTCCAACCTTCCCCCGATCCTAAAATAGAGAATCCAGGTTTAGGGCGTTATATAGGAATAGAGCTTCAGCATCTCCTCAGTGCTTAATATATTTTTTTACTCTGATAAAATCGCGACTGATTTTTAATCCTTTTCTATAAGGGAATGTACCTGTAAATACCTGTAATACCTGTAAAGTTTAAAAATACTATATTACAAAAAGGAGTTTTCATATTAAATCATGTAAAACTTGATGGTGATGATTATAATATGAAATAAAATCAATTATTCTTTTATACATAATAATCCAAACATGTCGAGAACCCTTCTCTCTGTAAGAAAATAACAACATATTCTTAAACACATTTCCTCAAATCCAGATTGATATTATCATTAAAAATGAATCAAATGCATTTAGTAGGGGATCACCGAATTTTAACGAACATCCCCTTCTAAATATTCATGCCTCAGATATAAACTTCACCGCATCGTCATCCACAAACATGGAACCTCCATCTATCCATATCATTACCCAAGAAAATTGGTAGTATATCAAATCAATTCTTATCCATTACCTCCGCCCGAAAATCATTCATTATCGCTTCAGTCGTCCAAGCCAATCCTCCCACCACCAATTCGAACGGACACCGGGGTTAAAGAACTACCCGATAATCATTACAGCGAAAAAGAAGCAAAAAACCTGTTCCTGCAGAGAATTCCATGGTGTGGCACAATTCCTTTCAACCTAATTGCCATCTTTGTCGAAGTCCAAGGGTCAGTGAGAAAAGAGGGTATTTTTAAAGTCTCACTTTCGACCTCAGGTAGCGTGAAAAGTGAAGGGAAGGCTTCCATCTGGAACGGACGATCGGGAGATCAAATAATAATCGGGGTTCTAATGTGTACTTTGCTGCCTAACGAGGGTTTGATTAGTCCCCGGGCTTTCACCTCGGAAATTTCAAAGGGATGTGGAGATTATCGATCTTGAAATATGAAACCTATAAATATCAATAGAGGGAATCTCATTGGGTATTTTTAGTTTTGTGTAATTGGATATTCTTCAAGGTGTGGTGTGGTGAGTGACCTCACTAATATCGGTGCTTTGGTTTCAGATAAAAGCAGTCCATTATTCGTTTGCCTAATTCTGACGTTTAAAGTTTGGAGACCATTATCCAACTTTTTTTGCTTCCTTATACCCATCTTCTCCTGTTTCTTTCCCGGTATCCCGAGACATAGTTTGATTTAACTACTTTGTTTGTATTTCTGGGAAACATTTTGGTTTCCCGGAATTATCCGAGAAGGAGAAAAAGTCGGGAAATCCCCCGAAACCAGTGGCGGATCCAGGGGGGGCACTCTGGATAGTGTCCCCCTTGAGGCAAAAAAAGGAGAAGGAAGGGGAAAAAAGAAAGAAAAGACCTAAAAGTTGGAGAAAAGGGAGAAAAAGTACATTTTGAATGCCCGAAAAAATCCTCCTTTACATTTTTCAGACAAGAGAGGGCACTTCACCGGGTTCTCTTACTTATTTCGGGCGATTTTCTTACCTAAAATTATTTTTCGGTTTATTGTTTGTTTAATTGATTGAAAAAAGTGCCCTCCTCTTGGGCCCAAAAAGGGGGAAGAAGAAAAATATTGAAGTAAAAAGACGTAAAAAGCAACGAAAAAAGTAGACAAAGTACATCTTGATTTTTGAATGACGAAAATTCTTTGACATTTCTCATTTCTTTCCCCAGATTTATCAGTCTCCAAACATTGAAACACAAAAAGTGACGTCCGAATTTTGCCTCAAATTGATTTAGATTAGTCTTGAAATAAAGTGCCTAAAATCTAAATAATGGTTTCAAAATTCCTACCCAGTTGTTGGTTGAGTTGTTAGGCAAAGTTGTGGAGGTGACAGTTGGCCAGGATTTTCCAATCGTGTATTTTTCATCATAGGATTTTTATCCTCTTGCCCCTCTTCTTTTCTCGGTCAGAGTGCGCTTTTAACTCTAGGGGAACTTCCCCCAGTAGGTGCAATTTAATGTTTTTTCAATAGGATCTTGGAAGAATGATATACTAAAGGTGATGCATAGGTTTTTAACTCAATATATTGAAAGCGTTCAGGCTTATAAAATTAAAAACAAAAATTGAGATATTTTTTTATATCTTTCCTACATTAACATGGGAAAACTACTTTTGAGGAGAGTGGGGGTCAAAAATTGTCCTAGATATTTGAAAATTCGCAGGTGATATTGTTTAGTATTTGTTATAACATGAGAGGGGGCATCTGGGAAATCAAAGAAAAATCCCATAGACTTTTGCAACGCCTTAATGCCCCCCTTGAATCCGCGCTTGATGCTGTGATAAAGGGATCATACTTCGCCACTGGGTAAATGATCTCTTCTCAATACGACAAGTTACACAGTGTTAGAAGACGAAGAGAAAAAGAAAGGATAATAAAAAGAACTGACCACCTCCACCTGACGGGATTCAAAACGTTCGAAAATAGCACTCGTCCCATTTTCGATCCCACAGAAGGGTTAGGAAAAGTGACCGTCTGCGAAATTTCTTCTTCCTTCCACTCTCAAGGGGGTTGATTAGATACGACGTGAGTTATTCGACCTAAAAACTTCACTGATTTTACTTCGATGTAAAAGGTGCATTGCCTTCAATCATAATAACTATTCATTAGGGAGAGTCAAACCGGAAAGCGATGAGTTAGCGAGGGCGGTCAGTTAACTCTCTGGGCGGTTTAAAAAAACATTTCAAGTTTACTATGATTTTGACACAACAAGTCCAGTTGCCTGTGATCATAACTCTTTATTTCTCAAATTCAGAACATTTAGTTTTGTAATGAATTTCTAGGTTTTTTTTGCTCTAAGCATAAGTTATCGATTATGTTTCATTCCATTTAAATTTAAACTGGTTTAAACGTTGATATGAACAATAAATTGGAGTTAAAATTGCATTTGACCAAAATGGGTTTCGCTTCAAAATGTCTCCAAATTCAGAATAGAGATTATCGTTACATGCTTTCTTTGAGGGCTAGAGGACTAGACCTTAAGACAAAAATCGAGATTAACCCCCAACACTTGTTAATTCACCATTTAAAATTAATTGGTTTATGCAGGTTGATACACTATGATTTCAATAACCTCTAATGTATCTCAGAAAACTTAACTAGAAATAATGCGTTAAAAAGTGTGAGGATTACAAAAAAATATTTCGTTTGCATTTAAGGGATTTTTATACTCTTATATTTTTTAAATATTGTGAAACTTTGTAAGGGGAATGCCCTTTACGATTAGTTTATAGTTTAAATTATAAAAAAAACCATGGAGTTAAATACCGGTGTTTCCCTGTTACTATTGACTAGATTAGTATAATATGAAGTTATACAGGGTGTCCACTAAATGTTGGGTCACACTTCTAGGGGGGATAGTAGACACTAGGCTGGGTCGAAAAAGACAAATTTTCGAATATCGAAACGCTTCAGGTCTCAAAAGTTGCGTCTTGGCATACTGATCACTGGAAAAATAATCAAAAAATTCCTAAAAATATCCCTGAAGAGCGCATCGTGCCTAAAGTTTGAGAAAATTGACAAAAATAACATTAAGTTGAAAAAATTCCCGAATTTCGTAAATTGTGTTCATAAACTTCAAACTAGGCATAAGTATATCCTTTTAGTTGTCTAAATTCAAATAAAAATAACTGAAAAGTTTACTTCATTTTTTGAAATCCGAAAAGGAGGCCTAAACGTGGTGAATTTCAGTGAAAAAACCTAAAATTTAGCACTTGTAAAAGAAAGGCACTATTGAATGTAAAACTCAACAAATGCGCTTTTTATTGATGAACTAACTTCCTTCATACCCTTCCTTCACCTTTTGGTCATTTTATATTGTGCAGAATTAAAAAAAATTAGTTACATGAAGACACAAGAAATATCTCCTGTGAAGCATGCCTAAATACATTACCATACAGTAAACCCCATTTAATCGTAGAAAATATACTAACGTTGCTTGTGGGAATCCTTCTCCATCTTTGTTTTTAATAGCAAACTCTGTCACAAGTGTCACACATTTTTTGACAGCTTACTTGTAGCAAGAATAGTTTAAAAATATTATTGTGGTACAATGCTCTGTCCATATTTTATGTTTATGTCCACAGCAGCTTCGAACTATCAGCGTTACAAATACATTTTATGTTGAATCAAAGGAGGTCGTGATATGTACAAATTATGCTGTAATGTTCCACTTGTCATTTTTAAAATGAGGTTTCTTTCTGAAATTTATTATTTTAAAACCATAATGGCACATGTAAGCATCTAGACTAGTGTCTTAATAACTCAAGATCTTTTAAAACAAGATCGAGGAACACTCACCAACCTGTAGTGCCTTAACCATACTTAAGATCAGTTTTTAATCCATGGATTATTCACTTTAAAATTCTTAGAAAACTATAGTATGCAGGTGACAGCCAGTCAGTTTGCCAATTGCCCCGTTTTGAAAGTTAATGGTCCTCTAGTTTCCCCATCTAAGTATTGAAACAAGTGTCTGAAAAGCCATAGCAATCAAAACACTACTATGTACGCTGAACTGAACTAGGCCCTCACTGCTAGGAACTAATGTCAATTGGTGTTCTATCACAACCTACTCCTACCCCTCCATCAATATAGAAAAAACCTGTTATTTAAGGGGTTAAAAACTGTTATGCCTCCTGCCATTAAATTTTATGCTAAAGATTAGGTTGATTCTCTCCATTGGACAAACTGTGTACTCTCTTCCTCACCCATGCTGTAAAATCTAATTTCTGAAGACATAAAATAAAATGTGAACAAAGCATTGTACGACAATGATATTTTTAAACTATTCTTGCCACAACCCTATTGGAAAAAGTTCACAAAACCAGTATCAAAATCATACTGGAACCAGTAAAAATCATACTGGAACCAGTAAAACCATACTGGAAATTCAAAACCAGTATGAAAATCATACTAGAAATTTAATACCAGTATAAAAATCTTACTGGTAATTCTGAAACCAGTATTGAACCATACTAGAAATATTCATACTGGTTTTCAAATATACTGGAAATTTTGAAACCAGTATTGAACCATACTAGAAATGTTCATACTAGTTTTCAAATATACTGGAAATTTTGAAACCAGTATTAAACCATACTAGAAATGTTCATACTGGTTTTCATTTATACTGGAAATTTTGAAACCAGTATTAAACCATACTAGTTTTCAAATATTCCGGAAAATTTGAAACCTGTATGAAAGCATACTGGTAATTTTAAATCTAGTCTAGAAACTAGAACTAGAGTATGAACGTCCATTGTAGATATATACGAACTTTTCAAAATTTCCTGGCAGCATTCCGACTTAAATAATTTCTAAAATTTAGATTTGAGAATAGAAATAAGGCATTAAAATAGACAATTACTTTTATTAAATGAAATAAAAGTATATAATGTGAAAACAGATTCAAATGTTTTTATGAAAAGAAAATAAATTTAAAAAACTCCCTTGTCCTGCAATTGACAAATAAATATTTGAACTATGTTTAGCTGCTTATTTATTTTGACTATCCAGGTATCACAAAAATATTAACTGCGTGCGAATACTGGCCAATATCGTGTAATATCGGACATTGTAATAACGATATTGGCCAGTATTTGTTGGCATTGTGACCCGAGAAAATTTATAATTTTTGAACTGGCAAAAATTTGGCAACTGACTTTTTTTCAATATATTTTTGCTAGTTTTTATTGAAGTAATTAAAAGGGAAAAAACTTTATATAAATTCTTTCACTCTGTGCAAGATTTTTCAAACCTTTTCAAGTTATTAACATGAAATTGCATAGAAATACCCGTTTAGGTTTCCTAATAAGTTTTACCTCACATTTAAACATGAAATAGAACCAAGTTTTTCTTATCAGTTAATAACGTTTTTTAAAAATTGTAATTAAAAAAACTGCGATTAAAAATATTTAATTTACTTGAATAGTTTTTGAAAATCTTGCTCACAGTGAGAGAATTCGGGAATTTTTTTCCTTTTGATTACTTTTATAAAAATTTCGAAATAACTTTTTAAAATTTTGAGTATATATATATATATTGATAATTGATATAGTAATTATATAGTCAAAATTTCAATTTTCTGCAAAATTTTGTTTTTGTGAAATATAGCAAGGAAAGCTATGTATACAAGCATTTAATGCTTATAAGCTGTTCAAGCTACTCTCATAGCATTGAATGGTTGGTGAACCTTGATAGAACGGGTGCCTCGTGGCACGTTAAGCCTACATGTGGTGACTTTGACGCTGAATAGCGCCGGATATATTAGGAGCCCAAATTAGTGGTTTATATTTTCTAAAAGCATACAAAAATGTGTTTCGAATAATAGCATTATCTAAGAGGTGGTGTAAAATTTGCGCAATCCGGAAAATTCATTTTTTGGTTATCCAAGACTAGTTTTCACGGATTTCTCCCAAAATAATTATCAGAGAGCTTATTAATAACTATATTCTTGAAGAACTCCTTGAACCACGTTAGAAAAACTCGGTTTTATCTGGAGAAAAGGAGTAAGGGGCGTTAAAAAGTGAAAATAAAAACGAGCACGCGGTTTTAAAATATCTTAATATGGGTTCAATCCCTTAGTGTCATACATCATTCAATAGGAAATATTAAGGAGGTACACATACTAAAATTTCAGAACCCTACCTCTAAAATTAAGGACATGACGCTCAATTAAAGTTTTCCAATAAAACCGGAAAAACTCCCGAAATAAGGAACCAATCCCCTTATACTTTATATATTCTTAATCTACTAAATTATGTGAACACGATGATGTAAAACACTTGGGGGTCAATTTATATTTTTACGCATTCCTCCATTTTCTCATAGCCCGAAAAACGTAATGGATTCCTATGAAGACAAGTCAATCACTTTTGTGTTCAAAAATTCCTGGATGACGCCAGGATGACCATGGCAACTCGAAATTCTAGAAAAAGCTTACCATATTACTCAACTACCATAATAAAAATTCAAAAAATTTCTAACTTATAATTAAATACCAGTTATTAGGCTATTTTGGACTTGTGTTTTTTACTCAAAACTACGATTTTTTTACGACTCCGAAAAGCCCTTAAATGTTTAACGAATTGCATGAAAATTCGATATGAAGTGTATTTTAAGGTCCTGTGTAAGAATATGTCAAAGAAAAAATTTTAAATTACGTTTATTAGGTTTAAAACGACAAAAGAGTACTATTTCGACAGTGAAATACCTGCTGTAAATAATAATTGCAAATAGAAAATAAATGCATTCATTAATATAAATTAAATAAAAAATAATGACATAATTTGAACTATTTAATGAAGAAATAAAGCTGGGCAAGGGTAAATGGATGTAAACTAAGAACAAGAGACACATGTCACAATCTCACCCCCGCACTAAAAAACGTATAGTATGGGCTGTATCGCTTTTATTGTGTACTTGTTCATGTTCATATAACCACAGATTTTTGTAAATTTACTTTTAAAATTTCATCAGGATTCCTTTTTAATGCTTGATTGTATTTTTAGTGGAGTATAATTTTTATTTTATAAACTGAGCCGCATAGATTTAGAATTTATTAGATTTGACTTGTGCGAATGGCAACACCAGATTGACTATGCTGTTTATTTTGAAATCACGTTATAACATGCTGTTGCTTCCTCTGCTATTTTAAGTAAGTTAAATGGTATCTATCTTTAATTAAAATGTATTAAACATGTATTTATTTTGACCCATTAATAAATTTTTAAAAGATTATAAAGTTCGGAACTTTAGGACAAGCCGGGCTGTTGTGAGATAGGGACATAGCGGCCGGCTAATCCTTAAGTATCTAAGTTTATTTGATACATTTGTTTCTTGTATTCTTCCATTCTAAACAGTGTTTATGTTACGGGAAATGTGTTAAATCCGGGCATTTTTAATAATGCCCGCGTATTTCGAACAAATAATCATTACTAATTGAAAAATATCATTGAAATTATCACCCTTCTTGGCTCAATTTGGGCATTATTAACAATGCCCAGTTTATCATATTGGGGAAAGTTAATGTAATACATTATTTTATTTTCTGTAAGATTAAAGGCTAATCTGCATTACATTTAATCTAACTAATAACTTAAAAAAAAGCATTCTCTTAAAAGTGATATATCCAGTTATGTTACCATTACTTTTTTTCAACTTCCAATATAACACATGTTTCGCACATCAGCTACATAACATACCTGTTATAGTGTATGCCATTCATGGCTTATTAGGGGACATCCATAAATTACGTGAGGTCAAAAAGGGGGAGGGGGGTCGATTAAAATCTCACGTCAACTATTCCAGTTAGAAATTAAATGATTTAGAAAGGAATTAAATGATATGAGAAAGGAATAATACCCACAGATAAGATACTGTGGTGATTTTTAGGCGGAATAATGTTGTCCTTTTCCCCTACATCATTAATAATGAAAAAGTTTTAGGTGCTGTGAAGCACAAAAGCAAACAAATTAGATAGAAAATATTTTTAAAGGTTGTAGGTAAATCTCACGTCGGGGGAGGGGGGTCCAGCAAAATCTCACTCAGGGGGAAGGGGAGACCAGATTATGGAAAAAAACACCTCACGTAATCCAGATTTTGGAAAAAACTCCTCACGTAATCCAGATTTTGGAAAAAACTCCTCACATAATCAGATATCACTAATAATGCCTGATCTATCACATTGCCCGTAACATATATTTATCGTTGCTGTGAAAACAAATCGGCATATCTGCAAAATGCATATTATGCTAGAGCGCTTTTAAGTTTTCGCATGTGATACTTCAGATAATAATAAAAATGTGCTATTGTGAGATAATTCAGTTTTACTTAGATGATGGATATCTTTCCACCTTGAAGGTTATGAAGCGACTGGTGTATTGCACAGTAGATCATAGATCTGTAGCTTCTGATAAACAAAATGGCTATTCCCGATTACATGCACATCTGTCCAACACGATCTGATGGAGTTTTATTCAAGTATATGACATGCCAGTTTGACATAAAAATATACGAGAAAAAAAAATAAATTTTTGACACTAACAACTCAAAAACTCAATTTTGCAGACAAATGCCGGTATGATTTCACAGCGACAATATATCGTCGCTTAAGGCGCAAAATGACATAACTGCATTTTCCCTATTTTGCAGGAGATGAAAAAACAGTTTGGCTATTAATTAAAGATAATAATATTATTAAAGTTTTAAACCTTCATTTTAGGCCTTTTTGACCGGGGATTGAGATGAAACGCTTCTCTGTGGCGGCGTCCCTAACAATATCAATGAAAGGCGTGCAATTATGTCATTTTGACTTACGAATGCAGTTATGCTAAAATGACAAAATTGACGATTGCAGCGATTTGAGTCATTTTTTCGCAAAATCGTTGGTGCCAGGTGATCCGGGGCCGGGATTTGCATAAAGATTGATGCATAACTCAAAATGTCAGTTATGTCATTTTGCGCCTTAAGCGACGATATATGTATTCCTTATGTAACATTAATAAGTGAAATATTGTTTTTGCAGTTCAACACGGTGCTGGAGCTAAGCCCTTAAAAGCGAAATTAGAAGAGAACAATTTTTTACTGCGCCTGGCTCAGATAGGTAAAAACCATTTTAGCCTTCCTGGGGGTTAAAATAAAAGCATTGTCATCCATATGGGGTCATCCATAAATTACGTGAGGTGTTTTTTCCAAAATCTGGACCCCCCCTCCCCCCTTGGTGAGATTTTGCTGGACCCCCCTCCCCCCTAGTGAGATTTACCTACAACCTTTAAAAATAATTTTCTATCCAATTCGTTTGCATTTTGAGGAAAAGAACATTATTCAGCCTAAAAATCACCACAGTATCTTATCTGTGGGTATTATTCCTTTCTCAAACTTAAAAAAAATCGTTTAATTTCGAACTTAAAAGGTTGATGTGAGTTTTTCACCGACCCCCCCTCCCCCCTTGGTGAGATTTTTCCAAACCCCTCCCCCCCTTTTTGACCTCACGTAATTTATGGATGCCCCCTATTGAACTTTGTGTTATAGCTCGAGGGTGTTGTCAAGTAATTTTACGTACGTAGGGTTTAAATAATTTTCAAAATCCAGATAAGATAATGCGATAGTGCATTTACTTAAATTACAATATATGTAAAAATGTGTATCTGAAAATGAGTTTAAAAGTAATTTAGCACCAATTTTTTCTCTGGACTTCAATAAGAATTTTCAAAATTTATTGGTTTGGTTGGCAAAATAAAATGCTTTCATTAAAAGAGTGACCATGTAAAAATTTTTGGTACTCTTCCAGAATCTCGGCGAATAAAGCCGCCAATAATGATGCAACCAGCGACAAACGGAATATCTGTTTCGAAAGGTCATGTGTGAGCTGTCGCCAAAAAAAAAGGACAGATGATTAAAGAACAGATGATTAAGTGAAAAGTAAGTAATATTTGTCCTAATTGTTTGTAAACTAAAGGGTGTTTTTGGGTTTTTAATGTGGCTAATATTAATATTTAGCAGAGTCGGAAAAAACAGGTTTAAAACAAAACTTTTTTTTTGGCTTAAACCGGTTTTTATAAACACTTCCTACCCCCATAAATATAACTACTTAGTGTTTTCTGTTATGAATCCATTGAATTAATTGTTTATCAATTCATCTATAAACAAAGTTACTTAACTAATTTATTATTTAAAATTAATTTTAAAAAAGTTAAAATTTTATATAACCCAGGTTTTTATTCCTGCTTAAAAAACCCACTGGTTTTTATAGCATGGAAAAGAGTGTTTATTTGTACATTTTTGATAAGATTTTTATTTATTTATAAATAAAAACCAACTGGGGTTTTTATAATGGATTCAAATATCTGGGGGTTTTATAATGCATATATTTAAATATTTGGTTCTTTAAATATATTGTTCTTAATGAATTAAAACAAACATACAGGACAATTCCATTTTTTTACAATTCAACATCCCTGTCTTAATTACAAGATTCGTAATCATTTAATTAACTTTTGTCCTTTACCTGCAGGCCTACATCCTACAGACTCAGGCATCAATATAGCTTCTAAAGACGAGTGCCTGATCTGCTACCATCAAAGAGCCTGAAGGCCAGACTGATAAAGTTAAAAAGTAAGTAACATTTTTCTTAAGTGTTTGTAAAATATATAGGGGAGAGTAAGGATGAACGGGACAGCTCAATTTTTTAAACCTTAACTTCACTTTAAATTTTTGTTATTTCAGCCATAAGATAGTACCTAGCCTATTCAATAAATTGTGTTCATTAACATCAGCTTCTATTTTTGTATAAATTAGACTACTAGATGTGTTTTTCCATACCTAAAGTAACTTTTGTTGTTTTACTTCTATAATTATTGAAAAACAATTTAACTTAAGCTAAAAAAATTTCCGTTTGTTGAAAGAGTACTTATATTAGTATAATTTAAAATTTAAATGGAGAAAGTCCATGGATTTTTTTCCTTGTCTAGATTTGTTTTTTTTAAAATAAGTGGGTATGGGGATGAATGGGACAGTTCCATCATCACTTTATTTCCTGTTTTCAAAATTTTCCATCAATAGCTTGCTATATTCAACTCATTTAAGTAATTTCTGAATAAGTAACTAAAATAGGGTGCAAAAATCTGTTTAAAATTGCATTTTATGTTCCAAACTAATGTGTGAATATGGGAAGTCTTAATGAGCAATTACTTGCAACTTTCATCTCATATGTTATGATTAAACCATTATTACAACAAGTTAGGTTTTTATGATCAATTTTTATGAAAAGTTCCTTCCTAGTGCAATATTACATTTGTTATTTTGTAAATTTCTGAACTTTTTTAAACTGTCCCATTCATCCCCACCACGGGGATGAATGGGACAAAATACATGCATTCATAAAAACTTTGAGTTTAAACGATGGCTAAATGATTGAATACATGCATTTATAATGTAAGATAGTTCAATTATTCAATTGTGATTTAAGAGTTCAATTATTGGTGATCAGGGTGTTTTTAAATAGTGTAAAACAGGTTATTTTCTTAAATATTTCACTTAGACACATACTTCCAAGTACAAATTTTCATTTTGTGAGTTATTTTTGCTACAAACTAGTATTAGGGTGTCCCTTAAAATCGAAGGTCGGGGAAACTTTTGCTCCACCCCCCAATTTTTTTCCTTTTGGTACGCTAAGACTGTGTGCAAAATCTTATATCGATCAGATAATATTAACACGTGCCCCAAACGGCCTAAAGTTAGAAAATTTTGACTTTTTTCTAATTTTTTTTGAAAATTTTTAAAAATATGTTTAAAAAATCCGTTTCCGAATAATAGGGATCTAACACATTTAAACATTCATATTTGACCGTTTTTCATTACTAGTTAGGCCAAAATGCCCAGTTTGTAACCTAGTCATCAATCAGAAAATCATCAAATTTGTCCATTTTATACTAAGAATAGAAGAATCAAAAGGAAGTGGTAAACGACTTAAAACCGCAAAATTCCATGGCTAAACACCATTTGTAGACCATATTTATGTGGATATAAATTTTCTGGAGCTCAAATTAATTATTGGTTGCTTAGTTACAGACGCCATATTGGATTGCATTAAAACTAAAAAAAATTCTGGAAAAAAGGTATGGGCATGTTTGATATCGGTTAATAGGTCTTTGAGGTTTCTAAACTCAATTAAGACTAATAAAATTATCTTAGACAACTTTTTAAAGCTCTTTACGCCATTATAAGGGCCAGCATATCTCCTAATACAAGTACAAACCATGTTTTCAGAACTATAGATATGGTAATAAATTCTAAACACATAAAACTGGCAAGAGAAATTCTGGAAACAATTTTAAAAACAGACTCCAGTGTGTCCAGGAGTATTTTATTTCGTAAGTTAGCTGAAAAGCTGAAGTTAATACAAGATTAACCCGCTCTTTATAATTGAGTTAACCTATTAGACGGTAAGCAATTAACCCAGGTTTATAGAGACTGTTCTTCTATTTTATCATAATTTTATTCGTCAAAGTAAAAAATACCTGCAATTGAACAAATAAGCCATTAAAATCTAAGACACATATTTTCTATTTAAGTATCATAAATATTATCAACAGTTTCTTAAAATCATTCTTTCTTTAAAGTCTTTTTGTGAGTCAGCTATTCTTCGCTCTGTAAGTTTCCTACCTCTACATTCTCACAAAGAAGGCTCTGACACTTTAAAACAATTTAATTACATAAACAATTTTTACGAAAAATTTACTCGAAACGTTAGTACTTCCTCGAGGACATTTACTGATGAAAGGTTGACAGTGCGAAAAAAAAACTAAGGGTGAAGTAGAAGAGTTATTAAAATTGTAGTTGATATTTAAACTTTCTTACAGCCACGGACAAAATAACAGTGTTTAATTTTTTAATGACACTAATAAATTGAACGGCTGGTATTTTGTATGTTAATGTTTAAAATTATGATAAAATAGAAGAACAGTCTCTATAAACATGGTTAATCGCTTACCTTCTGCAAGTACAACTAAATTATTATGAAGAGTGGGTTAATTTTGTATCAACTTCAGCTTTTCAATTAACTTATGGAATAAAATACTCGTGGACACACTGGAGTCTGTTTTTTAACTTGTTTCTCCAGAATTTCTCTTGTCAGTTTCATGTGTTTAGAATTTATTAACATATCTATAGTTCTGAAAACATGGTTTGCACTTGTATTAGGAGATATGCTGGCCCTTAAATTGCATAAAGAGCTTTAAAAAGTTGTCCAAGATGATTTTATTAGTCTTCATTGATTTTAGAAACCACAAACACCTATTACCCGATATCAAACATGTCCATACCTTTTTTCCAGAATTTTTTTTAGTTTTAATGCAATCCAATATGGCGTCTGTAATTAAGCAACCCATAATTAATTTGAGCTCCAGAAAATTTATATCCACATCAATATGGTCTACAAATGGTGTTTAGCCATGGAATTTTGCTGTTTTAAGTCGTTTACCACTTCCTTTTGATTCTTCTATTCTTAGTATAAAATGGACAAATTTGATGATTTTCTGATTGATGACTAGGTTACAAACTGGGCATTTTGGCCTAACTAGTAATGAAAAACGGTCAAATATGAATGTTTAAATGTGTTTGAGCCCTATTATTCGGAAACGGATTTTTTAAACATATTTTTAAAAATTTTCAAAAAAATTAGAAAAAAGTCAAAATTTTCTAACTTTAGGCCGTTTGGGGCACGTGTTAATATTATCTGATCGATTTAAGATTTTGCACACAGTCTTAGGGTACCAAATGGAAAAAAATTGGGGGGTGGAGCAAAAGTTTCCCTGAATTTTTGAAAAAACGTCCAAATAAGGGACACCCTAACTAGTATTTGATTAAATAACTATTTCAACTTTCAACCTTATATTTTAATATTTTATCTTTAATGCAGATTCATCATTAAAAAATCTAGTATCTAGAAGCTCTTATTTTAGTGTATTACGAAAACTATGCTGTTAGTGTTTGCTTTTAAATTAAGGACAAAAAATGGCACTGCTCTTTTTAAACTCATTGAAGACATATAAATTAATCTGTAAAATTCTATACTTGTTATCATGTTCTTCCAGTTCTCTCCAGCAAATAACATTTGACTCATTTTAATGTTTTTTTCTTCTTTTAGATGGATTGAGATATTTTTTGAAAGATTATCAGGGGATGAAGGTCGAACAACTTTTGTCAGCCTCCTCTTCCGTTGCTGTAAGGAAGATGCTTTCTGATAACTCCAAGAAAGAACGCATCTTCAGCACCACAATAATTATATTAATCAAGATTTTTTGTTACATATTATTCAAGATTTTTTTGTATGTATATTGTTACTTAAATTTTCTTTTTATTTATTAAATTTATTCAAGATTTGCAATATGATGTGATATATTGATACTTTCCATTAATTTATTACATTAATCAAGTTTTTTTGTAAAACCACAACAAAGTTTTTTTACAGTAATTGTTTATGTGACATCTTGATAAATATACTGGTACCAGTACCATACTGGTATACCGGTATATACTGGTACCAGTACCATACTGGTGTACCAGTATATGGTACTGGTACCAGTATATACTGGTGTACCAGTATATGGTACTGGTACCAGTATATACTGGTATACCAGTATGGTACTGGTGCCAGTGGTACCAGTACCATATACTGGTACACCAGTACATACTGGTACCAGTACCATATACTGGTATACCAGTATATGGCACCAGTACCATATTATTTATTAAATTTAATCAAGATTTGCTATATGATGTGATATATTGATACTTTCCATTAATTTATTACATAAACCAAGTTTTTTTGTAAAACCACAACAAAAAGTTTTTTTACAGTAATTGTTTATGTGACATCTTGATACATATACTGGTATCAGTACCATACTGGTATACCAGTATATACTGGTACCAATACCATACTGGTATACCAGTATATACTGGTACCAGTACCATATACTGGTACACCAGTATGTACTGGTACTACTTGGTATACCAGTATATACTGGTATAACAATATATGGTTCCAGTACTAAATATTGGAACTGATACCACATACTGGTATACCAGTATATGGCACCAGTACCATATATTGGTATACCAGTATAGGGTACCAGTACCATATATAGGTATACCAGTATAGGGTAGTACCATATTTTGGTATACCAGTATAGGGTACTGGTACCAGTATATACTGTTAGTATGATGTGATGATATATTGATACTTTCCATTTATTTATTACACTAATCAAGGTTTTTTTGTAAAACAACAGTTTTTTACAGTAATTGTTTTCTTGTATAAACCTGTGTTTCAAAAATGAACATAATTGATTTCACTCTAGTATATACAGGAACAAATTTAAACCAGCCTATGAAATACCAAATCCAGTATCATATTGGGTTCCGATATATACTGGATCCGGCATCATACCAGATCCAGTATATACTGGAACCAGTTTATACCGGGTTATGAAACACCAAAACTAGTATCATTCCGCATCCTGTATATACTAGAACCAGTATAATACCGGGTTATGAAACACCGGGACCAGTATGATACCAGAACCAGTATAATACTGGTTCTGGTATCTTACCGGGCCCAGTATATACCAGAACCAGTATAATACCGGGTTATGAAACACCGGGACCAGTATGATACCAGAACCAGTATAATACTGGTTCTGGTATCATACCGGACCCAGTATATACCAGAACCAGTATAATACCGGGTTATGAAACACCGGGACCAGTATGATACCAGAACCAGTATAATACTGGTTCTGGTATCATACTGGTCCCGGTGTTTCATAACCCGGTATTAATTTTTTTATACTGGAAATTTTTTTCCAATAGGGAAGTAAGCTGTCGAAAGATGTGTGACACTTATGACGGAGTTTGCTATTAAAAACAAAGATGGGGAAGGATTCCTACAAGCAACATTGTTTTCACACACGATCTTGTATCCCAGATTTTGATTGTAAACCCAACTTTAAAGCTATTTTAAAGACTTAATAAGGCATATTTTATACGATTAAATGAAGTTTACTGTAGGGTAAAGGCATGCTTCACAGGAGATATTTTTTGTGTTTTCATGTAACTAATTTTTAGTTGTGCACTAAATAAAATGACCAAAAGGTGAAGAAAAGGTATAAAAGAAGTTAGTTCAAAAATAAAAAATGCATTTGTTGAGCTTTACATTCAATAGTGTCTTTCTTTTACAAGTGCTAAATTTTGGGTTTTTTCACTGAAATTCACACCATGTTTAGGCCTCCTTTTCGGATTTCAAAAAATGAAGTAAACTTTTCAGATATTTTTATTTGAATTCAAACAACTAAAAGGATATACTTATACCTAGTTTGAAGTTTATGAACGAACACAATTTACGAAATTCGGGAATTTTTTCAACTTAATGTTATTTTTGTCAATTTTCTCAAACTTTAGGCACGATGCGCTCTTCAGGGATATTTTTAGGAATTTTTTGATTATTTTTCCAGTGATCAGTATGCCCAGACGCAACTTTTGAGACCTGAAGCGTTTCGATATTCGAAAATTTGTCTTTTTCGACCCAGCCTAGTAGACACCTAGGAGAGGAGACGTTGGTTCCAAATAAAAGCCGTGAAACGGACTTTTGAAACACCCTGCATATAAACAATCACTTTCACAATGATTTTCATTTTTTCCATAAAAGTTTTGTTTCACTTTGTGGTTTGACTATTAATGATTTTTTAATACGTTGTTTTTAAATGGTTATTTTGGAGAAAAAAAAGTATATAGTTGGACCGTTTGTTACTTTAAATTTGCAAAAGGTGTTCAGTCTCTAAAAATTACAACAAATTTAAACAAAAAACTAAATTTCAAGAAATGTTCTTTCTGAAAAAGTACGTTTTTTGTAGAATGACCTTTCGGAAAGCCCTGCCAAACCGTAACAAAAGACAACCAAGCTTATCTTCAAAAACGAGCTCTTCAACGTTCTTAATAAATAAATGCTAAAATTGAAAAATGCATTGTTTTCTAAACTGGCTTTACTCTATTTAAGGTTTAGAGATCCTCAGTTTAATAAAAGGTTGTATTATCGTATACCCAATTAACTCATAGAAGTATTCTTAACAACGGAGAATAAGTTTCACTAATTAGAAGTGAACATTTTCTTCTGTAAAAACCTTTACACTGCTTTTTGTTTAGTACTTTCATTTCTTTTGTTAATCCTTTTAGCTCCAATTGTTATTAATAAGCTCGTTTTCGACAAGGCAAAGTTAAAAAGAACTTCTAGCGATAAGGTTTCTTTTTAGACAAATGAAAAATTTGTTATTGTTCCTTGTACTACATAAAAGACCTACCACTCTTTCCAACGAAGAATAACATTTTCTAACATTGGAATATCCGATTTTGGTGCGAGGGCATATTTATGACATTTTTGTACTTAGGTGTAGAAGGGCAATCGCAAAAAAGGGGTAATTTTTTTTCATCCTTCTCGAAATAAACGTCAAAGTTACGAAAAACGCAATTTTTCTCTAAAAATTCCATGCTTTCTGCTATATAAAACCATAACCGTTAGTTGTTAAAGCAAAAAGGGGCTCATTTTGTAGAAAATTTATTCAACTCCAATATTTATGATTGAAACTTGTTTGCAGTGGCGGATTCAGAAAAATTTCACGCAGGGGGCACAAGTCACACTTTTGTATTAATCTTTCTTGCAAGTAAAAATACAATTCAATGTTATAAGTCCCTCAGATGAGGCTTCTATTACATTTCTGTATACAGGGTATTTCAGATAAGTGTTTCATAACTTCTAGGGGGGATAGTAGACACCTAGACGAGGCAGAATCGCAGACCAAATCCCAGGGAGTTAGAATTGGAGCGACACCCCAAAAAAATTATTGAAAAATTCCATTTGTAGAAGAACTACTATTGGTAAAAATTTAATTATGGTCTCAAATTTTGTGGTTTAATAATAATTAATTTTGTGGTCAATCTATAAAATTGTCTTAAAGATCTCAAGCGTTTAATATTGATTGTATTTACGTGAAACTTAGGACTTAACCCTACAGTGCATACTGATGCCATTTGGCAACACGACATTTTTCCCCATTTCCTACTCGAACTTTCATTTCCAAACCGCAACAACATGCAATAAGTACAATAGATATAACATTTCATCATATTAGCACTTTAGACTGCCAGTAGATCACAGCAGGGGCACTATTTTGAGACATTTGTTAGTGGCTAGTGAGATGAAAGTCAAGACACAGAAAACGCCAAAATAAAAGGACCATATAAATTAAAATAAAAAAATTTTTCAGCTTGAAAAAAAAAATGTTTTGAAAAGATAAGTTGTTTTTTTATATTTTTAGATCATTTGGTTTTATTTCACTTCACAATTAATTTCACAAGAGACACAAATTAATTTCTCAAGCACAAAGTTTTTTGCAAATAAAAAGTAGAAAAAAATTAAATTAATTTTTTTAGTATTTTTTTACTAATTTATACCATAATAGAAGTCACATAAATGATTTTCAAGTGAATTTCAAAAATCATGCATTGTAGGGTTAAGGGTTGTCTCAACTATGATCTTTCAGATTATCAAATTAAAAGAAAGGATTTCGAAATAGAAAATAAGGTTTGGCAGAGTTTTCACTTTTTTTTGTGGTTTTTTAACTTTTTTCATAATAAAACAAATTTTAAAGTGAAAACTTTTAGGATAATTTAAAGATCATATTAAAACCACAAAATTTGAGACCATAATTAAATTTTTACCAATAGTAGTTCTACAAATTGAATTTTTCAATAATTTTTGGGGTTGTCGCTCCATTTTTAACTCCCTGGGATTTGGTCTAGCTTAGGACAGTGATGGCGAACCTATGGCACGCGACCGGTATTCCGGTGGCACGCGACATTCACTAAAAATGACCCAAAAAAACTTTAGTACTAAACCAGATATTTCCTACTACCTGAAAACTCCCCAAAACCAGATTCATAACACTTTTTAGCTAGCTGAAATTCAAAATAGTTTCGGGGGAGGAGTCCAGAACCTCCCACTCACCTCTTAGGTGCCGTTAGGCAGTTCAAATATTACGCAACAACATTTTCTTGGTCATTTTGGACTCCCTCCTCCCCTTTTGTCAGCAAGGTAAGCAAATCCCAACCGCCCTTATAATAATTACGTAAGGAAACTGACATTAAGCCATTAGAAAACAAAATCATGGATGCAAAAGGAGCCTGATTACTTTACGCAAAAGGGGGCATATAAGGGGGGGGCGAAGGGGCCCTGCCCCCTCCTAAATTCGGACAAGGTATACCAAAACAAGTTCAAACCCAGTTTCTTCGGGTAAAATTTTCAAATATTTTTTGGGGAGTGCCCCCAAACCCCCCTTTTCTACTTCAAAAATTTTTTATTATACTCATGAAAATTAAAATCCTACTTTAAAATGTCCGAAATTCGGACTTGGATGCACCAAAAACCTGTTCAAAACCCTGTTTTAGGATCAAATTTCCAAAAATTATCTGGGGAGGACCCCCAGACCCCCTTTACTTGGAACTTCATTATTAAAATTTTTTCTTAGATTAAATTCTAGAAAATGCAAATTCTACCAATAATGTATTAAAAATCTGCAATAAACCTATTAAAGATCAGGGGTGCATCTAGAAAGAAATTAGGGCCGAAAACGGCCCCTTCACAAAATTCCGACCATCAGAAACGGCCCCTTCACAAAATCCGATCCTCAAAAACAGCCCCTTCACAAAATTCCGGTTCCCAAAAACGGACTTTAATCGAGCTATATGCACTCGCTAAGTGTAATTTTATTTAAAAAATTATATATTTACAGAAATAGGACCTTATTTTAGAATGAAAAATTATTTTCACAAAATTCCCAAAAACGGCCCCTGGCAAAAAATCCTGGTGCACCCCTGAAGATGCATGGGAGGGACTGAGGAATAATTTTTGGCACCTCCCGAAATAAATTTCTATATACACCACAGACTTTATGGGCCACCACTCACCACTTGAGCACTTCAAGTTAGAAACTCATGTTCTAAACTATTGACCCTCGAAGGAGGATTTCATTTTCCAAGGGTTTAAAGATAATTTATTAAAAAAATAACAAGTGGCACACTTGACACCTGAAAATCATAAACCGTAAAAAATGGCACACTGATCGAAAAAGGTTCGCCATCCCTGGTCTAGGACCCCCAAATCCTTTGTGATTCTGAATCGTCTGGGTGACTACTATCCCCCCTAGAAGTTATAAAACACGTATCTGAAACACCCTGTGTGTACAAGCAGGCAATGCAGAAACCACTTGGAAGTGAACTAGATATTCGTTATCAGACCTCAATAAACATGTAAAACCGTCCAAAAAAATTACTTCTCTTCAAATTTTTTTTGACGCAAATGGCGATTGACTGTATTACTATTTGGAGCTTTTATTGAATTTTTAAAACAAACTGCACATTTTGTCATCAGAATCCTGTCTTTGAACTTTAAAACATATTTGACCTCAAAAATGTCTATCATTAAAAGAACCGAAAATAGGCCCAGGGGCGGCAATTTTGTTTTGACCGGAATCCTAAAACCCAAGTGACACTTCCGCCAGAGTGCATGGGTAGAATTTGTTTTAAAAGAATTTTATACGAGAAAGGTTGTAATAAAGCTCGAAGTATTAAATTTTTGGAAAGTTGACTGTTAAATACAGGTTTATGGGGTTTTAAGTAGTTTTAGCGGATATACGAAAAAACCGTTCAATACTAAAACCGTTCAATAAAATATAAAAAAATTAATTACATGTGTAAAGCTATGAATTTTTTTGTTTTTTGAACGGTTTTCGTCTGAACGGTTTTTGCACTGAACGGTTTTTTCGCGTCACCGTTTTTTAGCACACCTATTTCAAAATTTAGATTTTCATTTTTGGCAGGATTTGCCTTTTGATGAACTAATATGAAATAAAATAAGTAAAAAAAAGATTTTTTAAAAAACGCTTTTATTGAAGTGTTCTAAAAGGTCAAAAATAATTTATTCGGTTTGACAAATAATTTATTGGGAAATAGAAAATAACTTTTTGGTAAGTAAAAAATAACTGATTTTCTAATCACTAAAAATAAAAGCGTGGGCGCTAGTAATTTATATATATTTTTTTAATTAAAACTTTTTTATTTTTTTTTTTAAATTCATACAAATTCACCTGACGGTATGGACCCGTATAGGTAAATTCAAGTACAGTAACACTAACATCTATGCCGAACGAGGAATCGAACCCCAGACGTACGGCTTTGCAGTCAGATGCTCTAACCACTAGGCCATTACATCGGTATTTATGTGTAATTTTACATAAAAAATACCTAATAGAGAATTTAAAGTGAATCCATCCCACCCAAACCTCACAAATGAGAAATTTGTAAATTTTACCCCATGGAACATAGAATAAAGAATTTGGAATAAATAGTGAATGAAGAATTACTAGCGCCCACGCTTTTATTTTTAGTGATTAGAAAATCAGTTATTTTTTACTTACCAAAAAGTTATTTTCTATTTCCCAATAAATTATTTGTCAAACCGAATAAATTATTTTTGACCTTTTAGAACACTTCAATAAAAGCGTTTTTTAAAAAATCTTTTTTTTACTTATTTTATTTTTTACTTTTTAGTCATCGTATTTTTTAAACAAAAACTAAAAAAAATATTTATTTCAACCATATTTAATCTTATGTTCAATCTTATAATTTTAGTTTTCTACTATATGATGGGTTCGCGAGCAACAGTTCAGCGCTGGCGACGACGAAAAAAATGGTCCCGCGACTCATTCTGAGCCTATTTCCCAATTTTGTGGGAGGGGTGACACACGAGAAACAACAAAGTTAATTAAAATATATTTAATATTGCTAGGGGTATCCTTATAATTACAGAGCGGAGCGATTAAGCGCGCATCCGCTCTTTCACCGATGAAATCCATCCATATCAAAAATACGTATTCACAAGAAAAAGAAAATGCATTCGATAAAATAATAACCAATCGTAAGCCCAGACAAAAATAAAACTCAGAATTAGTGTATCAAGGAGCAAACAGTATTATCCACTCTTTTCAGTAGTCCATAAATTATAAAAGTTCTCTCTCGCTTCCTCGGGATGGGATAAATTTTCAGCGATTTCTCGCTTTTCTGGCGATTGATTTCTTTCTCGCAGTTATTATCTTAAATCGCTAATTATCTTAATTAGATGGTAGGAAATCACATTTTGAAGATTAAATATTGTAGTTATATACCTAGTATATTATCTTACAGGTTTTGGGAGCCATTGGCTTCACGGAAGTGTCTCAAATATGAATTAAAAGGATAACTAAAAACACTCGTTAATTACCTAAATTACGGAGGTTTTGACTAGTTGATGATTGAATATTGCATTGTCATCGAGTTTCCACCACGGTGCAAAGTTTCAGAACTTTATATCGTTTGGAAGTGCCTGAAATATTATGTACAAGAATCCAGAAAGAAAAAAAGTGATTAATAGTCTATAATTATCGTAATTACTGGGCAATTCTCGTTTTGACTTTTGAATATGATGAAGTTATGTCTTATAAACAGTTGTGCACGGTTTAGGGAGAATAGCCCCTTGGGAAAGGTCTCAAATTCTGTTTTTTCTGTTAATTAAAAATACTCGTTAATTAACTTAATCCTTTGGTTGTTTGACTAGATAATGGTTGGATATTGGAGTGTCATGAGGGTTCCACCGATGTGTAAAGTTTCGGGGCCCTGACATATCGGGAAGTGCCCGAAAATCGAGTTTTAAAATTCCACCCGTAAAACGCCGCCAAAAGCAAGTAGAATAAAAGCGTTTAAAAAAGTTGTGAATAATTAAGTTCCAAGTAAAAAGGGGATGTGGTGGAGGCAGGGATGTTGCACCACATTGAGCATTTTGTAGCAGTTTTTGTTGTAGCTAAATTTAAAATTTTTAGCAGTTTGTAGCAGCTAAATTCAAAATTTGTAGCAGTTTGTAGCAGCTAAATTCAAAATTTGTGGCAGTTTGTAGCGGCTAAATTTAAAATTTGTAGCAGAATCAGAATAAACCATTTTTGTAGCAGCCAATTTAATTACAAATTTAAATTACAAAAACGCCAAAAGCAGGGTTCATACAAATGTTCAGAAATCAAAATCAAGGAGTATTCCAGGAGTTTTCAAGGAGTGTTTTTTAAAAATTCAAGAATACCTTTTTACAACTTAAGAAGCTTCAAACACACTGTGCCAATTACATTCCTGAATCAGGTTTTAAAACCACTTTAAAAGTCAAAATGTAACTAAATGAAATAAAAAATAAAGGAAATTAGTAAACAGAATAATTATTTAAGAAATAATTAAATTGCAATAACGATATTGTCAAAAATTTTTAGTTAAGTAGAGCAAAAAAGTAAAAAATATAGTATTTTTGAAGGTATTTTAAAAATCTTAAATCATGTAAGAAAACACAATAATCATCAAATTAAGTTTCTATAAAGGGACCTTTCAGTAAAAATTTACAACTTAGAAAATCATCTTAAGTTGAAAATACTGACTTAAATAGAGAGAAAATAATATTATTAGACTTCTCAGACTGCTCTGACCAAAGTTAAGTTTTTTTTTCTGCACCACCATTGAAGCTAACTTTAACAGACGTTCGTAAGAAAAGCAGTAGCCCAAAAAACGGAACTGTTGCGAAAAATCACTATATTCCCGATTTTCGGAACACCAGATGACACAAGAAGAAGCCAACTTGAATCGGCACCCACGGCCGTCCACGAAAGTCGAGGGAAAAACGGAACACTCCGCAAAAAAAACCGAAACTTCCGGGAAAAATTGTTAATTTTTCCGACTTCCAAAACACCGGACTTGTGGGTTTCGGACCACGGTAAAGTTTTTTCTACATGGCCATAACGACGCAAGAAGAAGCCAACTTGAATCGGCACCCGCGGCCGTCCACGCATGTCGCGGGAAAAACGGAACACTCCGCAAAAAAAACCGAAACTTCCGGGGAAAATTGTTATTTTTCCGACTTCCAAAACACCGGACTTGTGGGTTTCGGACCACGGTAAAGTTTTTTCTACATGGCCATAACGACACAAGAAGAAGCCAACTTGAATCGGCACCCGCGGCCGTCCACGCAAGTCGCGGGAAAAACGGGAAACTCCGCAAAAAAACGAAATTTTCGCGAAAACCACGATCAATTTCGACTTTTTAACGGACTTCACGCAGCGAATTGAAACCTATTTATTTGGGGATATAAATTTATAAAAGAAATGTTATATATTTGGTTTCGATGGATGACGTCATCGGTTTTGAATTCCAAGTGGTAGAAATGTGGAAAAGATTCCATAGGATAGGCCATAGACAATTTGAGTTTTTTTCCCTAAGGACGAAGGTATTCTTCGCGTGAGAGGAGTTTGATAATTCGATTTCAGGAAAATCGTTAATTGGCGCAGTTTTGCTCTAAATACGGTTTTTGTAGCAGTTTAGCACATGAATTAGGATTTGGCGCAGCCGCAACATCCCTGTGTGGAGGTCATCCCCTAAAAACTTTTGGAAATTTAATAAAAAAAAGGCTTACCTTGATTTTGGTGTACACCTACTTCGAATTTCGGGTATATTTTTAGGTAAGATTTTGATGAATTTTTGAATAGTTTTGAGTACAAAAGGTGGGTTCTCCCCAGAAAGTTATGAAAGTTGGATTTTTCTTAGAAATTTGAGGAAACAAATATTTATGACTCTTTAAGGTGCCTGCCTACCTAAAAAACGCCGTTTTGGACCCAAAATTCAAAAAAAATGTATTACCTTATTTCAAAAAGCACATCTTTAGCTTTCCAAATCAGTTTGAATTTTGTCTTTATCTTTCCTAGAACCAAAGTTACAGAACTTTTACTTACAGCTAAATAGGCATTTTATTAAGGAAAAAATAAAGAAATTCGCGTTTTTCTTAGAATCACATTTTTGCTATTTCCCTTCTCCGCAAAACTCAAAATATTATGAATGGATTTCTATAAAAATTGGGGAAAATACTTGACATATGATTTAGGAGCCCTACTATTTTTTGGGTTGTGGGTGTAATATTTTTTATTTTATGAATAGTATAACTTTCTTAAAACTTTACTGAATTTTGGTGGGTTTTTTTACATTTTTCACGTTTGGTTCTGTAACTTTTGATATTAAATAAATTTAGACATAAAAGTAGTAGGCCTCCTAAAATATAAGTTCACGAGGATAACAAAGTTTACAAAACAAAAATATCTTCATATGAATTTGAGTTATGTTGATTTGCGGAAAGACGTTTTTTTGTGATTTTCATGCATAAATTCTTCAATATGAAAACTTTAATCAATATTTTAATTTTTTTTGTTATTCATAGTTTTTAGATGCATTTAATTGTATTAACGACAAATTAGGTCAAAATTTTAATTATTATAAAAAAAGCCTCTATAGGTAGGCAGGCACCTTAAAAGAAAAATTACATTCACTTTCTTTCCGTGATAAAAATTCCTTCCGAATGAAAAATTGCAGATAAGGCGGAAAGTTAAATAATCCATGGAAATTTTTTTTAATGTGTTTGGCTTGGCAGTCTTTGCGCTGCGCCACACTACAGCGTCTCGAAACGCCCGAAGTCGTAAATTAGATAAGGGAGAAAGCATGGAGTTCAGCCTGAGACTCCCCCCATCTTGACAGGAATGAGGGGACTAGGCTTTCTCCATGCTTTTTTATGGAGATTAATTGCAGTAGCGACAATAAGCCGCCCAGTGTGTCGCAAGGCTTTCAGTCAACTTAGGCAATGACCTTTTGAGACACCCTGTTCATTACATTTTATTTTATTACACTTTTTACTTTCACAATTACAAAAGAAAGAAAAAACACATTTGGTTGAGCTAACTTTATTGGTCATATTTGGAATAAGGAAAGGGAAAAGAAAACAAACATTTACATACACACCACTCACACATGATGAATAATTACATTAAGGACAGACCTTAAAATATCATCATAACAAAAATCTTTACAAATTATATTCACACCAACTCAGATGTCGACAGAATGAAAGTTAACAATATTATATCACAAAATATAAAATATCGGGAACAAATGTGACTATGACAAATTTTGGCCAGTCCCAACATATGTAACAATGGAATACAAAGTATCAAGACAAATGAATTCCTAACAAAAAAGGTTTTAAAATTACAGGTTTTATACAGAAAATTATTCACAACTTATACTATGATCCCAGCATTTGCCTTAAAACAAGGGTAACCTAAGTTTTTTTTAAAGAGCAAAATTCATTTCGCTTGAACATACATAATATAATATGCACAGCAAGTTTAATGTACATAGTACAAACTTTAAAACAGCTAAAAACAAGAAACAATGATGCATTAAGTGAAAGCAGCTGCCAAAAACGAGCCTAATTACAATGCATTATGAAATAGATAATAGTATAATTTTAAGATTCATAAAAAGTAATTTGAGTTACCCTTGTCTTTCAATAACAGCATTAACTCCTATTCAATCAGCATTGACATTTCTTTACAAGAGCATGACATGCTCGAAAATTTGCCGGCAACAAAGTGACATTTTGGCCGCAAAAAGGATTACCAAGGTTTGGACTGAGCAAGTCAAACACCTCAGATTTTAAAAGGCACTTCCCAGAGTACAACTTTAAAAGTTGATACATTAGTAGTTTAACTTTTTGTCACAGGATTCTAAAAAGAAAATTACTTGTTGCAGGCATGCCGAGTATCCACTCTGCCACAATGCAGACTGCAAGCACAATGCTTCCCTCGAGGGGAAGAAAACAGTCCTGGAAAAAGGGCCACAAACTCTCACGAAAGGAAAGAACCTTTAAACAGGCTTTCGCGCAGGTGGCACTGGAGTTGACTCAAAAAACTTTTTCCCAAGATGTGTGTTGCTGCTTGAATGAGGATGTCTTCCACAATATGACTGTTTGCTGGCTATGGATGAAGAAGCTTGGCAGGCTTGGAAGTTACGGAAAGAGACTGACGAATCATACTGGTGTGAAAGATGGAGCACACATGCACACTTTCACGCTCTCTCTCGCTCTTGTCAAACACTATATGCGCTTGGCTTTTTATTGTGATCTCTCATCTGATATTCATGAGGAAAATTTGCTTGTGACAGAACAGAGTCGGACTTGATCTCCATGCTGCCAGGAGGAAGCACGATCTGAAAAAGAGATTAAGTTGAGAGGGACGCATAAAAAGAAACAAAAGATAAATAAGCAAATCTAAAGTAAGTCTTATTTTTTTAATGGGTGGCATAACTCTTACCCTTCAATCATAGGGAGAAGGAAAAACAATAGCATCACACCACATAAAACAATTCTAGTCTAGGTGAACAACCCGTAAGAGGGGAAAAACTTAAGCTGACCCCCAAAACAAGAAAACTTTTAAAATATTGCAATCCACTTTCCAATTCACTACATTATTTGAATATTTTCATGGGAATGTATCATTTATAATTCAATATTATACATTGTTAAATATGCATACTTTGAGTTGTAATGTGAGATTATCATCCGAGAACAAGAACATTGAGATTATCCAGGGGTGATAATTTTGAGGAAATTCTATTTTTTGACTGATAAATTTTAATTAACGTAAATATTTTTGATAATAGGAAATGATCATGTATAGACCATGGGCCCGTGTCAAAAATTGATGGGTCATTTGAACCACCAGAAGACCTATATAGAATGATATAAGGGCATAAAATAATAAGATTCAGCACTATGCCATCACTTGTAAGCAGTCCAACTGAGTGGAGTTGAGAATTCAAAAGCACAGCTAGAGTGAGTATATTTTGGTCATGTGATCATGTACGGCATTCTTACCATCAATAGATCCATGAAAAATAATGAGAAAACGTGCAGTGCCGTACAAAGTAGTAGTCCAAGTCGGAATTTTTTTTTGATTTTCTGGCGATTTTAAGGGTAAATTTGGTCATTTATGGCATCGGTACCATACAGTTTCAATACCTCTTCTAATCCATAATTTCGCAATGCATAGATTGATATACTTAACATTAAGGAGTTTTTTTCGGAACAGACCCGAAATCCGGAAACTCCAAATTTCGGGATGATGTCGGTCCCAAGTTAGCTCGATAAAGGGTCCATTACGGTATTACTAAAATCTTCCTGACTATTTATACTTGGCAAGTAACCCCACTTGATTAACTAAACACCATTGATAATTATGGCGGCGGGATTCACGGAACTCTACTGTGAAGGATGAGGGGAATTCCCTTTCTTCCTAGAAGAGGAATAGGGGAGATAGAGGCCCGGAGATGCAACATACATGTGATAACTCTGACAATAAATTGGCAGAAAATATTTAAAAAAAATTCTATGGCACCTAAATTTCCCGAGATCTACGATTCGATACGCTAGAGTCATATTTTTCAGCTTAAATATTAACAAGTTTTCATATTAATTCGCTATTTTTTTAGATTTTACTTAAAATTTATTGCTAGGCGACACATGCCGCCAAAGTTATTAGTAAAAAATGATTGGAAAATAAGAAAGTGGAATAAATTATAGTTTTATAAATGGGCCATTCCATGAATAATGAAACCAAAGTACCAATTTTTTAAAGTTAATAAAACCTATGATGTAATGCATCATTTTAAAGCTTAAGAGTTGAATTTTTCTAAAATATCCTTTAAATATCAAAAAATAAGTTATAAATAAGAGTTTTAGGCCAAAATAGTGGAACATCACAAAATTGAAAATACTCCACATAAAGTTAGTTAAGTTTGACTAGGCTTGCTGATATTAAAAATAACCTGTAGAAATTTAATTGGGGCTAGTTTTTATCTCTGACAATTCTACTTATAGGTAAAATAATAAAATTTTAAGATATATTAATATAATAATTAAAAATTTTAAATTCATTATGTTATGTCCCTATGTTACGTCCGTAACGTGAAAACAGATAATAGTAATTTCTGCAAACTCACTGGTAATCTCAATCAAATTTTAACCATATTTTCTCTTTATAAATCATATAAACATGCTTTTAACACTATTACATGAATTTTTGATACATATTAAAAAATTTTATGACTGTTACAGACGTAACATCCGATTTTTAATTTTTCTATTAGGATACCAAAAATCCCCTATATTCCATATTTTTTTTAGCCAACATGTCTTTTTTCATATTATAAGGGTAAGGAATGTGATTTTGGACTTTTTTGTTCTAATATGGGTATTTTCAATTTTTATCTTGCTCATTTTCCCCAAATTAAGCCTTAAATGAGCAATAAAAGGAAAAGAGTATTTAAAAAAGATAACATTTAATAAAAGGCATAAGATTTTTAATGTCAAAGCATTAGAAAAGAAAAGCCTTATTGCTATTTGTCAATTATGTGAAAAAAAATGCTGTCAGTCAGCAGTTGATTAGTAAAACGTTTGAAGAAATTTCATTATAAATCAGTTTAGGCCATGGAAAAAGCTATTTCACTAAAAAAATTGATAAATATATTGAAATTGTGTTTATACATGAGACTAGAAGCAAAAAATAATCATTTTAGTTTTAAAAAATGTAAAAATAAGTAAAATAATGCAAATTACGCTACGTAATCTAAGGTTATTTTAGGGTTTTCTCAAAATCTTATTATGTGGTCTATAAAAACAATTCTTACCAAAAAAATTTTCCAATGCCTTGATAATAGTATTTTGTTTGATAAATAATTTTATATGGAACAATTAAATTATTTTATTTCATTAATAATGAGTTATAAATCAGACATGTTACGTCCGTAACAAGCGAGTGTTACGTCCGTAACAAATTAATTAGGCCATAGATTAATAAATAATTAAATTTTTGCTTCTACAACCACTTTTTTTAATTTTATTAACCTTCATAATGAATTACTGAGAAATTTTTTTAAAATTTTACCCTAAAATTCACAGGTATTTGTCAATAACTTTGAAAAGTGAAATATAGACAGTTCTGTGAGTTACGTCCGTAACACTTAGTTTTAAATTTTTTTAAAATTTTAGAACCATTGTTCAGTTGTCATAATTTAATATTTTATTAATCTACCTCTGATATGTTTAGAAAAAAAATACCATAGTTTACAATTAATTTTTTCATTATTTACAAAGCCTCAAAAGTTTCTATTTGTTACGTCCGTAACCATGGAATGGCCCAAATCGAGTTGTCGGATTTAAATTTTGCTAAGCAAATTGGCGGATTTCCGCCAATTGACGGAGGAATCACATGTATGGATGCAAGTATAAGTAGCGGACATCGGCGTTCGCAATTTAATTGGCCTATTTCAATCATAACCCAAAAAATATTCTTCTAGAAAAATAATAAATAATTTTTCAAAAATTCGGCGGACGGGATTCCGTCTTCAGTACTGAAGAGTGGCACCCCTGGTGGTGTACCAAAATTACATAGCTTATTTTTATTAATTTGCTTTTCAAGTATTTTTAAAAATTTTTAACTTACCACGAAGCAGAACTTTTTAATTTCCTTATTTCCTTAGAAGCCCATGTTGCTAGAGTTTTGGTTTTAACAGTCTTAGAACGTCTACCTTGGGCTAATAAATTACTAATAATTTCATTGTCTACGAGGTTCAGAATTTGTTGGCCAAATGCAGCACATAGATCTCTGAAAAAAAAAAGACAAATGAGTACCTTCTTACATAAAAAAAGTTTATATCATTGAATCAAGAACATCCAGTATTCACCTACCCCACAACGCCTGCACTTGCAGCTAAACATCCATCAGAATGCTCCTGGTCTTGGGCAATGTGAGTGATGAATTGCATTATGTAAGGAACATGAGGTTGAAGCACATACACTTCACCTGGAATAAAATTTGCACCTTTACACATTTACTACTACAGCATTTTTTCTCAAAATAGCACCAACTCTCAAAAATCACCATTGAAACCCATTGTTCATTAACCTACCGTAGGGTGTATTTTGATCTCCTTTCAAACCTTGAATAATACCAGTGTAAGCTTCCAAGCATCCTTCACGCAGCTCATTCACATAGTCAATCATATCATAATCATTCTAAAAAACAAGTATCCAAGTTAATACACAAATCCATAGCTCAGTGTGTTACCTTTCATATCATGTACCCACCTAAACAGAAATCCATGGGAATAATACCTCATATTCACAAGTCAAGATCTTAATGTCGTCAATATTTTTCCAAGATTAGTATGGATATAATTGTTTATTAAGGAGCTGGATTCACAAATTGGTTCACATAAGTCAGGGTTGGGCAAGACAGTAGCAAAGGCTGATAAAAACTGGAAACTCAAAAAAATTGGAAAACCATTAAGTGAACTCATAAGTAATGTATAAATTGTTCCCACTCATAGGATAACTGTGTTTGTTGTTTAAGTATTTAATAATTACATTGTTTTAATAATATTGTTAGAGGCAAAAGCCAAACATATCACTTTAATCTAGCCTTGTGCACTTTTGAATATCTTTATATTCCTCTTTTTGTTTGACGTTTGCCGAGAATGATTTTAGTGTAAATAAATAACAGAGCAAACAAAACTAAGAGTCAGCAATCATTTTATAAATCTAACACAGAAATACTAAAACACCACTATTTAAAAAATTAAATTTGATTTTTCAAATTAAAATTAGATTAACAAAGCTGTACTTTTAAATACAACGCAAAAAGTTTGTCCATTTAAATGATTTTTTAAAGTTTTCATCACAGATTATCTCATATTAATGCTATCTTATTATTTTCCTTATGCTCATTATCAAACCACGTGCCTATGTCATGGTAATTTGCATCCCAGCCTAATACTTGACACCAACTTTTTAAGCTCAGGGTGATCCACACATGAAAATAGTGAGTTAGTTTCCCAAATAAAGGGAGCAACTTGCTAAAAAATACATGTGTTTAAATCAATGTTTATATTTGCTTTGTTTTAATCGTGTTTAAAATAGGCATTTTAAACCTAACAATCCTGATATATATTACAAGCAAAGTGACAAACTGGGCATTTTTAACAATACCCGAAGTGAGGAAGCCAATGTAATTCAATGGCATTTATCAATGAGTATTATAACTTTCCTGAAATATAAAGCATTATTAACCCCTTGCCAGTGTCACCCGAGTCCTGTTCGGGTAAAACAATGAAATAAATGTCACTGTTAAGGGGTTAATAATGCTCAGATTTATCACATTGCTCTTAACATCCGACAAATTTTCTTGGTCATATAAATCAGCTTTTGCAGGAAAACATCTTTTGCCATGACTGTTTTTTATATCTGTCATTACCTTGCCTTGCCAACCTCACCCTGATAATGCACACAATCAATGCTTTAAATTTTCTTGATACAAAGGGAGAACTAAATGTACATAAGCATTCAGTAGAAAAACCTATATCAAATTTTTTAAATGAAATTAATCAGCAACATAACACACCTTTTCTGCACTTGTCTGAGATGCTTGTAAAAGAGTTGTTAATACTATATCCAAATACTTCCTAAAATTGGGACCAATTGCAAGGGCTATGTCTCCAAATACTGATAAAATCTGAGGCTTTACAGACCTATGAACTGCATGATTCTAAAAGAAAAGAAAATGTTGTAAATTATAGTAATAGTAATTAAATAATTATTAAATGTATTTAAACAGTTTAGGATTAAACAGAATTGATTGATTAGTTTACTCACTGATAGATTTTCCAACAAAAGTGTCATTATATCATCACAGTAAGGAAGGACATTTAGTGACAAAGCTCTGCAAATGTCACCTGTTAAACCAACTGCAGCACTGCATACCTATAGAAATAATTATTTATTTTTGAGCATAAATATATTATTTTAGACAAAATTTAAGTTAAAGCCGGTTACTCCTTTATTTCAGATGAAGTGTTACAAAAACAGGATTTACATAGAATATTGAATAAAGTTAAGCACTTAAAGACTTTCTACAGATATTTTAGAAAATTTAAAATTTCAAGACTTTATTAATGCTATTTACTGTCAATAGGTTATTTTCAACAACTTTCTAAGGATGTCTGAAAAAAATTAAAGTATTCTTTTAATAAATTTTATTCCCTCAAATGTAAGAATAACAATTTAAATAAATAGGAAATGAATACAAATAAATATACATAGGAATAATATTAACTCGCCTACATACTAAACTATATTATGGTGAAAAGGTTTTTTAAAAAACTATGAAGCGTCCCATGACATAAATTTGCAGTTTTATTTCTTTAGCCAGAAAGGACAAGTTTTGAACAATTAAATACTCTTTCGCGTGGTGCGCTCTTTTCTCTTTTTGCGGAAAGTTCAAAAAATTGCTGTATTTTCAGCGCGCTCAAGCGTCAAAATCATTAAGAAAATTTTCGAGGTTATCCTAAGCTTTGACCTTGATAACGATAGTACCGGCCCGACATCAATCTGAACCCCCCCGAAGAATGTCAATCGCAAGAAAAACAGGAACGCTGCAGTGCCTGGTAATAGTTTAGAAATTAGCTAATGAAAAACTATTACAGGGTTGCAACTCAAATCTTAAGGTGCCTGCCTACCTAAAAAATGCCGTTTCGGACCAAAAATTCAAGAAAAATTTTATTATCTTATTTCAAAAAACACATATTTAGCTTTCCAAATCAGTTTAAATTTTGTCTTTATCTTTCCTAGAACCAAAGTTACAGAAATTTTACTTGAAACTAAAAAGGCATTTTATTAAGGAAAAGGTAAAGAAATTCGCCTTTTTCTCAGAATCACTTTTTTGCTATTTTCCTTCTCCACAAAACTATATAACTCAAAATATTATAAGTGAATTTCTATGAAACTTGGGCACAATACTTGACATAATATTGTTTAGAAGCCCTACTACTTTTTTTGGCTGTGGGTGTAATATTTTTTATTTTATGAATAGTATAACTTCAAACTTAACTGAAATTTGGTAGGTCTTTTTTTATTTTTCAAGTTTAGTGCTATAACTTTTGATAATAAAATAATTTAGACATAAAAATAGTAAGCCTCCTAAAATATGTTTTTAAGAGGATAATAAAGTTTACAAAACAAAAATATCTTCATATAAATTTGAGTTATGATGTTTTGCGGAAAGGCTGTTTTTTGTGATTTTTATGCATAAATTCTTCAATAATATGAAAATTTAAATTAATATTTAAGTATATTTTATATTATTCATAGTTTTTAGACGCATTTAATTGTATAAATGACAAATTAGTTCAACATTTTAATTATTAAAAAAAGCCTCCATAGGTAGGCAACCACCCTTAACATGAAATTCCCTGTTCACTTCCATGATTAAAAGAGTAAAACCATGGCACATTTAAATCTTAAACGCTAAACTATAATATTCTTAATCAGGGGTGCATCCAGGATTTTTTGCCAGGGGCCGTTTTGGGGAATTTTGTGAAAAACCGAATTGAATTTTGTGAAAATAATTTTTCATTCTAAAATAAGGTCCAATTTCTGTAAATATATTATTTTTTTAATAAAATTACACTTAGCAAGTGCATTTAGCTTGATGAAAGTCCGTTTTTGAGGGTCAGAATTTTGTGAAGGGGCCGTTTTCCGCCCCAATTTCTTTCTAGATGCACCCCTGTTAATGTGGGAATTAAATTAGAAGGGGTTCTTTTCATATATAAATGCTTATTTGGAGAAAAACAATATGAAAATATTTTAGATTTTGAAGAAAACTGGAAAGAAACTGACCAAAAAATCCTAGCAATGACTTTTAATCTATACATATAAAAATCAATGTTTGTCTGTATGTATGTCCTTTATAGTTTTAAACTTTTCAAACCTACATTAACATTTAAAATATACCACGTTGATCTACTCGCTCCAGGGAAGGTTTCTGAATAAAAATTTAAAATCGAAGCGTCCGAACAACTTTTTTGGTCAATTTTATGCTTAAAAACCCATATTTCGTGCCTATCTTCATGGCAAAACCCCATTGTTGTAAATATAACAAAAGATGTAACTTTAATTGTTGTATATTGAAATTGATTGTTGTAGTTTAAAATCCATTGTTGTAGCATAAACATAAAAATGGATCCTTTATTTAACTATTTTCCCAATAGGACTGGCGAAGCCCATCTCTAACACAACAGAATAATTTTATTTTTAAAAAATGGACTGGTGAAGCCCATCTGTAACACACTAGAATAATTTTCCTTAAAAATTAACTGGCGAAACCCATTTGTAACACACCCAGGGGTGCATCTAGAAAGAAATTGGGGCCGAAAACGGCCCCTTCACAAAAATCGGACCCTCAAAAACGGCCCCTTCACAAAATTCTGACCCTCAAAAACGGCCCCTTCACAAAATTCCGATCCTCAAAAACAGGCCCTTCACGAAATTCCGATCCTCAAAAACGGACTTTAATCAAGCTATATGCACTCCCCAAGTGCAATTTTATTTAGAAAAATATATTTACAGAAATGGGACCTTATTTTAGAATGAAAAATTATTTTTCACAAAATTCCCAAAAACGGCCCCTGGCAAAAAATTCTGGATGAACCCCTGACACCAGATGATATTTATTAAAAAACTGAAACCCGGGCTAAGCCCGGGTCTAGCGCGTCAGCGCTAGTAATAGAAATAAAATTAATTATGTGCTAATTTAAAAGGAAAGTGAAAATTAAAAGGCGTTGATCCAAGAAAGTTTACATAATTATAATTATATGGTAGAAAAAAATCCATGGTGTTCTTCGTTCCCTCCGAAGTTTGCCAAAAATTGACAGCCTAACCATGGCCACAAAGTAAGAAGAAAGCAAAATTCTAGTTTGGAAATTTCCTTTTTCACAGTTTTCATAAAAAATCCTCATTTTCCCTGGTTTTAGAAGGATTTTCAGAATTCCAAAATTTTCCATTTTTCCTCTGTATTAGTGGAATTTAAAATTTCAACAATGTAAAAATGATGTATGAAACTCATAACACTATCAAAATGCAATTTTGATTACCTGATATTCAGCATGGTTCTTTAAACCCAAAGCCAAGTAAGGTGTGAAGGCATCCATATACTTCAGAAATTGCTCACCTAGAACTGAAAAAAAGTGTTTTCATCAAAACATTATTTAAACTTGCTTCACATTCAAAATGATTTTTTATATTTTAACTTCTTTCATTTTATTACACTGTTCAACAAATTTGACCTTCAAAATTTTTCCTCGATGAAAATAGTCATTTCTTATAGATTTTGGGTCGCTGAATACGAAAATCACCATTAAAACTTTCAATTGACTCAGGATTTTCGGGGAACAGCCCCTCCCCCTTTTTAAGTTTTCAACGACTTTATAACTTTAAACTCGATTTTCAGGGTCAAAAAGCATTGTTTTAGTCTTCAAATTGCCTCCCAGGTAACAAGAAATGTTCAAATTAATAAAATATGATAAATTTATAACAAATGGATATGTTTAAGGGGTAATTACCCCCCTAAAAATACAAAAAAAATAGCTGAAATTATAGAGGTTTCTATACGCCATTTTTTCCTCTTATTTTTTACGCAATTCCCGTTTGAAGGGTCCTAACCCTTCCCCAAGGACCCAAATTAGATGACAATATGCAGCAATAATTTTTACTAAAAGCGGCTGAGGTGTTAGCCTCCCAGAAGCCCCCGCGGAAGAGTTCGGAAGACTTCCAGAATCGTGCAGGCGCCCGCGAGCTCAGGAATTAATATTGATGATTTTGAAAAGATTACAAATGACGTTTTTCTTTTATTTTGGGTCTATCCTCAGTAGAAACTCTTCAGTTCTTTAAAAAATGACCGGTTTTAGGGAGTGAGGATTTCATGTTTCAAGATGTTAATAGATGCACGGCTATGGATAACAATTAGGGGGCATCCCCTTAAAAACTGAGGGTGATGGAGGAAAATGGGTGTCATATTTGAATTTAGCAAATCATTTTACACAAGAATCAGCTGAAATTCAGTTAGTGGCTTCAAATTTTTTTGTACAGCACAGTTTAACTCTATGTGGGACATTGAACCCTTCCATGGGTGCTTTGGGGGCACTCTTACCTCAACCGCTTTTAGTAAAAACCATTGCTGCATATTGCCATCAAATTTGTGTCCTTGGGGAAGGGTTAGGACCCTTCAATCGTGAATTCCGTAAAAAATAAGAGGAAAAAATAACGTATTAAAACCTGTAATTTTTTAGCTTATTTTTTGCATTTTTAAGGGGATAATTACCCCTTAAACCTATCCATTTGTTATAAATTTATCATATTTTATTAATTTGAACCTTTCTTGTCCCCGGGGGGGCAATTTGAAGATTACAACAATGCTTTTTGACCCTGAAAATCGAGTTAAAAGTTATAAAGTCGTCGAAAAACATTAAAAGGGGGAGGGGCTGTTCCCCGAAAATCCTGAGTCAATTGAGAAATTTAATGGTGATTTTCGTATTCAGCGACCCAAAATCTATAAGAAATGACTATTTTCATCAAGGAAATTTTTTCCTTGTTGAACAGTGTTATAGGGAGTTCATTTTTATTTCCTCGATTTAAAATTTATTTTATTGCATTAGTATATTATACACACAATTCTTTTGTTTAAATGCTGCTATCTATATTTAATATCAAGGTCATGAGATATACCTTCCACAAGCATGGAGACTGCCATCAAAGCATCTTCCTGCACACCTCCAGATTTGCCACTTGATGAGCTAAACATTTGTAAAAGAGCTGCCATGATAGCGTCTGATATTTTGGGAGCATCTTCTGGTGTCATCTTTCGTAATACACTCTGAAAACATTAAGTGATAGAACTGTTTTACAAATTTTTTGACCAAATTCTTAATTAAGCCATTCTATTCAAAAATTATTGATTTACTCCCTAATAAGATTTTGATAGATATATTACAGGGTTCTTCATTTTAAACATTGTTTGCAATTACATTTTTCATCACTGTGAACTTAATATGAACCAATTTTGATAGTAAATTTTAAATGGTCCTAGAGTCAAAATTTTTAAAATTAAATTTGGAAAATCAAATTTTTTAAAGTTTAAAAAGCAGGGTTGCTGATTTTTTTTAAAAAATCGGATTTATTTGATTTAAATCGGATTTTTTTGATTTAAATCAGATTTTTTTATTTAAATGAATTACTAGCTCTGAACTTCTCGAAACTGGTTAATAATTACTGATATTGTAATTTTAATGTGATCAGACTTGCCAACCTCTCAGAGTCAAAAATCCGGAGAAATTTTTATCGATGTTTAATTCTTAATACCTTGAAAGGCTTTCAGAAACCAATTTAAATAATTGAATTTCTATAACTTGAAAATTCAAGTGAATTGGGGAAATAATTCTTAACTTGCTAAATACTGTAGATAGTATGTAGAACCAATACCCTCAATTTTGAAAACTTAAATAAGAATGTTAGTTGAGTTGATTGAAGCCATTTACCAAAACTGGAGAAACAAACTTAAAAAGGGTTTGACAAATTCTGCCTGCACAAGAACCAAAAAAGAAACTAGCCAAAAGATAATAAGCTAAGATCCTAATTTCTTTCCTTTTTTTATCATAATTAGGTTTTCCGATTCCATACAGGCACGATCTTCGTATTTTGCGATGGATTGAAGTCGGGGGTTGTATCCAAAGTGTGGGCCTAGCGCAAGTGTATATGCAGCCCCCGTTGCCGATGATGGATTGGTAGCTCACCACAGAGCCCCCTTCATGGAGAACAAGTTCTTACAGAAATTGTCAATCCTTTTTGGCACAAAAAGTGTGAAATCCATTATTTGTGTTATAAAACGCAAGATAATTCGAAAAGCGGGAGAATTTCAGAAAAAATCCGGAGGGTGGGAGAAAGAGGGAAAATCGGGAGTCTCCCGTCAAAATCCGGAGAGTTGGCAAGTATGTGTGATATATTTGTTTAGCATTACTTAATATCCCAATTTTGATCTCTTTATGCATTAATTAAGGGAAGCAGTCAGCTGCCATTTCATGGTGAGATGCCCAAATCCATCCTAAAATGATGAATAAATAAACTATTGGTTACTAAAACTTTTATCCTTCTTTCTATAAATATTTTTGCCCAATTGTAAAATCAATATTAGCAATAAAAGGAATTGTAACGATGATTTCTAAAAAAATCTATGCTTCATTTTTGTGTAAAATTTTAATTAATCTTTTAATTATAATAATTCAGTTAAATTAATTTTACTAAAAGTATTATGTATTTATTTCTTAAAAATAATAATTAGTAATAAAAATGTCATCAAATGAGCAACTTATTGACAGTCATGTACCCAGAGAATAGAGCTCTATTATCTGTAGTTATGTAAAAGAAAACAATAGTTTGGAAAACATGACTAAAACTATAAAAGGAAGCTTTTTCGATAAAAATCGTTCACATGCTTGTATTTTAAAAAGTTGATGTACCAGATAAATAAAACTTTAAGATTTTAATTCTTGTTTAGTTAATACAATTATTGATTCCAAACCCTGCTACTTACCCCTTTTTGTCATAAATATTTTTGTTATTGGTAGTATATTTTGTTCTTGAAATTGCAGGCAATTTAATGTAGAGTCACCTAAACCCATTTCCCAGTTACATATCCAGCAGAATTTAAAAAAAATTGTAATGCAAATAACCTTGCAAAATGTTTTAAAGCATACAACTAATTTTTTATTTAAATTGTGTCAGTTTAACATTTTTGATTTAAATCAATGATTTTTATTAAAAAAATCAAGTGATTTAAATCAAGCAACCCTGTTAAAAAGTACTAAATCTCTTTAAAATAAACAATTTATTATTCTCCAAGACGTATCATATTCCGTATACTATTCCGGGTTCCGGAATTGTCTTAATCAGTATGTTTATGATAATTATTAACAAAATTTATTGTACATAATTGAAAAATATTTGTGTTTTCATATTCTTACTATTCTTAAGTTCTAATAATCCTTTAATATTTAGATACTCCATTTAAAGTTTCGACCATTAAAAAGGATTGCGAAAAGAAGAATTTCGTTAAACGAGCTGCGATTACTGATAGACATGCATTTATTTCTGACGGACCCTTTTTATTATTTTAATACTTGTTGATAAAAAAAATACTTCATTTTGAGCAAAGGGATTGCTGTGTAGATTATCATTTTAATGATTTGTAATTGTTTTACATAATTAATGAGAAGATTGAATTGAATTAAAAAAGTATGTTTTCTTTTCAACTGACTTTGAGAATCGAAACTACTGCGCCATCTATATGGCGCAATTTTCATTAGAACTAGAGATGGAAAATTTCCGGAAATTTTGGGTGGGCGGAAAAAAAACAGGAAAAAAACCGGTTTTTTTCCCGGAAAAATTGGAAAAGTCGGAAAAATTGACCTTTTTTTGCATAGAAAATAGTGGTTTTTGAATACATATTTATTTAGAAGCTAAATAATCATTCGTTGTATAAAAATCATTAGTCATTATATATTATAAGTTATTAAATCATTAAAAATTAATTAAAAATAATTCTTGCAAAATAAAAATATGCAGCATTTTACGAGTAATTTTAAAACAAAAAAAAATACAGTTTTTATAACTATAAAATAATATATGCAATATAAATATAAAGCATGTGATTGTAATAAATAACATTAATTTAATATTTATTTATTAAACATTAAGTACTTTTAATGGATTAATTTTGTATACAACATGATCCAATAACAAATAACAGATGTTTGCTATAATATTTACCATCAATATACATAATTGATCCTAACCTTTTTCACATAATCATTGCAATTATGTTTTCTTAGAAAGGTTGAGAAGTTTTAATTAAATTCTGCCAATTTAAAAAAAATGTTGAAGTCATTATATAAAAAAAATTAAAAAATCGTTCATTGTTTTGTTTAAATATTTTTGGAACTTATTTTTTTATTATTTAATTTTCAAGACATTAATGTGTTCATTGTTCAATAAATACTCATACACCATAAATATTTTTTAAGTAACCCCGTAAAAAGCCTCCAATAATCCCAAACTTCTGAAATCTGGCCTAAATTTTTTTAAAATTCAGATAAAGCAGAGAAACTTGAAGAAGTAGTAAGTCATTTCATATGCTTATGATAGTTAGACAATCTGATTTAATGGTTAAAATATTTTTAAAGTGCTGCATTTTATGATTAATATATGAGAATACCAAATTTATATAATATTCTTCTAATCCTAATTGGTATTATTGATATTAATTTGCATTGCATAATTATTTTTGTTTTTAGAGAGTAAAATAAATAACACTTGGATGTTAAAATAATTTATCTTGCAGCTTACTTTTTCCAAATTTGTGTTTTCATGTGAAATATTGAGTATAAAAAATATCAAACGAGAAAACATTAGAATGTGAATGCAGAAAATTTTTAAATGCATACAAACTTAAAAATTTTTAACTTTTCCAGAGTGAAATCCAACTTTTTGGGGGAATTTTTTTATATGGTTAAAACTTCATTTTTAAGTACTTTATTGTGTAAGAATATCATCTAAATAATATTTTAATTGATATCGGTTAATATATAAATTCTAAATAAAGTATTTTAAATTAACATTTCCAATTTTTCCGGAAAGAAATAAACCCTTCGGAAAAAAACTGGAAAAAAACTAGTTTTTTTCCCAAAGTTTCCGGTTTTTTTCCGGCCATTCCCATCTCTAATTAGAACTATTAGTAATTTCATTGAATCAGTTTCGTTTTAGTTTGGTATTTAAATTGGTATTTTTAATTTTAACTCTTTCAGTCCAAGGCACTCCAAATTTTTACACAATGTATGTAATTAGGTAAAATTAATTTTATTTTAAATAATTCAGAAAGACAGTAAAGAAAAATATTACATCAGCTAGTACGAAAACTCTAACAAGATGCAGTGATTATTCTTGCCAAGCATGATTTAAATTTTAATGTTACTTCAGAAGAATTTCCACAAGAGCCAAGCAAAAAAATTGCTGAGAATGGAAACTAAGTAAGTCCTTAGATATATTCGGTTTTCATTCTCACCAATTTGTTTGATCACTTAGTAAAAAATAGGTTAAAAATCAACTGAAAAATAGTTACTTTGAGTTAAAGGAAAGGTTTTTATTTCAAGAATACTTGATATATGACAAAAAACAAGTATTTTAAATGATACATGTATTGTGTATGTGTATTCTATTTATTTCAGCTTAAAATTTGGATTAATATTACCCGAATTAAATCGATTTATAACTAAATCGGATTTTAAGATGATTCGATTTAAGAAATTTATATATCGCCCAGCCCCAGTCAACACTTGTTCTGATCTCTTAAAAAATGTAAATAAAAAGCCAATCATCACTCACAAAACTTTACACTTAGCTTACCTGCAATGTAGCACATAGCAAAGACTGAAGATCATTATACTGAGCTCGGTCAGAATTATTCTGAATATGACCCTCCAAGGCAAGAACATGGTTTAATCGTTCTAAGATAATCATAGTAGTTTTTTGCACTGTCACATAACAATCTTTAGGACTATTCTTCACTAATTCCATTAGAGCTTCATATGCTGCATTTCTTAAGTTAGCTTGGCTTCCATCTTGCCTAGGAAAAATAATAGATTTTAAGTTGATGCAGTTTTTAAAACCTATCGATAATTACATTTTAATAGGGTATAATTGAAAAAGGTTTTAGGGCACAGCTTCGATAAGTCCACCAGCCACCATGTTTACACAGCTCAAATGATGACTGATAACCATAGGAGATCTAATTATATCCTAAAATAATATACTAATTATTTTTACTTAAGGATCTAATCATAATATTAGTTATTATATTATTATGATTAGTAATAGATATTCTATGGTTGTCAGTCATCATTTGAGCTGTGGGTTAACATGGCGGCTGGAGGACTTATCGAAGTCGTGCCGGTTTTAGTAAGTTAAGGACTCTAGAAATACAGTAGTAAAACCTTGTTATAGCAACCCTTTATGAGATTACATATTAAGTTGTTTTTCCAAAAGGGCATTATAACTAACGACATTAAGAGTTGCCACAAAGACCATTAAGTCATAAAACATAAACCAACCTTATCAAACCTTTTAGTGTCATCCAGTGGTGGAACAAATGCTTCAAGTAAATATGAAAGGGTGGAACAAATATATTAAAATCCTACTGAACAGGATAATGTTTGTTTCCCATTCCAAGCTTTAACCCTTTCAAACCTAACTGTTGGGAAAACTGGACATTGGGAGATATTTGGGGAGAATTTACTGGTCATTGCTTACCCATGTTTTCATTGCTTGGAGGCATTTCAACATTATGAGAATGGAGGTGCAATCAGTGTCAATATTACCCAACTTGATTGGTCAAATTAAAATTCCTTGATAATTTTGGGCTTATGGAAGCACTCAATACTTACCTCTCAGTAGTTTCTAACAGCTTTGCAACAATGTGCTCGAAATATTTAGAGAGACAATAGGTATTTGGTTCTTGTTTGTCATCTTGTGTTTCAGCAGCTTCAAAAGCTGCTTCGGCAAGACTGCTAAAAGCCTAAAAATGATACCATTATGTTATATATTAACACTGTACAATCCAGTCTAACAGGAGAAGCAAGACAAAATTAACCTACCCAACAAACATTAGAAGCTACTCGAGGTTCAGCAGCCAAACCTTTCACTAATGCTTCAAGCAGAGCTTTCAGGTAAGTTTCATTGACCGCAGCTTCCGGGTTAAGCTCACATACCCTGCCAATTGTCCATGCAACTGTATCCCTCACCACTACACTTTCATCAGACATCAACTCAATGAACATAGGCATTGCTTGTTCCACAACAGGTTTAAGGTTAGTAGGATCAGGACCTTCTAGAATACATCCTAAGAAAAGATAATTCAAATAAATATTAATAAAAGTTTCTGTAATTAAGTATATTTTTTCCTAGCAATTTTCTTTCATGACAAGCACTTTAGCCACTGAATTGCTATCACAGGACAACACCAAAGAAGGAAGACCTTTCCCCTGGGGACGGGTACTTGGCACTAATTTCGGGAAAGAACTCTTAGAAATTAAAAGTTGTGGTCAAAACAGTTTCTAATTCAAGGGTGCATTCTATATGCATTCCCTAAGTGCAATTTTATTAAGAAAAATAATATATTTACAGAAATGGGACCTTATTTTAGAATGAAAAATTATTTTTCACAAAATTCAATTCCGTTTTTCACAAAATTCCCAAAAACGGCCCCTGGCAAAAAATTCTGGATGAACCCCTGCTTTCAAAAATTGCAAGACGGAACTTAAAACTATCATATTCCCCTGGTCTAGAAAATTTTTCAAAAATTCCAGATGAGCAGATAAATAGTTCCTAAAATTTTAAGTTAAAGCTTCTGTATCCGAGTAAGAGGCTTATTCACCCACATTGGTGAACAAGAACACTCGAAACCAGTCTTACTGGAAAGGATACCCTGAGTCTGGTACTCTAGAACGTTTGGCCATCTGACACAGTGATCCAACACTTCATGTACTCCTGATGGGGTACTTAAGAAAGAATGTGGAGATTTTTTTAACGCCAGAGGTTTCGCTTGTTCGCCAGCTCTGGAGGTGCTAACAAACATGAATTTAGCTAATACTTTTTGATTAGTTGAATGGGCAGTTAATCAGAAAGTACAGAATATGGCAGTTACAGATTTTATTAAACAAAATTTTAACTTACCAAAGGCCATTACAGCAGCATCTCTGTATCGCCAATCAGGGTTTTTAATGTTTGCTTTGACAAAAGGTAACACATGGATGACTATGTCATCTTCACAGCAGGCAGACATCAACATCAGACAAACTCCGGCGGCTTTAGATGGAATCCAGTCATCTTCATCATCATGTTCTTCCTATTAACAATACCATTTATGTATTTATAGGTGTTAAGTACTGTAATCCTCCATCTCATGACTCTTAAGTTGGCGGCCAATTGGCGCCGCATACCTCGTAAATCTATCAACTAATGCCTTCATGTATGTAACTATGTATTCTTCTATGCTTGCTCCTATGCAAGACTTGCACTTTGTTATTAGCTTTTAGATGTAGCACACGCGTTTTAATCTCTCATTAAACCAAATTTTAACTTGTAGATGTATAATTTTAATGTGTAGAATTAAGATGCGTAGTCCTTTCGTTTGAAATTTGTCTTTGATTCCCTGAACCATCAAGCACCATGAAACACTAGGGGTTCATTCAGAATTTTTTGCCAGGTTTAGGAATTCTGATGAAAAATTTGTACAGGGATGTTGCACCACATTGAGCATTTTGTAGCAGCTAAATTTAAAATTTATAGTAGAATAAACCATTTTTGTAGCAAGTCGAATCAATTTTTTGCAGCAATCAAAAATCAAAATTAAAATCCATAGCAGGGTTAATAGTTCTTGTTACTAAATTATATACTGATAATTTATCCCAACTATTAACCTTTAAACTATGCATGATTAAGTTAATTAACTATTAAAAGTTGATGACTAATTACGCAAAACAAGTGTTTGAACAGCTAGAGATCTGTAAGCAAAATTGCAACTTTTTAAAGGTACCTTCGACAAATTCAAAAAAGGGGGAAAAGTACCATCACAAAATAGATTTAAAAACCTGATAAGCCATTTTATCTTAAATTAAAGGTTAAATGGTAATCCTGAACAAACTTTAATTAATTTATGATGTTTTTAAAACAAAGTAATTGTTAAAGATTATTGTTTTTAATAAAATTTTTAATTTTAATAACAAAAATGCCAAATGCAGGGTTCATACAAATTTTCAGAAATCAAAATAAAAGAGTATTCCAGGAGTTTTCAAGGAGTATTTTTAAAAAATTCAAGGAGTAACTTTTTACATAACTTAAGAAAGAAAAAATTTTTCAGGGTGGCCACCAACTGAGCTTCGTAATTTTCCCTGATAATTCCAGGTTTTAACTAAATTTTCCCTGATTGAACAATATTAATATTAATAAATTTATGATTATCTTTGAAACCCAGATATAGTCCTCTTAAAAATAGTTATAATCATAAAGTGAAATAAAGAAATGTTATAAAAATGGAAATTTTAAAATAGATAATCTTTAGATTCAACTGCAAATATTACATATTAACTAACAAACCCGATTTGTCCAGAAATACTATGAAATAATAATAGTCCTGTCCTTAAAATTCAGAGATTCATTTCGGAAAGATGAGACGATTTTCCACAAGGCTTGTTGCTTGCATCGCGATGCGGGAACTTTTCAATGTTAGCACTCCTTTTTCCACCGCACTGTCGGCAAACCTTTGCTTTTGAAAACGAAATCTGATCAGAATTCAGATCTATTTATTCATCCCCCTTTAGAAATAAAAAAAATTATATGCGATTCAACCAACGGAATGGTAACTAATTTTGTATGATGTCAGGAAAATACTAGATTTCCCTGATTTTCATCAAAATTCCCTGATTTTTCCAGAAGTTTCAAATTCCCTGATAATTCCATATTGGTGGCCACCCTGATTTTTACACAGCTTTAAACACACACTATGCCAATTATATTCCTGAATCAGATTTTAAAACCACTTTAAAAGTCAAAATGTAACTAAAATGAAATAAGAAATTAAAAGAAATTAGTTAACAGAATTATTAAATTGCAAAAACGATATTGTCAAGAATTTTTAGTTAAGTAGAGCAAAAAAGTAAGAAATAAGTATTTTTAAAGGTATTTTTAGAATCTTAAATCAGATAAAAAACACTATAATCTTCTAATTTAAATTAAGTTTCTATAAAGCGACCTTTCAGTAAAAATTTACAACTTGGAAATCCACTAAGTTGAAATTACTAAAAAAAATAGAGAAAAAATCATCTTATGACTTCTCAGGCTGCTCTGACCAAAGTAAAGTTGTTTTTTTCTGGACCACCGTTGAAGCTAACTATACATAAGCCCGTAGGAAAAAGCAGTCGCAGAAAAAATGGAACTGTCGCGGAAAATCACTATTTTCCCCATTTCGGGTACACCAGACTTGTTGGCTTCTGACCACGGTAATATTGTTTTGTTTATATCGCAAGAATGACGCAAGAAGCCAACTTGAATCAGCACCCGCGCGGCCATCCACGAAAGTCGCGGGAAGAACGGTACACTCCGCAAAAAAACCCGAAACTTCCAGCGAAAATTGCTAATTTTCCGACTTCCGGAACATCGGACATGTGGGTTTCGGACCACAGTAATGTTTTCTATATAGCCATAACGACGCAAGAAGCCATTTTGAATCAGCACCCGACCCGCGGCCATCCACGAAAGTCGCGGGAAGAACGGTACACTCCGCAAAAAAACCCGAAACTTCCAGCGAAAATTGCTAATTTTCCAACTTCTGGAACATCGGACTTGTGGGTTTCGGACCACAGTCAAGTTTTTTTCTATATCGCCATAACGACGCAAGAAGAAGCCATTTTGAATCAGCACCCGACCCGCGGCCGTCCACGAAAATCACTAGAAAAACGGAACACTCCGCAAAAACACGCACTTCCGCGAAAAATTTCGATTTTTTAACGGACTAAACGCAGCGAATTGAAACCTATTTTATAAAGGAGATAAATTTACAATAAAAAATTTTATATCTGGTTTCGATGGCTGACGTCATCGGTTTTGACTTCAAGTGGTAGAAATGTGGAAAAGATTCCATCCATAGACGATTTGAGTTTTTTTTCCCTGAGGATGAAAGTAATTCATCGCTTGAGAGGAGAGTTTGATAATTTCATTTCAGGAAAATCGTTAATTGGCGCAGTTTTGCTCAACATACGGTATTTGTAGCAGTTTAGCACATGAATTAGGATTTGGCGCAATTGGTGCAGCCGCAACATCCCTGATTTGTATATAATTTTTTTATTTTCTGAAAACGAAGGGCTTGTAGCACAGCCACAGCATTTATAACTTTTAAAATGGGCCCAAAATCTTGCAAATTCCATTCTAAAATGATCGAAACATTTAAAAAAAATTTTTAAACCAATTTCAATATTTGGAATTTTGTGAAGGTCCCTCTTCTCATTTTCTCTCTAGATAAACCGTCTAAACTCATTTCTCCTATATAAGCAATTCCCAAACTTTTCCCACAGCTTATTTTAGAGGAGAAATAGAACTCTCAGGAGCAAACTACTCTAAACATGCAATTCCTCTTGTAATATTCTTCATTTTTTTATAAAATGTGCATAGTACTGTCTGATCGCGACAAGAAAAACTTTGGTTGTTATAGAACATTGTGGAGATTGATGGGGAAAGGATTATTCCATTGAATTTTAGGGGGTGATGGTAATTCTTTTGTAGCTGAAAAAAATTGTGTCAAATCTGGCACTACCATTTAGCTTTCTACCTCTTTTGGTGTTGGATTCACAGAATTTCATGTTTTCTTATGGCAATCAGATAGTAGTTTAGTATTTTTGTTTATATAAATTTTGTTACATATTTCTGGACAATCAAGGCTCCTATATTGTTGCACCAGTCTTAAATTATTAAGAGCTAGATCAGAGGCCAACCAACCACTCTGATGAAAACAGCATAAAAATAAAACTGGTTTAAGTGTAAAGTTAAGAATTAAACCATGAAGAGCAACATGCATAGAAACTCTAGCTATCCATTGTGCACCATGTTTGAGGTTAAGGAACTTAAGACCCATAATATAAGTTAAAAATTTCTAAGAAATTCTCTTATAGACTTTGTTATAAAAATTCAAACATTATTTACCTGCTTTGTTAAAGTCTGCATTAAAATTGGAACCAAGTATTGAAGAGCACCTTTAGCATAGAACCTAGAAGTTCTGGCAGGGGGTATACCTTGCTCAGCAGCCTGTTAAACATTTAATTGTTAATAAAGAACAATACTTTTACTTTTTACTTTTGTGTGATTTCATAACTTCTTACTTCAGTAGCTTCAATATCCAAGTCAACTTCTTCATCACATACATTCGACCAAAACTCAATACCTTGCAGGGCAACCTCGTCAATATCACTTTTCATAGCTTCCATCGTGATCTAGAAGCGAGTCAACCATTGTAATACAGGTTTTTATAAAAATATGAATGTTAAAAAGATAGTAAATAGGAAAAATACATAGAATACTCACAGCAAATAGAGCAGGTCCCATATAAGCCTCCATGTACTGATAATACAGTGACATAATTTTAACTAAACACTGCAAGGCTGCTACTCTAACCTGAAGGGGGGAAAAGAATTTTAATAAAAATGGTAAAATTTTTCAGAATTAAATAACTCTGATAGTTTATAATTCAGTGTTTAAACATAATGAACAATACTTGCTTTTGTATCAGTAGATTGAGTAGCTTCACAAACAACTTGCATGATAAAATGTCTTTCAGACTCTTTTTCAAAATTAGCCTTTGTAAATTCAAGAGAATTCAACAATGCATTGGTGGCTGCTAGCTTCACATGATCACTAGGTTCATCTTTACGAATTCCATGCACAATAGCCGTCAAAATATCATTTGATTGAGACACTAAGACTTCAGGGTCCTAAAGATAGAATATACAGTTTTTTAAACTACAGATGACTAAACCATATAAAATTTTTTAATACAGGTTACCACTAATTAGACCCTTAAATAAAATAGGGATTTAATTTTTTGCTTTAAATACATTTACTATGTTCATTCAAACAAGGGGGATACTTGAGGGAGTAGCTACAGGGGTTCATCTAAGAAGAAATCGTGCGTGTTTATGGATCCTTCACTAAATTCCAATCCTAAAAAACAGATCCTTCACAAAATTGGAATCCGCAAAGACCCTGACATAAGTGCAAAGATCAAAAACGCTTAAAACTCGTTTTAAAAAATGTTATCTTTTGGGGCCATTTCATAAGAATCTATTTCTAGAATTAGCTGGATTTTTTTAGGGACCTGCCGGCTAAATGATAATTGCATCAATGGAATATAATTGAAAACCATTCCTATTCAGATTGTATGTGAGTGTAAATGAAAACATCTTTTGTTTTCTGGGCAGTAGACAAAACTTTCCCACAAATTAATGTAAACATCTTTTTTCATCAATTGTAACTTTTAATTCAAGGTCCAGTTTTGATGAAAACAGGGAAAATGGTTTGAAGTCTGTCTTCTACATTTTTTTACTTGGAAAAACATCAATATAGGACATGCCAGAATGACAATTAATAAATTATAATTTCCTTTTTTGTTTTTCAGAATGCAATATTTAAAAAATCCTCATATATAGGAAGGTTTAAAAACCTTTTATCACAGTTAAAAAATTGTATTACTTCTCTTGTACCATACTTAAAAAGTTGCACTATATTTTATAATGGATATTATTTTCACAAAATTCTCAGAACAGGACTCTGGCCAAAAAAAACTAGATGAGCCCCTGACCTAGTCTTTAGATCTTTAAACTCCATTGATGCCATGAGCAGAGCTGTTACAGAATGTCTGACTGATAATATCAGTCAACTAAGGCAAAACACCTTGTTTTCCAACATGAATTTGGTTCTCTTTTATCGATCCCTGCAGGATGAAAGGCCGAGTATGTCTTGCCCAACCTTGGAAAAAACGCAGGTCTGTGGGGAAGCAGCAAGATGCCCTACACTGCACACTGGGCTTCAGTACTTGCATTTGAAATTATGAGAGAAATTCAATTTATGAGAAGTTAAGTTGCTACTTTTTAAACCAAATAATAACTTAATCTTCACCCACTCAAGGTGGTGATAAGATCAAAAATTTAATGGGGATGTTTTATTAAGAGAAAAAAATTAACTGCTTGGGTAGGCTGGATAGATGGCAGGATCTGATAATATCTTACAAAAGTTTTCTTTACTTACTATATCTTGACAAATGTAGCCAATAGCTTCCAATGTAGCTTCTTTGGTCATCTCTGTACTGTTAGCATTAGTGACATTTTGAGTCAACAGAACAATTACATTAGGCCATTCTCCTCGAGGTAACTCAGCAACTGCTATATAAGCCACACACTGCGCAGCAGAGCTTGGTCGTATAGTTTCAGTGCCTAAGGCTGACAAGCACTAAAAGAAATAATGGTTTTTAAATATAAGTAATATCATATAATTACAAGTATAGTGCTGCCACAGGGTGGTCACAGTAGCCTCATTTCAAAATTCCCTGCTTATCTCTTGTATGATTTTCCTGAACATTTTATAAATATTGTAAATTCTAATCTTATAGAAAACAGGAGAATGACTGAAAGCGTGAGAAGGAAGGAAAATGCTTAGTCTCCAGCCTGAATCCAGAGGATTTAAAACTCTGGTATAATATAAATAAGATTTCCAGATTTAGATAACATAGGAATATTTAAATTTTGTTAACACTTGCAACAATACTAATTTCTATACACGGCACCCACACAACATTTTATTTTGTAAGAAGGAAAATGCAAATGTACTTACAAGAAAATCACCGAATTAATTTTTGAAACAAGACATATTTTCAAAATTTTCCCATCTTTAATTTCCAAAAATGCTTGGATTTCCCCCTGATAATTCCTCGTCTGTGTGGCCACTCGGTGCCAACATTGGAAAATATAAATTTGAAAGCTACAAGACTTGACTTTTTGAAATCAAGACTAAAAAAATTAATAAAAGAATCTTTATATAGAACTACAGGTTGATTGGAGATTTTACTAAATTAGGGGACATCCATAAATTACGTGAGGACAAAAAGGGGGGAGGGGTTTGGAAAAGTCTCACCAAGGGGGGAGGGGGGTCGATTAAAATCTCACATCAACTTTTTAAGTTAGAAATTATACGATTTTCTTAAGTATGAAACAGGAATAATACCCACAGATAAGATACTGGTGGCGATTTATAGGCGGAATAATGTCTTTTTCCCCAACATTATTAACAACGGAAAAGTTTTAGGTGCTGTGAAGTACAAAATGCAAACGAATAGGATAGAAAATTATTTTTAAAGGTTGTAGATAAATCTCACGTGGGGGAGGGGAACTGCAAAATCTCACCAAGGGGGGAGGGCGGACCTGGAAAAAGTTGTAACCTTCCCCCAAGCCCTGCCCTCCCTGAATATTGGACTTTGTGTATCAAAACAAATTAGAACCCTGCATTTTGGGTCAAATCACTGAATATTTTTGGGGGACCCCCTTTAGTTCTTGGTAAAAAAAATTTTTTAAAACAAGTTCATCAAAATCAAAATCCTACCTAAGAACAGTCTAAAATTCGGACGAAATGTATAAAACTAAGTTAAAACCCAATGTGTTTTACCCAGCTGATTTAAGAGCCAAGGAGGTAATTTGGGAGTCTCTCGAATAAATGGAGTTGGAATAAATACCAGTAAAGAAGAAAAATACCAAAAATATCTTAATATAGTATCTATAAACAGTGTATGTTACAGGCAATGAGATAAATCAAGGCATTTATAATGTCCACATATTTTAAGCAAAGCAATTAATACTCACTGATAAAAGTCATTGAATTTATCAAATAGCCTACATCATTTCATGAATTATTAATACTCATTTCATCACATTTCCCTTAACATATATACTAAAACAAGTTCAAAAAGTAAGTACTTAATTATACAAATTTCAACAAAAAAAGATAAGATTTAAAAACATTAGCATTTAACTTATAAAATTGCTTAACTTTTCAATGATAAAAAAATCTGGTAAAAAGTTATTTGCTGAAAAATTTTAAAACCTATAAAAGCATACATTTTGCTTAATTAAACTGCGATGCTCGGCAGGAAATTGCAGCCAACGCTCCTGGTACTTCATCCGTATTTCATTATCCTTTGAAGTGAGTGCATTCTTGAGTTGCAGACCAGCTGCCATTCTAGCCACAGCTGAGTTGTTAGCATCTTGAAGAACACTTGAAAGTGATTTCAGGAACTCAGGCTAAAGCAAAACCATTGAATTGTATTATTTAGGAAAAACAACAAAGAAACAGCTGATAACGTTAGAAAAATCAATGAGTATATATAGTTTATTGAGAAACTAGGTTTTGGTTTCCCAGTTATTAATAAACAAAAACTAGCTATACTTGACAGCAACGGTTCCTGAACCTAGTAAGTCACTACGCGGAAGGAGAAAATGGGTAAAAACAAATCCTGTTGGATTGCTAGGACGAGTTTCGGTACGCAATTCGTGATAAAAAGACACTACGTGGGTTTAATGCAATAATCTTATTTTAAAATTGATGTTCTTGCGTTTCACTTAAAATTCAGACACCGCGATGGGAACCAAGTGACGTTGTAGGGTCAACCAACATTGCTTTCTAGTATAGTTATTCCTGGGATACCAGAAATAAGTCCATAGATATTTCATCTCCATAATTATTTTCATTATAATATAGAAACAGTAGGGGAGAGCGGGGATGAATGGGACAGCTAAATTTTTAATACCTTAACTTCACGTTAAGTTTATGTTATTTCAGTCATCAGATAGTAGTGCTTAACGTATTCAAAAAATTGTGTTCATTGATATCAGCTTCCATTTTTGTATAAATAAGATACTAAATGTGTTTTTTGCCCATACCAAAAGTAACTTTTATTGTTTTACTTCTATAATTATTTATTAAAAAATAATTTAATTAAAGCTATAAACTTTACACTGTGTTAAAAAAGTACTTATATTAGCATAGTTTCCAATTTAAATGGAGAAAATCTATGGATTTTTTCCTAGTCTAATTTTAGTTTTTCAAAAATAAGTGGGTATGGGGATGAATGGGACAGTTCCATCATAACTTCATTATCCATTTCCAAAACTTTCCCATCAATAGCTTGCTATATTTAACTTATTTAAATAATTTCTGATAAATTTACTAAAATAGGATGCAAAAATTTGTTTAAACTTGTGTTTTCTGTTCCAAATTAATGTGTAAATATGCGAAGTCCTAATGAATGAATACTTGCAACTTTCATCTCAAATATGTTATGTTTAACCCATTATTCAAACAAGTTAGGTTCATATGCTCAATTTTAATGAGAAGTTCCTTCAGAATGTTAGAAAAATGTAACAGCTGGAATGGAAAGGTTTTTGAGGTTTGGTCCAGGCACATCAAAAATACTCTATTTGCAATGCTAAAAGTAAAAATCTATATAACGCAAGTAGCATTAATAGAAATAACACCAGCCTCAACCTCTGAGCTGAAAGAACAAAAGAACTTGATTCAGTTTTTGTGTTAATTTTACTCGTCATGAAGTCGAATAATGTAGGCTGTATTTTGCCCTTTATATGCCTTTTTAATTTTTTTCTTTGGAAAGTAGAAGTGTGTTGTTCCTTTTAAAAAGCTAAACGTAACACAATATTTAAACTACATATTTTATTTTATTAATTTCTGAACTTTTTTTAACTGTCCCATTCATCCCCTTTACGGAGATGAATGGGACAAAATACATGCATTGCATTCATAAAAAGTTTTCTTGAAGTTTAAATGATGGCTAATTGATTGAATACTACATGCATTAACATACTTGCCAACTTTTGAAATCTTACATCCGAAAAACTTTTTGCATAACATTACAAAACTACAACTTGAAGCTTGCTCGAAAAACATCCGCGAATTCCTATCTCAGTAAAGTTGTTTTTTCGCATTGGGAACGTAACGCTAGAAGTAGCAAACTTTACGGGTTAACGCGCGTCAAGACTCGCCAGTATGCGAGATTGGCAAGACTTTGCAAGTATGGTTTAATAATGTCTATTAGTGTAATAATATCTTTCCCACATGCCGTTCATTGGTCAGTTATAGTACAATTTATTTGATAAGTAAAAGAACACATGAAACTTAAAATCCTTACCAAATTGGATGATGCAGCATGTTCCAAATAGTTTTTAGCAGCTTCAAGCTCTTGCTTATCTTAAAAAGAAAAAGCAATTCTGTATAGCCTGTTTTTATTTTTCAGTTTTGGAGTATAACTAATTACTTACAGCACAACAGTAACTGCTATAAATATAACGTTAGTCATCTAGAAAAGGGGTCGATTCAAGAATTATTTACCTGTTTCTTATACTTATTTTATTTAGCACCTTAGTTTCATTAAAGCCTGAACAATTTCCCTAGACCTAACCAAGATATTTTTGGGGTTCAATTCCTATAACTGTCTCGCTAAATATCGCCAAGCTGTTTACTGACATAACTATATTTCATTCACTAAATTTGCAATTTAGGTAAAGCTTAAGAGAGTCATCCATCCAGTCATCGTCCATTTTTCGCCAACCCTTGGGGATTGGCCCTAATTGTTAAAATTAAGTTTAATTTTTTACATTTCTTAATTAATATGCCAACAAATTACTCAAAGTTAATGGTGTATTTAGAAGATTTTTTTAAGGTTCAATTTCATTAATTTTTGAATAGCATTCAAAAACGCTTGGCAATATTTAGTGGGAACATTAACGGAATCTAAGGGATTTAAACAATCTTAAACCTAGAAAAGGTTTAGAATACCTAACTATTTATACTGTGACCAATAGTTGCTTTAAACCTAATGTAAATATTTAGAAAAGGATTTGGCACAGCTGGGATATACGTCTGCCAGCCGCCATGTTTACCCACAGCTCAAATGATGCCACAACAATATAGATCTAATTTGAGCCAATATAGATCTAATTTGAGCGCTGTGAGTAAACATGGTGGCTGGCAGACGTATATCCCAGCTGTGCCAAGGATTTTTTGTAATCATGCTTTAAGCTAGAGAATGGATAGATTTAATAACATTAATTGTATGAATTATTTTGTATGAATGTTCATTTTACATCATGCTATCTTAAGTATATGCCTCCTAAACAATATGTCTCCAAGAGGGGATACTTTAAAAGAAAGCTTTAATTTTTTTGAAAATAGGTATAATCTAATAAGTGGATAAACCATCCCTAATCTTCTCTATCAATAGATAAACGACTAGAATGAAGTATGAGAATATGAATTTAATGATCAGGATCCCTTACTCCAAGCATGCAAAAACTTCAATCTGCATTGTTTACACTACCATAACAGATCTCTTTTGTTTACCACAATAAGAGACGTTTAACCGGAAACTTAGGTGATCAATATTATTTTAAAAATTTAAATCTCAAGAAAATTTTGAACCACGATTTTTCGTCAGTTATTCAACATGTAAGTAAGAAGACACGCTTTATCAAAAAACTGGTACGTTTAAATAAGGTGTGACGACTCAGACGCCCAACAGATAAGTAATACATAGAATTAGTACATAAAATAATTTTAAAACACATTCAACACTTAAAAATTAACTTAAAATAACTAGTAACTGGAGATGCTTAAGCGAATCAAATCTAATCTTGAAGAAAATGGAAAAAGCCATTAGATCTCGGCAATAATGAAATTATAAATACAGGTAATCATAAATAATCACAATATCAGAAAAGAATGGCTCTATAAGCACCAATATAGTTTAGGAAACCCAAAACAAGCTACAATCTGAAACAAGAACTATAAAATCCTAAATTTTTACCGCCTATTAGGCCTAACTCTAACGGAAACCACTAAGCCTATGGCTAGAGTCAATTCAGAAAATAATAATCCAGTTTACCTGGAGAAACAGTCTTTTCCAATATGCTTATAAGATCCATGTTTCAAAAAAGTTGAAAATGGTTTAAAATTAATCAATAAATACCAAGATTTACAACTCCATACACTGAATTTTAAATTCCTCCAACGTAAAGTCTACGATCGCGAAAAACGCCGGCAAAATCAGCTTATCGCTATCCACATGGCAATGGAATTGCGCACAATTGATCGCGCACCGTCAAGAAAAGAGTTTTTTGATTGGCTGTAACGAATTCGTGTGATGGGTAATGACCAATGACATAGCACTTTTTAAACTTTTTAATTTTAAGATTAAAAATATGCCTTTAAAATTTTGAAATACTGTTACAAATTTTAATATTCTGAACAAAAATTACAATCCCAAAAATTTCATATGCTAACTAAAATTCTAAATTTGAACATTTATGACGTCATGTTATTGAGCCCGTAACAGTTTTTCAGGACTTTTCTTGACATTTCTCTGACGCAGTGGTTCCCAACAGGTGGTCCGCGGACCACCGGTGGTCTGTGAGGCCTTCAGAGGTGGTCCGTGAGAAGATTTTCAAATAATTTGTCCAAAAAATGTATGTGGAAAATTTTTAAAAATAGTTTAGTTTTCCTTCTCACACATTCCAGGAAATAGGGGCCGTTCAAATATGACGTAAGCACTTTTTTGGTCATTTTTAACCCCCCTCCCCCCTTTGTCAGCAAAGATAAGCAAACCTCAAACCCCCCACCATAATTACGTAAGAAACTGCCGGACCCCCCCACCGAAATTTTGACATCCTAGTAAGTACTGTTTTTTTTTCCTTGAAAATTAGGCGACTCTTGCAAGGAGCAAAAATGGATCGAAACCATCGAAACACTACTTTTCGGGGTTACAATTTCAAAATGTTATGATGGTCCATCTCCAGAAAAAAGTGCTTACGTCAGATTTCCTAATTCTATTTTTTGTAACATTTATTTTTGGTTGAATTTTGAAATTAATTATGCAAGAAACAAGAGATTTTCGAAAATGCACCATCTTACGTAAGCATCACTCATAATCCCCCTCCCCCCTTGTCAGCAAAAATAAGCAAAGAGCAAACCCCCCTCCCCCTTGGGTGCTTACTGCTTACGTAATATTTGAACGGCCCCATAGTAAAAACCTTACAGGTACAAAAACATTGAAGTAAAAAATCATACGTCTCATAAATGAAAAATGTTATGTTCTCTTTCTCTCCTATGAATCATTTGTTCATTTCTATTATTTTGTACGGTTTTATTCAACAGTAGTTTATTACAGAGTAGAAACGGAAATGTGATGATGTGGAAAAGTATTGCATCAGATTAATTATAACTGAGAGGAGTCGGGGTGGGGCTAATAAAGAATTGAATGATCGGAATTATACTTGGTTTCGAGAAATCGTGGTGGATAAAAAAGCTTGATAAAAATGGTTAAATGTCTTTTATATAAAAGGTATATTTTTAAATAATTAGATATAAAATTAATGTAATGTTAATTTTTCTTTCAAGTTTAATAGCTTATTTGATTTTCTAATTTCTATTTAGAAACATTGTAAGGGGTCATCCATAAATTACGTGAGGTCAAAAAGGGGGGGAGGGGTTTGGAAAAATCTCACCAAGGGGGGAGGGGGGGGTCGATTAAAATCTCACGTCAACTTTTTTTAACTTAATTATAATTTAATTAGGTGCTATGAAGCACAAAAGGCAAATAATTTTTAGAAAATAATTTTTAAAAGTTGTAGGTAAATCTCACGTGGGGGGAGGGGGGCCAAGAAAAATCTCACTTAATCTCACCAAGGGAGGAGGGGGGGTCCAGATTTTGGAAAAAACACCTCACGTAATTTATGGATGTCCCCTAAGACTCGGTTTTCCTTACTTGAAAAGAGAAGTCAAAATTTTAGACCCTCCATGAGGAATGAATGCACTGAAAAAAGTTAAAATTCTGAAGATATAGTTAGGGATAGAGATGGTCCGCGGGGATTCAAATTTATGTGAAGTGGTCCTCAGACATATTTGAGTTGGGAACCACTGCTCTGACGATAAAAAAGGACCTCCTTAAATGCTGTTTTTATGGATTAAATTCCCAAAAATTTTCTGGGGGGAGCCCTCAGACCCCCTCTTGGTTTTCTTTATCTACCATAAACTTTTTAAACTAGGGTAATAAAAACAACTAGTTTTACCAAATATTTTCTATAACACAGACTTATATTTATGCAATTAATATCCAGGAAGGGGCTTGAGGGAACTTTTAAGTGACCCGGTCTTCTCGCCGGGAGCAAAAATCTAGCCGAGATCCTGACGATGGGGATGGGTATTAGAGATCCCTCCCCGGAAAAAATTTCTATGTACGCCACTGGTCTCACTTTTTGCCTTTCCTGTCCCCCGCAAGAAATGTAAAGAGAAATGAGAAATGTTCTCCCTTTCATCAAATGAGAAAATGTAAAGAAAGTCCTGAATCTTGTTCAATTTTATGAGTTAATCTTTTAAAATTTCTTTATTGGTAGGATAAACTATTCATTTATTAGTTGTTATTTCAAAATTTAAAAGCAATTGATTACCGTTTATTTGCGATCTTTGACCCTGAAACCAAATGTTCAAACATGAATAGTGGCCAAAATGGGTAAAACTGGGAGGTAAATAATTTTACGCATTTCTCTCTATATAATTACCTTAACTAATAAACACTTGTGAATATTACACGATAAATACAATCAAAGTTTATCGCGAATATTTGGACACAGCCGGCTTTTGACTCTAAACGTTTCTAAAAATGATTTAAAATCTTACTTTTACACGTCAAATTTCAATTTTTTTTCTGGGGGAGGACCCCCACACCCCCAATGGTACCACAAGGGGATCTTGTCTGGAAAAGTGCCCCCCTTGGAGCCTTGCTGCTGGATCCGCACGGTAGCACGATGGTTATAATGTTTTGATTTGGGTGCTTTTTTTCATCCAGGGGAAAATACCTCATACTGTCATTTTCAACTAATAAATAAAGGAACTTATTCAAACAAATAAATATCTGAACTTTCTACCTAAAGTCACTTTCATCGATAATTTCTCAGGACACGGCATCACATTCATGCAACTTTCAGATGGTGTAAAACTACAATTTGAAGTAAACTTGGTAAAAAAGCTAATTTGGCTTGATAGGAGTCTCGCCCTTTTATTAGAACCAAATAAACAATTTAAAGATATTTTTAACCCTTAAATTGTTAAAAAGCGCACTCAATATGCATATATAAGCGCAATATTGTGCCTTACGCTCGAAAAGGTTGGTAAAAATTTATTAGAAAAATTCTAAATTCTTAAAATTGTTTTTTATTAAATTTATAGGCGTTTGTAAAATGTTTAATAGCATATCCACACTACACACATTTCTGAAATAAAAATAAAGGTTAAAAACTCTTGTGTGTTTTGTCTTTTTTTTCGGCTGCTGTAGGACTGTAAGAGAGACTTCTGTACCCAGAGATATTTTTAACGCCTCGGAGAGCGTATTTCACACATTGGAAATCGGAAATACGCTTTTAAAAACTAACAAGGCGTATTTTCACGCTTTTGTTTTTAAAAAAGATTTGCTTAAAAAAATCCTTGGCACCCCACCGAAATAAAAAAGATACTTATTTCTACTCAAATTTGTAAATGTGCATGAATATTTCATTTATAATGTTTAATGAAAAATAAATTATTTTATTTATACTGTATAATATTTTCTACTAATACTTAACATGTGCTCTATTATGTCATCTGGGGCATGGGTACCCCAGAAATAACGAAGTCCAGTCCAGTATAGTTAAAGAGTTGAAAAAATAAAGTTTACATTGTTTCGTATCCCAAAGAATAAACCTATAGCAAACATCAATTTCATTCATGATTTTTTGTGAGAAAAAAAACCTAATCTAAAAAATTCTTTAACCTCCTATAAAAAATGTCGTAAAATCACGTGAAAATCAAGTCAATTTAAATACGTTATAAAGTCACGTGAAAATCCCGTCAATTAAAATACGTTATAAAATCACGTGAAAATCACGTCAATTTAAATACGTTAAAAAATCACGTGAAAATAACGCCCCAACATCACGTCAAAATTCACGTCACATATGACGTCAAATTCACGTCATTTATGACGTCGAAAATGACGTCTTCAAAATGGACATTTCGACCAAAAAAATGATGTCAATTTAAAGGCATTTTATGAACAAAATTTACGTCATAAATCACGTCATCTGTCTACTTGGGATAAGCTCAGGTGTGACTTCTGAAAGGACTGAAATCATTGAAGTTTCCTCAAATACATTTAAATTACACAGAATCAGAGAAAAATATATATTTTTAGATGTTTGAGAACGCAGGACTTTCTTTTCACGGCGGCAAACATGTCTGGATCTGCTACTGTTCCGAGATTAGATTTTTAAAAATAAACACTCCTCTGTGATTATATTATTAGGGCGTCCCAAAAAGAAAATTACGTGTCACGGACACACTAGGAACAAAATCATTTGTCGCATGTTTTGGGTGCATTGCATAAAGATCGTCACGCGGTCTAGCTATTTCCCTACACATTATCTTCCTAGCACTAAAGGAATCTTGTAAAAGCGGCAAGTTGTGATTGACAGTTCTGAAGATAAAAAGGCCGTTTCCTCATACCGTCTGATGGTTATGCCTCATCAAAACAACTCTCTAACTACTTTACCAGTCATTCCTATGCATATACTCTTTAAATACTACTTATACTAGTCAAAAATTTTAATGTATAAGTACTTCTCGCAAGTTCGAATGGCCTTAATTCATGATTGCTTAAACTCTTAAACATTGTTCTGGCGCTTTTTGTTTGTTTCTAGACCTTGTAAATTAAAGAATTTTAAACCAAACCTCTTAAGCACTGTAATAAGAAATTAGAGCTTTATTTATTCTTTTAAAAAAGGAATTTTTTCTATTTTTTATACTAACTAAATTTAAATGAGGGATTGAAGTCCATTTAATATCTTTTGGATACATTTCTAATATGTTCAATTTCCAATCCCTATTTTAATTGACTGAGTCTTGAATCTTCGGCTTCATATGAAGTAGCCGGCAGCTATAAAACAACGTACTCTGCATATCAATTTTTTAGGGTAACGTACAGAGTGATTTTAAAAAACCTTCGCCAACTCAAGATCCTTTAGCTACCAAACTATTCACAGAAAAGAAATTTTAGCGAAAATGAATTTCTTTAAAATTTCTACAACCAAAAAAGGCGGATTATAAAACTTATTCCACCAATGAGAAAGTTACCCCATTCTCCTCTTCATTCTCAGAACAAGAAAAGATACAACAAAATTTACTGCCCTCTGTTTGGAAAAGTATTACTGCCTGGATTACTAGAGTCAATAGAAGTGCCAGTCACATTTTCTATGAAAATCCGTGTAGCGAAACACATGGTGGGGGAACTCAAAATAATTCAATAAGAAAATTATCAATTTCCACAAAAATGTTATATTAACAGTGATCGGGTTTTCTTAGACTGATAAGATAAAAAAATCAAGCCCTCAACTATGATTGACAAGTGATGTGTAATACCTTGTCAAATGAAGGTAATGCTTTTGTAGCCTAGTATTAGGTTTGAGAGGGTTTCAGTGTGGGGCAGGACTCTCCTTTCACAGCTAATATCAATAATTAACTTTGAATCTCACAACAATACAAAAATTCAAAATGGATTTTGACCATTTCTATGAAAATGATATTAGTAAAGAAAAGGATATCCTTAAAAGGTAAGCATAATTTGTTTTTTATTTTTCAGTTTTTTTTAAATGAAAAAGAAAATTTTTTTGGAGGGAACCCCTGCGGGCAAACTGCCTCATATCCTTCTCTAAAACGAACAATACAAAATCCTAAAATATTTGGAGGGGGTTGTCTTTGTGTTTCAATTTTGATGTTATTTTATTGATGTTTTAATTTGACTTGAATGGACTATATACTCTAAAAATATCTGTAGATTTTGCAAAAAAATCCTGTCATCTATGCTGATAGTTAACCCGGGTAATTTGTGCAAGGAAATCTTGCTACAGGCTCCATAGCCATTCTACAGAGAAATAGTATTATGTAGTACAGATACCACCTGTATCGGTTTTTAGGTTTCCTATGTCAATAATGGCAAAAAAAATTTGTTGCATACGTAAAAGGTTTGTATGAATATAACAGGATTTTTACCAACACAAATTACAAGTATTTCAACGCAATTTCACTAGACCTATTTCAGATACAAAATCCTACTACTATTATAATTGTGAAATGTTTGTCTGGATGTTTGTTACTCTTTCACGCAAAAACTACTGAATGGATTTTAATGAAATTTTACTATAATGTAGCTTATACATCAGAATAACACATAGGCTATAATTTATAAAGAGAAAATCGGTCCTTCATTCTTTTTTTCCAATTTTTCTTCTTTTTTCACTTATTTTTCCGTGTTTGAAAACCTGTTTTACCAGTCATACAACGAGTTAAAAATAAAACATTGTTTCAAATGAGACAGATCACTAGACTTTTTCATTTACTAGATCTTTTATTTTAGTTTTAAACACTGGTTTTAAATTTGTTAATTTGTTCACTAGACTTACTAATTTACTAGACTTTTTATTATGGTTTCAAATTTGTTATTTTATAAAGGCACCAAGATATTAAACATTATCAGGAACATCGGGATTGTAAAAAGTGACAAGAACACCGGGATTGGAAAATTAGCGAGAACATCGGGATGGAAAAAATTACCGGGTTATAAAAATTACCGAGAACACTGGGATAGGAAATTTACCATAAAGACACCGGGAATACCGGAATATAAAAATTACCGTAAACACTGAGATAGGAAAATTACCGGGACCGCCGGGATTAGAAAAATTACCGTGACCACCGGGATAAGATTACCGGGAACACTGGGATAGGAAAGAGGTGCCTGGGATACCGGGATGATTTGTAATATTGCTAATTTACAAAATTATAAATGTATTTTAAGAAATATTTAAAAAAATAAATTTATAAACTCCCCCCCCGTGCAAGGCCGGGTATAACAGCTAGTATATTTATATTATTTGATATATTTCGATACGTTAAAATAAAGCTTTTACATAAAATAGGAGTAAATAGTTACATTTAGGAATGAATAAAAATCATTAAGGAAGAAGTTCATATTGTAATATTTTTTTTCTTTAGAATTGCCTTTATTAGAAAAACTCATATATCGAGGAATTCCCTCTTTTCCTATGGCTAGAACATTGCTATTTTATAGTGTAGTATTTCATTGCTTACCACAGATTAAAAAAACGTGTCAAAGAACATGACATAAAAAATATATAATCTCATTCACTATTCAAAATTCTACATGTGACATAGGCTTAATTTAAAGGCAACTTCCATAAATTTTGTTTTTATTTAATTCTGATTAGTGCAATGGTATTTTTTTACATTCGCTACCTTAGTTTCTCAGTTCTATAAAATTATTTTTTGCTTAATAAACAATGATATGTCTGCTATTGGACACTATTCGGCTTTATTAGCTTTCCATTAAGGGCATTAAAACTTTTAAATCAAACAAAACTTTTAATGCACCAAAATTCAAACTAATTTTTAGTAGAAAAAAAGACATTCAGATGTTTAAAAAAATTATTCAAATTTCTTAAACGGATTAGAAAAAATATAGGGGAAAACAGGGCAATTTGATACAAGGGGCGCTTTGATACGCACCTTCAGTATCTCAGAAACTATCAAGGTTATTTAGGTCGTGTTTTTACGAAAAGTTGCCTTTTTATGGCTAAGCATAGCATATGAAACCGTTAAGCTCTGTAATAAGTCTATAAATTTTAGTGAAGGAAACTAAATTTTGTTCATCAAAAATTTCCAAAAGTAAATTTCTAAGTAAATTGTAAAATCTTCCTGAAGCTATATTCTACTTTGAATACAGAGATCTGTAAATTCAAAATAAAAGTTTATCCTTGTTACCAATAGTAAATTTTAAATAAACTTTGCCAATTTTTTTTAAATAAACGTTTTTGTTCAAAAACAACAATTATGGCAAATTGATATACTTGGATGTGGGGTACTTTTATTTTGATACACTCGGTGGGGGCACATCCATAGACATAAATGTTCCCATATTTTGCGTTGGGAGATAAATACATCTCAGCAATTTTTAGAAAAAATCTGTTAAGGGTAAGTTAGATATTGAAAAGTGTATTAGTTATAAAGTGATTAGTTATTAAGGAAAAGTGTAGGATATTGATGTCAATTTTTGAATATTTGGGTTTTTTAAGATTGAAAACTGCTTGCATTGTAGCGTATGTGCTTGTGCATTTATAAAAGAAAATGCAGTCGATAAATACATGACCAAGCGATGGAATCAGGGACTCTGAAGCATCTGAGAAGTTCTTAGCTTAGCACTTTTACTGGTAACAAAGAGCTGTATTAAAAAAACAGTGAGAAACTAGTACTAGAAATGGACAAAAACTAACCAGTTAATTATTTTCAAATCCTTAATTTCTGGATGATTTTCGACAAAGGTACCTTTAAATTTTATTCAACTGAATCAGGAGCAAATATACCTGTGAAAATTAGCATCTTATTTCCTTAAATAGAGATTTGTTAAAAATTACCATTTGTCAAATTCTTTAATTATTTTTATTTCTGAATGTTAAATGGAAGGATTATTTTTTATGCTTGAAAAAAGGTGCTAAAAATATGCTTTAGATACAACTCAATAAAAGTACATTTTTTATGTTTCAAAACTTTTGTTATGAATTACTATTTTTGAAAAAATGTATCACTGTATCATTTCTATTAAACATTCAGGAATGAAAAATTCAAGCAGTTTAAGGAATGATAATTTTTAGCTAATATTTAATTAAGGGAATGACATGCATAACCCCATTAAGAGGGGTTACTTCCACATTAATTAGTTAAAGAAATTAAAGGTATCTTTTCTAAAATCATTCGGAAATTTAAAAAAAGTGACTAATTTAACTGGTTAGTTTTAGGCCCCTAATTTACTGTATTATATTTTGCAACATTTTTTTACCTATTTTTAAAACAGTTCTTGATTACTTATAATATAAATGGGCTTAAAACTTCTCAAGGCCATATTTTCGAGTGATCATCTGTTTTATCCGATTTGATCATCGATTTTTCAACTGCCTTCAGTAAAGATAATAAAAATTCCTTCATACATGGAATATTTTAATTTATCTTCATGAATATTTATCCCTTTATCTTTAAAGGTGAAATTTCCGACTCTTTATGAAAATTAAGAAATGGGGAAAGTGGAGCAATTTGATACAGAAATTCAAATCCATTCTTTTGAGTAAAAAATGACTTATTCAGATACGTTTTTTCTAAAAATATCTAAGAATGAATAAGTTTAATGAAAATTAAAATATAACGACTTTTGTAAAAATATCAATTTTGTATTTAAGTGTCCCACCGGTGGGGCAGTTGGATACATTGCTTGGGGCATTTTGATACAGTGATTAATATGTTCTAAATAGTAATTAATAACAAAAATTTTGGAAAATAATGAACGAAATAATAAAAAGAGATATCCTAAGCCCTTTTACATTACCGTTATTTGAATATAAATCACAAACTTTCCATTTACCATTCAAGGATAAAAAATATAAAATTTAAAAAATGGTAATTTTTAAGAAATAACTTTTAATACATAATCGCTGTGAGATATTTATCGCCCAACGTAAAGTATGGGAATTTTTATATGTATCAATGTGCCCCACAAGTGTATCAAAGTACCCCACCTCAAAGGGTATTAATTTGACCTATTTGTTGTTTTTGAATAAAAATTATTTGGCAAAAAATATTTAAAATTTAAGTGCACCCCCTATTGGTAACAAGGATAAACTTGTTTTTTGAATTTACATATCTCTGTATTTATAGTAGAATATACTTTCAGGAAGATTTTACATTTTACTTAGAAATTTACTTTTGGTAATTTTTGACGAAAAAAAATTAGTTTCTTTCACTAAAATTTATAGACTTATTACAGAGCTTAACGGTTTCATATGTTATGCTCAGGCATAAATAGGCAACTTTTCGTAAAAACACGACCTAAATAACCTTGATAGTTTTTAGATATTGAAAGTGTATCAATGTGCTCCTTGTATCAAATTGCCTCGTTTTACCTTATGCCAAAATTACGTTAATTTGAATCTGATCCCAATAGCTAATTTCCCCTAAATAAAGTTCACTTTAATATAAGAAGCATCCGTGCAAATTCTGACGAATTTCAAGTTTTGTTGAGATTAACATTGAACTCAATAGATATTCTTGCTCTGTCTGAAATCTGGATATTTGATCACGGAACTTCTAATTATGATCTAGAAAATTTTAAATCTAATTTTTATTACAGAAACTCTAACAAATTAGGTGGTATCGCTGTATATGTGAAGAATAATCTCAGTTTTTTAAATGACTATTGTTTCACCATGAACACTGCTGAATCTATATTGTTGCATAATAACCTTTTCGATTTTTACTATTGCATGTTTTACCCGTTCTCTAAGCTTTTGCACTACGAGTTTTACATTTGAATTGTCTCAAAGGTTAAAATCAATGAATTCCAAAAATTACTTCTTATTGGTGACTTAAACATTGACATCTTGTCAAATAATGAAGCTGTCCAGGATTACCAAAACCTACTGAGTTCCGAGGGACTTATTTTTCTGATTGAAGATATAACTTGCCCACAATGGAAATTCTGTATAGATCATATCTTACTTCGAACTACCGACATTAATTACAAATCTGCAATTTATACTTATGAACTAATAGACCACTATCCAATAACATGTAAATTAACATTTAGAGTAAATTACGATCAAATAATAAATTATCTATCTAATTTTAAGTTTCGTTCAAATCCAAATTGTAGTGCAAATTACTAAATTAATCATTTTTCAAAGGTTTTAAGAAATGTCCTTAATAACTGTACACTTTACTTTGGACAGCATAGGGGTAAGATAAATAAAAAGGGGATTGATGATGAGATTTTAAAAATGATAAAAACCAAAGAAAAACTATACAAGAAACACAAAAACGCTGTTCACGAGCAGAACTATAAAAATTTAAAAAAACTTCAAGGCAAAAATCAAAACTACAAAACATAATTACTTCCTATCAGAATTTTTAAAGTGTCATAATTCTAAGAAACAATGGGAATTTATCAATGAGATCAAAAATTCAAAGAAAAAGGATAATAAACCTTTATTTGATGACAACAAATATCTCGAAGAAGACATAAATAATTTTTTGTGAATAAAGGTTTCGTTCAGAGTAATAATAACAAAAAATATTTAATCAGTCAATTAAACTCATTTTACCTAATAGAAACAAATTATTTTGAGATGCAGAAAATATAATTTTCTTTAGACGATAAAAAAATCCTTTGGCTATGACAGAATAACATCTAAAATATTGAAAGCTGAAGCTACTTATCATATCTCTATTTTTACTAAAATTGTTAATTTACCTCTTTTAACTGGATGCTTCCCTTCGTCCCTGAAAACAGCGCTGGTTGAGTTTATTTCTGAATCACCCTGAATACAGGGTGATTCAGAAATAATCATCAATATTTTGGGGGGCGGTAGAGGGGCCCTAGACATGCATATTTCGAATAGGGATGGTGGGGCGGAGCCTTACCGCTAAAGAGCTAGGACCTAATGTAGTGCGAGCGCGCTTCAAAAGGGGGTTTTTAGAAGGCCCGTGTGACGAAACAAAACCTAATAAAATGAAAAAATCTATTGCATGAGATAAGGAAGTATCCCTACTACTTTGACCATGAATTCGATAGAATTTGAACCACTTTCTAAACCGTGGAGTGAGTTTCAAAAGTGCAATATTAATATTTTAGTCAAAAAATGGAGTTCCCTTAATGGTATTTAGAAAAATGATGATCGGGGAAGGAATTTTCAAGGATCGTAACATTGATCATTGAAACTGTTTGATCATTGAAAATTCCTTCCCCGATCATCATTTTTCTAAATACCATTAAGGGAACTCCATTGCTTGACTAAGAGATTAATATTGCACGTTTTAAAACCCACCCCGCGGTTTTGCAAGTGGTTCAATTTCTATCACATTGAGGATTTAATTAGTACGGATACTCCTGTACCTCATGCAATAATGTTTTTCATTTTATTATGTTTTGTTTCGGCACACGGGCCTTTTAAAAACGGCCTTTTAAAACGCGCTCGCACTAAATTAGGTCCTAGCTCTCTAACGGTAAGGCTGCGCCCCACCATCCATATTTTAAATATGCCTGTCTAGGGCCCCTCTACCTCCCTCCCAATTATTGATAATTATTTCTGAATCACCCTGTATATATATATTCACAGGATTATTATCCTTCACTATACTCGGCAATTCTTTTTAATTCAGTGAGATATTCTCTTTTAAACGTAGAATATAGGCATTTTAATATGCATTAACGTTCCCCATTAATATATCAAAGAACCCTACCTCAAAATGTCCCTTCATTTATCTTAGAATAAATGCTTTAATTTAAAAATTAGACAAAGTTTATTTAAAATTAGGCAAAGTAAGAATATTCCCTATTGATAGCTAGAATGAGCTCTCTTTGAGTTTTTACAAATACCTGTATTTAAAGTAGAAAAGCGTGAGGATAATTTTACATTTTACTTAAAAATTTAATTATGTTATTTTTTTTACAAAAAAAATGGTTTCCCTCATAAAAATGTATTGAATTACTGCAGAGTTTAATAGTTTAGTTTCATATATATGCAATGTTTATGCCTGTAAAAGCATCTTTAGTAAAATTCGACCAAGTAACTTCGATAGTTTTCAGATATCAAAGGTGTATCAATGCGTCCTGAGTATAAAATAGTCCTTTTTTCCCTTATTTATTTCAATGTCATATCTTTTGAAGATAATCCAGTGAAAAGCTTAAATTTAAACCAGATTAAATGATATTGCAACCTTTATAGTGACCAGCTCTACAGTGAAAAGGGTAAAAGTAAACTGAAGAAAAGTACACAAGTTCTTCTTTATTATCATGTAAATGACTGTATAGGTCTTAATTGTAATTGCCCCCCTCTTGAACAAGTATCTTCAATAAAATACCTTGGTTTAAATGTAGACTCGAACCTAAAATGGAAATCCCACGTTAATTGCCTAACAAATAAACTACGCTATATTTTACACAAACTTTACTTCATAAAAAAGATAATAAATAAGATCTTCTTGCTTCAACTTTACCACTCTTGGGTAAATTCAATAATAAGCTATGGTATTCTGGCCTGGGGTGGGGATTACTTACAAAATATAAATCCAGTAATTAAAATTCAAAATAAAATCATTAAATTTCTAAGCAGTAACAATCAGTTCCCTTTAATTGATCTTTACAAAAAACTTAACGTTTTACCAGTTCGTCACCTTTTTTTCTTTAAAACAATAGTTTATTTTACCAAGCAAGCAAACGAATCTGACCTACGAAATTTAACTTATAATTTACGTTCAAGAAACTTATATTTTGTACCTAAAGCAAAAAAAGAAATTCTTCATAAAAATTATGTTTATTTATCACCTAAGTTTTACAATATTTTACCCAATGACATAAAAACAGAAAAATCCCCTATTAAGTTTAAAAAATTACTAAAGCTTTTTATTTTTACAATAGAAAATATTGAAGAACTTTTTAAAAAAAAAGAACAAACGCTCTCTAATTTCCAATCTAGTCATTCTGAAGCTTGCCTTGCGATGCCACTGTTATCCATTTTCTATGTGTAATATCTATATGTGTAAAGTCTGTATGTATTGTATATTTGTATGTTCAATTTTTTTTTTTAAATACAACTCCTTTAGGTTGCCCTTATGGGTTTCTGACCCCTGGGCAACTCATATGTCTTCCTGTTTTTTTCGTGTATGTGTAAAAAAAAAAGTCTACGGAACAAGAAAAATATGAAGTCCTTTCTACAATTGATGGTGATGTTTAATGCACCCTAAAAAATCCACATTTTTCCGTAAACCAAGTTTTGAGAAAATCGAACAATCATCGATAACAATTTTTGCACATTCAAAAATATTTTACAGTTGAAAAAAGTTGATGGAACTTATTCCCTTTTTAAACCTTATGAAATTTCTACAGTTAGAAAAATCTTAAAAATAATTTACGTCAACAACTATAAATTATATAAAAAAATAGAAATACTAAGACAGATAAAATAAAATTTTTTATAATTCTGTCATTAAGGTAGTATCAATGGGGTTAGTGGATATTAATGGAGTAAAAAATGCACTGGGTAAAAAAAAGGTAGAAACTCTTTTAATTTAAAAACAATTACCTTATACCCGGTTCACACATAAAAAGTTAAACTAGTTTAAGTGAGCTATCTAGCTTAAGTTGAGCATAAATTACATGCTCTAATTAAGCTAGATTCGCACTTAAATTAGTTTAACTTTTTATGTGTGAACCGGGTATTAGTCTATAACAGAAATAATAAGAACAGAATGTCAAATTAATTTAAAAATTTAATAAAAAAATGGACTTCGATTTTGCAGAATTCAAGGGGTTATATCTGCCTATAGGTTATAGTTATTTAAATTCACATCTCCCCTTTTAACTCATGTGTGTAGAGAAAAGCTTGGAGATTTTTTTCTAAGCACTAAACATCAATTTGCCATTTATTAGCATTCCTCTTTGAACTGACGACTCCTCTGAAAGGCACGAAAGTTTTAATTTTTATTGCATTTTCATTAACTCTTTACAATTTTATTATTTTTATAAAGGATTCGTGAGGTTTTATGGATATCCAAGCTTTCACTTTCGAAAACAAAACTGTTTTCCTATGGAAATAGCTTGAATTCATAGATAGAGAGCTGCAGATAGCTGTCGTTTATTTTAAACTGAGATATGGGGTATGAGATAAATTTTAATCTTTTGGGTTTTCACGCACACAATACTAAGTTATCTATGATTTATTTAAATTTTAAATGTTAGAGAAGCCAAAGATACCAATGATGAATAACATGATAAGGGGCCATTCATTAATTACGTTAAGGGTCCCGAGGGGGAGGGGGTTGAAAAAATACCTACATACTCTTACATCGGGGGGTGGGGGGTCAAACCCATTCTTACGTAAGATTTTCCAAGTTAATGTAAACAAATTCCAATTATTCTAATCAAATTACTATTGAATAACCCCAGAAAAACTTAAAAATGCTGACGATCTCGGTACACTATCGAAGCTTTAATTTTTTTTAAATGAAGGTATATCAGATGTACATTTTTTTATTGGAGTAGCATTAAGTTTAGATAAAAAATAAAATTGTTTAATCCATCTTCCAGTTGTCAAAAGTCGAAACAAAACAAAAGCAAAAAGAGAGAGAAATCTTTATTAGTTTTGGTTTCAACTTTTTTGTTAATCATTTCGTGCGCTGATGGTTGCCTTGATACCATAGGTTTTCCGCGCTTTTCCTTTTCTAACATTTTATTATTTTGAAAAACGAAAAGGAATCTTACGTAATAATAGGGGTGAGGGGTTTGAAAAATCTTACGTACCCTTACATGGGAGTAGGGGGGTCAAAAATTGCCAAAATCATCCTTCCGTAGATTGACCCTTAATATAAATATTATTTTTATTAAAGGTCATGGTTATGATATTTCTCTTGCATTACTTTTTTTCTCATCAAAAGCTTAATTTGCACAAAAATTAGTTAAGTGTAAAAAACTTTGAAATTTAAGGAAAAAAATCGTAAATTTGATGAATATCCAACATTGCTGTAAATGTAAACTTTTATGTACAATGAATATGGTAGGGCTTCTAAAAATGGGTTATGTGTTATTTATTGAGACATTCAAATGTGCCCATTGACTGAGGAACATTTGAACAAAATTCCTCCATTTTTAGAATGTGATTCAAGTTGGAAATTTTTAATAAATGCATCTAAAAAGATGCTAAAACTTCAAGAAAGCTGTAAATTTATGAATAAATCAGTTTTTGTTTAGACATCCTAATAATTTAGAGAAATAGACTCCAACTTTCAAAGATGGTTGTCAGTAGTCCTTTTGAGTAAGGAAAATTTTTTTGGAAGTTGACCCAAAAAAGGGTTGTTTTAGACACCTAGTCCTATTTTTTAGGGGTGGATCCCCTGCCATCCCCCTTAATGTCATCTGAAACAGGTTATAATCTAACAAGATTATTTCAGTAAAAATTTACAATTTAGGAAATCACTAAGAAAAATTAGTTGAAAACACTGACTAAAATTGATAAAAACGCGAACTGAGAGGTATCACTGGATTATTAGGCTCCTCTGGCCATGCTTAAATTTTTCCTATAGTGTTATTACAATGTGAAAAGCTTTTTCCGTAGCTTTTTCGATGTTATCCGTAGTCCGTAGTTTAACGACGGCATCAGTAGAAACTACGGAGAATCCGTAGTAGTTGGAGTCTCTGAAATATTCAAAAAAAGTTTTTTTTGTTCAAATGTGCCCCTCTCTCCCCTACATAGGAATCATTTTTCATGTGTTAAACTCACACTTCACATTACGCACTTTTATAATGACTTGATTAACATCACTCACAATTACTCCTGCAGTCAGTTAGTTATGCGAGACACTCATTATTACCTTCTTACGTTAGTGTCTCTTTGGTACTACTTCGGAAGGGGAGACATCGGGTATCTTTCCCCCTCCTATGTTAAAAAAAACCTCGTCAAAACTCGCCACTAAGATTTCCGCTCTTCACAAATCATCAGTAAAATACCAGAAAAAAACATTTTATTTATAAAGCCAAATAAATAAAAAATAAAATTATATACGAAGATTGATATGCAAACTCACTAATTTTAATTACGATTGAAGTTAAGGAACTCAAATTTTGGAGAGCTGATATAATCTATTCACATTGTTAAATACATAAGAGATATAAAATAATGCTAATCGTTTTTAAATACCTATGAACATATAAATAAAAACCAAATCGATTGATATCTACACACAATACCTTTAATCAAGTCATTCAACGACTGATAAAGAGTTGGAAATATTTTACTCAACCATATCAGCTGGAAATGAAAGTTGGATACTTACATTTAAGCATACCATTTGTCGATATCACTCTAGTTTTGAGTGCCTCAATATTGATATATCCACATTAGGGCAAGCATTATTTTGTTTAACGAAGCTTTACAGCATGTGTGAGTATAACTAATATATGTTACTACTAAAGCTGAAAGATTGGTTATTTAAATTTTTCTAAAAAAAGAAAAGCAGATAATTTATTGTTAAATATAAACTAACTACAAAACATTAGTTTTATTGTTATAACCTTATTATAATTCATTTACTTAAATTACGATCTAAATCATTTAAAAATTAAATTAAAATAGCGAATTACTTGAAGCATTATTAAGTTATTTCACGTTATATTTTATTTCTATGAAAAATTAATTAGGGTTAAAAATTTTAAATTTACCTAGCTTTCATTTACCTAGCTGTTTCAGATTTATTTTAATCATTTTACTACTTATTTTAAAGTAATAAGTGAAAAATACCTTATTAATATGCTTAGTCTGATAGTAAATTTAACATAGGGGCTTATAAGCTCCAAACTAAAATCAAGCCATTAAATCTTACCTTCATGAAAATATATTAAATTTAATTTTTATGTCAAAATTATACCCTAAAAATTAACAAACTAGGACTTACACAAATCTATCTTATAAATTATCTTTGTTCAGATAGTAATTATAAATTCCTTTTTTTAAACTTGGTAGCCTCCTAAGAAAAATGTCACGGTATAAATAGCAACTATTGGAACAATGGCAACAGCAGCAGAACATCTATTTGTGAACCATAATAAATTTGAAGGAATAACAGTGGTCCAAAGTGATCAAGAGTTTCACGGTAGACTGAGGTAACACCCACACACATTTCTAAAATAACTGTCCAAAAATTAGTGCCTCTGAACGATTGATATTGTATAATTTCTCATTGAGAGATTGCTTTTTAAAGCTTCTTAGTTATAAACTTTTGTAACGTTCCTTAAACTCTCATCACTACTCTGTCTTTCTCGTCCATCTCAATGACAAATATACAAGACTTAAAACACTTTATTTTCAAAATCATTATATTAATATTTTTTAACTTTTAATTTACTTCAATTGTTAAAAAAAAGTTTAAAAACATTAAAAATGATAGCTACTATCTGTTAAAGATTAATTATATGGGAGGGGGAGCATTTGAACAAAAAATAAATTTTTACCAATATATTTATAAGATATTGAAACAAAAACTTATGTATTCATAAATTTACAACTTGTATGAAATTTTGATGATCTTAATTGAATTAGCATTATCAATAATTTCTATCATAAAAATCATCATTCTACAAATTGAGAAATTCAGTTGAAAGAGCCCCAGTGGAGAGGCACATTTGAACACGCTTGTAGCGCATTTTTGAACCCTGCATAAGACCCAACAAACTCATTGTACACATTTAAGTTTATATTTACCGCAATCAATTGAAAGGAATATTAGTATCATTTTTTTTCATAAATTTCCGTTTTTTACACCTGGAAAATTTTAACGAATCTAAAGTGCACATTAAACTTTTTGTAAGGAAAATAAATACTCAAAGCGAAAATAATAAAGAATTATTTATTACCCATTTATAAAAATCAATGATAATAAGTTTCAAAAAATTATTTTTGTCCAGTTTTCAAGGAAAGTGAGCTAGTTAAGTTAGCAACTCAATATGACCATTTCCTGAAATTTATGGTTTGGATATTTTTAATAGGATATCATGGTAAATAGATAGAGGATGTTTGTAAATTATTTTTCTTCCAGTCTTTTCTACTTGGTCCTAATCACACTTTTAAAATCTTCACCTCTATAGAGATATTCATTTCTTAACAGATCTTAAATGCGCTCCCCCTCTCCCCTACGCTATCTCTAGGAACGTGTGTTTTCATTAATCATACGAACATCATAACAGTAGTTTCAGAACATACTAAGGAGATTTCTTCAAATTTTAACTATTTCCCAGTGTGGTCACGACAACCACGGAACGAGCCTGGGACCCAGAGGATGCAGCGGTCGAAGGATTGGACGATGGAGCAGCAGCTCAGAGCTCAGGTTTCACGCGGACAGTCAAGCTGTTCAAAATCATCACCTACCTGGTCACCTTCTGCCTGGTGCTGGTGGCAGGGGTGGTCTCGAAAGCCACCCTCCTGCTCATGACATCCCTCTTCAATTCGGAAAGGAAATTGCCACTGTGCGATAAAGTAACAGGTGGGAGTTTCTTTTTTATGCTTTAACCTCTTATCTCAAATGTATTAGCCAGCTGAAATGAAATCCCCGAATCTTTTTAGTATTGACGATCTACTAAAGCAATTACCTACCCCAATGCCAATGCATCTAAATAAAATAAAAGTGGTGAACTTGATTTCTGAAATTATATTAAATCATCAAACGGTAGAATTTGAAAATACGGCGAGCTTTTATACCTCGAAAAAATGTTTTCCCCTGGGAATACTAATTACTTAACTTCCTACTAATTAATTTTACATTTGGAGTAACCTTGTTATTAAGAAAGAGTCGATATCTTAAATTTTTTGGGGGTTAATTTGATTTCGAGATATCGAGGTTATATTGTATTATGTCAAATAATATATCATATATCCAAATAGGTACATACATTTTTTGTAAATCTTATAGTAGTTTAAATTAACATTTAATTTGTTCTCACTAACACCACTATCATTCTTTACTTTAAAAACGTGCAAGTCCTTTTTTTTCAAAACGTAGATCTGCAATGTGCTTTGTAAATATACCACGATATACTGTAGTTATACATTTTGAAAAGATCCTTAACAACCTGAATAGGTTCTTCAGCTTAAACTTGGTACTACATTTATCACAATGAATATTGGATTTAGAATATGTGACACAAATGAGTGAAACTTTAGGCTTGTGAAGTTGAGGAGATGGCAGTTATTATTAGATCTTTGTGTAAAGTGAAAAAAAAGGATAGTGATGACAAATTTTATTTTACAGAACTAGAAAATGACAGTACATACTTTATTAAATTATCAGTAGAAGAAAGGTGGAGCTGGGTGTGGTGTATTCTATTTGCCCTATTTATTCCTGAAGTGCTAACTTTACTTCGCTGCGGCCGGCTGTGCATTTTCAAAAAATGGGAATGGCCAAAAATTTCAAGTTTTTTTACGGTACGTATTATCTTACTTTAATATTGCTGCATTGTGCAAACATTTGAGCATTGATACTGCTATTTTTCTATGGGAAAAACACAAAATAACAAGTTATCTACAATCTAAGGATTTTTGGTACCTCTGATTTTTTTCTCCTTGATTAAACTTCTTTTCTTATTTTTATCCTAACCAGCTTGCCCCAAAAACTACTTTTTAATTTATCGTGAAGTCCACTACCTTTAGAACATACTGTTGACACCCTCCCAAAAACGCCAATCTGCTTTTTATTTTGGCTCCCTATCGGAAAAATTTTTCTGGTGTTCCATAAACCAGTATCAAATTATACTGGATCCAGTATAAATGATACTGTGGAACCAGTATAAATGATACTGGATCCAGTATAATTCATACTGGTTTATGGAACACCAGAAACATTTTTTCCAATAGGGATATTTTGAGCCCAGTGCATTTTATAATGATTGAGTAATGCTGGCCGGGGAGGGAAGCCAAGAATAAAAATTTTCCAAAAGATTTGTTTTAAACTAAGCAATCATTTCTAAATTTTGCCTATTATCAAACTTTGAATGTGTTTTTTCTCAAAAGTAGGAAAAAGCAGATTGACATTTTTGTTGCGGTGTTATCGACATTATGCACTGTGTAGGAATGAAATTTTTGTCTGAAAGGAAGAAAATTACATCCACAACTTTGAATTGCCGTTAAAAATAATATTTTCAGGTACTTTTGATGGAATCATTGCATGTCGTTGGAGTAATCCTGCTAATATTCACAGTCTTCCCCAATCTGCACGTCTTCGATGCTCTCTGCTTGACCAACGCAGTGTGCACAGTCCCTTCCCTACTAAACGTCTACTCCTACTGGAACTCGAAAAACACCTTAGGTCCCCTAGCTACCAACTTCCTCCACATCGCAGCCCTCTTCGGGCAACTCAGCATTCTCATCTGGTTCACGCTCAACGCCAAGCACGACGACTTCGCGGTCTACGTCCGAGGCATGGTTGGCGTCATCCTCGCGTCCTTCGCCTGGTGGGAGAATTACATCAACGTCAACTCACCAAACAGCCTCCTCCTTCTAAGGAAGAACATAGAGAGGAGCAGAGCTTTCATATACGTGTTCGTCTCACTGTGGAAGGTGGCTCTCGCATTCGCCCTTACTCTCGCCGTGTTCTATCTCCAAGGCGACGACATCAACGGTTTTCTGGACTTGCCCGCGAACTTCCTGAAGCACACGGTCTTCGTAATACAACCTGGCGTCGACAATCAGACTCTCATCGACGGCAACATTACCCTCAATCTGGATGTAGTGTCTGTGGACAGTATTCTGGTGGCGATGGAGAGACACAGCGTTTACCTTCCGCTGACAGTGTGCGCCGTCCACATAGCCGCGTCGTACCTGTGTTACTCGACGGGAAAGTTCGCGTGCAAGATCTGCATTCAAGGATTCAGCTATGCCTTCCCTGTGTTCCTCATTGTTCCAGTGACCATGGCGCTGCTAAGTGAGGCTTGTGATGTGCAGAGTGAGGACCCCTGCTTTCTGACGGATGTGTTGCCTTACGTGTTTTGGAAGTGTCCTCCAGATAACGTTTCTCACTTCTTCAAGAAGGAATTGGGGTTGATGTGGGTACTGTGGATATTGTCACAGTGGTGGATCACCTTTCATTTGTGGCAGCCTAAATGCGAGAGGATGGCTTCTACAAACAAGTAAGAAAACTTTTATATCTATCGTTATTTCACAAACTAATAAATCAAGTAAAATCCCCAGCTGCACAATAGTAACAGCTTTTACTTTATTCCTATCAAGCCTTATACTCTATTCATTTAGGATTGGCTCTTGAGAAATAGTGCTTTCCCCCACGCTAGAAGCGTAACCATAGTTACGCTCTTCGAACAGCCAATAGTAAGCCTTGCTTCTTCGTCACTTTGACGAGGATAGTTGCTATGGTTACCAATCGTTGGTGGGGGAAGGAAATATTTTCAAGCGCCAGTTCAAAATGAACAGAGTATAGTTTTTTTTTCGATTTTTAATTCAACCTTAGGGTTGTTCAAAACTGTGAATGGTATCCTTTTTTTAACGTAATATTTCTTTATATACTCTGCCTTTTTCTTCTTTCTTATAGACCAAAATTTTGTACTTTTGTATTCAGAAATACCGTTTGAAGCAAAACGTTTTTGTGAAACAGCAAAAGTTTGAAGCGAACAACAAACGTTTTGAAAAACGAAGATCTTTTAAATACAATCAATAAGTCATTGTATAAATTGATGAAAACTTCCATGACCTGAAGAGTAATTTATTAAATCTTCCGGGATAAATGGCCATGTTTGATGAATGGAATTCCCAAACGTTTCGCTCTCTGCTTCATTGCTCATTCTTTTTCAATTTTTATCAGTTGATTTTTTGCCACTGAGGATGCTCTCCGAAGCAGAGAGCGAAACGTTTGGGAATTCCATTCATCAAACATGGCCATTTATCCCGGAAGATTTAATAAAATAAGTCATTGATTTATCAATTACTCAACCAAAAAGTTTTAACATGCAACAGAGTATTTCAACATATCTTCCCAGACTCTGCGCATTTAGATTCCTTGCGTCGAGTACAAATAATCATATCTCTATACGATGCATTTTTTCCAAAAAATGAGAAGTCATATCCAATAAAAACTCTATTATTCCCTTCCACAGAGCAAACACATCAGCAATAAATATTTTAAAATCTATGTCGGTGACGGTGAACATATACAAATAGCACCATGTTATTATTTATTAACACATTTTCCGGGATTATGTAGATCACGGCTTTAGGACATAAATTAAATCCATACGTTTCACCTTCAGCTTCAGAAAGCATCCATAGTAGGGGAAAAAATCAACAACTACTTATAAATGAGCATTTCAGAATGAAAATAGCATAAGTCGAAAAGTAAAAATGAGAAAAGCAAGGATTTGGAATTCTTTTAAGATCCTTTACCTGTTGTAGTAGTCACCTAAGTCGAAAGCTCAATGATTTGATTGACCCGAAAAGCTGCCTAAAAAATGACTTCCCCATAGGAACAACACAATCGCCGTTTGAGAAACCTTCAATTACACAAAATTACGTTCAGTAGATTTATGCCACTTTCATACCAAGCAGATCAAATATAGACCAAATTAAACAATAGCAATCAAATAATGCGTGAAGTGAAATTAAAAGTTGTTCTTAACGTTTTTTCCTATTGTATCATGTGTCCTATTTTTTTGTATGGTTATAATGCCCTAAAGTTCCACGGCCTACACGATCTTGGAAATTGTATTAATAAAATAGTAACTGTTCAGTTCAAGCGATGGAATTTTTTATGATTTTAACTATGTTATTGTTTTCCAAAACCTCCTTTTGGATCAAACTTGATTTAACGTCTTGCATTTTTCTGCCACAATTTTCTTGAAAACTATTGGTCCTATAGGTATAGTTCTTCGGACGTTTTTTATGAAATTAACACAGAGAATGCGGCTGTGGAGATTATGGGATGACTTAAAACATCCAAGTACGTAATTACTCTGAAGCTTCTTTGAAACTTAATTTATCTTTAATAGAAACCGCAAATGATTTTTAGTTAATAAATTTGAAAAGAAATAAAAATCCCAGAAATAAAAAAAACACAGGAAAAGAAATATAATAAAACTTAGTATTTTGATTCCGTAAAGTCTTTTACACAAATAAGAAATACAGATTTTATAAACTAGAAAACCGCAGAAACAGGATTCGTAAACCCAATAGAAATATTGATGTTCACTCTCTATCAGATTGGTACTACTTCAAAATTCTTCTCTTTAGATTGTTCGTGAACCCTCTCTACAGTACGGCTCTTATCGATCAGTCTTTGTCTCTAAATAGAAGAAAGGATGAAAAGGTATGAAGGTATACATTACATATAATAGAACGTAACTTAGATTACATGGATGTTCGTAAAGGAATATTTAATGTATTGAACGTATAATACGTGTGTCAAAAGTTAAAAATTACTTTCTTTTTTAGTAAAGTTACCACACGATTCTTAAAAATATAATGAATATTATATTCAACTCATAATTATGTTTAGATCTGGGTCTCAAAAATACTTGCCCGGTCACTTTGACGAAAATTTCTTTTTTTTAACTTTTACCGTTATAGATGCCTTAAAGGAGCTACTGTTATTATTTATGCGTAATTATTATTTTTGTTACGGGAAATATGATAAAGCCGGGCAGTTTTGATAATGCCCTGGTATTTCAGGCTGGACACTATTAACCCTTTCATTCCTTAGCCGTTCAATATAAGCATTGAATCTTATGAAAAATTTGGGGTGGCTAGAACTGAAAGGGTTAATAAAAACCGGTTTATTACTTTGCCCATAACACATATACTAGATTTAGGTATTCCTTATTCTTATAATTATCATCTATTTTCCTTAATTCCTCAACGAACAACGTTTTAATAAAAACAATGCGAATAATGCCCGATGATGTTGCAAGGTATCGTTTTTCAAACTGTTTGCATCCAACCCCTACTTTTATTCAGAAAAATTCTGCTCCCTTTGTCTTCTATATTAAAAACACACGAATGTAACAATATGAAGTTTTAGTTAAAAAAGTTTCCCACTTTCAATTGCTTTAAAAAATATATACAAAATACACTTAGTTATAAGTATTAAGATTGAAGATATCCTTTTTTCCAGCCTAAAGAAAAATTAGATAAATACAGGACTAACCCAGAAGCAAATAAAAAAACTGTTCCACAAATATTCGCGTGTGCTACTATGTGGCATGAAACACAAGACGAGATGGAACAGCTCCTTAAATCCATTATGAGGTAAAGTACTTTAAGTGTTAATCCTGAGGTAAGTGTTTTTTATCTTCAACATATAAGTTTAATAACAAGAAACATATTTAAATGAACTAATCCATTATGGGGTAAAGTATTTTTGTTTTTTTATCTTAAACATATAAGTTTAATAACAAGAAACATATTTAAATGAACTAATCCATTATGAGGTAAAGTATTTTTTTTATCTTAAACATATAAGTTTAATAACAAGAAACATATTTAAATGAACTAATCCATTATGAGGTAAAGTATTTTTTTATCTTAAACATATAAGTTTAATAACAAGAAACATATTTAAATGAACTAATCCATTATGAGGTAAAGTATTTTTTTTATCTTAAACATATAAGTTTAATAACAAGAAACAAATTTAAATGAACTATCCAGATCTAGAAATAAAATTCCAGTGCTGATTAACATATTTATAAAAACTGTGTTAAGTTTTTAATAAACTCAACACGTTTTTATAAATAAATTAAAATATGTTAAGTAGACAACATAGTTTTAATAAATACTTTAAAACATGATAAATGGCGCTGGAATTTAGTTTCTACCCCCATCCGATCCGATTGCCCACATTAACCCGTTTTTCATTGTTTATAACAACTTTTTTCTGCGCTCTAGCCCCTCAGTAGTTTTCTACATCAGTTTTCTAATGATTTTTTAGGATGGATGCTGACCAGTGTACTAAAAGAGCAATTAGGAACACTTTGTATGTCCAGAATCCAGATTATTATGAAATGGAAGGTACCAGTATAGATATTTTTTCCTATTGGACTTGCACCTTAAAAAACACAGGAATAAATTAATCTTAAATGTTTAGATATTCTGATTTTTGCTTACTTTACATGAAACTAGCGCTAACCAATGTGTGGTTTGAATGTGAATGTGAAAAGCTAATTTTACTTAGTATTTAAATTATTGAGAACATTTGGTTTAGTTTAATGTGCATTTCCAGCTCATATATTCTTTGATGATGCTTTTGTTGTAAATGCTGATGGGAAAATGACAATTAACAGTTTTGTGAAGGAATTCATCGAAGCTGTTAACATAGCTGCAAGGTAAGAACTGTTTATAGGGGAAGGTATTGTACCTCGGACCTATTTTTAAATTTTACCCTGTAATTTTTCAATAATTGAAAATTAACTGTGATGAAACAACTTTCCCACGATACTTTAACTTCCCTTAAATCCAAGGTACAATACTTGATCATTTACAGAAAAATATCTGATCACTATGCTCAGTTTAACCCCCAGCCCTATTTTAAGCTCATGAAACAATACACTTTAATATACAGGGTGATTCAGAAATAATCATCAATAATTGGGGGGAGGTAGAGGGGCCCTAGACAAGCATATTTCGAATAGGGATGGTAGGGCGCAGCCTTACCGTTAAGGAGCTAGGACCAAATGTAGTGCGAGCGCGTTTCAAAAGGCCGTTTTTAGAAGGCCCGTGTGACGAAACAAAACGTAATAAAATGAAAAACATTATTGCATGAGGTAAGGAAGTATACTTACTACTTACACCATGAATTCGATAGAATTTAAACCACTTTCTAAACCGTGGAGTGAGTTTCAAAAGTGCAATATTAATCTTTTAGTCAAAGAATGGAGTTCCCTTAATGGTATTTAGAAAAATGATGATCGGAGAAGGAATTTTCAATAAACGAAACATTGACAATTGATACTTTTGATCATTGAAAATCCCTTCCCCGATCAGCAATTTTCTAAATACCATTAAGGGAACTCCATTGTTTGATTAAGAGATTAATATTGCACGTTTTAAAACTCACCCCACGGTTTAGCAAGTGGTCCAATTTCTATCACATTGAGGATTTAAGTAATACGGATACTCTTGTAACTAATGCAATAATGTTTTTCATTTTATTATGTTTTGTTTCGTCACACGGGCCTTCTAAAAACGGCCGTTTGAAACGCGCTCGCACTACATTAGGTCCTAGCTCTTTAACGGTAAGGCTGTGCCCCACCATCCCTGTTCGAAATATGCTTGTCTAGGGCCCCTCTACCTCCCCCCCAATTATTGATGATTATTTCCGAATCACCCTGTATAAAGTTCACTGCAAAAAAAAAGAATCTGTATCTTTAAACTACAAATTGTTTACTTAAAAGAATTAGCTATACTATACAGATATGATTCTTGACCCTAGGACTTCACTACTCGGAAGGAAAAACTGAGTTAACAGAAAGCCTGTTTGGTTGCTAAATCGAGATAAAAAGACGCTACTGTAAAACATGGGTTTCAAACAAACTAATCATATTTTTAAATTACCAGGGTCAGGTAACGTTGCAGTCTAGTATAGACTGAGAGCTCCGGTTGTAAGGTTGCTTACTATACATGTGTAGAACTTAAACCAAAACAGTGTAAGACCGAGGTATAGTTAGGTCTGAGGTACAATAATTTCTCCTACATTTTTTAGTAGCATTATCATAATGGAAAACAAGCTAACTTTAAAAATTTGGATAACATTATTTTACCTTATATAAAAAAACCCCTATTTTTTACATCAGTGCTTCCGATTACTTTTTCAGAAAAATATACAAGAACTGTAAAACACCAGATCCTCCTATCAAAGTTTCAACTCCATACGGTGGTAGACTTGTGTGGTGTCTGTTAGGAGATAACCCTTTGGTGGTACATCTGAAGAACAAGGAAAAAATCAGACATAAAAAGAGATGGAGTCAGGTAAGACCCATCCACTTACCACAGAACTCCTAATATCATAATCCTTGGCTCAAATATATTGAATTCACTATTTTTACAAGCGTAATTTTATTACTTTACATAACAAACTCTAGTTATAATAAATAGTTACCGAATTTTAAAAAAAACCTTGAAAACCTTTATTTTAGTGTTTTCTAAGAGTCTTTCTATTCTAAAAAGTTTTTGTTCAGCGGTTTCTAGATTAAAACTTTAAAATTACTAGGTCTTTTAATGACACATTTTCAGTTTCAAATGTTTGTATTAGTGGAAAACGAATACATTTTTAGGGTATATTGTAATTTACAATTTTAAAATATTTCTTACATTACGGATAAATTAATGATTTTTAAAACGTTTTGGGGATCCGCAAAATAACCCCACGCGGTCCGGATGCGGACCGCGGTCCGCCAGTTGCCGACCGCTGGCCTATAGATTAGTCCCCTAACGCCTAACGTATAGCGTTTTCCTGCAACAAGGGTACCATCGCAGTGAAACTAGTTTTACAGAACTAACCTGTACTGCGGAGAAGCAACAATATCCAATGTCCCCCATGAACGCTGGGGAGTTTTCCTGCAGCAAGACTGCATTCGCAGTGAAACTAGTTTTACAGAATCATCTTGTGATGCGGAAAAGCACCCGCAGCCCCCTAAAGCTATAGGGGAGAGTGGGGCTATTTCGCACATGGGGCACATTCGGACAGACGGCATTTCCCCTAGTAATTATTAATTCAAAAATCTGAAAAAAATACCAGTAGTTGGAAGCATGACTACCAACTCCTGCATGAATTTTCAAAGCTCTAAGCCATTTTGTTGTATACGTACTAGAAATTTGCTAGCGTTAGAAGCAGCAAAGTAAATTTTCTTGTCATTTTGTTGGCGTAAAATATCAATCAAAAATAACTCTCAAGTGGACATTCAGAATTTTATTCAGTAGAGACACTACTAAAGTAAGTTTCTAGAAAGGTTTTATTTCCCTGCCTTAATTATAAATATCTTGTTAGGAAGTGGTAAGCTTCAAATGGTAGATGGGGCACATTCGTACACCAAAAGATGGGGCAGATTCGGACAGTGCAAATGTTCCTCATCCTTCCCATTTTTGATTATGAAAGTGATTTATATGTTTATAAGTGCAGTATATTTAATAACTTGAAGCTTAATTGTGTTTTATTGTAATTGTTTCAAAACTAGGTGATAATAGAAAATAACACCTTAAAGAAAGCTTTAGTTTTAAGGAATTTAGACCCAGATTTAAATATTGAAGAAATAAATGTCCCTGATAATTATTTAATACCAATTGACTTAGACTTAAGTGATTTTATTCTAGTAGAATTTGCTACTAAAAAGAAAATTTTGTTATGTTGGTCAAGTAAAAAATTTTTGAATTAAATTATGCTTTTTAAAGTTAATGATGAAAAACTTTAAAAACTTTAAAATTAATGACTTAACTTTTATTTTCCCAGTAAGTAATGATTCAACATTCATACAAAAAGATAATATCGTATTAAAAGTTCCGCAACCGTCAGTTTCAAGTGTTAATATGCGAGCTGTTGGTTCACTTTTCTTTTCGAATAAAACCTAACAGTTAAAATATTGGTTTGACTTTTTCTAACTAATTATATTATGTGAAGTATGTCAGTGTGCAATATACTCTTCATTACTACAATTTTTTTTCTCATCAAAAAATTAGATGTTCAATATTTTCTGAAGCTGTTTTCTTTTTGTAAAAAAATCTTCAATTTAGTGGAAAAATATGTAAAAGTGCCAAATATTTCGTTTAATTATCTTACTTTAAAGTTCCATAAACTTTTTAGTTTGTAAAAATAATTATTGTATAATTTTTTTGCATGTGTACGAATGTGCCCCACACGTGTGCGAAACTGCCCCACCCATGGGGCACATTCGCACGAAATTTCTCGTTTTTTAGATTGATGATATAGGTTAGAAATTCTTGATGAATGCGACCAATTCTGGTTCTAAAATATCGGGAACGGTCTTAACTTTCATTTGGATCCGAGTTTGTTTCAATATCTCATCTAGATCCAGAGAAATATGCCGAAATGCACTTTTTGTGCGAATGTGCCCCGTTCTCCCCTAGAGTTTTTCTGCAGTAAGGGTACCATCACAGTGAAACTAGTTTTACAGAATTATATTCTACTGCGGAAAAGCATCTTCAGCCAAGCGGTAATCTCAAGCGTCTAACCTTCCTTTTTACATAATTCTCAAGTGGTGAAATTAGAATGATTCAGAAGGGAGGGTCATGGCATGGAAAAGGTTGATTAACACTGACCTACAGCTAAATGTTATACCCGTGAAAAATTTTAAAACCCAAGAATATGTTCCAACATTGTTATTTTTTTACTTCTACGCAATTCAGTGAAGGGTATACAGTAAAAGTGTTTATTTTTTTTTATCAATTCCCAAACTTCTTGCATAAAGTGAACAACCCTTTACACGTTAAACATAATTCAACTTAGATATCATCCCTAATTCCAAGTTTTTTAATTGTCTATTCAACATCGAATAATTTAAGTAACACTGCGTATGGTCCCTGAGATTCCAAAACGTTCCACAAAAATTACTTTGCTGGATATTAACTTTTTTTACCACTCTAATGATTGGTCCTGGTCTTACTTCACCCATGAGTAACAGGCGACAAAATTCTTCTTAAAAGTGCAAAATTTAAACTTTTCTTCATGCGTTGGTGCTTATATTACTGCCTCTCCTAAATATGTATCTTTGCTGAAAATTCATATAAAATTTTAATAATTTAGTTTAGGACTCTCGAAATTTTTTGAAGCAAGTTAATAATGGATCAAATTTGTGTTTACATCAAGCCCTTTATAAACAAACTATACGAATCATTTCAGGTAATGTACATGTACTACCTCCTGGGATATCGTCTTTTTGTACAATCGTCGGGTTCTGATCCGACCGATCTTCTCCAAAACACCTTCGTCTTGGCTCTAGATGGGGACATCGACTTCAAACCACAGGCTGTCACACTCCTAGTGGATCTCATGAACAGGAACAAGAGTCTCGGAGCAGCTTGTGGAAGAATACATCCCGTAGGATCTGGTAATGCATAAGGAGTATTCTGTTTATTAATTTAAACTAAAATAACAGCAGCAGATTATATAAAACGGATACTGAAACTAAGATGATATATAAAGGCCCTTTTCCATGACGCTTTTTTTCCGCGCTGAAAATCGGCACGCGGATGATGTTGGCGAGACTTTGGTTGCCAAAGTTATTCCCTTTGCCGATTTTCATGCTGCCATCTATCAAAAATGTCAGAAGTAATTATACACTGATAGTAAAAATTTTTACAGGCACTAGATGTCCATTACTTTCGTAATATATTAATGTCTGAGGACTTATTTTGTTAATAAATAGCTGTTTTAGATTTTTTGGAACTATTAAATGGGCCACAAAAAGTGTAATTGCAATCGGAACCTGGTGGAGTAGAAATATCTAGTTTAAAATATATTGGGTTCTCCTTTCCATCTCGTTCTCGTCTGAAAAGTTTGTTGTTTCGTGTTAAAGTTTCTGAATAAGGCCCTAAAACTATTTTAGTACAAAATCTTTAAAGTAATAAAAAACGCTTTTCAAGATCGTGCTGATCTGATCATGCTGCCATCTGTCAAAAGCGTCACAAGTAATTATACACTGATAGTAAAGATTTTACAGGCACTAGATGTCCATTACTTTCGTAATATATTAATGTCTGAGGACTCATGTTCGTGATAAATAGCTGTTTTAGATTTTTTGGAACTATTAAAAGTGTAATAGCAATCGGAATGCGCTTCAAAACTATCAGATCCAATATGGATGACGCTGAAAGTCTTTCAGCGCCGAGAAAAAGTCCATCCATGCCGGGCTGAAAACCGGCTTCGGCGCGCTGGTTGAATACGCCTAGCCATTGGTCCGTAGGACTCACGTGACCACTAAAAAGAGTCAACCAAATCCGCGCGTGTTCGGCGTTCGGTATGGCGATTTTTTCTCGCGCCAAGAGGTCGCCACGCCGAAAACACGCGTATTGGGCGCTGAAAATAAGTCGCATGGAAAAGCAGCTTAAGATGAGACAAATCGGTAATGAGGTATTTGCATGAGTGACGGATTCGCTTCATTTTATACTTTTTCGATACATTATGGTCTAAAACTCCCAAATTTCTGATTTTTAAGTTCAAAAATGGGTTTTAAATCATTTAAAATTCAATTTTATTTTTGCCAAAACGTCAGAAAAGTCACGTTAGCAGAAAACGGGCTTCTATTGGATGTGACGTCACAGCGCATGAAAACCATTGTTTTTTCTGTTTTCACGTGATCAGAAAACGGGCTTCTATTGGATGTGACCTCACAGCGCATGATTTGTGATTCGAAAGTGTTTTCGCGCCCAAACAAAAAACGAAATTTCAAAAATTTATATCTCAGAAACTAGGCTACGAAAATACTTGATGTAAACGTCATTCTTCATGGTTTTTTATCATGGAATTTAATCACAAAACGTGAGAATACCTCATTGTGGTTTGAAGTTAATTTTTTTAATATGTTTCATTGGAACTTCTGTTTTGCAGGTCTTATGGTTTATTACCAAAAATTTGAATATGCAATAGGACACTGGATGCAAAAATCAACCGAACACATGATAGGCTGCGTGTTATGTAGTCCAGGGTGCTTTTCATTGTTCAGAGCAGAAGCCCTTGTTAAGAACAACACAATGAGAACATATGCCTCAAAATCCAAGGAAGCTATCGAATATGTTCAGTTTGATCAAGGTAAGGTATTTCCTTACTATCCATTTGGTTCAAACTGAGCGTTTATGTATTGACCGAGAAATTATTCAACTGTATTTGAAAAATATGTGTTTATTAATCTTGAACACCTTGAAGTATCTATATTAACAGACATAATATGCACCTTTTATTTGAATATCACCTTGACAAATTAGTTTATTGCAAAAAAAATAATAGTAATAACAAAATGTGTTCTCTTTTACACAGAAGGGGGCGGATTTTATAGGTACACAGTATTTACTGTAAAGTCACATTTTATATTTAAATGTGAGTTACAATAAAACTTTTATCATTACTACTTCAAACTGGAGGCACATAAAAAACCATCCACTCAAAGAGAGGTCATTATAGGACTTAATGAGAAAAATAGGGCAAGACACATTGAAGTATAAACCGCTCTCAGGGTTATGTAGGAACCAGTTCTTCATCAGATACGTGTTAAGAAATTGGATTAGAGTGATTAAAATAACCTGTGACATAATTATTCGTGTAAACACCTAATTCATGGCTTAAGAAGATTATAAGATTAAGTGAAATTTGTTTTTCAAAACAGCGTGCATTTAGGTTGCAAAAAAAACATATTTTTAGAGCACTTCTTCGATCCTTTTAGGGCAAAAATATATGCTGCTCTTTGAAAATTATCTCTACTAGCAAAAAGAAATAGGATAACTAAATTTGAAATTATCTCATAAGAAGAAAAAATGTAATATGCTTCCCTTGAAAAAAATACATAAAATTTACTTTAAGGTGCATGCTGTTGAAACTGTAAAAGTATAGAAATTAAATAATATGTAGTCTACGACTGGAAATTTTTGTTTACGTATGAATATTATTTTAAATAATATATTTTATGATCACAAAACTGTTTACAAGTTAAAATTTCCAAAGTGTTTAATTTGCTTTCAAACTGTGGGGGGCCCTCTGTGGTCCTGATTAGTCCAAAAGGGGGGCGCGAGCCTAGGCCACGGCTCCTCCCAAAATTGGGTTTAAGGGGACAAAAACAAGTTAAAACCCCGTTTTAAGGGTCTACTTTTAGGTAAACTTTTTTTTGGGTACTGACTCCTTGTCCCCTATTTGTATTTGGAACTTATGTATAATTGTATAATCCATATTTCTTAGGTACGAATAATTCAGTTGTAAATCCTACCATACAATTTCTGAAAACTACATTTTTAACCTAATATAAAGAAGTATTAGCAATGGTTTTCCTACCTGCTGTAACGATCCTTACGATTTAGTTATCATTGGGGTCCAGAGAAGGGTCCATGGATCTTTGAGAGTCCCTTAGAGTACTCAAAAAACCTTTTTGGGTATCCTAATATTTAAAAACTTTTCTGTGAAAGACCCCAAACCATCTTTTTTATGTATAATTTTATTTTTTAAGTAAATATTTGATTGAACAAAGTTCTAATCATTACATTTAAAAGTTCTAAAAAACTCTATCTAAATTCATTATGAACCCCATGGAATTAAATTATAAAAATTCTGTTTCGTTCTCCTTCAGAATCAAAGTCTAGTTACTGCCCCTGGAAATGTCTCCCTCCGAAAAATCTGTCCAGGATTATGGTCGTATTGCAAATTTAGCGTCATGTATTGTTACAGTGGGGGCGCAAAGAAAATTATGATTGAAAGTTTGAGAAGCACTGCCATCAACTATGTATTAAATTTATTTTCCAGGGGAAGACCGCTGGTTGTGTACGTTAATGCTCCAGAGCGGTTTCCGAGTGGAGTACTGCGCGGCGTCCGATGCCTACACCCACTGCCCCGAGACATTCGGCGAGTTTTACACCCAGAGGCGTCGCTGGGCCCCTTCCACCTTGGCAAACATCATGGACCTCATCGTCCACTACAGAAAGACAGTCTCGTGTAACGAGAACATTTCGAGGCCTTACATTGCCTATCAGGTAAGGGGCCATTCATTAATTACGTAAGGATGATTTTGGCAATTTTTGACCCCCCCTACCCCCATGTAAGGATACGTAAGATTTTTCAAACCCATCCCCCCCTATTCTTACGTAAGATTCTATTTCGTTTGATTAGTTTAAACTCGAATAAAAAAGACATCTGATATACCCTCATTTTCTTAAAATTAAAGCTTCGATAATATACCGAGATCAGCTGCATTTTTAAGTTTTTCTGGGGTTATTCAATAGTTATTTGATTGGAATTTGTTTACATTAACCTGTAAAATCTTACGTAAGAATTGGTTTGACCCCCTCACCCCCCAAGTAAGGGTATGTAGAGATTTTTCCAACCCCCCCTCCCCCTAGGGACCCTTACGTAATTAATGAATGGCCCCTAAGGAGGTTATCTCGTCTGGTTAAGAAAATTTCAGGGCCTTTTTGAAATAGTTTAGATTCAACTTACTTAGATGGAAGTGCCCTTGTTCCTAAAACACGTAAATCAATCTCTTAAAATAAACTTTTCCATTTTCAATCCATTTGACGCCCAAACTATTTTTTTAGGAAAAATGAATAAAAATAATGAATCTGATGTGTTTTACCTTCAATACCTATAATGAACAAATTTTATCAAAACAGTCAAGTTTTTTTTAAATTGCTGATCTAAAAATAGATCACTGGGCGTTCGGAGGGAAGATATTTTTAGAAGACAAACTTTTTCTCATCACTGTAACAAAATAAATTAACTAAACTAAACTCATTGGCACAACAGTCCAAGTGGGCCAAGGCCTACGATGCCCATCTTCGTTTTCGTGACCGTGGGGCCCTGGGGTGCAAGGTGTTAGGCATGTGTCCCGGTTAGGTGGTCATTCTAACGCGAGACCCCCAGTGTTTAGTTCCCAAGCAAGCTTGGTCCTCATTTTATCGACCCACTGAAGGGATGAAAGGCTGAGTGGACCTTGCCCAGCCCGGGAATTGAACCCCGGGCCAGTGGTGTGGAAGCGCGAAGCACTACCACTGAGCCACTGGGCAAACAAAATAAATTAAGCAAAAAAAAACACGTGGTTTTAAAATTGAGGAATGATTTTTTTCTCGCCCTAAATGCAGTTTCGTTTTTGTTGGGCGAATTCAAGGTCATTTAAAAGAGCATTTCTAACACCATAATAGATCAATGGACGTTAACGAGTGAATTTTTTAATAATTATTAACAGAGTTAATTATATATTTATTAAATGCATCAAACTAGTTTTTGTTTATATTTCTACCACATATTTTTGTTGTTGTTTCTCATCCCCTGGGTCTAGCGGAGCTAGACCAGGCCCCCCCCATCAGTCCATTAATCCTTAAAAAAACATATTTTTTCCAGGTGCTGTTGATGTTTGGGACCATATTGGGTCCTGGAACAATATTCTTAATGTTGGTTGGAGCCATGGTCACTGCATTCAAAATATCCAATTGGCAATCCTTTGCTGCCAACCTGGTTCCCATTATCTCTTTCATTATCATTTGTTTCAAAGCAAAAAATAGCACCCAAGTAAGTCACAGGTCATGTCACAAAGATAGTGCTACAATAAGTAAATGATAGTGGTAAAATAGAAAAATGTTGGAAATTATAAGAATAAGATAAATTAAACCTTTTGTCTGATCATACGAAATAAAAGATCCACTGAAGTGAGAATAGTAGAGATGTGGAGCTAAAAAAGATAGGTATAAAAACCTTTAATATAATTTGTGAAAGGATCAAAATGTCTCTTCCTGGGGGCCCAGACCATTTTTTGTACTATTTAGGTCATTGAGTTTTTTAATTTCATATTATGTTCTTGCCTACACGTTTTATGACTCCAAAAACGATCACGGTATATTAGAAAGGAAAATGTTCCCTCACTATCTTACCTTACTAGAAATAATACATCAGTCTCAAAAGTTCTATCACCCGGTGTGGTTAGATTAATTAGATTCAGAGCGGAAACCCGTTAAGTAATCACGTTTGACGGGTTTGGGAAAAAAACGGATATGGGAAAAAAAAACATTTTTCTTTTTTTTTGTAATCGACATTTAAGGGTTACAGGTAGTTATGTCGTCGACAGTGCCATCTATCCGTCAATTTTGGAACTATTTTACCTTGAAATTCTCTGCCCCGGATGAAACATCAGATCATTCTGACCTTTCACCTTTTTAATTCCTAACTCGGCTCATCCCAATAGATCCTGGTGGCGCAGATCCTGAGCGCGCTGTACGCCCTCCTGATGATGGCGGTGATGGTGGGCATGTCGCTGCAGCTGGTGGAGGACGGCGTCACCTCTCCCTCGGCCATCTTTCTGCTCTCCATGACGGCCAGCTTCGTGGTGGCCGCCCTCGCCCACCCGCAGGAGTTCTGGTGCGTGGCCCACGGGCTCATCTACTTCCTCAGCGTCCCTTCCATGTACCTGCTGCTCGCCCTCTACTCCTTCATCAACATGCATGTTGTGTCTTGGGGCACCAGGGAGGTTCCCTCCGCCGCCAAAGTCGAGCAGGCCGTGCAACAGGTCGGTTTTGTTCTTTGAATGGTTTCGACTCTTTAAGCCGAATGTTCATTTCGGACTAACGAAGATGTTTCTCAACTTTTTCTAAATCCTTTATATCGCTGTGCTAATATGAGTTATAGTCGGGTGGCTTATTACAAAAAAACTGCAAATTGTGATACTTTTATGAAACATTCAGGGATGATATATCAACATATAATAACTAAAAAATCGATGGGACCCCAAAATTTTAGCCGCTGGTTTGACCGCTATGACGTCATAACAAAATGGCACCCCTAGCGGTCCCAAAACGATGTCGTGGTAAATTTTATAACGCTAAACACGTTTTAAGCTCTAAATATCCTTGAACATATCCTAGAGCGAAAATATTTTCTAATATTTACTTACTGTAGGAATAATAGGGGGTGGTTTCAATAGAATGACGTCACTATCACTTTGGTTTACTCTGCGTCCAATATCCATGGTGATGATAGTTTTTCTTGCCTTTATTTACCTTCCAGATCATATTTACTCATTGTTAAGTGTCTAAGGAAATGTATTTTCTAAATATTAAAAAAGAATATTTGAGTTTTTGGGGGCGTGGTTTACTTAATTGCGCATATTTACAAAGACGTCAGTAACGCAACTTTTAAACAGTACTGAAATAAACTTCTAATTGTGATACCAACACCAAACTTTCAGGGATGATAGATTATCATATAAAAACTGTAAAATCGATGGGACCCCAAAATTTTTGCTCGTGGTATGACCGCTATGACGTCATAACAAAATGGAGTCCATAGCGGTCCCAAAACGATGCCATGGTACATTTTTAAGGCTTAACACACATAAACATTTACTAATAACAAAATATTTTCCAACACTTAAAATATTTTCCAATCTAGGAATAATAAGGGGGGTTTCATCAGAATGACGTCATTATCACTTGGGTTACTCTGCGTCCAATATTAAAGGTGGTGATAGTTTTTCTTGTTGTTATTTACCTTCTAGATTCCCTATTTATTTAATATTAAGTGTATTAGTAAATGCATTTTCTAAATATAAAAGAATATTTTATTGTTTGAGGTGCGGTTTACATGATTGTGTATTTTTACAAAGGCGTCAAAGATGAAACTTTTAAACAGTACTGAAATAAACTTCAAATTGTGATACCAACTTCAAACTTTAAATGATAATAGATCATCATATGAGAATTGAAAAATCGATGGGACCCCAGCATTTTAGAGCGTGGTTTGACCGCTATGACGTTATAAAAATTGTGCTCGTAGCTATGAGTTGTTTTAAGGGTGTAGTTTTGATCAGTATAGTGATATAACAATACCACCTTAACAACGTCCACCATAAGAAGGATCTATCTCTTTTCACGAGTCTAATACATTTTAATTTTATAATATTTTATATACTTATACTTAATTAAAAGAACATTTAACATTTTAATTAAGTTTTAAGCAGAAAAGAGAATACCTTTAAAAAATTACCACGACATCGTTCTCTGACCACTATGAACTCCATTTTGTTATGACGTCATAGCGGACAAACCACGCGCTAAAATTTTGGGGTCCCATCGATTTTTTAGTTCTTATATGATGATTTATCATCCCTGTAAGTTTGACGTCGGTATCACAGTTAGAAGTTGATTTCAGTGCTGTTTAAATTTGCATCACTGACGCCTTTGTAAAAATACACAAATAAGGTAAACAACGCCCCAAAGAACTCAAATTTTCTTTTTATATTTAGAAAATACATTTTCTTAGAGACTTAATAACAAATAAATAGGATTCAGAAAGTAAATGATATCAGGAAAACTATTGTCACCCTTGATATTGGACGCAGAGTAAACCAAAGTGCTAATGACGTCATTCTGATGAAACCACCCCTATTATTCCACCCCCTATTAAGTATTAGAAAATATTTCATTTTTAGGATATGTTTATGTATATTTAGAGCTAAACACGTGTTTAGCCTTAAAAAAATATACCATGGCATCGTTTTGGGACCGCTATGGACTCCATTTTGTTATGACGTCATAGCGGTCATACCACGAGCTAAAATTTTGGGGTCCCATCGATTTTACAGTTTTATATGATAATCTATCATCCCTGAAAGTTTGGTGTTGGTATCACATTTAGAAGTTTATTTCAGTACTGTTTAGAAGTTGCGTTACTGACGTCTTTGTAAATATGCGCAATTAAGTAAACCACGCCCCCAAAAACTCAAATATTCTTTTTTAATATTTAGAAAATACATTTCCTTAGACACTTAACAATAAGTAAATATGATCTGGAAGGTAAATAAAACCAAGAAAAACTATCATCACCATGGATATTGGACGCAGAGTAAACCAAAGTGATAATGACGTCATTCTAATGAAACCACCCCCCTATTATTCCTAGAGTAAGTAAATATTAGAAAATATTTTATTTTTAGGATACTTTCAAGGATATTTAGAGCTTAAAACGTGTTTAGCGTTAAAGAATTTTTACCACGACATCGTTTTGGGACCGCTAGGGGTGCCAGTTTGTTATGACGTCATAGCGATCAAACCACGCCCTAAAATTTTGGGGTCCCATCGATTTTTTAGTTCTTATATGTTGATATATCATCCCTGTAAGTTTCATAAAAGTATCACAATTTGCAGTTTTCGGTCATTATTTTGTACTAAACCACCCGACTATTAAGTCGTGACCACCGTGAGCAGGGGTTCATCCAGGTTTTTCTGTCAGAGTCCTGTTTTAGGAATGTTGTGAAAAGTTAAATGAATTTTGGGAAAAACCAAAGGAACTTTGGGAAAATGAAGGACTGTAAGTACAACCACAGCATTTATAACTTTTTAAAATCGCCCAAAATTTGGCAAACTCCATTCCAAAATGCTGGAAACTTATTTTAAAAACAATCTTCAAACCATTTTTGATCTTAAGAATTTTGTGAAGGATCCCTTTTAAGGAATTGGAATTTTGTGAAGCGTCCCAAAACGGACCCATTTTCTTTCTAGATGAACCCCTGGTGAGAATATAGTCAGAGTTACCATTTACCATTTTTCAGTATTAGTCAATGTAGGTACAAAACAAATCGAAGCTCTTGCGCACCTTTTTCATAAAATTAAATATTATCTGAAATTACATGAAAAAAGCTAATGGAAGGCAGATAAATTGAATCGCTTATTTCAGAAACATGTTAAACGCAATGTTAATCCTATGGGGTTTAACATGTTTCTGAAATAAGCGATTCAATTATTTGGAGGGCTCAGAATTAAAATGGACCAAGTCCACTTTTTGTCATTTTTGAGTTAGCAACGCTATAATATGCTCCAACTATGTAAAATTTCAGTGCAATAGTAAACCAAGTCCTAGTTCTGATAATATCCGCTTGGCAGCAGCAAGTTCTGTTGCGTTAACATGTAATTTGCTATGAAGCTTTAACTTTAAACGTCTGTAGCTCAAAAGTAGCTAAAGTGGACTTAGTTCATTTCTATTCTGAACCCTCCATTTATCTTCCGAATTCACACCAAATACCATTACTGCAGTCCCATACATCTCTGGAAATGACCAATAGTGGAATGCATATAAAACGTTGTAAATTGATATCCCATCCAATCGCTGCATCTCTTTCAGAAAAAGAAAAACGTCTTGATGGAGATGCTGGGCGAGCGCGGCGGCAGCCAAACCGAAGAGGATGGGGGCATCTCGTTCGGCCTGGCCAACCTGTTCCGATGCATGTGCTGCACCCACCAGCGGCCGGACCCCGCGGCGCTGCATATGGCGCAGATCAACACGAGGATCCAGGAGGTCACTTCGCAGGTCACCAAAGTGCAACGGCAGCTGGAAGGGATTTCCAGAGGAACCGGCACCTTCAGGAGGAGGTAGAGGGGGATCTTTTGTCTTTGTTGCGCGAGAAAAAAAAGATTTATCAATAAAAGCATAAAATAGTTGTATTACTGAAAAGAATACGGCACTTTAGACAAAAAGTAGTGGAAAGAAATTGCCTCCGTAGATAGGAAGAGGTCCCTCCGTATCGAGGTGTAATATCTCTTAATGTATGGAGGCAATTTCTTACCAACACTTTTTGTGTAAAAAGTGGTGGTACTTTTTTGCAGTGATTTCATGAACCTAGGACAGGGGTTTCCGACTGCCTTTTTGTGTGCAGTTTGCGATGCCATCTGAAGATATGTTATCAGTGGCGGTTGAAGGGAGAGACATTGCTTCCCTCAAAAGTACCTTAAGGCACGTAGGGTTGTATCATAAGTTCTGTTACTTTTTACAAAGTTTCGTGTTTGAAAATTTTTTATGAAAAACTTGTAATAGGTGGAGATTTCAAACAAAAGGGAATTTGATTTAGGTATATTTATGAACATAATGTATGATTTTGGCAGTTCTGGTGATATTATTTCTTTTCAAAATGGCAGTTTGAAAAAAAGACCGCAAACGACGATTTTCGCATAATTTTTTTTCTTTTGTTTAAAAACTAGGAAGAACGCATAATTCATGGCTAAAAAAAGTTTACTGTATATTTGAAATGTTTAGAGAGATTAAGATGTCATACTTTAGGAAATTTTGGCTTCAAAACTTCATATATTGGTAATTTCACGTGTGTTTTTTAAGCACACCTTGTTTTTTTAAGCAGCTAGTATGAAGCAAATTAAAGGCAGATGTTTTTTGAACCATAATACTTGTTTACATTGTAACATTACATCTCACTAGGGTTTCAAATGTCCAAAAATTAGTTGGGAAAACTATATTTCTTTAAATTCGTTAATACGAAAAAAGTAGTGATGCTGACGGTTCAACTTCTCTGAAGTTATAAAAATGTTATAGTATACAAACAAACCATGTAATAACCTCCATCTCTGTCATGGTAAGAAAAAATTCATATTAACCCATTAACGCCCAAATTATTTTCGATCAAAGTAGAAAACTCGAACTTTAGCCCATCCCTATTACAAAATAAATGAAGCAAACGCAAAAAACACAGGGTATTAGGATTGAGGGATGTTTTATCTTGCCATATGTGCAGTTTCGTTACTGTTGGGTGAATTTAAGGTAATTTAAGAGAGCATTTATGACTATATTTAGCGATCTAGAAATAGATCACTGGGGGGGCGTTAATGGGAGATTCTTGCCATAAAATTATTTTCAAAAATGAGCAGTGGCGGCTCGTCCATAGGGGCTGCGGGGCTGCAGCACCCCCAACCAAAATTTCCCGAAATTCCAATTTTTATTTGCTTTACAATGTTTAAAAAATATCTATTTCCCCCTTTAATCTTTGTCCTTTATTATCCTTTTTCAATAAATAATTCTCTGCAATGCCGTCTCGCCAACAGATTTCTTTCCAGGTCGATCAGCCCCCGCAGATATACCGATCGTGGTATAAACCCTAGTTCTATCATATCAAATCAAAATATCAAGAATTTAGCATGCGAATCTGTAAGGAGAAAAGGGGCTGCTTTTCAGCAGCCCCGACCAAAAGAATATCTTTTTCTCTTGAGAGAGCTGTGAGGAAGAAGAAAAATAAACGTTTTCTACTAATAATAAATCACATTGGCTTTTTAGCTGTTTTCTCACTCCAACTCTGTTTTAATTTTTTATTTATAGCTTCTTTTTTTTCTTTTTAACAGAGAGAGAACAAATATTTTCTGATGTTTCGGCAAGTCAATAAAGATTTATGTTTACTTTTTGTAGCCAAGTTTTTATAACTTTTTATAATGAACAAATTGAATTCGAAATGTTGATTTTAGTTTCATTTGCTTTTGAGTAGTGATGGGCAGGTATCGATACCAAATACTTAAGTACTCGATACCTATAGGCAGTGGCGGCTCGTCCATAGGGGCTGCGGGGCTGCAGCACCCCCAACCAAAATTTACCGAAATTCCAATTCTTATTTTGCTTTACAATATTAAAAAATACCTATTTCCCCATTAATCTTTGCCCCTTATAATCCTTTTTCAATTAATAATTCTCTGCTATGCCGTCTCGCCAACAGATTTCTTTCCTGGTCGATCAGCCCCCGCAGATATACCATTCGTGGTATAAAACCCTAGATCTATCATATCAAATCAAAATATAAAGAATTTAGCATGCGAATCTGTTAGGAGAAAAGGGGCTGCTTTTCAGCAGCCCCGACCAAAAGAATAATAGCTTTTTCTTTTGAGAGAGCTGTGAGGAAGAAGAAAAATAAACGATTTCTACTACTAATGGTGTCGCGAAAAAACCGTTCAAAACAAAAACCGTTCAGACGAAAACCGTTCAAAAAACAAAAAAATTCGTAGCTTTACACATGCAATAAATTTGATTGTTTTTTATTGAACGGTTTTTGCATTGAACGGTTTTTTCGTATATCCCTACTAATAAATCACATTGGCTTTATAGCTTTTTTTCTCACTCCAACGCTGTTTTAATTTTTTATTTATAGCTTCTTTTTTTCTTTTCAACAGAGAGAGAACAAAATATTTTCTGATGTTTCGGCAAGTCAATAAAGATTTATGTTAACTTTTTTGTAGCCAAGTTTTTATTTCTTTTTATAATGAACAAATTGAATTCGAAATGTTGATTTTAGTTTCATTTGCTTTTGAGAGTGGGATACTAAATGAAATAGACTTCATCTTAGATTCTTCATATTCGTAATAATCAACTAAATATAGGTAAGTGACAGTTTTTGAATGCTTATTAGTGTGAAATCGAAATTTTATGTTGTTCCCATCTTTTCTATTTGATTTTTTCCACGTTTTTGTTTAATAGAAATATAATTCGGCATTATATCGCTTGAAATACGTTGCCAACTTGGTACCACCGGAGCAGCACCCCTTATAATTTTACCTTCGAGCCGCCACTGCCTATAGGTATCGAGTGTATTCGATACCCACAAAAGTATCGATACTTTATTGACATATTTCGTTTTAAATTTTTCAATGAAGTAATATTTATAATACCTACTGTAGATCAAACGCAGCCTGTTTCCGTTTTCATTTTGCAACGCTCAAACCCAAGTCGTTATCATCCGCGAGAGAAATTTGACCCGGCTAGGTTTTTCCCCCGCCAAATCCTTCGCCTCTATCCACCTCCAGGCCCGTAGCTACGGGGCTTTTTGATGGATCGCTTTCAGTTTTTTGAATATTAGTCTGATTATGGATTGGCCCTAAAAAAATTGTCCCTTCAGGTTCATTTCCCGACATTGAAAAAAGTACTCGATACCTAAAAGTACTCGATACCTATAAGTATTCGATACCAAAGTATTCGATACCTATAAGTATTCGATACCAAAGTATTCGATACCTAAAATTATCGATTTTGCCCATCACTACTTTTGAGATACTAAATGAAATAGACTTCATCTTAGATTCTTCATATTCGTAATAATCAGCTAAACATAGGTAAGTGATAGTTTTTAAATGCTTATTAGTGTGAAACCAAAATTTTATGTTGTTCCTATCTTTTCTATTTGATTTTTTCCATGTTTTTGTTTAATAGAAATATAATTTGGCATTATATCGCTTAAAATTAGTGATGGGCAAAATCGATAATTTTAGGTATCGAATACTTATAGGTATCGAGTACTTTTTTTCAATGTTGGGAAATGAACCTGAATGGACCATTTTTTCTAAGGTTTATCGATACTCGATCTGAAATTAAAAAAATTGAAACCGATCCATCAAAAAAGAATAATAATATATTGTGCAGAATAAGTGAAGTCACCACTATTTAATTTAATAATTTATCAATAACATATTTTAATTCATTCCTGAGATTAAAGTTTAGGACACTAAAAACTCTTTAGGGGTCATCCATAAATTACGTGAGGCGTTTTTTCCAAAATCTGGACCCCCCTCCCCCCTTGGTGAGATTTAGTGAGATTTTGCTGGACCCCCCTCCCCCCCAAGTGAGATTTACCTACAACTTTTTAAAAATAATTTGCAGTATCTTATCTGTTTCTCATACTTAAAAAAAGAAAATCGTATAATTTCTGACTTAAAAAGTTGACGTGAGATTTTAATCGACCCCCCTCCCCCCTTGGTGAGATTTTTCCAAACCCCTCCCCCCCCCTTTTTGAACTCACGTAATTTATGGATGACCCCTTATCTACTAACACAGGAAGTTTTTGTCAATTATTATTATCCATTTAAATGGACTACAGTAATCTAAAATTAATTTTCAATATCTTTTACTGGTGAGTATTATTGATTTAGCAATCTTTTTCGAAGAAATTCGTGTTATGAAGCATTAATTTCGGCGCAAGTTCAGAGGTGCGGATGATTGGCGAATTTTGGCTATTTGGCGCCATATTTAGAAGCCAAATGAATCTTTTAACATTAGTTAGGGTTACCATATTAGTCATGTTTACTGCTAAAAACTTGGCGCATCCGCACCTCTGAACTTGCGCCTTAATTTCTTCAAATGTAAAATAAACTGATTTTTTCCGCGTTACTGAATAGTTTGTTTTCAAAGCCTAAAGAATCAAAACAAAATTAAATTTAGTTGATTAGAATTATATGCAGTTAAAGTCACAGATAGCAGGAATACAAAATAAATAAAACATGCTTATTAACTACTCGTTCGTTTTGCATTAAAATTGTAATTAATAAATATAATTTTTGAATTAAACATTTAAAATAATGTTTTTTGTCTGAAAGATTGCTATGTTTAAAAACTTTTGAGTACTATATTTAATATTAAATACTTTTTACTTTGCTGATAATATTTTATTAAAGCAATAACATATTAAAAGACTTATCTTGGGAATGCATAAATCCTAAAAAAAATTAATAAATAAAAATATAAATGAAATTTTAAAACTTGGGTCAAGAGATGAGTTTTATAAACTTAAACCATGTCCGTATGATTTATACTAAATGCAATACGGATCTATCCAATAGTTATGGGAAAATTATGTCACATTTGTTTTGCACCCTCCAGATATCCTCTTATCTCTACTTTTTTTAAATGAGATATTTCTAGAAAACTTCCTTCTACACAAATTCTATTAACTTATATGGAACTTCATAAACAGTTCCTGTTTTTACTCCTTTTTGCTTTACAAATAAAATTGGTAATCTAATTTCAAAATCATCGAAATACATACTCACCAGTAAATAGTAATGAAATGAATCCATTCGAAACCATACTGAAAAAGCATATAATAGTATACTTGGAGGAGGGTAACTTACTTTCAGACCATCAGTTTGGATTCAGGAAGGGTAGATCCTGTCAAACTAATCTTTTAAAGTTCTATGACGGAGTAACAAAGGAGTTGGATCAAAAACATAGTGTACACATATTTTACATAGACTTTCAAAAAGCATTTGATAAGGTTCCACACGAGGCATTGCTACTCAAGTTAGAAAAATTGGGTATCAGGGGTAAAACATTATTGTGGATTAGGAATTGGTTGATAGGTAGGAAACAGAGAGTGCAAGTCAAGGGTAATTATTCACAGTGGGCAGAGGTCATGAGTGGGGTGCCACAGGGGTCAGTATTGGGGCCAATTCTCTTTATAATTTTCATTAACGATATTAGTCAGGACATTAGGAACAAAATCAGCATCTTTGCTGATGACTTAAAAATTTGGGGTAGGGTAGATACTCAGGAGCAGGTACAAAATTTACAAAGGGATCTTGATATTATATCGCAATGGGCTGAAAAATGGGGTATGTCCTTTAACATAAGTAAATGTCAGGTACTTCATATGGGTCGGGGTAATGGTAGGGCAGAATTTTTTCTGCAAGGGGACAAAGTTAAAGAAGGTAATATGATCAAAGATTTAGGGGTGATTGTAAATTCGGACTTTAAATGGGTTCAACAGTGTTCATCTGCTAGTAAAAAGGCTAATAGGATATTGGGATACATTAAAAAAACTGTTTCTTCAAGGTCCGAGGGTATTATTTTGCCACTATACAGAGGCTTGGTGAGAACTCATCTAGAGTATGCTGTTCAGTTTTGGTCTCCATACTTAAAAAAAGATATTGATTCAATTGAAAGGGTTCAGCATAGGGCTACTAAAATGGTCAAAGGTATATCTAGTTTAAGTTATGAGGGAAGATTAAAGAAGCTAAATATGTTCACTCTAGAGAAAAGAAGGATTAGAGGGGATTTGATTCAACTTTTTAAAATGGTAAAGCAAGGGGACACAGAGGGACTAGATTTCAATACGGGTAATAGAACAAGGGGTCACAATTTCAAATTGAATAAAGTAAAATTTAAGACGGAGTGTAGAAAGCATTATTTTTTTAATAGGGTAGTGGACAGATGGAATGCGTTGCCTGAAACAATTGTAAATTCAAGAGGGGTAAACGAGTTCAAGAGGAAAATTGACAGATACTGGGATTCCGGTAGTTTGGGTTAAAAAGACTGGACCAACCTTGCTGGGCTTACGCCTGTAGTTGGTCGACTTAATTTGTATTTGTATTTGAATACATAAATAAAAAACCTAAATTATCTATATTTGAATATAGTTTATTTTATGGTTGCCTATATACATAGGTGGTTAATTAACGAATTCAATTAGTAATTACATAACAATAGTATTGAAGATGTTAATTACACTACGTAAATTATAATCGTTAAAACATAATGTATTATTATATTTACAAAACCTAACAAATACTGGTGACTATTCTAATTAACCATTAATTGGTGCAAACAAAATATGGACTATTCGTTTAAAAATATTCAGTAAGCAATCTTATAATCAAATCTTATGTCAACAGCAAATAATTGATAAGATTCGATTACTTAAGTACTGATATCGGAAAAAGTACCCGCAGCTTTGATAACAAAATTATTGATCTCGAAAAAAGTATCAGTATGAGTATATTATTATATGAGTATCAGTATGAGTATAGTATCATATGAGTATCAGTATCAAGTTCGAACTTGATACTGATACTCATACTCATACTGATACTCATATACAAAGTGAGTCAATGTGGGAAGAGTCGAGTCGAGAGGTGGATAGAGGCGAAGGATTTGGCGGGGGGAAAACATGGCCGCGTCAAATTTCTCTCGCGGATGATTAACGACTCGGGTTTGAGCGTTGCAAAATGAAAACAGAAACAGGCTGCGTTTGATCTACAGTAGGTATTTTAAAGATTATTTCATTGAAAAATTTAAAACGAAATATGTCAATAAAGTATCGATACTTTTTTGGGTATCGAATACACTCGATACTTTTAGGTATCGAGTACTTAAGTATTTGGTATCGATACCTGCCCATCACTACTTAAAATACGTTGCCAACTTGGTACCACCGGAGCAGCACCCCTTATAATTTTAACTTCGAGCAGCCACTGAAAATGAGCCTAATTACTTACAGCCTGCCACTAGATTTTATTTTTAGATAGCGGCCTTCGAGCATTTAAGTTGGATGCCCTTGGTCTAAAGGTTGATTGGTTTTTTTTCATTGGGACATAAAACATACCACTAGATAAAGAAACTGAATTCATTTTCCTTTTCTAGATCAATTCACCAGCTTCAGGTAGATCAAAATTTAGAGACTCTATCGGAAGGTGATGATGTTTCTGATGAAAATGACACTCAGGAATTACCAAGTATGGGATAATCTTAACTTAAGAGTTATTAAGGCCTTTTTTATGTCAAAAATACAATTTAAAATATTTTTAAGGTGAAAATGTCGAAAATCCCCCCAACATTCCACCCAACAACGACGAATTTTGGCTCACGGATGGTTCTCTTTCCAAATCCAAAACCTTGCTACTACAAGAAGAGGAGACCGATTTCTGGACCGAGCTAATAGGCGCTTACCTCCTCCCTTTACCAAATGATCTCAAAGAAAAAGAGAAGGCCACGAAACAGCTGCTGGACCTGCGGAACACAGTGGTCTTCGGAATTCTGATGCTGAACGCTCTCTTCATTTTGATTGTATTCCTTCTTCAGATGCAGAAAGAGACCCTTCATCTGGAGTGGCCTCTGAGCAGTAGAGGCAAAGCGAACATCACGTACATCGATGACTTGCGTGAGATACGTATCGACTTGGATTACTTGAAGTTGGAACCTATCAACCTTGTGTTGGTTTTCTTTTTTACTCTGATCTTGGTGATCCAGTTCATGGCAATGCTGTTTCACAGGTTTGATGCATTTTTTAACTTATATACATTTTGTTTTTTCGGATGAACTATGAAAGGTTAAGTTCAAGAAAGAATAAACTTAATAACACTTGAAGATCTACTGAATGATCTCAGGAATACCCCCAAATCTTTCAATTTTCAACAAAACGCATCTTAATTTCATACTTTATTTCAAAAAGTTTTCGTTCAAAAACCAATGCTAGACTCATGCACATTTAACAAAATGGAAAGAAAATATAGTCCCTTAATAATTCAATGTAGCTAAACAAGATCTTCAGCTTAATTTTATAGTATTTCTACCGTTTAAGGGTAGGGGTCCTGTTTTAGCAAATAAATGTTAAATGACATTATAAACTTAAATGTAATTTCTTACCCACAGATTGGAGACCCTTTCTCACATTTTGGCATCAACAAATATATTCGAATCTAAGTCGGAAGATAACACCTCCATTGATTTTTCGGGGCTCGCAGATAATTTGTTGCAGAAACAAGGACTGACGGAAGATACCAGACCGCTGCCGCCCACAGAAGTTCATCAAGAGCCAGTGTAAGTATTCTGTCAATAGGAAATTTCAATGATATATAAGAAACATTTGTGTAGGTTAGTAGGTAGTTTTGGGAGCAGAAGATTACCATGACCATCATTTTGAAAATCATCTCTCCCTTTTGTTTGTAATCTCTCAAAATATACAGGGTGTTTCAAAATTACGTTGCACGGCTTTTATTCGGAACCAACGCCTCCTAGGGTCACGGAAGTAAGGTCTACCCCTAGGTAAGTGAGCCTGGAGAATCCATTGAGAGGACTTACAGCGCCCCTAGCGGCGAAATTAAAAAGTTAAAAAAAATAATTTAAAAACTAAAGGAGGTAGAGCAAAAACCTCAATGAGAGTATTGTTGCCAACGTCATGAAGAACTCACTGAAAAAAATTTGATCAAAATATCTTGAATATTCGCCGAGATATCAGCATGTGAAAATAGCACTTTTTCAGGGGTAAAAAAAGAAAAAGTTCGCATATTTGCAAATTTTTCAGTGTTATTTTGTAGTTTTGTGTTTTTTTAGTTTAAAGAACACAAAATTTAATCAAAAAATCAAAAAAATTTGCAAATATGCGAACTTTTTCTTTTTTGACCCCTGAAAAAGTGCTATTTTCACATGCTAATATCTCGGCGAATATTCAAGATATTTTGATCAAATTTTTTTTCAGTGAGTTCTTCATGAAGTTGGCAACAATACTCTCATTGAGGTTTTTGCTCTACCTCCTTTAGTTTTTAAATAATTTTTTTTAACTTTTTAATTTCGCCGCTAGGGGTGCTGTAAGTCATTTTAGTGCATTCTCCAGGCTCACTTACCTAGGGGTAGACCTTACTTCCATGACCCTAGGAGGCGTTGGTTCCGAATAAAAGCCGTGCAACGCAATTTTGAAACACCCTGTATATAAAAGGGTATATACACGGTTTCTATAATAAAACCAAGTTTTTATGCTCAAATATTTTTTTCGTGTTTTCACCTCATTTTTAGTCTTTTTTCGGTTTATCCGCGATTTTCGCTATCCACGGTACCCTTTCCACCTAATTCCGTGGATAATTGGGGCTCTATTGTACTTTTGAATACAAAAACTTAAGCATTTATTTTTAAATTTAAAAAATAAATTCAAATGTGTTGTTCTAGATTAGGAAGAGTGTTCTAACTTAATTACTGTATAAGACGATAAACTCTTTGCACAATTTTTTTGTAAAACACTTTTTACAGTGGGTTACTTTTTTTTCCAAAAGGGGGCCTCTTGTAGGAGGCAGAACGGCTTATCATCAATGAACTATTAGTGTTGTATATTTTACTAATTTAAGGAATAGTGAGAGAGAGAAAGAAATCCCAATTATTTTTATTTGCAAAAAAGATAAAAATGCATTAAAAAATATTTTAAATTTGAAATGTGCCTTTTTTATATTTTTTTGGTAGGATTCTAACTTTTTTGAACTTAATTATATAAATATAATTTTTCTCTCTTAATTAATAATCACAAAAAATTGGTGTGCCTTCAGCGTTTATTTACTACATTCGAAGCATTATTTATGTCTAAAAAACTCTAGGAAGATAGATTAATATAATAAAATGAACTTCCCTGCTTCTGAAGCATAGAGCTGACAGCAGAATTGAAAAAAATATTCGCAGGATAAAACATGACCATAGAAAAAACCTAATTTTACAATGGAGGTGGATTTGTTTTTGCTTTCGGATAACTAATCGATAATAAATGACATCATTTGATCTAATAATCGTCAATAATAATGAGTCATGGCTATGAATCTTCCATAACTACATCGCAGTTTTAAAGGTTGGTAAATAAAACAACGCTACGATACTGATAAAAGTTCATTGGATAAAAAACGAACTGTAACAAAATGGAAATGCTAACAAGAGGAAAACAAATCAGTAGAATTTATTTATTTGACTCCTAATTACACAGTAGTGTGCAGCTCTGTGATGAGAGCCGCCTATGTGACTTCACAAGTAGTCCATCTTTTTGCCCCTGATGATAAGTTGTCTGGATCACCTTCCAATCAATTTCCTATTGCCCCCCACAGACACGATCCTCCGACGGTCGTCCATCGCCGAGGTTCCCCAGTGCCCGAAGGCCTCCCCAACCTCCCACCGCCGTCGGTGCAGACGAGCTCCCGCTTCACGTCAGACACCGCCAGTTGCTCGGGGTCCACCACCGCTGGGGACAGACTTCCCCAAAAGCGCAAGTACAGGTCTCTGAGCTTGGCACTGGAGCAGAATCTGCAAAACCTATTTCAAAACAGTAAGACGCGATTTTCTTTTTTTTTTCATTTCCTTACTGATTTTTTTATTATTGTTTTATGGAGCATGAATCAATTTTGATCATAATGCGCCAAGAGAGCATTTCCTTATTGAATTGGGTTTGTTTAATCCAGAGGGACAGATTGCTAGAAGGGTGTACAAGCATTTTGGATAGTTCAAAGAACTTCTACTAATTTCTAGATCAACCCTTTCAATAAGGCAGGACATATCGTTACCACCACGACAAAAACGCGAATCTGCATTCGTAAAGGTAAAATCCTAGAAGTGGGTTCGGGTTGGGGCCTCTTGGTGAATTTTTTGTCGCCAACTTCACTTTGATACTTAGACTTGAGCCAGTAATTAAGAGAAGATTCATGCTTTTGGCGTGGTGGTAACGATATGATGTCCTATCAATCAAGCTTGTAGCATCGTTGTAGTTGACCTTCAGACAGCAAAGTTATTTCATCGTAACTTGGAGGAGAAATAACTATTCCAGGTAATTAAGTGCCCTAAACTAATTTTTTACCGCATTGAAAGAGTTAAACTAGATTTTTAAAAGAGGGTATGTCAAACCTGTATTTCCATCAATATTTAACATCGTTCGCCTTATAAAAATGCATGACGAATTACAAGCAGTCAACAACTCAATACTATTTCAATCTCGAATTTGATATTCCAGGTTCGAAGTTCCGTCAACAAGCTCGACGAAACAGCTTGCGCCCTGACGCATTGGAACAACTTATGCACACACCCACCCCAACCAGAGTTGGGTCAAGACAGAATAGTACTGCCGGCACACCTATAAACGCGCGACGGCCTTTTCCTCCGAGCCATCTGAGAGACCAAGACACAGTAAGTGTGAACAGCATAGAAGCAATGCCAATGAACGATTTCATGTACAACTCTTCCTCGGCTCGATCCTCATTAAGAACATTATCCGGATTAAGAGGACAGCCACGGCCTGACTTAACAAGAAAGACTGGCCTAACAGATACTAAAGTGACAGAGACACAACAGTGACTACAAAATAAAATTTAAAACAGTATTATATATTTTCGACAAAGGTTTGGATGGCATGATCAACAAAATAATTAAACAAATTTTGATACTTATTTATTATTAAATAATAGGTGTGTATTAACCCTTTCACTCTAAAATTTTTATTTTTCATCCAAAAAATTCTGAAATCTGTAAAATATACTTATTTTGCCTTCCTAATAACAGGGTAAAAAGAAAAAAATTAATCTCAATTTTTTAATTGAAATTTTGAGTGAGTCCAAATGGCATCATTGGGAGTGAATGGGTAAGAAAAACGTACTGAATCTAATGCCAGATTTAACCTCAGAGAATTCATAAATGATAATATAGGTAAATATTGATATAAACTATTGTTATAAGATTATTTTTTAACATTTTTATTTATTTTTAAAGAAAATAATTCAAAAATAATGAAAATAATTTTTCGAAATAACTAAGTTTTCGCGATAACAAATTTCGAAATATCGAGGTTATACTGTAAATAGATATTCTATTTTTAAGATAAAAACAGCCATTTTCATAATTAAAAGTCACATAATTTGTCGATAGGGTAAAATATTTTTCGAAATAACAAAGTTTTCAAGATATCGAGAGTATAATGTAGTTATCTTGTTTTTTTTCTTTCTATGGTTACATTTAATTAATATCCCAAGTAATTTTATCAGAAATATAGCTTTATATCTGATTTATAGCATTTTCTAACATATTATCTACAGGCAAGCAAGAGACCTTTAACTCCCAATGATGCCATTTGGAATCATGATCAATAAATTCTAAAATCAAAATTTTCAGAGGAATATTATTTTAAAAGATCAATTTATTCCTTACAATCATTAATTTACAAAATAAAACAGTATCTTTTCATTTTAATTTATTTAAATTACTTCAAAATTTAAATTGTTTTACACAAATTCAGCCCAATTTTTTTTCTCAAAAAGCTCCATTTTGATCATTCGCTGGGAAATTAAAATTTAATGGTAAGAAAAAAGCAAAAAATATAAAAGATTTGGATGAAGTTTCTAATAGTATCCAATATTCATTTGGAATCTATGGTATTTTTAGGAAAGATGAAAAAAATCCAAATACCATGATTCCAATTGGCATCACTGGGAGTGAAAAGGTTAAGCACTGGAAAAAACATTTTTTCAGGAAAAAATACAATTTAAAATAATTTGTTGGGATACAATTTTTTAATTCAAATAACTGTTATATTATTATGTCTTAAAGATGCTGCAGACTGGCTGAAGAGTTTTTCAAATAATACGAAAATGTCTAAATATAATTTTAAGCAACTGAAACATTTTATTGCATTTTTATATTCTAGTTACACTGCCCATTTACAATTTTTATCTTATAAGAGGTTGCAATACAAAAACAATAGCAGATATGAATTGGATTTTTGAGCTTACTTTTATGATAATATTAAATTATGTAAAAGCAATAGTTTAGTAAAAATTATTTTCAGTTAATTAGTTCAGTTCATTTAATGCAGACTTATGAATATATGCAAGACATTTGGCTATATTTATCCTCTTAAATTGCTTTATTGCCAACTCACTGATATGCAATGTCTTCAAATCTTATTAAAACTCTTCTTTACTAAAGAATGAAATAATTTAGAATGAAAAGTCAAATGAATTCATTAAATAGTTAAAAGTTTTGACTGCGTACTGCTGGGATAAAGCAATGTTGAAAATGTCTATCACTCGAAGAGAGCTTGGTAGGTTTGGCATATTTCATTATGTATCAGCTCTATGAATTGGCAGGATCTAAGAAGGAGCGTATTTAGATGCTTTACAACTAAAGACAATTTCACTTATTCTCAAAATGTTGTCTAGGATGAAGTGAATTTGTTGTGGGCTATTCAGAGTTTTTAAACACTTTTATTTCATGATTATTATTACACTTATTTTTAGAAGCTAATGGTACTTAATAAACAATAAACTTGTATAAAGTGAATTCATACTATAGAAATGGATACTGTGGCCATTTACTGCTAAAGTAATGAGGTATTCTCACGTTTTGAGATTAAATTTTATTAAAATAGTAGATAAAAACCATGATGAATGACGTTTACATCAAGCATTTTCATAGCTTAGTTTCTCAGATATAAATTTTTGAAATTTTGTTTGGGCGCAAAAGCACTTTAAAATCACAAATCAGGCGCTGTAAGGTCACATCCAATAGAAGCCCGGTTTCTGATAATGTGACTTTTCTGGCGTTTTGGCAAAAATAAAATTGAATTTTAACTTATTTAAAACACATTTTTGAACTTAAAAATCAGAAATTAGGGAGTTTTAAACCATAATGTATCTAAAAAGTATAAAATCAAGCTAATCTCTCTCATGCAAATACCTCATTATGCAGGGATAAGATTGACAAAAAAGCAAAAGGTCTGAAAAATTGCCTGAACGACATTTTCAATATTGTTATCCAATAGATTTTTAGGTGGAATTTGCATGTTAATGTCAAAAAAAGCCGGAAAATCCAACAAAAATCGGAAGAATCTCATGCCGGATTATGTAACATGGGAATCATGCATTATGGTTAACACAGAAAACCTTACTGTGTTATACAGGTATCTAATGTATTTTAGTTAAAAATACACTTCAAGCATATTGTTTGACATTAAAACCCAAAAATTATGTCCGTAAATAAATCAGACAAACAGTACATTTATAAGATAAAAGTGTTTACTAATATAATTAATAGATATAAAATTACATTTTTAGAAAACTGTCTTTAAAACAGAATATAAATTTACAATGTTGGATACATATATATACATACTCTAAAGATAAATTTGCTCATTTCAAATGTATTTACAAATGCAGCTACATGATTGTTTTACAATCCTTCATTCAGTTATTCATAACTAATTCAGGTTCAAATTATAGATCACATTCATTTTTAATGCCTAAAAACACACATCACTATATATTGTAGGAATCTTACAATTCAAAACTTGAAACTTGAATGTGCTGCTCATTGTTCCGAGCTGAAAAATGAGTCAAAACTAAATAACTAGGTAACTCAGCACAAACTTTACTAGACAAAAAAACTATTTTTAAAAGGAATTTTCTTTTTCAAAATTAGTGGTTAACTGTCATTAATTTATCTACAACTTGATCTAACAGCTATCTTTTCTGATGCTCAATTTATAAAAATTAACTTTTAATTAAAAAATAATTTTACACATTTTATTACTATTTTTGCAATGAAAAATGTGGATTGTAAGCAAGGAACCACCAAAAATATATTATGAACTGCTTAAAATTTAACCCTTTTTCATCACCTTTTCAACTAGCTGCAGAGGGTTTACCATAACAGAAAATAGTTTGATAGAATTAAAAGCAAAAGGTGGAGATACAGGTATAAAAAATTTAGAGTAAATTTACAGAACGTACTCAAATTATTTTGCATATTTAAGGGGAAGGATCCAGTAAGTGTGACAAGGAGGAGAGGAGTTTAAACTTTGTGGTGTTGCATTCTTAAATTCCAATTCCTTCAATTTGAAATGTGATTTGTAAATCTACCACCAATTCCTCTCCCTCACATTATAAGAAAAAGAAGTAAAGGCAAAGCATTTCATTTTGCAAAAAATTCTTTTGTACCCAATTGATATAATTACAGTTTGAATTGAAGGCTTATCTTCCAAAACTGTGGGGTGTGTTTTAAAGTAATCCCAAATAAAAACCCAACTTGGATAAAGAATTTTTTTTCATTAAATGATTAGTCATTGTTTCTCTTAATGTAATAAACTGTCATTTACTTTTTCTGATGTTTTTTCAGGGAGAGTAACCATTTTTTCAACTCAGAAATCCACCCATCTAAGATTTCTTTTTGCATCTCACTGGTTTTGGTTATGGCAGGCCTGCACTCTGATAAATATTTAAATGAGTTAATTTTTTTAAGATTTCCACGTTATATCACAACAGGCCATTGAAATGCAACAGCTTGACATGGGGACATAATTTGTGAATGGCTTCTTATATATTATAGTATGTTCTCTACTAACACCCTTGCAAGTTTTGCTTTTGGTTTAGTAAAATAGTACTTAATTTCATTACAAATAATCAATACTACTAACTAAAGATCATGAACATTAAGTTTAATACAAGCTTAAAATACATACCTTCAAAATAAGTTGTGTCAGTTTGACTATCAGGAAGCGGAATAAAAGGGGCTTTCATATGTAAAATGTTTTCCCATTCAATGCTATGAAAAAATGGCCAAGTGCGTAGTTCTAGAAAAAGTACAAATAAATATGTTCTAAAGAAATTGAGCTTGATTATAAATTTTTATACTTGAAAATCCTGGCAGTAGATGAAAAAACTAATAATGGTCTCAGTAAAAAATAGGAGAAATTCTGATTAAATCATGCAGTGTATGGGTAAGTAGAACTGGGTGCATATATGCTCATTTGAATTTCAGTTAAAAATATATTAATATTTAAGCACTTTGCCATGCTGCTGTAATGTTTTCATAAAAAAAGAAAGAAAAACCTTAAACTTTTTCCAAAAATCCTGAAACTTGCATTTTTGTAATAGTTTCCATAGAAGAACTACTGTCCATAGAAAACCAAACCGGCACAATTAGAGATTTTTCAACTTTTAATAAGAACCAAGGGTGTTTAAAATAAACTAACTAGTGAGATATAGACATTTAGTATCATGCAAACCAGATACAATAAAGTTTTATGAACAAAATGTTACACACCTTTGACTCCAGGTCTAAGATTAGGTTCAGATGTCAACAAAAGCTCAATGGTATTTCTGGCATTTTCTGACAGGGCTTCATCATCTTCAGGCCATGTTATGTCTGAGTAAATACAAAAAGAGAAATTTTTAGGGTCTTATGTCTCAGTCCAAATCAGCATTTTTTTATTTAAAAAAGTATAACAGTATATTTGGTATTGAATTTTTATCATAAGTATTCCATATCATCAACTATTTAGTAAGTATTCAACCATTCAGTTAGATTGAAATTACCTCATAATGTAAAATTTAAAGTTTGTTAAATCATTGCAAAAATAGAGTTTTAAAGAACTTAAAACAACTACAAAGCTTAATAATATATTCTCACTAGCAACTAATACTAAAGGTTAATCAAAGGTAAAACAATAATTAAAAATAAATAATCTTAACTTTAAATTAATAATTAAATTAAATTAATTAATTAATTCAAATGAGAGAGAGAGAGAGAGAGAGAGAGAGAGAGAGAGAGAGAGAGAGATTTACCTCTTTTCAAAATATTTCTAAACACTGCTTCAGGTGTTGCATCATTAAAAGGAGGTATACCCGTTAAAAATTCATATAAGCATACTCCTAATGCCCACCAGTCAACAGGAAAACCTTGAAAGCACAAAAACATTAATGTCAAGATAAACATGATTCAAATAAATCTTAAAGAAAACTACCTTAATTTTCATAATCTGAAAACCCCATTATAATCATCAAACAAAAATAAGAGAAAAGTTAAGCAAACTCTGTACTATGTTCCCTATGGAGTAAGAGTTCAGGAGCAAGATAATCTGGTGTTCCTAGAATTCGAGAATCAGATGATGGCTCAGGACCTCTTCTTACGCTTTTTGGTGTTCTGCCCATTGCTTTTGAATGGAGAGGCGTCTACAAAAGAATTGTTTTCTTACCAGAAAAACAACATTTAAAGCAAGTCACCTAAACTGTTTAAATCAGAATAAAATACTCCATTTCATTTTAGTGCATATTTTAAAAAATAATTTTGGAAAATTTTAATGGTTTAAAAAGTTTGAGACAATAATATCAGGGGTAGAAGTGACCAAATAAAAATATATACAGGGTTGCCCACCTGAGACAACGCTCATCCGTAATCACCCCCCCCCACCAGCAAAAAAAATCCGGCGTGACGTGTGGCTTGCCTACCGATGCCACGCCTTCTGCATGTAGAATAATGCCCCAATATTTTTGATAAGTTTTAGAAAAGTCCAGAAAACGCAAATATTTGAGAAAATAAGGCTTTTTTCGTCCCATGAATCAATCATCCGTGCAGATAAGAATATTCCAAATTCCGATTGATTCCCCCTTCTTATTGCCCATCTCATCAGTTACTAGCGACTAGCGTTATCGTTTTCATTCGCAATTCTAAGTTTAAAAAATATGCATTATAAGGATTGAAGGCTAAAAACAGAGAATTAAGAAGAAAAATTAAATACATTGTCTTTAAAATATAAGCAGCGTAGTTTCCGTAGTTTTTCTAGCGGAATTCTAATTAATTTAATTGCTGAATTCTGGACCAAAATGCGGAATGATTCCGCAAAATCCGGAATGTTTGGCATCTCTGTGTATAGAATTTTTCAAAAAAATATATAGGAAAAAAATCAGCTTTTAAAACACTAAAATCCCGTTACAACAAATACCGATACATAGAGCGACTTCTACCCCTGTAATATAGAAAAACTGGTGATTTAAATGAAGCATTCCCTATTTATTATTAGTTTGGAAACTAACCTTTATTTAGTTTTATAGTGTCCAGGGTTTTTTTATAGCCTCATAAAATTTACAGAACTAGAATTGAAAATTTCAGCATAAAAATGAAAGTATTTTTATAAAATAGTTCACTTACTACAGGGATAGGAGGTTTTAACCTGTTGGCAGGAGTTGTAAATATAGAACTTTGAGCAGATGTTTCCATTTCTTCAATTGAATCAAAAAATGCACCTGTATTTTTTTCTGCATGACAATTTTCAGAGTCAGAGGAGTCACTATCTAACAAGAAATTAACAGTCTTGCTTGGGATTGCCTTCTTTTCAACAAAAAAAGGGTGCAAGCTATTAGGATCAAGGGTATTCAGAGGCGAATGCGAAAAATGCGACTGCACACCATTCATGACACTACCAGGAGATAAATTCCTGTTATCTGGCGTAGATATCATGGGTGGAGGAGGGATATTAGTTTTTTTAGGACTAAGAAATGGATCAGCTGTTATTTCGTCGTCAGTAAACTTTAGGTTTGAAAGAATAGACGAGACTCCAGTGCTTCTTTTAGCTGGTGGAGGACTTGCATCTTCTGAACTTGAAGAATGCTTCCTTTTCTTAGATTCAGGTAAATCCAACATCTTTGATTTCCAGGAGCTGACTTTTCTTCTGGGTTTCTCATCATATGGAAATTCAGGGGAAGTCACAGAGCCCTGAGATTTGATTCGGCGGAAGTTCTTGGTGGAACGAGAGGAAAGGATTTTGTGCTTTTCTTTCGGACAATATGGAGTAAAGCTGTTACTGGAGTCATGACTGGATAAAGATTCCAAGGAATCATGTCTCTGAAACTTCTTTCTTTTTAATGATCCTGAGGAAGAAAAGTATATAACTACTTTTAGAAGAAAAACTGGGGATCATGCTGAATTCACAGAATATATATACCATCTATCTACTTTTACAATAAAATTTGTCTATAAAATACTGTAGGGCCTTAAAAAAATATTGTTTAGAGACAGTTCGCAATAACTGGCTTTATCTTTTCTTTACAGTACCATGGTGAGGTATTGTTAAGAAAATTTAAAAAGAAAATTAATTGCATAAAAAAACTAACAAATATTACTAAAACTGAACAGGGATATTCATAGTTTATTCAAAAGTTATTTTACTATAATCTCTTTAAACTTTAAGTGAGCAAACACTTAGAAAATTGCATTTAGGTATTTGCAGGGATAAGATCTAATTTCATCTTAAAATCACAAAATATACCAGTTATAAAAAAACACCCAACCGATTTGATTTGCATTTTTTCAGAAATGATAAATTTATGCAAACCTCATCAAAAGGGACAATTACTTTATCATTTGAATAAGTTTTATATGCATTCTAAATTGTAGAGCAAAGAAATTACAATGTAATAAAAACGCACCATAGTTTAAAGGATCATTAGTTTGCATAGCTTTGTCAGGAGTTTCAAACTTCAAGGACATAGGTGGTACCAAAAGTGGTACAGGAGAATCTTTGCAGTCACCGTCATTTGAATTCTTAATACATGAACCAGTAATTACACTTTCAGACAAGGAAGGACTTGCACTTTGAGAAATATGTTGGTTGCCTTTTTTAGCTGACTGAAATTTAAAAAAAATTAATCATGTTTTAAGCAGGATTTCACTCATCTAATGAAGAAAGCTTTGAAAAATTTCTAATAATATAGATATGTGAGAAAAAGACGCAACTACCTCTTTTTTAAGTCTACTTTTTATATTGAATGAATGGGGGACAAGATTATCGAGACTTTTTTTATTTGTTTAATACAGGCAACATTTATCAAACCTTTACAATTTACAGAGCACAATAAAGTGTTAATTAATGAGGTTTTTTAAACTTTAGTTTATAATGAACCCTTACAACTTGATATAAATACACAACATAAAATGAGTACAAATAAAACAACATACAAATAAAATTGAGGAAGTTAAAGACAACAGTTGCCCTGGTGTCCGATGAGGGAGGCTTTCATTTTCTCCTCCAGCATAGCATGAAGGTGATCCAAGAAGATCCATCACTTTTATAGCTGAAATTAATTTTATTTTTTATCATACTCTAAATTTAGTTGGAGGATTTTAAAATTGAATCTTTGCTAATTGTAGGAAAATTGATCCTTTAACAAGGCATAATCCCTTAATGTCGTTTAGATGTACTTACCTAATTTTAATAACATTTGAAGAAATTTGCAGATTTAAGATATTTTGAACAAAAAAATTTTAATTAAAAATATAAAATTTTAAATTAACAGTTTTTTGGTTCTATCAATCGTATTTAGTAAAAAAATTATGGATAAACTCACAAGTTAATAAAAAAGTTCCATACTTATACCCCCAAATTTATACTACTTGGTATGTCAGTTTTGGTCTTTATCTCATTATAGGTTTAGAGACCCTAATTCCTTAAATAGGACTTGTATCTAGTTTTATATAGCTTTGTGTATGATCCTTTACATATTTTTAAGTTGACCAATTTATGTTTATAGGAATGTGCATTTTAAAAAAAAATAAAAGTATGAATTTATAACAAATGTGTGTGGGTAAGAAATTGGCAATCAGAACAGGTTACTTTAAAAGTGAACAGAGCACCCTATATACATAACAAACTCAATAATCAGCATATCCATCAACCAGTAAAGGAATTTACTAACGTTTATTAACTGTGATCTTGGAGAGACCAAAATCTGTTAATTTCACATGTCCAGTGGCAGATATTAACATATTTTCTGGCTTTAGATCCCTGTAACAACACAAAATAAATCATTTTTATCAGAAGTTTGTTATATTGGTTCACTTTAAGAGAGGACACTGTGTATATCTAAAATAAATACCTGTGAACTATGTTGTGTTTATGCAAATACTCCAAAGCATGTGCAGCTTCTGCAGTATAAAATAAGGCCATGTCTTCATCAAAAAACCCACAAATATGCAACAATGATTTTACATCTCCTCCAATCATGTACTCCATAACCTGTAATAAGAATGAAATAATAAAAACATGTTTAAAAGAAGTGTTTTAAACCAAGTGTTTGTTGTTTGTTTTAAACATAACTCTGGTTCCAAGTAAATGTATAATAGTGATGCAATTCTGACAAAGGAACCGTTGCTTTCAATCTGTTATTCTAAATTTCGAGTGGGAAGATTTTTAGACAAGTCGAGTGGGCTACCGTGGTCAAAACAGCCACTGGTAGCCAGTCACTGTTTCGACCGCCTACAATCTTGACCCGCGCAAGCAGCCCCATCACTGATGATGTCTACCGCAGTCATAGAGGAACCGTTTGGTTCTTCATCTTTTACTCCTCGACCATGGCTCTATAGCTTGAAAGAAATATTTTATTTACATTGATTATTGATACACAAGATCAATAGCCTATTTTTGAAACTAAACTGACAATTAGAGAGCAATTTTGATTTAATGAAAAATAGTGGTTATATTGTATGTAATATACACATCTATTATTTTAGTTAAAACAATTCTGATGATAGGCAGATACTCTCTTAAAAAATTAGAAAATGTTAGAGATGAGAAAGGGATCAAAGAATGCACTGATGCTGATGGCCACCCTCTCAAATACCAACTGGGCTTAAGGATGCTTAACTGCAGTTATAAATGTTAGTTACCTGTTTTGCGACCGTTGTTTTATTCACGATTTAAATATTATAGCCATTTCTGGGCAATTCCACAGAAAAATGTTAAAATTTATTTTTTTCTCACATATGAGGTATCATTAGAAAGGTAATTGTATAAAGTGTGTGAAAATTGCAAAAAAATATTAAATGAAATAAAATAAAGTGGGGTTTTAGGACTTTAATTTAGAAAATTATGGCCGCGTTTTTGGGAGTAACTCCTTAAGACAACTTTGAAATGGTTGTTTGGAACTAATTTTGTTTATTTTTTCAACTTTTTATGGTTCATATGTTAGATACATCTGTCTAGTAGAATTAAATATAAAAAAATTTAAGATTTATTTTAAAAATTACCTTTTATTAAGCTTTTTTCATTAAGTACTTTTACAAATTTACGTCCGACACCAAATTATAAAAAAGTTTTAGTACTGCAAAACCAACTGGAAATTTTTACAAAAAAATTTGTATGCAACTAAGGATTCTTAACCCTTTCAATCCTATGCCGCCCGAGAAAAGCATTGAATCCAATGGATAATTTGGGGCGGCTAGGTCTGAAAGGGTTAAGATAATTAAAACTGATCATTCAAATTTAATTTAATTATATTATATTAGCTGTAATCAATGGTGTCGGACGTAAAAAAAATTTTACGTCCGACACCAAAATTTTATGGCTAAATACTAATTTATTCATGCCTAAAGTCTTGGATTTTTACTAAAACTAAAAAAAATTAACTGTTTATTTGTTATTATCCCAAAATACCACAGAAAATAATTCATTTTAATTAAAAATAAAGAAATCTGTTAAAAGTTGCTTAAAACATCATTTAAACAAATAGAAGATCTAAAATATGTAGATATTAAACATTTATATTATAAAAATTTTTAAACAACTTAACTAAATGAACCAAAAAACCTCTCAACTCAATTTTAGAACAAAAATATTCTATTCTCTATGAATAATTTTCCCATGGTAGTTGCTTTTTTATTCACTCACATGAATGTAATTTGATTTCTACTGCAGCTCTAAAAGCATTTATAGATAGATTCTAAGGCCTGTCAAAGATTGAAAGCAGAGGCGTAGTCAGAAATTATTTTTGGAGGGTGCATGATGATATTGTAAGGAAAGAAAAAAATTTAGATTTTGAATTACACTAATTTTTTTCTCACTGAATGAATAACTTATTAATATCTCTCTATATTAAAAAAAGTAACAGTGACCGCCGTCACCGCCACTGATTTTGAAAATTTTATTTTTGAACACTTTGAACTATCACTACGCAAAAACTATTTGAAGGAATATTATGAAATTTTGACCATTGGTAAACAAATGTATGAGGGTCATTTCAGTTTCCAAACCTAATTAATTAGATAATTAGTTCTGGAGTTATTCAATGTAAAAGTCGAAAATTATTTTTTTCGGCTGCGAGTTCGCCCCCAGAAAAATCTATTTACAGCAGAAACATGATTTTTTGCAGACACATACTCTTAGGTATGAAGTTTTGCACCTCGTCGCCCTTTTTTCGAATTTCGAATTATTTCTGGAGTAATTAAATTCTCAAGTTTCGAAATTTTTTACTCTTTTTCGGTTTTTCGTTATAATAGAAAAACTAATCACAGTAGAAATATGATATTTTAAACACGCATACAATTATTTTTTATAGAAAGATTGGCGTTTCGTTTTTTCAAAAATTCCAATTAGTTTTAGAATTATTAAGAAACCAAGTTTCAATTTTTTCTTCTCTTTCTGGTCGTTAACTAAAGAAACATGCGATTATTTTTAAGAGTCTGATTTCTTATTCCCTATGATTCACTAGATACACACGTGCATTTTATAACTTTAAAAGGTTTTTAATGACATGTGTTTTTTCTCTAAGATGGTATATGATATTTAGTAGACTTGCTGGATATTTTTGAAAACATTTTGGTTAAATTATTGGTAAACTAAAAAGGAATATTTTAGTAACAGTTTTATTTTGATATTTTTTTAGTAATGGTCCGCATTAAGTTATTGATAAGTTAGAGAGATAAAAGGTTTCGATTTTAAATGATCATTAACTAAGCAGAAAAGTTTCAGGTTTTACTGGATAGTTGAGATGAAACAAGCGAGCTCTGCTCGCTAATATCGCAAAGCGATCTTCAAAGAACTGCGAAGCAGTTCCGGGGGTTGGTGAGCGATAGCGAGCAGGGGGCAGAGCCCCCTAGTTAAAATAAATTAATATATTTTAATCATGAAACAAAGAAATCCTTTGTTAATAGCAAACTAGAATGAAGTATTTCATCAACACTCACAAATGAAACGTGTCAAATAGAACATTTTATTTACTTAAAGTCATAAATATATAAGCTGGGGAGGACTACATAGAAAAATCCTAACAGAGGGTCCAAAACGATATATTCAAAAGTTGGATGGATATGAGGGCTCCACGAGGAACTATAAATGATTGACAGAGAGATCGGCAGTACATTTTGGTGACCAAACCTGTGATTGGCTGTCACTCAATCTTCTATTTTCGAAGGAGAAGGAAAAAGTTTTTCTCAACCAATCAGGCTTTTTTCCCCCGCCTCTCGTGACGTAGATGCGATCGCAGCGCCAAAATAGCCCCACATCCATCCAACTTTTCAATTTCCATTAGCGCCTATGGCGACGGACTCTCTGTTCTAGTACTCTGTGGGGCGGACATAGGATTTGTTTTTTTTCTGGGGAGGGCTAAGAATTTTCATAATCCAATTGAATCTTGATGATCTTAATAAGGAAAAGGTAGTGAATTATCCTACTCCAACTATTATTAAGGGGGTCTGGGGTCCCCCCAGAAAATGTAATGAAATTTAATTCAAAATTCCCCAGTTTTTCATCTTGTTTTGGCATGCCTTATCTGAATTTCGATCAATAGGTTTTATGGTAGAATCATAGTGGTTTTGTGGTATGGTAGTATCCCAAGTTTCAGTGTAAATGATTGGGTTGTAGTGCACTATGAGTCCTGTTTATATCCAGGACTCATAACTAGAATCACAGAAGGTGAAGCAGAAGTAGCTGTTATGCAGAAGGCCATTTTAAATGGCAAAAAGCTGAAGACAAAATTTTCTATTCTTTTGAAAATACAGTAAAAAAATTTCTGCCCAATCCCTGTAGGAAACAGAGGGCAATATTCATTCTCAGATGATATTTAAAAAAACTGCATTTGTATCATTATTTTTAAGTTTTTAGTTCTATAATTATATATTACTCAAGATTTATACATTCAAAACTTTATTAATCTATTCAAGTTTCATATATTTATATTATTCAAGGAATAAAAAAGAGAAATTATTAGGTATTCTAATACTTTATTTACGTCCGACACCAAGAAATCTGCACAATTTACGTCCGACACCATTGAAAAAATTGCTATTTAGGTATTTAATTTTTGATTAATTTGATATAAAAGGGTATTTTATTCTTATTTCATCTTTGATCTTCAATATTTGAGTGTTTATAAAAAATAAAAAGCATCCCATTGGGCTGAATTTAAGGTTTATGCAATACAAGTGAAACTGCTTGTCCCCTTCAATTTACGTCCGACACCAAAAAGTTTTAATTTTTTTCATAATGTTTAAATTTTTTTAAAGACCTTTAAATGTGTTTTTTATTTGTCCATATGTTGGTAATTATTGAGTAAAAAAATTGGACCAATTTAAATGTTTTAGCTTTAAAAAATTCCAACTTTTGTCGGAAAATTTTGCACAAACTTTACGTCCAACACCGTGGAATTGCCCTTCTGACTATTTGGCTGACAATTGAAATATATCAACGAAAGAGATTATACTGCATTTGATGCAAATGTTAGATTTCATTGTTGCTTCTTACAACAAAATACTACTTCTTTCAAACAACTATGATATGCAAGGTTTTTTTAATTACGAAAACTAAAGTAATTTGATAATGGGAACAAAAGTTAAGTTTTTGAGGCTGAAAACTTGTAATACTACCTACACAAGGTTAGGTTCTGGCACTTAAAAATTAAAAAGAAACAAAGCCCTGAATATATGTATTCTTAAGCAGACAAATTCAAATAGTAATACAAGATCATAAAATTTTTTGTGTTGCATTAAAAAATTAGTACGACAATTACATGGTATAATAATAGTGTATGAAAAGTAGCATGAAAAACTTTAATTGATTGATTTTATACTCAAGCATTTAAGTAAGCACTTATACTTTCCATTGTCTTTAAAAAATATACTTACCAAATAAATGTTATTCTTCGACTGCATAGAATAGAAAAGTTGGACAACAAAAGGGCTTCTGCTCAAAGCAAGTGCATTTCTTTCAATCAATACTATAAATATTTGAAATAAAATGTTATGAACTGAAAAAATCTTATTTTAAAGTAGGAAGGAAAGTATATTTACCCTGCTTTATCATATTTTTGTTAACCATTGTTTCTTTCTTCATAACCTTGACAGCTAACATTCTTTCTGGCTTCTCATTCTTATAACAAAGGTAAACTTTCCTACAAAACAGTAAATTTGTGTAAGAATGATTTTAAGAAAGAATACCTACACTCAATACCTCAAAGAACTACTTGCAACCTGACATTTTCAAAGCAGCATGAGTAACAGATACTACACTTCTGTTTTAAAGGTATTTTGCTTTATTCTTACAAATTTTAATTTTTTGGCTTGGTTACCTTAAAAATTAAGTTGAAAATGGGAATAAAAATTTAAAATATATATATTTCACAATGTGAGAGGACACTTTTGTAAATTTTGTAACAGATGTTACTACGTGTTCAACCTGGTATAACAAATGCAGGGTTGCCCAGAAATTGTGATAATGCTTCTTGAGCTGCAACAGTAGAGATAATCAATTGATTCATAAAATAAAAATTATTTCAAAAGATTTTCTGCAAAACCCTAAAGTTTTCCGTGCTGGGCTAAGACGTGTCAGTGTATATTATCCAAGAGTATATATATATTAGTAAAAACCAATGTTTGTTTCAAATTCTATAGAAACAAACCTTTAAGCTTTTCAATGTTGTATTTAGTGTCTTAAATTGGTGGAATTACCCCAGTTCCTATAAGGTAAGGTAATTAAAGGATCTGAATAATTGAAGTTATTTTATAATCACCCTACATTTTGGAAGCGACATGGACATTTCTCAAAATAGAACCAATGCCACCATCTATTGCTCATGATGTAACTGGAAATAGGTACTATATTTAGATAGATATATTTTCTACCTAAGTGTTGCCTTTTCTACCTAAGTGTTGCCGTTTAGAAACATTAGTGGAGCTGATAATGGGAAAGAATATGTGTTTAAGCTAAATGGCTCCCTCTAGGCAGTTCCATCATCACCCCGTATAAAATACGGCGCAAGTTCAGAGTTGCGTAAGCGCCAAGTTTTTAGAGATAAAGATGACTAATATGGTAACCCTAACCCATGTTAAGTGAATTATTTGGCTTCTAAATGTGCCGCTAAACAGCTAAAATTCGCCAAGCATACGCAACTCTGAACTTGCGCCTAAAATACTATAATGAAAATAATAACTAATAAATATAACTATGAATAAAAAGAAGTGTAATACATACCCAAATGCTCCCCGACTAATGGGCTTTACAATAGTGAAATCTTTTATGCTAGGAAGCTAGAAAAAATTTATATTGGAAAATATGCCAGCAAAAAATAATTTTTGATACATAAAAGTCTATTTCCTTATTATTTTACCTGATAATTGGTTAAAAACATAGAATACAGTCATTTTGTATAATATTAAATCACCTTAAAGTTTCCAATGAATAAAATCTCAAAATTGGTTCTGGAAATTTATATATATATATATATATATATATATATATATATATATATATATATATATATATATATATATATATATATATATATATTTATTTATTTTAAAAAGACCAAAAAAACCGGGTTTATTTGGTTTTTTTGGTTTAAACCAAGTTTTTTTAGAATTTTTTATATCAGAATAAGTTATTTTAGCATTGATGTTTGAAATTGAGTTGTAAATGAGACATTTATTTCAGGGGTTGTTTATAATTGATAAATGATTTGTATATTTCAATTAATTAATTAAAATTAAATTAATTTGTTTTAAAAATAATTTTTGTTTCTAAAATATTCCAATTTGAATATCTAATACAGTAAACTCTCGTTAGTACGCCCCCGCTTAGTGCGACGTCCCGCATATTACGACGTTTTTCTCCGGTCCCTGGTACCAATAGGCCTTTTATCATTAAAAACTATCCGCTTATAGCGCCCCCCCTTATTACGACTTCCCGCATATTTCGACGCTTTTCTCCAGTCCCCCGAAGAAAAATCCTGGTTATTGCGTCGTCAAGTTCCTTTCAAATAATGTATGAGCTACAGAACCACTGAAAACGCGAGTAGAACAATATGGTAGAACTGGTTTTTCATGTTTTTCCCAACCGCTCCCCTTTTTCCCCGAATGGCCCCCTGTTGAGCCTTCTTAAACAAGGATGACCAGTGCCTTGCAAGGCATGTGGTTTGTCCTGTGACAAATCAGAACACTCCCTAAATTTCTTGGAAATTCTCCCCTCTACTCCAATTCGACTTCGGCATTCCATAGCCTGGGATTCGATACCCGTATTGAGGCAGTCCCTCTCAGTTATTGATAATGCAGAGGATATGCTAACAAACTTAGGAAGAATGGAAACCTTCCTAATTCAGAATTATGGAAAAGGAAAACAGAAACAACTTCTTATGAAAAAATTTTTAATCATCAGATAGATGTAAAGGTAAGAATGTTTATTTTGTTTTTAGACATAGTTCTTTCATTTCTATTTTAGTGATAAAATCCCGCTTAAAAAGGTTTCTAGGTAAGATTAGGTATTACGGGTTTTAGGTATATCGCTGAAAGGGTGCTTTATGGAATTCCGCATATAGCGTCGTACCGCTTATAACGACGTTTTCACAAATCCCCTTGAACGTCGTACTAACGGGAGTTTACTGTATTATTGTAGTGAATAAAAATCAGTGTTAATTTATCTTGGATAAATGGTTGAAATAATCAAATTATTTATCTTAATTATATATGGATTAATTTATGAACTTAAGAAATTTCTTTAGAAAGAGAAAATTTTATTTTTTAAATGAGAAGTAAAAGTGAAATGTAAACAACTAATGTTAATTGAAATTGGATAATTGATAAAGATAATTAATTTGATTAATTATTAAATGGTAAAATAATCAAATTAATTATATGGATTATTTATGAACTTAAGAAATTTCTTTCGAAAGAGAAAATTTAACTTTTTTTATAAATAAAAGGGAAATGTAAGCAACTAATGTTAATTGAAATTGGATAAATGATTGAGATAATTAATCCGATTAAGGAAATTAACGGTTTTTATTAATTTAGTAAAAAAAAACAACTGGTTTTTATCTGTTTATAAACAAACCAACTGGTTTTTAGTTTTTATCATTAAAGAAATCAACGGTTTTTATTAATTTACTAAAAAAACCAACTGGTTTTTATGACTGACAAATAAGACAAATTTTTATTTATTAATTAAAATCCAAGCCATATTTTATCAGTGAAAAACAGATAACTTTTGTGTATGTTTAGTTACTCTTTGAAATAATGCTTCATTTTAAAGGAAATTAATAAATGAACTATCTCTTGCAAAATATAATAAGTTTAACTTAAGCATTTAAGGTTAAGTTTAGAGAGAATTCAATTATTAAAACCATTAAATTAAAAGATTTCTGATTTTTAATCACCTTAATATGTCAATTCTTTTATAAATCTGACCTTTTAATTTTGTGCAAAAGATTATACTTAAACACTTTCTTTAAAAAATCCTGAAAATATTTTATAATTTCTAAAAAAAACAAAAAAACCAAGTGGTTTTTTTGGTAAAAAAACCATGGTTTAAACCAATGGTTTAAACCAAATGGTTTAAACCGGCCAACCCTGTATATATATACAGTCGAATCCTCTTAATGTGATCACTGTTAATGTCATCGCCGCTTAATGTTATCAAAATTTGTCCATATCCCCTAAAAAACGTCTCATTTCGAGTCACCATTTTGAAGGTCAATTTGTACAAAAAAACATCTGCCCCACCAGAGTATCTGGTGTTTCTTTTTTCTGAAACTCAGTATGCCTAAGGAAAAATAAAACATTCCGCATATATTGAAAGAAAACAGTTAAAGAGGGGGGGGTCCGAATCCGTACTTGTGATTGGTTAAAGAAACCCTCGGCATGCTTGCAGATGTTTTTGATAAGAGATTTTGATTTTCCCCTGTTTACTGAACTCTATGGTTTTCTGAAATTAAGATTGTTTATTGGAGTGAAAAGATATAATGGAGTGCAAAAAGAAAAAGATAGACCTTTCTATACAAATATAATTACTAAGTAAGTGATTATTTTATTTTTATAATTTTAACCACTCATATATTTCCCCTTAAAATTTTAAGTTGGCAAGTGCCTACTGCCTAGTGTAAAAATAGTGTTTTAAATACATTAATTACGATTACATGATTTTGATTTTAAAGCAAACAATCTTGAAACACTCTTTCCTGCTTTTTGATATGAGATCGCTTATTGTTATCGATCGGATAATGTTATCAGTTAAATCTCGGACAATTGCGATCACATTAAGCGGATTTGACTGTACTTCAATAAGTTATAGTATACCCTTGTTATCTTATTTGATACCTCAAAACTAATTTTAACTTTAAAGTTTTTCTCAAATAATGTTAATTTCAACCATGTTGAAGAGTTTTCAAGCAAAACCTTGATAATATTATTTTTTTATTATTAGCTAAACATGACAAAAAACTATATATTACTTAGACTCACACATGTGCCCTTTTATTTGTATTCCTTACAAGGCTTTTCTCTGTGGTTATTCTCTGATTTAACTTAATCAGTTCAATGTGGGGTTTTTTTGTAACCCCTGCTTTTTAATTTTAGAATGAACTGAATTAGAAACAAATTGAAAAGTTGTATCAACTGCCCATAATAGGTACTGTTTTTTATAAGGAACCCAGAGTAAGCACTCTAGTATGTTTCCAAAACATTAAAGCAATTCTCACTGCTAAAAACTATCATAACTCATTGATATAGTATTCAAATAATATTATGACCAATATTTGAAATATTACTGTTGTCATCAGATAGCTTTTACTTAAAATTCATTGAATCTATAATTAATATTTAAGTGAGTTAATGTCAACAAACAGTGCTAATGACAGATCAGAACCCTTGACCCACAGCAGTAATAGTGAAATCCAACCCATTGAAGCCGAAAAAGAGGATTATTGCTATTTCCTAGAGAAAACCAATGACACTGCAAGAAGTAACCCTTTTATAGCTGTGAGGTTCAAAGGGAGGACCCTCCCCGTTTTGGCAACCCGGCGGGTTGCCGGAATAGGAAAGACTTTTTCGATGTTTGTTTTGTTGTTTTTTTGTGATTATTGTATGCTTCGGGGGGTGGTATGATGGAGCTTGGAGCGAGAGGTCGCGTGTGCGACGAAATCTGTAAATTTGTCAGCTAAACTATTAAATCTTACTTTTAATTATCAAGGCTTGGTTTACTTGAACAACGAACCCCAACAGTGGCGCAGACGGACAGGATTAAAGAGTTTTAGCTTCAACGACGATTTCCGATGAAAAACGAAAAAGGTTTCGAAAGGAGTTGGTCCGAGCTATTGAAGACGTTGGATTTGTGGGTATAGTTTTGAATTATAGTGTTGAAATTTAATGATTCTTGATTTTGGTATGGTGAGGGTTTTGAGGAGTGTGTCTCGAATTAATATGGAACTGGATGATGAGTAGTGTGATGAGTAGTTTCGTTTTCGGTGAATTGGATATGGTGATTTCGTTTTGGTTTGTTCGAGTTTTTTTTTCGGTGAGTGTTGTCATTCTAAAATTAGATCGAGGTCGTTTTTTTTTTGTTATCGAGGGAGTTTGCTGTTCTTTTGTTGGTTGATTCTTTTTTGAGTGAGTTTTTTTCGAAGGTCTGCAGGATGGCGTTGTATGGTAAAGGGAGAAAGGAGGACCTTTTAATTTTAGCTAAAGAGCTTAGCTTAGAAGTGGATGAGGAAATGACAGTTTATGCATTAAGAGAGAAAATACTCAGGGATGAAAACTATGATGAAGCGTTTGTTAAAGATTTTTTTGCATCCATCGTTGAGGAAAGGGAAGAAATCGAGGAAAGAAGGAGACAAGAAGAAATCGAAGAAAGAAGGTGGCAAGATGAAATCAAGGAAAGAAGGAGAAAAGAAGAAATCGAAGAAAGAAGGTGGCAAGAAGAAAATAAGGAGAGATGGTTGGAATTGGAGAGATTGGAGTGTGAAGTGCAGAAAAGGAAGAAGGAGAGACTGTTGGAATTGGAGAAGTGGAGGATTGTACCACAAGAAGAGGAGCCAGATACCCATTACTTCCAAGATAAGAACTTTCCACCAGCAAACAAGACTGGTATCCACCGTCAGGCCGATCGGAGAAGGGGATCGTTCAGATGCTTTGAGTGCCAGGAGGAAGGACATTTGAGAAGGAATTGTCCGAAGTTTAGACGCTCGTGCAGAACAAACCGGACGGTCTGGACGGGACGGAAAGATCTTGACAGAATTTTTGTGAATGTGGAAAATTCACGTTTGGAAAAGACAGTAGACGATGTGGAAAGGGTACTTCAGAAGGCAGTGTTTGAAACGGGGAAATCAGTGGAGACAAAGCTGGTCAACCCTGGAGACTATCAGATATTGAGGGAAAAGGAAATTAAATACCTGGGAGATGAAGGACCGGTGAAAGACGATATGTTAAATCTGGATGAGAGGACTCTCAAGGAAGTGGACGAACCTGTTCGACATTTAGAGGATGACGATGATATATTAGGCGTTGAATTCATCCAGTGGGATCAGATCGAAGTGGAGGTAGAAGAAGAAAATAGAACTTCGGAAGAGAAGGTAGTCGAAGACGAGCGCTTGGATGAAGAAAGAGAAAACGAAGTTCCTGGCGAGAATGGAATTAACGTTGCAGAAGAGTCTCTGGAGGTAGAGACGGGAAACGAAGTTTCCAGAGAGAAGGAAACTTATGCTGGAGAAGCTGTATGTGGAAATCAAGGTTCGGAAGGAGAGGACGTGGATGAAGAATCTACGGAAGAAATGGAGGAAACTGAGGACTCTGGATCTGAGGATGATGCTCAAGAGAATGATGTCAGTTCCGAAGTAGGGAAGCCTGCTAAGAAGCGTCGAAGGCGACCTGCGAAGTCTAAAGCTGAAGTTACCCCTGCCAAGCGACAAGGCAAAGCTGCTGCTGTCAAGTATGCCGAGGATCCTGGCTCGGAAGAGGAGATGGATTTAGGTTCAGAAGATGAAGCTCCTAAAAAGAAGAGTCGAGAAGCTGAGAAGAAAGCCCCTGCAACTCCTATGAGACGTGGCGGCCGTCAGAAGAAAGCGACCAAGTGCACTGAAGACTGTGGCTCCGAAGTCGAAGAAGGCCAGGCCCCTGAGAAAGAAGACTGCGAGCCTGAAGTGAAAGCTGACACCAAGGAGAACCCTGTGTTGGACCCTCAAACTGAGCTGTGGTGTTTTAAAGGTGGAGGTGGAACTCTATCCGACGACTTGGATGAGGACAACAACGACGACTTGGAACACGATGATGGACCTTTTTCAGATGAGTGACATTTTTTTATTATTATTTGAAATTAATTTGTACTAACTTTTATTTTTTTGAAGTGATTACTGAGAAGACTGTAATTATCTGATTCCCTAAGTTAAGTAATTTTATGAAGTGGTATATCACTAATGATAATTATGTAAAATGAAATTGTGGGGTTATTTAATTTTTGAAGACACTTGAGGATAAATGACTGTCTGAATAAGAATAGTTCTGGTTTAAGAATGAAAGTTTAATGTTTTGTTTTCGGTTAAATCTTTTGATTTTCTTACGAGTTAAATGTTTTTTTCTTTTGGTTTGTTGTGGATTTTTTTAGTCACTCGCGTGGATATTAGTTTCTTTTTAATGTTTCTTCACTAGAATATTTTCTTTTTATTGGCTCTGAGTTTGTATTTGATTCTGGTTCTGTATTTTTAAAGTTTAAGATTTTGATATTGCATTTTTGTATTTTGATTATAGTATCCAGTATTGTTAAAAAGGCTTCTGTACGTCTAGAATTATTTTTTTTTGTCTTGTGATTGTTTTTCTTTTGGTTGGTCTCCCCTGCAGGACATGGTCCGGCAGGTAAGAGACCGGAGGGGAGATGTGAGGTTCAAAGGGAGGACCCTCCCCGTTTTGGCAACCCGGCGGGTTGCCGGAATAGGAAAGACTTTTTCGATGTTTGTTTTGTTGTTTTTTTGTGATTATTGTATGCTTCGGGGGGTGGTATGATGGAGCTTGGAGCGAGAGGTCGCGTGTGCGACGAAATCTGTAAATTTGTCAGCTAAACTATTAAATCTTACTTTTAATTATCAAGCAGGGTTGGCAAGGTTTTTCCCACCCCCGGTAAATACCATGGTAAAAACCGGTATTTACCGTCCTGGGAAAAACTAGGTTTTTCCCACATGGGAAAAAGTGGGAAAAACTGATTATTTATTGAATTTATTCTGTTCATAGATGAATGTTTTAAGTTTTTACAGCCTTTTTTATTAGAAAAATGACCTTAAATAAGCTTTATCCTTTGTTATGAATATGTTATGGGTTTTATCATGTGTCTGAGGAATGTCATCTTTTGATGGATCCCTTTTAATCGGATTATCATACCTTGTTACTTCAAAAGTTATCTTGCAATCAAGATTTACACATTTTACGTTTTATTTTGATTTAAATTACGTTTTTATTTACATTTAAACACATCTATATACTATAATGCTTCTCTTAAAGACTCAGATATTATAAGTAAATTTGTTTTAAATATTCTCTATTTTTATTTGAGAAATTTGTTAATATTAAAAAAATATATGCAAATTTTATGTTAAATGTCATAATTCTCTTGCTCACTTATATTTTTCCCACCTAATAATTTTAACCCCCCTCCCTTTAACTAAAATTTTTTATAATATGTTTAAAAAGGCTATAACCTAATACTTCTATTATTTTGTCAATTGGAGTTTTTCCCAGTATTTACCAGTTTTTCCCACTTTTTCCCGGTATTTACCAGTTTTTCCCGGTATTTACCAGTTTTTCCCAGTGGTATGGGAAAAACTAGTTTTGGACGGGAAAAACCCAACCCTGTTATCAAGGCTTGGTTTACTTGAACAACGAACCCTAACAATAGCTTTTGTGTTTCATTTTACTTTCATGCTATCAAAAATTAATTTCATTACTAGGTGAAATTATTCTGTTACAATGAAACCTGCTAAATTGCATTTAATTCTGATGGTCGCAAAATTAGAAATAGACTAATTTAGAAACAGATTACTGTGAGAAGTATTAATATTTGAATAATACCAACTAATTCGAGAAGTTTTTTACTGCTGAAACACACACATATATGCTTACATTATTTATTTTACGTTACCAGATTAATTTACGATTGAAATGAGCTAGTAAACAAACACATGAATATAATTACCTTAACCACTTTTTCTGGAAAACTATCTGAAGTAGAACTCAGTTCAGAAATAGGAAGAGGGGAAGACATTTCAAATAAATTAATCCACGTTAACTACGAAAAGTTTTAAAAAAAATTAACCCAACCCGCCATCATATTTGAATCAAAACCAAACAAATCTGTTTAGTTTTGAAAGAGGTAAGAGTTTAAGTGTAAATCTAAATGCAAGAAAACAAAAAAATATTTGTATGTAATGTATTGATGTATAATATTTTTAAACATAAAGTTTAGATTTATTAATTTAAAACAACTATTATAATCCATTATAATGAACTTTTCCTGTAAAAACACTACAACTTTGTCTAACATATCCTTGTTTACAAAGTAGACAGTTTACAGTTTGTTGGTGCTCCTGCGAAGAATGACATGTGGATATTGAAAGTTGGATTAGAAACATTTAAATCAAAAATAAAACTTTTCAGTTATGAGTGAGTATTAAAGATAATTAAAACTTAATGGTTCTTTGAAATTTTGTTTCTAAATTAAAATGTCAAGTCCTCTGTTTTTGCATTGTAAATTATCATCAATATCATAAGCACAATAGAGGCAGATGGGCCTAGTGCCATATATTAAAAATCAATCAACCTTAAAACGTTAGAATTTTGTGTACCTGAGAAGAAAAGGCATCCAAGTCTTTAGATTATCAAATATGTTGTCTGTTTGTTCCACAGTGTGCATTTAAGAACTTGATGTTTAGGAACTAAGAAACTCAGCTCTACTACTCAAATGGTTAATGAAGCGAATTCGGGCTGCAGATTTTCATCGCCAAATTTGGCGAGATCGATTCAATGTTTGGATACCACCAGTTTTTCACTTGGCAACATAAAAAAATCGCCAAATTCAGTGGCAGCCCAGATTTGCTTCATTTACCACTCAAATTTTTGGTTTAAATCTAGAAGTGGGCTCAAACGCCAAGCAAAGTAGTAGCGCCTAAGTATCAAAATGAAGTTGGCGACTAAAAATTCGCCAAGAGGCGACAACCCGAACTGATTTCTGGGTTTTACCCAAATTTTTTTATTTAATGCTATCTGAAACTGAGACTGAATATCGGGGAGACACTTTTTTAAACATACCCAATTAAATTTCTAAGGAAAATATGGATCCTTAACATACTTCAAGATGTATTCATGCAGAACAATTAGCTGTACTACCAAGAAGTTTAACATTTTTTGGTACTTTTCTTTTATACCAGCGAAAATCTCGCCAAGCAGACTTTTTGGCAACATCACACAGTCGCCAGAACAAATCCCACAAAGCAATATCATCCGAATGAGCGAGACGCATCTGCAATTCCGATTCCCTTACTTTATTAGGTTTGTAGCAATAAATCATTAAACAAACATCTGCCCAAATGGAAGGATTAGCAACTGTTGAAAGATCAACTTCAAGGTCGGAGCTCTCAGTATTGTCTTGATTATATGAATGCAAAAGATTACCAGAGGCGATATTCCGTTTGGCCTTGGTTGCATCATTATTGGCAACTTTATCCCCTGCTCTGGTATAATAGAAAAGTACCTTTTTTTTATTCCAATATATACAGGTTGTTTCAAAAGTCCGTTAGCGGCTTTTATCTTTAACCAACAAGTCACGGCCAAGTAAGGTCTATCCCTAGGTAAATAAATGACCCTGGAGAATCCATTGAGATGACTTACAGTGTCCCTGGCGGCGAAATAAAAAAAGTTTAAGAAATATTTTGAAAACTAAAGAAGATAGGAGCAAAAACCTTAGTGATAATATTGTTGTATTAAGTTGTGGAGTTTTTTTATCATTAATTGTCCCATTTATCATTAACACCGTTATTCTGTGCAAAGCGCCAAACCTACGGGTAAGCAAACCCAAACCCAGACCCGGTGGCCAGGGTCTGGGTTTTGCCGAAACGTTATTCCGGTCCGTGGGCTTGCAGACCTGTGAGTCGGGAGGGTGTTTGATTTGCCGCTACTTCGCCAAAGGAGATGCTTTAAAGTGATTGGCTGATGAGAAAGCTTTCTTTGGATCGAAAGGTTGTGAGTTCGATTTCAACCAAGTCCATACGTAGAAATAATTGCAGGAAAAAACCATTATAGTTATTTGTGATATACTTTCAATAATTTAAAGCTTATTAAATACATTATTGCTATCTAAAAGAAAAAATACATTGAATAAACGGAAATTTATTTGCTGAAGTTTTACCAAAAAATTAAGAATTTTAAATTAATGCTGTAAAAATTAAATTAGAACTATGATACTTTCTAATTAAATTAGAACTATGATATTCAAAACTAAAATAAATATCAAAGCTCTCTAATCTACTGAGCTAAAAAATATAATAAACTGTTCACAAACGGATGTTTGCTGATTTTTTAACACAAAACAATAAAATCTTCAAAAATATTTAAATGCATACAATTTCTTTTTTAAACCACTTTAAAGCAATTCACTAAAATCGCTAAAAAAAATCTAGGTGAAACCTAATAAAGGATTTACTCGGCTAATAAAAAATTTCATTATATAATCTACTGTTCCTATTTAATAATAGTGTTTTCAATAACATCTTCTGTTATTAGACCTTTCTTTAATAAAATACTTTTAAGAACAAGCATACCAATCCAAATCCAATACTTTCATATTTGTGTTAGAAGATGGCGCTCCCCACGGGTTTGACACTCTCTGGCCTATGTTAATGCTAGGCCTAGCAAGGCCAAACCTGAACTCAAAATATGTCAAATTAAGTCATTAATCATGCGGTAAAGGGTATAAAACCCCTTAATAATGGCAATTAATGCATTATTTGGTATACAAAATCACTTATTCTTGGTGCATTTTAAATAAAGCATGCCAATCTAAACCTATGGGTTAGCCTCCAAACTCCCCGTTGGTCCGCAGGTAGTACTCTCAGGCTTGGGGCAGGCCAAACCCGCAGCACGGAATAGCAAAAGCTCAAAAAAGAACGGATTTGGCTCGGGTCAAGGGTCGCCCCATGAAACAAAATAACCGTGTGATTGTCCCATTTGTAAAATCTTACTGGTATTTGCCTAGTAACAGTCTTTTAACTTCCTTGTAGATAGTAAGTTAATTTTGATTACAATCAGGTTGGATAGCAAAACTTTTACTTCTAAATGAGAATTATAATTATTATACTGATAATTACAGAAGGTTTGATTGAATATTGTTTAGATAACACTAACATATAGTATTTTTACAGCCACCAATGAAAGTAAACTTGATGCTATTAAGAAAGAAATTAGAAGTGTTTTGATTTCCTCTAAAAATGGATTGTCACTCAAAGAATTTTCTATTGAGTATAAAAGTCTTCTTGGTAAAACTCTTCCATTTAAAGAATTTGGGTACAACACATACATAGATTTCCTTCAAGATCTGACTGATGTGGTTCATGTTCAAGTTGAAAAAGGTGGATCTTTTCAACTGTATGGGATTGCTGATGATGCAACTCAGCATATTCAGAAGTTAGTTAGCAGACAGCGATCTAATCCTAAGAAGAAAACGGAAAAAGTAACTAGGTTAAATAGAAATATTAGCCATACTAATGAACCAAGAGGTAAACCTTTTGTGCCTGCATTGTTACGAGGGGAACTGCTTCTGCTTCTGAAAAATCACCCAAATGGCATTGGTTATTCATCCCTTGTTACAGAGTACAGAAAGATTTTCGGGAAGGAAATTAGTTTAGGATGGCTTTCTCAAGACCAAGATGAAAAATTTAGAAAACTTGCAGAAGTAATTCCAGAAATAGAGCTGAAAACTTTTTACGGACAGCTTAAACTTTTCCATAAAGATGTCCATAAAAATCAAGTCAAGAATGAACCAAGATCAGCTTCTAACTCTCTGTCACAGCAAAAAACTGGTAATTACTTCCTCTGCTTTTTTCCTATAATTCTTAAATAAGTTAATGCAATTATAATATTATTCTCTATTATTATAAATATATTATTAGACCCTAGTTTTCAAATTTTGCAATTTTATTCCCTTCTTCTATTATAATTGGTTCTTTTGCAGAAAGAGTATCAAATTGCTATGCAGACAAATCTAAATCGATTAAGGTGGATGAGAAGTACCTGTATAGCTCTGCAATACCTGAATCTATTAAGATGAACTTTGAAAAGGTTATTTTGCATTTAAATTATTTTTTGGATTAAAATTATTCAGTTTTATGTTAGTTAGTTTTAACAGCCTTCTTTGCACCATTGCCCTTGACAATAGGGCATTTCAAAAAAAAATTTCAGAATTTCCCAGATGCCCCCCTTCAAGTTACAAATACTGAAACATTGCTACCTGCAACCGTGAAAGTGCGCTTTTAACCCTTGTGGAACTTCCCCTTAGTAGGTACCATTGAATGTTTTTCCAATAGGATCTTGAAACAATGATATCCCAAAGATGATCTGTAGGTTTTAATGCAATATTGACTGCGTTCAGGGGCTCATAAAATTGAAAAGAACCAAAAATGACCATATTTTCCATATACTTTAACATGGGAAACCTACTTCTGAAGGGCGCAGGGGTCAAAAATCGTCCTAGAGACCTGAAAATTTGCAGGTAATAATGTTTCAGAATTTGTAACAACTTCAGGTGGGGGCGTCTGAGAAATTGGAAAAAAAATTCCATAATCTTTTGAAACGCCCTACCTTGACAGCTTTGGAAATTTGAATTCCTATATTTGTACTCTAGTGAGTTATCATGTTTCATTAAGTATATATTATGTGGTGTTTTTTCTAGAACTGGATATCAGTGTTTTGCCTACTTAACTTTCATTAATCCTGCCTGTGCTCTTATCAACTTCTTTCAAAATTTTAATTTTTCTTAAAACGAAAGAACTGTACACTTTTGAGACAGTTTAGGTTTTACAGAAAAATAGAGCAGTAATACAGAAAAAAAACATTGGTGCAAAGCGTAGACGAGACAAACCGTTCAATCCGACAAACCAGTTCTGCAAACTGTCCCTGAGCATGCTGCCATTAGTCATTAACTATCACCAGCAAAGTAATGCGGTTCTTCTACCCTCCCCCCATCCTTTATTTGACCTGCCATCTGGGGAAATTTCCCCCCTTAGGAAGTAACAACTGAGACAGGAAATTTTTAAATTTTAAGATGGTGTGAAAACAAAACAATGTATAACCTATATTACATGTCCTATAAACAAAGTATTTTTGCATTAATATGAATAGAAATGAATCATGACTTCATGATAACAACATTTAAATAGATTCATATAAAAACGAGAAACATATCAATTCTGGAACAGGCTATACATGTGAGCTCCAAGCAAAAATGGTGGTCTGCCCCCCCCAGAAAAATTTTGAAAATTTGCCTCTTAAATACATGTTCTAGCTCATTTTGAGGCCATTTGAGCAAAGAGAGAAGGTTCTTGAAAACCACACAAAAGGAAAGATAGTTCAGCGACTCTTTAATCTGGACAACTCAATGTGGGAAATTGCATGATTACTTTTATGTAATAGTACTTCCCCATGAGTATGTAAAAACAAATGGTTATGTATGAAAATCCCCTCCTATTTTAAACTAAAATTTTGTGGTTATTTTCTATCTTATATACACTATTTGTTCTATATATATGTAGAGTTATTACAACCTAGAACTTAATTTCACCTCAAAAATGAACTTAATATTTAGTTCTTTGTAATTACACCTACTTACTTTCAGGTCTTGAAACTCTATCCTGAAGGGATCTTAGCTGTGCATTTCCCTATTGCATATGAGGTGAATATTGTTTTTATCATTGCCTTCTTTTAATTCATTCTTTGAAAATACAGAATATCCTCATAATGTTTCATAGAGTTGAAAGGTTGTTATCACGGGCTTCGTTCTCGGGGAAACGTGTCCCCTTCAATAATTAGGAACATTGTTTAGAAATTTTTTTATACCTTTTGAGGAAAGACCAATAATTTTCTGAATGTTTTTTAAACTTTAATCATAAAGGATGGCGCTAATTTACCAATAGCACCTATCATAAAAGGCGCATAAGGGGAACCCCCTCCCCATGATTTAGAACCCTTTTTCTTTTTTTTTTAATTTCGTGGCACTCGCGGATAATTGGGGTTCTACTGTATATAAAAATTTGATAAATTTCAAAAATAAACAGCACGTTTGTAAATATTATGTAACAACAGATACTACATTTTCAAAATCTTGTCGCGACCCACAGTTTGAGAACCTCTTATCTGAGTACTATAAAAACAGGGTTGCTGATTTTTTTTATTTAAATCGGATTTTTTTTATTTAAATCGGACTTTTTTTATTTAAATCAGATTTTTTTTATTTAAATGAATTATTAGTTCTGAACTTCATGAAACTGGATAATAATATTCTGATATTGTAATTTCAATGTGATATAATACTTTAGCATTACTTAATTACCCAATTTTAGTCTATTTTATACATTAATTAAGTAATTGAATTAATTAAGAGAAGTTGTTCACTGGTATCTCACCGATGAGAAGCCCATTCGAAAAGGGTGAATTTTACTCAGTAGCTAAAATTTTTATCCTTCTTTCTATAACTATTTTTGCCAAATTTTGATATTAATATTAGGTTTGAAAATAAATTGTGACAATTATTACTAAAAACATGCCTCACTTTTGTGTAAAAATTAAAATCAATCTTTAAATTATAGTGATTCAGTTAAATTAATTTTACTCAAAGAATTATGTGTTTATTTAATAATAATTAATTAGTGATAAAAATGAAAATTCAGTAATTAATAATTGATAGTAGTCATGCACACAGATAATAGAGCCCTATATCTCTAGTTTTGTATTTGAAAAAATAAGTTGGGAAAACATGACTAAAATTTTAAAAAAGAGCTTTCAATAAAAATCATCCACATACTTATATTTTAAGATTTGATACCAGGTAAAAAAATATAAGATTTTAATTCTTGTTTAGTTTATCACAATTATTGATTCCAAACCCTGCTATGTTTACCCCTTTTTGTCATAAACATTTTTGTTATTGGTGGCAAAAATTTGATCTTGAAATTGCAGGCAATTTTATGTAGAATAACTTTATATTTTTTATTTAAATTGTGTCAGTTTGACATTTTTGATTTAAATCAATGATTTTTAAAAAAAATCAAATGATTTAAATCCAGCAACCCTGTATAAAAACAAAGCTAGAGTATTTTATTTTCACTACAATTTAGTCCTCCTTTACTTAATTTGTCACTGTATGCATGTAATTGATACTCAAACAACTTCAGTGCATGAGTTTAGAAAATATTTCAACAATTATTTAAAAATCCTGCTCTTTCGTGTATTCATATGTGGACCGAATCAAAAGAGACAATGGTTCCGTATAGGAACTCATCATTCCAGTCTCAATATATTTAGTTCAGTGATTGTAATCAATTATTATATTATATTTTAAATATAAGAAGTTAAACTTTATAGTATAAAGTTCTTTTTCTCTGCATTCAAATGTTACATTTTTTGTTATCTTCCAGATGATAACAAAGGAAACATTAGATATTTTTGCCTTGAGTTACACAAGTTTACTAGAAATAGCTGATGCCTTGCCTGATATATTTTATTATTACAAGAACCCTGCTAAAAATAATGAGTGGATTTTCAGGCATGCCGATTTTTGTAGTAAAGCTTCTACACCTTCAAGTAAGTATTTTCAAACACTGGACAACATCCAGAGTTAAAGAAACATTCAATGTTTCCCCTGGTTACAATCTTTATTTATTCCTAATTAGCAAACATTTTAGCATTTTTACAATTATGTACCATTTAGTTTGGTTGTAAAGCTTATATGTGTTTAAAAATTGTGGATTAATAAATAGAAACCTTAGTCATTTGAAGCTGGTAACATATTTAAGACTGGGCGATATAAAAATTTATTAAATCGATTTAATGTTCATCATAAATCCAATTTAATGATTAAATCGATGTAATTCAGGTTGCTCCCAGCGGTTTCTTAAGTTCAAATTTTGGAGGCCATGATTGTTTATTGTACAACACTTCTGTACGAAACTAAATGAAATTATACATTGTCTTAATCACTATGTTTATTATGATTATTAACAAAATCTACTGTACATAATTAAAAAATATTTATAATTTATGTTATTAAGATTCTCAGGTTCTAATTATCCTTTAATATATATTTAGATACTCCATTAAAAATTTCGACGATTAAAAAAGAGTGCAAAAAGAAGAATATCATTAAACCAGCTGCCATTATTAAAAGGCATGCATTAATTTCTGACGGAGCATTATTATTATTTAAATACTTGTTGATAACAAAAAATACTTGATCTTGAGCAAAAGGCTTGCTGTATAGATTATTATTTTAATGATTTAGCATTGTTTTACATAATTAATGAGGCGATTGATTTGGATTTAAAGAATATCTTTTTAAATCATTTTGAGAATCGAAACTTGTCTAGTAGATAAGCGATAATACAGCGCCTCTGTAACCATTCATTATATTAGAAGACAATCATGATTCATGAATTAATTTACGCTTTCGCAAAATATTGTGAAATTTTTATTTTTTCAATCAGGAATATGTAAGATTAACATTAAGAAATTTTACGATTGAAAAGGATTGCTAAAAGAGAATTTCGTTGAATCGCCCATCACTACGTTAAACCGGTTTTACCGATATCCGATTACGCCGGCCCCAGCCACAGACTGCCCGCGAACGCTCTCGGTCTATGAATCTAATTCCGTAAATAAGAAAATAAATTGAGTCTCCAAGTTATATCAGAATTTGAACCGATATAATTCCGTTTTCCGATATAATGGGTTCGGCATGGACTTAATATCGGTATACCAATGTTATCCTTAAACCGATAAATCTTATTATATCAATTTAATGCACAGGCCTAAACATATTAACAGGAAGTTATCAAAGGTATTCTCTATAAACTTTTTTTTGCACTGATAACAACAAACCCTTGTTCTGCAGTGTGAACAAAAACATGAATAATTGCAGAATTCTCTTATGAGGAGGCAGTTGTTAAGGTGCCTGCCTACCTATAGAGGCTTTTTTTATAATAATTAAAATTTTGACCTAATTTGTGGTTAATACTATTAAATGCATCTAAAAACTATGAATAACATAAAAAAAATTAAAATATTGATTAAAATTTTCATATTATTGAAGAATTTATGCATGAAAATTGCAAAAAAACGTCTTTCCGCAAATCAACATAACTCAAATTCATATGAAGATATTTTTGTTTTGTAAACTTTGTTATCCTCGTGAACTTATATTTTAGGAGGCCTACTACTTTTATGTCTAAATTTTTTTAATATCAAAAGTTACAGAACCAAACGTGAAAAATGAAAAAAAAAACACCAAAATTCAGTAAAGTTTTAAGTTATACTATTCATAAAATAAAAAATATTACACCCACAATCAAAAAAATAGTAGGGCTCCTAAATCATATTATGTCAAGTATTTTCCAAAATTTTTATAGAAATCCATTCATAATATTTTGAGTTATGCAGTTTTGCGGAGAAGGGAAATAGCAAAAATGTGATTCTGAGAAAAACGCGAATTTCTTTATTTTTTCCTTAATAAAATGCCTATTTAGCTGAAAGTAAAATTTCTGTAACTTTGGTTCTAGGAAAGATAAAGACAAAATTTAAACTGATTTGGAAAGCTTAAGATGTGCTTTTTGAAATAAGATAATAAAATTTTTTTTGAATTTTGGGTCCAAAACAGCGTTTTTTAGGTAGGCAGGCACCTTAAAGAATAACTTCAATATGTGCTTTCTGCCTATATAATCATCTGTTCTCAAAAGTTGTTAACAATTTTAAATTCATTCCTATTTAGATAATTTGCTTTCTCAGGTGGCCATAAGCAGGCATGCTCAATAAATGTCATCATTGTAACAACCAGAAAATATCTAATAAGACAAATAAGATATCTAACTGTATCTCTTATCAATAAGAGCTAATGAAGAATCTGGTCCTGCCATTAATGTTTAGGGTTATTGCATAGTATTTAGATCCTCCTGAAAATAAATCTCCCCCTGGCTACAATCTCATCATGTTTTTACTGAGTTTATTGTTTTTCAAATAAAAAGTACATTACCATGATTTAAAAAAAATTAAGTCAGATTTAAGATAAACTAAACATCATTAAAACCTTATTTCTTTTACTCTGTATTTAAATACATGTCTATGTTGCAGATTCAAAATCTAATTGTCATGCTCATAAATCAGTTCCTCAGAAATCCCAATCATCTAACAACTTCAAAGAGGTATGAAACATTTATCTACTCTTCATAATCATTCTTATACAATTGAAAAATAAAATTTAACTTTGACCTGGTTTGACCTTTGACCTTGATTTAATTTTGACCTGGAAACCTACAAAATAATACATTCCTTAGATGATAAAAAATCTCCTGCTTATGGCAGAATCTTGTCAAAACTACTTAAAACAGTGGCTAACCATCATATCTCTGTCATTACAAAAATAATTAACGTATATTTTAAAAGATAGCTTCCGTTCATCTCTAAAAACTGCAAAAGTTGTCCCTGTTCATAAATCTGGAGATATTAATGATTTTTCAAACTATCGACCAATTTCCCTTCTACCAGTTTTCTCTTAAGTTTTAGAAAAAATAGTACACACCAGATTTTATGACTATTTGAAAACTTTCAAAATCATTTCTGAAAACCAATTTGGATTCATACCAGGCTTAGTACTGAAAACGCACTATTAGCATTTACAAAATATGACTATAACAGCATACAGGGGTCGAAGTTGTCCTATATATCCTATATTTCCTATATTTTAAAAAAATTGCCAAAATCGGCCTATATTGCCTATATTTTAACAACTGTCATATATTCCCTATATTTTCGTTTTGTGTCCAATGCAATTTTTTAATACTTAAAAAAACACTATTCTAATGGTTATTTTTGCATATAGTACTCTGATTTCGCGGTAATTCGTTGTTATTTTAAGTTACCGGGTGTTCCAAGTATGTACTAAAGTGATTGGCTACAGTGATGTGACGTCGTTTCTAGTGGGTGGAGTTAAAGGCCGTCGTTAGAGATTTCAATTTTCTGTTTGGCAACAGTTTTCCTTTCTTCTGTTTTGCTTTGGGTTTGGTTTTCTTGGTCTTGTGTTTGAATTTGAAATCAGGATAAAACCGAAATGGCTACATCTCGTCATCGTGGAACGAAATTTCGTGCAGATTGGCTAGACCACGTGGATGTAACTGGAACAAATATTATGAAATAAATATTAATAAAATAATATTAAAATTAAATATGTGTTACAAAGGAAATGATGCAATTGTATAAAGATGCATACTCAAAATACAAAAGTAAAAAAGAACTGCTGTGAAAGAAAGTAATAAATTAAAGGCAAAAGAAAAAGTCCCTCCACCTTCAAAAAAAAACATATCATGGAGCTGAAAGATAAAATTAATTCTGCTCAATCTATGATTCACGAAGGTAATCAACGATTAAAAAATGGAGTGAAACGTAAGAGCATGCAAGAAATAGAAACTGCTCAAACCCTTAGGCTAAGGGCGCACTAGAGACTTTTGTCTTGGCGACAGAGACAAAATTGTTTCCCTGGCTATTGCAAGAGGCTAGAGAGCGCGCACATGGCGACAAGACCAAGATCACTAGGCCAAGAATTTCCTAATAGAAATGCATTGCTCCCGAGTGACTAGTGTTACAGTCGCCGGCGACATAAGTCTCTAGTGCGCGCTTAGCCTTATTGATGCAGGGAACAAAAAAACTCAAACTTGCTAAAGATGAGTTGGAAAAGTGTTAAGTAAAGGCCATTTCAAAATTTTGTAATAAAGAATTGTAGTTAAAATAAGAATTAAATAAATTAATTATATGCCTATATTTTTCATGGAAAATGTCCTATATTTTGGAAGTTGACCACTTCTACCCCTGAGCATAGACAAAAACTGTAAATCTCCTGCTCTATTCTTCATGGGCGCCACCAGGATTTCTTTTGCGGGGGTAAATCCATCTGTGTCTACAGATTATTCTACTAATTAGTAAATTACCCCTATGCATGTTTAATGGATTCAATGTAGCTATTAATTCATTTTTAGGTAGAATTTGCATCTTAAAGAACTTATTACAGGAGAAGTTTATCATGTAATAAAATTTACAACAACCGGGGGGTCTGGGGGTCCTCCCCCATAAAATTTTTGGAAACTTAACTCTAAAACACAGGTTTTGACTAGTTTTGGTTCACCTAGTCCGAACTTTGGATTTACATTTTCAGGTAAGATTTGCATTTTAAGAACTTAAAAGAGACGGATCCAGGATTTGTTTTTTTTGGGGGGGAGCTAAGTATTTTCATAATCCAATTGAATCTTCTTGATGATCTTAATATGGAAAAGGTAGAGAGTTATCCTGCTCAAACTCTACTATAAGGGGGGGGGTCTGGTATAGAATTTATGGTAGAATTTTTGCGTTATGATGAACTTAATATAAAATCCAGTTGTAATAATAGAGTTATAAGTACCAAGGGGATCTGGGGGTCCTTCCCTATAAAATTTTTGAAAAATTTGACCTTAAAATAACATGGTTTTAACTCATTTTGGTGCATAAAATGCCATATCATATAGTGTAAAACTTTTCATTTAACTTTTCATTAACTTTCACTTAAGATCCCCTTGTGTTATACCCACCTATGTATGTGATTAAAAATATAATTAAAATATAATTCAGGGAAACAATATGTATCATAAAATACCATTGCATACAAAACCATAGTATGTTTGAAGTTTGTAAACATTTAAGCAGCGTATTACACTATTTTAGGGAGTCTTGGGGTCCCCCCATAAAAGTTTTGAGAATTAGTCCCTAAACGACTAACTTTTGATCATTGATTGCATAAAATCGAAGTCAAAAGTAACAACATAAGATCTCATTTCCAAGGGAAAAGGAGTTTATAAATAGACTTAAAATCTCCAAGAGGGAGAGAGTTAGAAGGTCTTTCTTGTGGAAATTTTTTGAAACTTGATCCTTAAAAATAGTGTTTTATCTCATATTGGGACCTTTTGGGTTACCACTAAACAAGGACTACAGGGGGGTATGGGGGACCCCAGAAACTTTTTTGAAATTTGACCTATAAAAGTAGAGTTTAAACTCATTTTGATAATCCATGGGTCCAAGGGGATACTGTCCAGAGTTCGTGCCTGGTGCCAGGGGGGTGCAAGTGCACCCCCTTGCACCCCCCTCCCAGCGCCCATGCTATTCTTAGACATCTCCAAGGCTTTTGACAGCGTAGATCACGATATTTTAATTGATAAACTTTTTACTATCGGAATTCGCAGTGCTGGAATTAATTGGTTCATTTCTTATCTAAAAGATCGAAAACAGTTTGTAAGTTTTGGCGATTACAAAAGTAAACTTTTAAGTATAAAATCTGGTGTACCACAAGGCTCAATCCTTGGACCATTACTATTTATCATATAGGGGAGACTCGGACAAAACCGGGTAGGTGGACAAAACGGGGAATTGAGCTTTATTCCTTGATTACTGGTGATATTTGGCGGAATCGGCTAGAACTACTTCCCAGGCAGGTGCCCAGACATCGTCAAGTGGAAAGAAAGTATATTTACAAACCCGTCTCGCTGAGGGAAGAAATTTAAAATTTCACAACAAAATCTTAAAACGAAAGCGTCTGACACATTTGTCTACCGATCCTAAATACCTACAGATTCAGTTTAGGTGAGTGTAGCGTATAGATACCTCATTATTTACTAATTATTTTATGGTTTTTATTCTTACCTTGGAGTTGTTTGGTCAACGCTAGAATAAAATTTCTTCAAAATGGCATGTTCGGACAAAACCGGGATGCAAAGGCTTTTACGGACAATCCAAATCTAAAGAAATGTGGATCCAGTGCCGACAATGTAAGGGGTGGGCACATGAAGCCTGCAGCAATGTGGATTAAAAAGACCAAAATTTCATCTGCGATTTTTATTCTTAAAAAAGTTCCATTAAGTCCCTTTTGGCTAAAAGCAAAGTCTTTAAGGATTTATTTTAAATTAATATTATTTTATGAAAATTTTATATCGATTCAAAGTTTAGAATGCCATTCCCAGCTATTTTTCTTTTAATAAATAATGTTTCTTCGAAGTTACTATCTGATTTTGATTCTTCTCCATCGTTCCCGGTTTTGTCCGAATAGGTCGGATAAAACCGGGACCTTTTACACATCTGAAAAGTTTGCTTTTATGATCTATATTGCTATTGGTTATGATGTATTTGCTATTTTTCTTCTGCATAAGGGTCCAGTTTATCGTTTTAGCACCAGTATTGACTGTTTTGATCACACATAAAGTGAATATTCAACAAATAAAGTTTGGGTCCCGGTTTTATCCGAGTCTCCCCTACATTAATGATTTCTGTAAATCAAAAATTAACGGCAAAATCATAACTTATGCTGATGACACAGTAATTTTATATTCTTGTTCTAACTATGAAGATTTACAAAATCAAATCAACGAAGATCTTTTAGCAATCAAAAACTGGTTTAATGCTAACAAACTATCTATTAACACAAATAAAACTAAATTTATTAACTTTAGCATCTATGGACCATCTAAATCACTAAGTCTTTGTTTTCATCTCAATGAATGTAAAGTTTCTGATTGCCAATGCCCCCTTTTTCAACAAGTAACAACTATTAAATACCTTGGATTATCAGGGATGCCAACCATTCCGGATTTTAAGGAGTCATTCCGCATTTCAGCCCCGAATTCCGCAATTACGGACATAGCTAGAAAAACTACGGAAACTACGCTAATTATATTTTAAAGATAATGTATTAAAATTTTCTTCTTAATTATATTTTTTTAGCGTCAATCCTTAATGCCTTATGCTTTCCTTGCCGTTTTTGTTTTTCTATCTATCCGTTCGATCTTTTTTCTTTGTTTTTTTTTTCGCGTAGTAGCGTACTTCTTAGTACACTGAAATGCCAGGAAAACCTGGAAAATTCAGGGAATTTTAGTTTAACCAAAAAAAATCAGGGAAAATGGAGTCTTTTTAACTAAAACCTGGAAAATCATACAAAACACCTCAAAAATTATCAATTTTCAATTTCTGGATCTCGTGAATGGATCTGGAAAGGGGGAAAATGTATAATTTATTGAAAATATATATGAAAAAGCAAGAAATATCTGGCAAAAATGCAGTGGATTGCTAGCTTTTTGATTGGAAAAACTTTAAAGTGAACCGGGAAAAGTCAAGGAATTTTATTTACAAAATTCAGTGGGAACCCTGGTGACTTCATGGATCAGTAAATGTTGATCTTGGTCTTAAAAGTTTGTAGACCATTGTTCCATGTTATTGTAATTGAAAATAATGCATTTTTATAGATTAAATGTTTTACTTCCAAAATTTATGATGCAATGAAATAAGCTATTTTTTATTCTTCTTTCTTTTCTAGGATCTTGATATTGGAAACCATTGTTTACCTTACAACATAGAAGAACTGCCCAGTGATGGTTTTAGGAATTTTTTTCCAGTTTTTATCTCGGCTGTTCACAGTCCAGGCTTATTTTGGATACACATTCACGCGGAAGAAAGTTACAATAAGTTTAGCAAGCTCGAAAAAGAAATGAAGTAATCATTTTAAATGCCTATTTAATTTAGTTCCCTATGTCTTTTTATTTTAAGTATGACATTTATTCTTATTACAATACTTTCATTCCACAGTGACTTTTATGATGATAGAAGTTACAAGTACAAAATGAAAGATGCCCATATCATAGTCGGAGCTTCCTGTGTTGTTTTTTCGAAATCAGACGATCATTGGTATAGAGCTGAAATACTCTCCATACCAAGTATAGAACATGTTAATGTAAGTATTTTTCTGCTAAACTTTGCTTTTGGTTACTTAAAAGGTGACTAAACTTTTTGGTGACTTTTGCTTAAGGTAACTTAACTTTAAAGCTCACAATAATGGATTGGACAACAGCAGATTTGCTTGTATTTGTGTAGATGTGTTTTTCATATTGTAGCTTGGAGCCATTAAATGTTGTGCTTCATAGACAATTTTATCTTAAAGCCTTTATAGACAATTTGAGCTTCAAGATTATTCTTAAGATCTGGCAATTTTATGGAATCGTTGAATGCCCTTTCAAGATGATAATGTTCTGTGTCCAATTGTTGTGTCTTCCGATGCCTTCACTAGCCTGCTCAGAGTTTTGACCAACCCAATAGAATAGGTCTGCACAACTTTATCTGTGGTACAGGACAAATTATGATGGATATATTAACTTCCTGCAGGCCAAAAAAATTACCTGAAATAATATCATGGGCCAAAATATCTATTGATACATATGCATAGTAGCTGAGTGATAGAGATATAGGTATTAAGCATTAATGTGTTCAAAACATACTGCATGAAGCTTCTCCATTAAAATTTTAATGAAATATCTATAATTTAGACAATTACAGGTTTTTATTAACCCTTTGAATCCTAAAAATGCCTTGTCATTGAATCCAAAGAAAATATGAGTTGGTCAAGACTGAAAATGTTCAACTCTTTTAAAATATACCTTTTCATTTGTAAATCAGTAAAATAAACAATGTTCTTTTTTTTCAATTTCTTCAAAATTAGGGATTTACTAAAGAACAATCTTTTTACACAAATTTTCTTTAAAAGTAATTTTGTGGAATTTTTAATCTTAAAAATCATTTAAGACCTGAAGGATTACAAAAAAGGGATGTCAGGTCATATGCATTTGCAGGTCCTATAGCAAACTATTAGAACTTTTGTAGAAGTTGAAGCAATGCTTATGGACCAGAGACCCACTTCTAAAATCTACTGCTGGGATAGTGGTGTTCCTTCAACAAGAATGAACACAAGTATCCGTTGCAGTGTATTAAATCCTAGTATAAAGTATTTTCTGAAATGCTGACTATGTAATTACAGCTCTGTAGTATTTGTTGTATGTGGCAACACCACAGCTACTCCAAGTTTGGTCTGGGCGGAATGGCAACCGCCTGCCAGAGAGCAGACAGCCAGAGCCGAGCACGGACACGCGTGTGTCGACGCCGGGCTTGTGGATACTGATAAATAAATATTGCTGTAGTCCAATTGCTATGTTATCACTGATCTTTCTCCTGTGTCGACCCTGCAAGTACGGATATCACAAGCTCATAAGAGGACCATGACACAATTTAAACATCTATTCCTCCCCAACTACCATTACATTTTTCTGTGTTGTCCATTACTTTATGTTAGTGTACTTATATTTAAAATACACCTTTCGCGCACAAAAAAATATTGGGAATATTTTCCGATTTATGAAAAATATTTAAGTCTGAAAAAGTATTCACATTTAAATTTTTGGTTTTTATAAGTGATGTAGTTATTAACTTTCCTTTTTTAATGACAAACGTGCTAACAAAAATCTTTTTTGCTTATATTTTCACTATAAAATAACAAAGGGGAACAATGTAAACCCTGTATTCCCAACATTAAAGCCAGACAAAAATAATTCCTTAGTATTGGAGCCGCTATAGTCACATTGATCTCATAGGGTGGAAAGTCACTGCAACTCATAAAAAAATGGTCAGAAAAAGAAGAAATGCCTTATTTATAAGGTAAAAGAAGTTAAGGCTAGTGATAAGGAGTGTAGTGGTTCTTATACTGAATTTCTTATTTCTTAAATATTATCTTTGTAACATTGTGTCAAATGGGGTTTTTAAAAAACCTTGTGCAGAGTAGGATCTACTTTCACTGGCAATTTAGCAAGATTAGATTTGGCATATTCCAGTTAAATTACTTCTTATACAGGGTGTCCCAAGATAAGTGGTCATGCCCTTTAACTTCTGAACCCCTACAGATATAGGCATGAAAGTGGGGTCTAGGTATAAGAAGTGACCATGCCCTATCCGATGCAACAAATTTCAACGCCCTCTAGCGATATTAGACTATTAGATATTTGCTAAATAAGTCAATTACTAAGTTGTAGAGCAGCATCAATTTAGTAGGAACAGACAAGTTAAGCAGAAAAATATTATCTTGAATAAAACCCCTAAAACGCACGCTTAATTAGGTTGAATTAACGTAGATTTTACGTCTTAAAACGCTTCTCACAAGGCGAAAATGAGACATTTTCATTTTTATAACTTAAGTAAATGACTAAAATTGAAAATTTCTTAAAGAGTGTGGCCACTTATCTTGGGACTTGTATGAATGCTTATGATTTAGTTGGGTGTATTTTTGAGTCATATCAATGTTCATGTTAAAAAATTTCCATAATTGTGGGGTTAATTTTGTGCATTGCCATTTTCTCTGTCGTGAAAGTGTGTGAGCATTGCCAAATCTGGAAACCTCGAGCTTCAATACCATGCATTATTGGGAATGGCTGTCATCACTGACTTGGGAATTGTTCTGCTCTTTATTTTTCTTCAAACTCTAGGCTATAAACATTTACTTAGACATTTAATTTAAAATTTTTAATTATGTTTACTAAGTAAGAACTGTGAATTCATCTGATTTTAATACCTCAAAATAAGGAATGCTTAAATAACTGTACTTTGAATTTTAATTACAATTCTAGGTTACATATGTAGACTTTGGGAGTTCAGAAAATATAGAAAAATACAACTTATACTATCTGAAGTATGTATTTTTGTTATCCTTTTTTACTTTTTATACCCAGCTGAATACAAAATTTTGTAAAGTAAATTATGTATTTTTAATTTTAAAAATTTTTTAAAAAATTAATTTTTACCTCAACCTGAAAACTTGGTTAAAAAACTAAATACACTGCTGGCCATCCAAAATGGTACACCAAGAAGAAAAAATGAACCCAAATTTATTTCTATGATTGCACATAGTATTAATGTGAATTGATTAAAAATTCAGCCTTCCTGGATGTTAGGGGGCCAAGAAAATCGATGATGAGTGCTGTCTCCATAGGTATCCATTACCGCCACCCCACGCCATGGTATTGGGCTTTGAGGGATTGGAGGACCATGTTGAGTCCACAGGTAGTGGTGCACTAGCGGACGTTGCATACTGGACTAGGTGATTTCTCCTCTTTCATTGGACATGTTTTGTGGCTTTGGTTCTTAAGAATGGGTTGGTCAGGGTAAAAATGCAACATAGGGGGATAAGAAGAAAGCTTGAACATTGAGTTCATCACGTGGTTGTGCATTTTTCTCTCGAGACTTGTCCGCAGGCGAGGGTTGAAGGCAAGGGTAGACAACAGGTTGTCAAACCTCAATGCTGCAGCTCTAGTTGGTAAATGTACCTTTAAATCATACTGAGGAGGTGTGGGAGTGGAATCCAATGCTTCAGTACATCATTACTCTGCGTAAAGAAGAAATCTGACGATTACAAAATCAACAGCCGAGTGCTCTCTTTTCCCCCTGTCGGAATGTCATCTCCAATTATCGTGGTGCTCCAGACCGCATTGGGATACTCTCATAAACTCTGTGCCATTCCATTGAGATGTCAATTTCATTATTTAGAGCACTGTTGCCAACGCCAAATCCTGTGTTGAAGATTGGAATTTTTCTGAAGCTGTGCTTGCCAAACGGGCAGTCCCCTGCACTGTAAACAACATGCATTCCACTCCCACACCTCCTCAGTATGATTTACCGGCACATTGGCCAACCAGAGCTGCAGCATTGAGGTTTGACAACCTGTTGTCTACCCTTACCTTCAACCCTCGCCTGCGTACAAGTCTCAAGAGAAAAATGCACAACCACGTGATGAACTCAATGTCCAAGCTTTCTGCTTATCCCCCTATGTTGCATTTTTACCCTCACCTACCCGTTCTTAAGAACCAACGCCACAAAACATGTCCGGTAAAAGAGGAGAAATCCCCTAGCTCGATATGCAACGTGTGCTGGTGGACCACATGAATTTTGACTACCTGGGGACTCAACTTGGTCCACTAATCCTTCAAAGCCCATTTAGAGCCTCCTTCACTCAATACCATAGCGTGGGACGGTGGTAATGGACACCTATGGAGACAACACTCCTCACCGATTTTCTCAGCCCCCTAACATCCAAGTAGGCTGAATTTTTAATCAATTCCCATTAATACAATGTGCAATCATAGAAATAAATTTGGGTTTGATATCTCTGTTCCTTCTTGGTGTACCATTTTGGATGGCCAGCAGTGTAGCTCAATGTTTATTGTTACATGGACTAATATACAAGTTTGATTGTGTTTTCTTTAAAGCTACAAAATTTTAAATATTCCTTTATAATTTTTTAATTAAATTTTTTTTTGTAGAAATGAGTTTAAAAGTTTTCCTCGGTATGCACATAAAGCAACTCTAGGGGGTGTTGTACCAGCAAATCAAGTAAGTTTTATCACTAAAAAGCTTTCTCATTCAATGGTTTTAGATAATTTTCAACTCTTAATTGTATAATTTTCTAAACTTTTTAGTAGTTGTGGTCGGTTTTTATTTGATAAGGGATTTTTTATTTAGAAGCAAAGATGGGATGAAAAAGCCAAGGATGTATTTCTTCGACTTACTTCACAAATTACAATGGCTAAAATATATTCCAAGGTATGTATTTCATTCAGGTTTATTTTAAATCTTTGATTAACCCATTAAAGGCCAAGCATAGAAAATTTTTTAAATGATGCATTTTTTTATTGAAATATGCTTAAATGACGTTCATTTAGACATAAAATCAGTTTCGTGCAAAAAAAAATATTTTATTTACGAAATAAAATGTTGCGTTTCCGCAACTTTGGCCGAATCAATGAAAAAATTTCAAGGATGAACAATTTTTTTACAATTCAGTTTTTACACATTTTTATGAAAATTATCAAAGCAATTGGGGTGCAAATGGACTTGGCATTTAGCACACATATACACAGTATTGTTTTTGCAGTGTCTGCATCGTCTACGTGTTTTTTCTTCTTGCCTAATTACGGTATGCCCTACTGAATCCCTCCTTATTTCTTTGGGTAAAGATCAAAGAGAACGGTCAGATCAAGTTGATAAGATAGAAGGGAACATTCTATACCCCCTACTGTTCGAGGGGGGTTGAGGTGTTTTTGTTCATACTGACCACATGTGGCTTGAAGAGCTTGTACTCGTCACTTGAGAACCATAAAACTGAACCCTTCAAAGAAGGGGCGTGGGAAACAGCGGTGAAGATTTGCAAGTCATAAAACTGCCATGGGCTTTCTATTGAAACATCTTTCACTTGCCGATTCATTAGTTTACCCCGTGAAATTCAATCACCCCGTTTGCAGTTCCAGAAAATTTTGTTGACACAGCTGTCCTGGACCACGGTACCTATGGTATTTCTGAGTAGAGGTCAATGAGGTGTATTGTAGGAAGAACTTCAGAACATACCATGGAAGCACAAGCTATTTTTAATATTTAAATTTTCTTTTTTAAGGTAGAAAATTTTTTTGAACACCTAAGAGAGTCAAATAGATGATTTCATATGAAATCATTGCATTTATAAAGGAAACTATAGGAAAAAGTTTGATTTTAGGATGGTATATTGCGGAAAAAACTGGAGATAAGCAAGCGAAATAAAAAGTTTGAGGACTTATAAAAGGGACGAAAATCACTCAGGGACGAATATTTTTGTACTTTTCTACCATCAAATGTTACCGTACTTAAATTTTAAGTAGTAAAAAAAATTGATATTTTTAGCCGATTTTACATGGATTCGGCCAAAGTTGCGAAAACGCAACATTAAATTTAGATGAAAATTTTAAAGTTTATTTAAAACAATTGTTTTACTTTTATTTTATTTATAGAACCAATAACCTTAGTCCATTATAAAAACGTAAGATTGATTTTAGTGGAATAATTATACATTTTCAAAAATGGGACTTAGTCAATAAACGTTTCAAGTTAGAAAATTGGCCTATTTTGAAAATTTCTCAAAAAATAATGATTACTTAAATTTAATTGCGAATATTTTTTTTATATCTTCAGAAACCTTAAAAATAGCCGAAAAATAAAATTGGAGAAAAATATGCGTCACAGTATTAATAAAAAAATACTTATTGAAATGTTGCGTTTTCGCAACTTTGGCCAAAGATGGGTTAAAACTTACAGCGATACTTAAAAGATGTGCTTTTTAGGCTCATACTTAGATTTATACTGTATTTAATTATAAATTTGATATTTTCATTGTAAGCTTTCATTTTAGCTCACATTTTTTTAAGTTATACATGCTTAATTAGCAGCTCATTTTTACTGTTTATAGTGAAAATTGTACTGGTGTGTGCATTAAAAGATATTAACTTTGTTTAGGATGAAGAAATATTATCACTTATTCTTTGTGACACAGGAAAGGGTAGAAGTGTTTTTGTAAATGACACACTTGTGCAAGAAGGCTTTGCTAAGTTTAATTCTTCTAATAATGAAATTTGCAATGGATCGAAAGACTTGAGTACTGTAAGTATATTTTGCAAGTTGTACAGTGCAGTGAATACCAGATTTGACATTTCCCATATTTAACCCCTTAATCTGCCGTCAGTATGTTTGTACATTTCTGAAATCCAAAGATGTATGATGTTTTGCCTAGCATATTTATAAAAAAATACTATAGGAGTGACGAATGACCTTCACAGTGTTTTCTGAGGAATTATCAGAGAAGTAGGGGGAGGAATTGAAAAGTTGTTATTATTTCTTTAACAAGAAAAACTACAACTCTGAAGTTATTGTTTTTGCTTGTGTAATACTGAACTGTGTACTTAGTTTCTCTGCTGTTAGTGTTTCTGTTCCTCGATTACACGTGTAGTTGAAAGGCAAAAAAGTTATAAAGCATTAAAATTTAAAAAAAGCATAAAGTAAAGTTGTTGTTTTTAAGGGAGGATGGATACATCCTTAATAATCGGATATAAGTTAGAATTTTTTTCATATATTTTGATTGATCAACTTATTTCATTCAGGGGTGCAGAAAATGTTCCAGGGACCAATATTTCCCCGGAACACTAACTTTGTCTCCACATTTTCATCAAAATTCACCCCAAAATACCCTCATATTTTTATTTCAGTTTATGTTACTACTAAAGTACAAAGAGTTTTTTTTATAAAATAAAGTTTTATTACTTACTGAACTTCTGTGAGGTTCAATAATGAGGAAGTTGCATGATTTTTTTTAATTGATTCTTCTTGCAAAAATAAGCAACTACCCAAAATTTGAGGCCGATCGAGAAATTTTTTGATTGCCAAAAAAATTAACAAAAATCCACTTTTTAAAAGCGCACGTAAACGCCAAGAGTTTGGGATCATCGTATGTTGACGTCATCATACGATAAACATTGTTGGAAAGCAATGGAGTTGATGGTGTGATTGTTGACATCTTTAAACAATAAACATTTTCAGTCACGTTTCCCCACTTTTAAATTAAAATATTTAATTACCTGTACATTTTTTTGAAAAATTGACTAGATATTTCATTTTACCATACAAAAAACCATGTGGAACACTTGTTTGTTTTTGAAAATCTGACACATGCAACTTCCTTATTGCTAAATAATCTGTGAATTTAAATTTTTAGGGGCTTAATATCTTTTTATGCACTTGTCACCTTAGCTCAAAAATGTCTTAAAATATCAATTATAAAACTCCCAAATTTGAGCTATAGTCAAACTCGCCTGTCTTTAACTTATAATTTTTTAAGTCAATAACATTGATATGATTAAACAAGAACACAATTTTTAGTTAAAATCACAGATCCTGTCACGGATACATTGTTTTTTCTGCATATCAATCAAAACACAAAGGAAAGCCAACTTTCAGGTGTTCATCAAGGAATCTTGTTTATTTGGCATGGATCCATAGTTTTCCGTAGAATTTGGAAGGTATGATATTGTCACCAGCCAAAATATTTTTACAAATAAAAAATTGGATTTGTATAGTTTTTTTCTTTATAAAATTAAGCCAAAATTTCTCTAGAGTTGCCAGAATTTCCTCGGAACCATGTTCGGGCATTCGGACATATTCTGCACCCCTGTTTTCATTTTTCTGGGGGCTCCTACTCCTATGGACGAGCTGCCCCACATCATGAATGTCTGGTGGCAGTATCAAATAACACTTGAAGGTTTCACTGTTTGAGGTGAATAGGATAAGTCACCAAGAAAGCAAGAGTACTTTGGAGAAGGTGTATGAGTGCTTTGGGTAGAGTGTATGGGTACTTGGGTAATAAAGTGAGAAGTAGAGAAGAAAAAAGGGTACCCTAGAAAGGGTAATGAACTATTTTGGGAGAGTATGACTACTTAAGTATGCATGGGGTTTCTGTGAGTTGGATGCATGATTAATTTACAGAGGGTGCATGAGTACTTTTACTCTTTTCTTTTCTTCTATTTTTTTCTCAGAGAGAAATATCAAGACAGGATATAAGTAAAAGAACTCTTTAACCCTCCTCCAGATAAACTGGCAAGATAAAACCTCCCCTTTGCTAATTTACCAAGACGACATAACTTTGAGAATTTTTTTCATACTTCAACTAGTCCTTTATAGAATAACATAATACTTTTATAGGGTAACATATACATAATGTGAGTTTTTCTAATTATTGAATAAGATTCTTTTTAATTCTAACTTCTTTCTTATCTTTGAAGGATTTGCAAGGTGAGGAAGTAAATTCATCTAATCATTTTTCCCATAATCAGACAAATGGAAAAATACCATCAGAAAAAGCTCCTCTAAGAAATGGAATGACTCCCAATGGCTATGTGAATCGGTATGATTAATATCAATAGGTTTCCATCTATACGGAATTAAATTATTTTTATCTTACAAAGTTCTTTCACGTCAACCTTTATTTACTCATGCTGAAGAATGTTTTTAACCCCAAGTATGGGGGCTAATGGGACATTAATATTAAATAACAAAAGTTGAGATAACACATAGATAAATAATATTTTTTACTTTCCAAGAATATTATCATAAACAAATGTAAAATCATTTAACTTCATAAAACTATGATAATAACTGCATTTATGCTTTTTTACTAGAATTTATTTAAAAGAGGTCCCATTAGCCCCCACTTTCCTCTATATTTTGTCTCTTATTATTTTAAATGGATTAGAAGATTTTGTTTAACAAGTCTGTTGAAGTAAAATTACAAATGATAAACACTTGACACAGATTTATTGACGAGTTACTTGGAATTATATAAACAGGGCTGTAAGTGATTCTAAGCTGAGGTTTTGTCCTCTAGTGTTTAAAACAGCAAAGGTTTAAAATGTTATGTGAGGGATAAAATTAATCAACCATTACATACATTAGCATACGGGTTGTTGGATAACTGAGGCTCTACTGTTATTTGATTTAAATAGCACTGTCTTAAATTGTCTATCATTTCTTACAAGATAAATTTTTTAATTAATTTCATTAAAATATGAAATAAAATACTGCTTATAAAAATGTATGCACTACAAGTAATGCAAAATTTTAGATGAAATAAATATTTTAAAATAAATTAATAATTTCTGTAATAAAATTTAGGAAAAAAAATTCCTAAAAAATGTCGATTTTTAAAAATTTATTTTTCATTGTATATTTTGTAGATCATTAAATAGACAACCTGCTCTGAAAGAAAGCAATAAAAGATATGTTAAAAGGTATGTACCATGTATCCCAACTCTTGATTTTAACTTGATAAAACTCTTGTTTTCTTTTGCAATTATTGACTGTTAAGATATTTTTATAAGGTTGCAAAGCTAAGTGACAATATTCTAAAAATCTTCAGCTGAACCTGTTGTATGCTAGCCAACAGAATCAAGTATAATTCCTAATTATACAATTATTCAATAGTTATCTGTATAAATTTACAGCCATTTTAAAAGAATATACATATACATGTATAATACAGTCGTCAGTACAAACACTTCATTGCTGTTTATAACCAGGTATCCAAAACTTATAACTTTGCTTAGCTACAGTCTGTCTTGTGTTATATAAAACAAAGATATGTTCAGATGTAACCAATATTAACTTACTCCCTTACACAAATTTTTGGAAGGAAATAAAACATGTTGACACTTCTTTTAGCCATGCAGTCTTGTATAACTTACTGTTTTCTTATTAGATAACTCACATTTTAGACATTTTTTTTTCTAATCTGAACTATCTGGATTTTAAAAAATATGATGAATACATTGATATAGGGCAATTCCACCGTAACTCACGCTACATTTTTTTCAAGATTGCAATTTCAAATAATTTTTTAATATAGAAATAACTATTATTTTCTTTCTAAAAAAATCATGCATATTGAAATTTATGCTATTAATTTAAAATAAGTATTGCGAATCTTTTAAGAATTTTAGTTTTTTAAACATTAATTAAAATAGAGTCATAACTCACTCTACAAGATCTTGTAGCGTGAGTTACGGTGGAATTGCCCAATAGTGCTTATTTTTAACACTTTTTGTGCAGATTAAGCAATTTTCTGTATTGTCTGTATTAAGTGGCTAAAATACGTATCATGTATGGATTTTCCAATAAATAAGAAATAAGAATCCACTGTATTTATTTCACCATTGAAAATCTGTATAATGTTTGTCTTATTTTCCAGAGTATGCCTAGATGAGGGATATAGAATACATTTAATTGTTGTAGCTGATAAAGCTTATGTTTCTGGAGGAGATTTGTGCAGTCTATTCTGGACTGATAAACCTGCTGATGTTTTAGCCCTTAAGGTCAGCAACCATTATTTTATACTTTTCTGTCTGGTACTAAGATCCAATATATATTGGGGTTTCACTGCAGATTTATTATTATTTACAGAAAAATTTAAAGGAAGCATTGAAGAATTATTTTATAATTTATTTTGAAATTTTTTACTTATTTTTCAGAATAAAAGGTTTTCAGTGCAAAAAAAATCAAATACATTTTAAGAGCAACAACTGTTTATGAGTGTCAGATAATTTACTCACTAACAAATGTTATTTCTAATATTTTCGGTATCATATATGACTTTTCTAACCTACAAAATTGTTATTTAAAACAACTCTCTTTGCTATACCCAGAGGCGTACCCGTAAAAAAATTTTGGAGGGGGATATTGGAATTTTGGGAGGGTATATAGGGTAAATTTATTCCTTTTCTATGGTCAAAAAAGAAAATTTTCTGACTATCGGGGTGATATATCCCAAAATCCCCACCTCTGGCTATACCTCCTGATCCCATGGTTTTCCCATTTTATAACTTTCAGAATTTACACTTTATACTGCTGCAATAAGCATTTATCATTTTCAAAAAAAATCAAGTACACCAGTTTTTTTAAAACTTTTTATAAAAAAAACATGTTTTGTTCATCGTCAAACTTTATACAAGATCAAACCTTGTAAAATTATCTTTAACCTCTTCACACCCCAGTTCTACCATGGTGGACCTTGGCTTACCCCATCAAAAACAAACTTTTTATTGAAATTTATCAGCTAAAAGCTGAAATATGTATTATTTAATGTTTTTACTTCCTATTTCAATCGAGAGATGGTGCTTTAAAACAAAACTTTGCACAGAGCGATTATTTAAAAAGTGGATTTTGGAAAAAATGGCATCCTATCTAAAACATGGGAATAATAATTAATTTAAACCTGAATTAATTTATTTATGAGACTTAATTTGACTAGTTTTATTAATTAGTATCCTTTCAAGTAGAATAAAACAGTTTGTAAAGAAGTCCAACAAATTTTGAGTTTTGGAGAGCAAGATATAGAGAGGTCCACCAGGGTGGAACTCGGTCCTTAACGATGGTAATTGTGTAGGAGTAAAAATTAATAAAAAACGGGTAAATAAACTATTTTAAGAGTTTAAAATAATTATCTTATAATTTAAATGATAATTATTATTTTTTTCATTTAAAATTTTGAATTTCATATAGAAAAAACAAATTAAAAAAATTTTTTTTTAATTTTTCAAAATTGAGTTGAAAGAATTTTTATATACCTCGAGTCTGAAGAGGTTTAAAGCGAGGGGCGATTCATTTTTCACAGCCAATTAGAACTAGAGTTATAAAAGATTATAGATCCAAAAATTGGACTTTCTTTGAATTTAAAAAAATAATAATAACAAAGAAATTGAAGTAAAAAGCATTTCCTCATTCATAACTTAGAGAAAAAAAACAATTCCGAAAGGGTCAGGTTTAGGATTGAGATTATTTTTTGTTTGATTTGATGTGGAATAGCCCATATAGTCTTCTCCTAAATCAGACCTAAACATGAACAACATGCAACTCTCTTACATTACTCTTCTTTGTTGCTTGCTCTACCTCATTTTTTTGTGTGCTTCAATTAGATGTTTTGGTTAGTTTTGAGTTGCCTTAAAATTAATTCACTATCAGTATTTAAGAATATAGTAAATTAGCTCTAGAGGTTGAAAACTAACAAATCTTTGATAAATGGCTTGACTTATATTTGATACAGATTTTGTTGCTAATTTTCTATTTATCATAACAATAAAACTATTATTATGTTAATTTATGCATTAAATTAATTTTTTTTGCTCAAGTGAACTCTGGCCCATCTTCAATAAAAATTTGCTGTTTAAAATATATGAATATCCCATGACTTAATATTATTGCATTAATGTTTTGTGTTATATTCCAGTTAAAATTTAAAGGAGTTTCGGTTCCAACGATTTCTGTCTCTGAAGAAGATCATTCAAAGTTATTTCATCAATGTAAAAGGTAAGTAGATTTGTAACTTAATGAGGCCTTCGGTGGCAAATCCAGGAATTTGTTTTAGGGGTTCTGAGGGTCAAAACGTTTCCTTTGCCATATGACTTTTAAATTGGAAAAGGATTGCTAAAAAATTTTCTTAAAGTAACACCATAAATTCTTTGTTTTCTCTCATTCACTCAAGTTAATGAAAAAGGTTTTACTAAATTCTGTCTAGGGGGCTGTAGCCCCTCCCACCCTAGATTTGTTCTGGATGACCTTGGAAGTTTGAGATTAAAAATAATAATAAACAGTTTAGGAGCCTATAGAGGCTATTATGGAATTTTTTAATTTAAATGTATTTTTACCTAAACTTGCTACTGCCCATGGTAGCAAATATGATACCAAAAGTTAAGCTTCAATTTCCAGCATAAAGAAGCATTTTTCAGCATGTTTTTAAGTTATTGCAGAAATAATTGTACCTTTAGGTGGTATAATTTATTAAGTTTTGGTTCAGCTCCCAGTTTCAAAATTTAAAAAAAATTAGAAAATTTTAATTTTTTTTGGCAGTTATTCTATTTGACTCTAAACTACATGAATAAGGCAAAAAATATTTTCCATAGTTATTTCTGGTAGTGGGCATAAGAGGGTTAAAATGAACAGCAAATGCAAACTTAGAAACCAGTCTTGTTTATGACTTAAGTTTACATATCTGCCAACTCTCCTAATTTTTTCTACGTACTCGTTAAATTTCAATGCCCTCTCCTAAATACTCTATTTGGAAATTAATTTTCCAAATTTCACCAGAAATAAGGAAATTTCCTTGAAAATAAGATCTTATTTTCTTATGTTGGCTTTGTAGCCTCTTTTAACCCTTCACTGCACAATTTTTTTGTTTCTTTTGAAAAAAGTAATTTAATATCTTCTAACAGCCACGAATACAGGAAAAATATTTAAAAAATTCCAGACTTAATTTTTCATTTAAGATATATGGTTTTTTTATGGTATGGCACAAACCTAAAAACATGATTTACAGCTGGTGTAATAATTGTTTTTACTAAAAATCAATTTAAATAAGAAGTATATGTTGTGTATAAGTGTCACTTAATTTACCAAGCGGTATTTTCAAGATTTACTGGTAAAAAAAAGATCAATCAAAATCTTTGATTGCATACAAAATGGATGCAACTGTTTTGGAGACATAAAAACCTAATAATCAGTGAGAAGCTGCCATCTAGATCCACACTGAGTAGTTAATATTATATATATGAATGTTCAAGATGTGGCACAAAACTCAGATAACTTACATTTAACACATGTGGGAAAATTGAGGAGCTTTATTGGTATGTGCCGAATTCGGCACACCGTGCAGTGAAGGGTTAAAAAGTGTTTTTGTGGATTAGAACTGCATATTTATTCTTATCATTTCACATCAATTTATCATTTTTAGGTATTCAGTAAAAGGATTTGATGCTGTAAGTGGAAGTACAGTTGAATTGTACCCTTTAGATTGGTAAGTACCTTATTAATTTTAAAGCTTTCCCCTTTACAACTAATCTATTGGTTTTAACTTCTTTGCTTAAACTGATAAATTGATCATATCATGGAACCAAATGTTGTTTTGCAAGAAACTTAATTAGATGTCATGGTTTTTTTTCAGTGTTATGAAGGTTTTAAATACCTTGGGTCATCCTTCTGCTCAGATTAGAGAAACTTTGGTCCAAGAAATTTCTAATTTGGATCTTCAAAGTACATTTTGGAAGGTAGATAAAAAAATTACAGTTAAAGTTATACTCTTTTTCTATAAAAGTATTAAAAAATGTAAACACGAAATTAGTAAATAATATTAATATTATTATTACTTAACATACATCTTTTTGTGTTTCTTCCTACAAAACTTCTTTACAACCCTCTTTCTAAACTTAATTTTGTTTTGTCTTAAAATGCTTTACTTTATAATGCAGTGGGACTCCCCTCTACAGCGAGAGTCCGCAACTAACAAACCACAGTTCACATTCAAATCAAATAAGGTTATTTCCTATGTTGCCAAAAAATTTCCATTGGACTGAATAATTACTTTGTTTGACCACCTTAATAAACATTGAATCCATTTAATGTGGTATTTCTTTCTAATCTTCCAATAGGGTCATTCCATGTCAAATAAACAAGGCACTCAACCTAACCCTCTCGGATTTGAATGAAAATTTTTGGAATTGTTCTTTCCTATAACATAAATAAAAATGCTTTTATACTTTAATTTTCTCTGTAATATTTTACATAAAAAATTCCTGAAAATTAAAAAAAATCCAACTTTTGGATGTTTAATCTTAAATAACTATGGTTCTATTTAGCAAAAAAATATATGACCCCTTGTTTAAACAGGAATTTCACAAGGTTTAATTTGATATATATTTTGGCTGTCCACAAAAGCATTTTTTAAAATAATTTTTTATAAAAAATAAATAAATAAACTGTTGGTGTACTTGATTTTTTAAAAATTCATACATAATATTTGCAATACTTTAAAGCAGGTATGGACAATAAGGTACGTCGAACCGCACTTATTTCAGCGGACCAAATCGTAATAGTGCGGAAAACTTGCCTACCCATAACAGTAACTCCTGTGTGAAATTTTAGCCCTATCAAATAATATCTTCTGTTCTGAACCTCGGCCTAAAGTTTTGAATTTTTAACAAAAATTTGCAATTTTACAATACTTCTTACGGTTCTGGGGCTTTCTGATGCACAGATTTTTTTCAGGGGATGTGGTAGAGGTCTAGGGGGATTATTCCGTGAACACCATCCTCATTTCCACTTTTCCCCCTACGCCAGTGGGGGTTTTGTGGGCGAGCGCACTGCTGGTAATGTTGGCTTTTCCTCCAAACGCCAACGCTGCGCCAGCCTACGTAACCCGTTTTGTGCATCTGAACCTCACATAAACCAATTATTTTCATGAAAGTGACCCAGAACCCACCATTGAGTTGTATTTTTCCATCAGGTTCCATATATTTATTATTATTTTTTAAATTTTTTATTTACTCTAATTCTTATTTTACAAACAAGTTTTTTTTACATTCAACTTTTTAACAAACCGAAATTGCCAGTAGAATGTCAATGGGAATGCATTGCGTCTATATAAATTGTGTAGTAATACAATCAGATTTCATCTGAGGGAACCTCTTTCCTTTATTTATGAGAGGACCTGACGAAGTGCTTAGGAACAAGAGCACCACTCGGTGGTATATCTATAAAAAATTCCGAAGAGTAATAATTATATTTCGGAGGGATTTTGGGTTAATTTCAGTGGTTTTTTTTGTAAACAAGTAAATATATCCGCATATCCTCCTTGATTACGCCCATGGCACGACATACCTTACTGTGGAAGCTCCAGTAACTAACTGCCGTATACCTTTTTCTTGGCTGAAACGGTGACTTCGAGATTTCCCACTCCCCACTGTCCTATGGTAGACCATCTATCAATTCCTAAGAACTGGTGGAACCGTAATCTGAGTACTTTCCCGGTCCATCATTTCAACATAGCGTTTAGCTTTGAAATCCTAAAGCTGCGAAAGCCTCAACTTACAACCAATGACATGATTTCTGAACGACCCATTCCATAAAACTAATCAGACAAATTTTATATATAATTCATTATATTCTCTGTTTAGGGGTAGCGGGGTAGCATAGTGTCCCCCTTGTTTGCGTCGAAAATATAATGTATATGGAGGCACTGAGTGATATTTCGATCACTAAATGTGGATTGTCAGAAGAGGTAAAATTTATTTTCATTAAACTTATTTTCATCGATTACCATATTCAGAAATTCCAACCTATCTCATCTAGCTCCAAGGGGTACCGCAACAGCCGATGGGGGGTCTGGGTTACGTTACACTGTGGTTAAATGTTGCATATACTTTAAAAGTCCATTAAAGACGGCACGTGGCATCTCTTTGATTCAGTAATGGAAAAGTGCTAAGTATACTAGGAAAGTACTCAGATTACGATTCCACCAGTTCTTAGGAACTGATAGATGGGCTAACATTTGGGAAATCTTTAAGTCACCCTTTCAGCCAAGAAAAAGGTACGGCAGTTAGTTACTGGAGCTTCCAGTAAGGTATGTCGTGCCATGGGCGTAATCAAGGAGGATATGGGGATATATTTACTTGTTTAAAAAAGAAAACACTGAAATTAACTCAAAATCCCTCTGAAATATAAATATTACTCTCCGGAATTTTTTATAGATATACCACCGAGTGGTCCTCTTGTTCCTAAGGACTTCGTCAGATCCTCTCATAAATAAAGGAAAGAGGTTCCCTCAGATGAAATCTGATTGTATTACTACACAATTTATATAGACGCAATGCATTCCCATTGACATTCTACTGGCAATTTCAGTTTGTTAAAAAGTAGAATGTAAAAAAAAACTTGTTTGGAAAATAGGAATTAGAATAAATAAAAAATTTAAAAAATAATAATTAATATATGGAACCTGATGGAAAAATACAACTCAATGGTGGGTTCTGGGTCACTTTCATGAAAATAATTGGTTTATGTGAGGTTCAGATGCACAAAACAGGCTACGTAGGCGGGCGCAGCGTTGGCGTTTGGAGTGAAAGCCAACATTACCAGCAGTGCGCTCGCCCAAAAACCCCCGCTGGCGTAGGGGGAAAGGTGGAAATGAGGATGGGGTTCACGGAATAATCCCCCTAGACCTCTACCACATCCCCTGAAAAAAATCTGTGCATCAGAAGGCCCCAGAACCGTAAGAAATATTGTAAAATTGCAAATTTTTGATAAAAATTCAAAACTTTAGGCCGAGGTTCAGAACAGAAGATATTATTTGATAGGGCTAAAATTTCACACAGGAGTTACTGTTATGGGAAGGCAAGTTTTCCGCACTATTACGATTTGGTCCGCTGAAATAAGTGCGGTTCGACGTACCTTAGTATGGACAACCTTTTTGAACCTGAGGGCTGGACTCAAATATTAAAATGACGTGGAAGGCCATAGGGTAGATAATAGGTATAATTTTGAAAAAAAGGTGTTTTTTTTATCAAAAAATAGTTATAGTAATAGTACTAAATCTGGACTAGAATTATATTATTATAAGTATAATGTGAAAGTTAGATTAATCTCAGGGGTGTAAATAAAAATTCTATTTTGTGAGGGGCCCAAGATTATTCCTCATCCCCTCCCATCTATATTTAATAGGTCTAATGTGGCACTGCAGTACATTTTTGGGTAGAATTTGTGTCACTATTTTTTAATTTTTCTTGGGATGAGCATGACCCCCTTTGCGTTGTTTATGTTCTTGTCAGACATCGCATGAATTACAATGAAATTTTTTGAATTTTAACTCTGAAAAAGGGGTTTTTTAACTATTTATGAAATCTTGCAATAATTAAGTAGCATAAAATTACGGTCAAAAACAGACGATGTGACTTATACCACTTTCAAAAGGTCATGTACCTTAATCACTCATAAATTGGAAACTTCTTTGAGTCTTCTAAATGCATTTTCTTTTGGTAAAAAATTTTAATTCTTTGAAAAATTTTGCTATATGAATTTCTATTTTTACAGGAACACCAAGATCACGAGGAAGACCATTCAGACAAAGGTTTTGTTGACAAGAATACATGGAGTAATTTATGTCTCTATGATTTAACAGCTCGACATACTTATCTTGAAAACCAAAGGTTAAATTCTTTTAGTTGTTAAAATAATCTTTGTTTATCTTATGTAAGCTATATGTACATGGTGCATAGGAAAGTCGTGGGAGCACTGGAATGGGCTGCGAATGGGCTTCGCCACAGGTTGGCATCCCTGTTGTGTTATTTTAACTCTAATTTAAGAAAAATATTCCTTTTTTCTCCTATTTTTTTAGAAAAATATTCCTTTTTTTCTCCAATTTTTTCTTTACTTCTCCTATTTTTTTTACGAAAAATCGGCTGTGGTGCCTGTTTTAGTAAAGAATTAATCCATAAAAAATGATGAAAAATTTTATTCATCAATTGAACATGGAAATAAATTAATGTTACCGATATTTTGAAGTGATAGAAATTTCATTGATTGAAAGTAATGATGTACAAAGTAAAGATAAAGAATATGGAATTTCCTGAAACCCCGAAATTTTTTTAGAATATTTGACTAAAAAGTAGTGTTTAACCCATTTGTTGGGGGTGACCCATAGGGGACCACTCTTTGTAAGCCCCAAACTTTTTAACAGAAAATAAGCTGTTTATAAAAGACCCCAAATTTCAGGGAGGGGGTTGGCAGGGGTCGCTCACCTCCTATAAATCCTATATTTTTGAAAATTAAGTAAAAAACCTCCTATATTTTTGCTCGGCGCATTAGAATTCTCGCTGAAAACGTTCCATTCCTTAAAGAACGGAGAAGTTTCTCCCATAACAACTAGATTTTTTTACTTTGCATATTATTTCCGAGAAAAATGACGATTTAAAGCGGAAAAATAACGATTTTTTTTTCTCACAAGTTTCATGTTGCTTGCGGAATGTTCCGTAGTCCGCAACTTCTTTCTTGGACTGCCACAGGTGCTAAGTTGAAGTCGGCTTCTTCTAGCAATCAAGGGTTGTGGAAAAAACAACTCAATAGAGGTAGAAGCCATGAATCCGTTGTTTAGGATCACATTCTGCTGAAAAGTCGAAAAATAACGATTTTTCGCGCAAGTACCGTTTTTTCCGGCACCTAGTTGAATCTGGCTTCTTTTCACGTTGTAATTACGATGCCGAAAAAACTGAAGCGTAGTTAGAAGAGTCCAATAAGTAGTGATACCTCTCAGATCACGTTTTTATCGATTTTAGTCAGATCCCTTGACATACATATCTGAACCAGATAATAATCTAACAAGATTTTTAAAAACATTGCATTATTATCAAAGAGATCTATCAGTAAAAATTTACAACTTAGGAAATCCTTAAGAAAAAATTAGTTGAAAACACTGACTAAAATCGATAAAAACGTGATCTGAGAGGTACCACTACTTATTGGACTCCTCTAACTACGCTTCATTTTTTTCGGCATCGTAATTACAATGTGAAAAGAAGCCAGACAGGGGACCCACCCCCCAAAAAATCGGATTAGGTGTCCAAAACAAGTTAAAACCCTGTTTTTTTATGGACAAATTTCTAAAAATTTTTATGGGGGAGGACCTCCAGACCCCCCTTCACACTTAAAACTTTATGATTCAGCACTTTTTTTTAATATTATGCTAAATCTTAAAGTAAATACCAAAAAGTAAGTATATAATTTTTGAATTCCTCATCTATGCTTTTTGGTTAATTACATCCCTGGAAAGTGATCGCAAACAAGATTTTTTGACACTCCTATATTTTATTTTTTAAAATCCTATGTTTTTTTTTAAATGTCACTGCTACCCCTGGGTTGGTTGTCTTCCCTCAAGAATATTTTTTGACACCTAAAAGTAGTGCGTTTAGTGCAGGGGTCGGCAACCTTTTGAAACGGAAGAGCCAAAAGTAACAGTTTACAAAATTTCTCAGTTTTTAAAGAGCCACTAATTTTTTTGCTTCAATGTTATAGTATATGCTTAATATATATTTGATTTTAGATTGGGAGGGTGATTTTAGTTGGGGAGTATTTTTACTCAACATTTTTCTGGGGTACCTCTTTTCGGGTAGGGTACTTTTTAACATCAAGTTTCAAATGACTTAGTACACATTGTAAAATAATTTTAGAGAACTTAATTTGAAAATTTTGTAAACAATGGGAATTCCAGAAAAAATTGGAGGGTCTGGGGGTTCTCCCTCAGAAAAATTTTTGGAAATTTCCCTTCAAAATCGCGTTTTAGGTCATTTTTGCCACAGAGTACTAGAACAAAGAGTCCGTGGCCATAGGCGCTAATGGAAATCGAAAAGTTGGATGGATGTGGGGCTTTTTTGGCGCTGTGATCACACCTACGTCACGGAAGGCGGGAAAAAAAGCCTGATTGGGCAAGAAAAACTTTTTCCTTCTTCGAAAATAGCAGATTGAGTGACAGCCAATCACAGGTTTGGACACCAAAATGTTATGCTGATCCCATCTGTCAATCATTTATAGTTCCTCGTGGCGCCCTCATATCCATCCAACTTTTGAAAATGTCGTTTTGGACCCTCTGTTAGGATTTTTCTCTGTGATTTTTGCCTTTTTCGATTGCACCCTAAGAGCACCTCTCATTATTTAAGTGGCATAATTTCAAGGAAAAATAGTATAGTTATAATAAACAGCAAAATTTCGAGGGGGTGTGGATCCCACTTCAGAAGAATTTTGGAAATTTGCCCCTAAAAATAGTGTTTTAATTAGTTTTCAGGACTTCTATAACAATCAAATAAGGATCACTAAGGATCATAAGTCACAGAATTTTCAAGGAAAATCATCATTTTCAAATCAAATCAAAATTTTTAGGAGTTCTTCCACAGAAATTATTAGGAATTCTTGTCCTTAAAAGTATAGTTTTGATTTTGATTCATCTTTAGAACTTAAAAATATATATTTTCTGATTTTTTAAAAGTTTTGATAGTAAATTAGTAATTTTTTGGTATGGAACTGGAGAGCCGCAACTTTACATCGAAAGAGCCGCATGTGGCTCGCGAGCCGCAGGTTGCCGACCCCTGGTTTAGTGTGTTAGCTTATGGCCGGGGACACACTAGAGTCGCGGTTTTTCTGCCGCAAACGCTTTTACAGTAGTGGCAATGGAAATCCTATTGCCCGGTTCATACTCGACTAGCGGCATAAAAACCGCCAGAAACGTTCGCCCGCGGCAGAAAAGCAGCTGCTCGCTGCCACTGCTTCTCGCAGTTTTTCGCCGCGTTCCACCTGCCAGTGGCTCACAGGACTGAATGGGAGGGGACACATTTAATGCCGCGGCGGCGGCTGCTGAAGAGAATTCAATGAACATATCCACAAATTTTACCTTATTTTTTGTATCTGGTATGAAATTGGGTGTTAATTATGTAATTTTTTCTCCTGATTACAACTATGCCAAAAGTGTTTTTTTCTGGTACACTCGTATTTTATTATACAAAGTGTTGGAAATGTCATATTAGAAATCTCGAGCACTTTTTGGGAGTTATTTTAGTTCCAGAGGGTCCTGTTTCTTTTTTAACGGCTGTAAACTTTTTTATATTCCTATTCTTTTATTAGATTATTCATAAAGAAATTTAAAAAAGCACATTTATGTATAAAAGAGCGACACTATAACAAAAAATTCGTTTTTAATTAAAGAAAACAATTTAAGTACAATCTCATTCTATAACACCAAAAAAAGTACTTAAAATCGGTAGAGTGCACAAAAAGTTATCAGAAGCACCCAGTGATAATTTTAACGCCTCTGAGAGCGTATTTCACGCATTGAAAATAGGAAACACGCTTTTAAAAACTAGCCAGGCGTATTTTCACGCTTTAAATATTTAATAAATGTTTTGCTTAAAAAAATACATGGCACCCCACCGATATCAAAAAATTTTTCTACTCAAATTTGTAATAAATAAATATTTCATTTATAATGTTGAATGTAAAATAAATTATTTTATTTATAATGTTTAATATTTTCTACTTATATTAACAGATGCTATAATTGTTAAAAACCAAAATAGCATCCTCATTTTTCCTATTTCAGTTTGTATATTAAAAAAGCGTTTTCATAAAAAAATTGTCTCTTAAAATATAGTTTATGCTATTTCTGGTATTTCACTCCTCATTATTGAATTTCACGCCTCCTAAAAAAGTCAAGGAGTATTTTTACTCCTCCAAAAATATCCTAAGAATAACACTGGAAGCACCCTATATACCAGATACAAAATTGTGGAAATACGTGAACTTTTATTCACTTTCGATACTTTCCTATTTATTTTGTACAAGGATGGTCTTTTAACATTACAGTCAAATCCGCTTAATGTGATCACGGTTAATGTTATCAATCGGATAATGTTATCGAAATCAACAGGTCCCGATCATTTCTATTTAATTTAATGTAAAATACATCGCTTATTGTGATCAACTATGGAGCAACACGCCGCTTAATGTTATCAAAATTTGTCTATATTCCTAAAAAACGCCCCCTTTCGAGTTTTGTAATGAAGGTCAATTTCTTTTTCTCAAACGCAGTATAAGTTCAGTTACACTGTTATGTTTTTTTTGCTTTGGTTGTAAGAAAAAGAAAACATTCGAAGCTCTCTGTCATCATTCATTGAAAGAAAACAGTTAAAGGGGGGAGGGCGAATCCATGCTAGTCATTGGATATCACCATCGGCGCCTTGCAGAAACTCTATGCCTTGCAGATGTTTCTGATAAGAGAATTTGATTTTTTCTTGTTTATTGGAATTCACATGAATTTCAGCGGTCATTTATGTTTCTGTGCCTTTTCTATGTAAAATTTTGAAAACTGGCGATGATATAGTCTGGAAGTCGAAAGAAAACAAATTTATGAGCGGAATTGCATAGGTATTACAAAGTAAGCGGTTATTTTATTTTATTAATTGGACCAACCACTCGAAATTTTAAATTTTACCCTAAAAATTTCAAATTTCCATGTACATATAGTGCAAAATTGTTTTATAAACTTATAATTACGGTTACATAATTTTAATATTAAGCAAAAACAATCTAGTTTTACTGTTTGCTTCTTTTTACATGAAATCGCTTATTGTTATCAATCGGATAATGTTATCAGTTTAATATCGGACAAATGCGATCACATTAAGCGGACTCGACTGTATTTTAAAAATATTCGTATATCTTAAATTGAGGAGAAATGGGTGAAATCCCAAAAAACCCTCGATTTACAGGATGCACCAAATAAGTCAAAAACGTTTCTATTTATAACTATTAACAACTATATTATAACTATTTATAACTATTAACAAAAGTCATCCGACCTCAAACAAGACCAAATGTCGACTGACAGGTGATGCAAAATAAATGCGGCCAATATTTACCGCTTTTATTTGGCCCAGTGTGAACGAAACACGCGGCAGCGGCAAAAAGCCGTCGCGGCGGAAAACCGCCGAATGTGTCTGAGCCCTATGGGTTACATAAAAAGTAACCTCCTTATAAGCACTAGAATAGTCATGAAAAGAATATTTAATAGACATCAAATTTCTCGATTAACCAATAATTTTAATAATTGGAAATCACAATATTTTTTAGGCTCGAATTGATGAATGAGTCTAATGGGAATATCTATAATTCTGCTGAAATCAAGAAGATAGAATCCAGGCAAAATAACATTAAAAAACGGATGGATGAAATATTACTGATTTGTTCTCAGTGTAAGTTCATTACTTATTATTTAATTAATTTACATGTGTTAGATAGCTTGTATTTATTTAATTAATTTTAATGGTTTTGCATAAAAAGCAATTATGTAACAGAGGAAAGGTTCAAGTACCACCATGTGGGGTACCACATTCATTTTGTGGTGCTTACTGAACACCAATTCCAATGAAGAAAAACAAAGTTTATGGTAGTGTCAGACAGGGACTTAAAGGGACCTCTGACAATAAATAATTATGTTTTTGAGAAGGTCTGGCAATTCAAATATTTTGGTACTATTGAAAATAACAATGATATAATGATTGAAATTAAGAGAAGAATCAGGCAAATATAGGTGTTACTATCGATTGAGAAACAAATTTGAATCTAAATTCCATAGCTGCCAACCGTTCCAATTTAGGCTGCTGCCACACTAGCATCTAGAAGACAACAAAGTCGTTAAGATCCTTATCAATATGGGGGAGAATGCCTTTGGCGTCTTCAAGACGATAGTGTGGCAGCAGCCTTACTCAGAATGGTAGGCAGCTATGAAAATTCATAAGCAAGAAACAAAAATACAGTAAAAAAGATTATATTTTTAAAACCAGAGGATATGAGAAGAGGTAGGCCCTTTACAAGACGGAGGGACAATATCGAAAAATGGATAAGAAATACTTGTGTCAATAGATGGAAAATAATAGCAATAGACAGCCAGATGGTTCAAGCTGAGACAGCCTTGGCCAGAAATCGGCAGTAGTGCAGAATAGGAACACCCATCTAAAAGTAATCCTAAAAACAATTTTAAGAATTCAAAACTCAAATAACTACTTTTTTCTCATCTACTACTCTTTTATAGTTGGAAATGCTATGCAACACCTAAAATAAAATTTTCTGCACATAACTCTTTAAAAAATTAGTAATAAATATTAAACACCTTTGTGAATATTTTAAAATGGATGAAGTTAATTCTTTTTTATTGTTACTATAGAATTATAACACTGAATTTATATTTACTTTAATTGCTACATTTTGACATTTTAAGTACAAAAACAAATCATATAAAGTAGTTATTTTGTAATTTAAGTTAGATTTTAATTTATTTTCAAAAGATAGTTTGGTTTGTTAAAAATAAAGACTTCAATCAACTATATAAAACTTCCATTAGACTTGTACCACCTTTAAAATGAATGATTTTCTAATTTTTATTGAACATAATGAAGTTTTTTAGTTAAAGGTGAAAAAATGCAACATTATTATAGTTTATTTTAATGAAGTTTTAATTTGTTTTGTGCATTTGTAAAGTTATATTAACAGGTAAAATTATATTTTAATAGATGCAAGCTGAACATCTTATGTGAAATTCTAAATATTTCTGGAATCATTTCGGTAATATGAATATTAGCTGTACATAGTAGGACTAGGAACCTAATGGAAATTTCCTCATGCCTTTAGAACTTCTGACTCGAAATGTTATTTTTGTTTTAGGTTTTATGTACATATTGTATATGAAATATATTTATTGTATGTTAAGCAATAAACCTGATTTCATAGTTGGATTCATTATTATGTTGGCTCGATTTCTATTAAATACTAGCTGTTATACCCGGCCTTGCACGGGTGGGGTGTATAAATTTATTTTTTTAAAGTTTCTTAAAATACATTTATAATTTTATAAATTAGCAATATTACAAATCCTCCCGGTATCCCAGGTGCCTCTTTCCTATCCCAGTGTTCCCGGTAATTTCTAATCCCGGTGTTCTCGGTAATTTTTCCTATCCCGGTGGTTCCGGTAATTTTTCTAATCCCTGTAATTTTTATATTCCGGTATTCCCGGTGTCTTTATGGTAAATTTCCTATCCCTGTGTTTTCGGTAATTTTTATAACCCGGTAATTTTTCCTATCCCGATGTTCCCGCTAATTTTCCAATCCCGGTGTTCTTGTCACTTTTTACAATTCCTATGTTCCTGATAATGTTTAATATCTTGGTGCTTTTATAAAATAACAAATTTGAAACTATAATAAAAAGTCTAGTGAACAAATTAATAAATTTAAACTAAAATAAAAGATCTAGTAAATGAAAAAGTCTAGTGATCTTCATTTAACAATGTTTTATTTTTAAATCGTTTTCCATGAAAAAAAATTATATTTTTCAGTAAATATATTTATTTCAAAGGAAAAATCTTGAAATGGAGGAAATGTCCACGCCTTAGGCGTGGTTTAAAAGGAGATGCGGAACACAATACACACAGCCACAAACATTTTTATTTATAACGTTTTACGTAAACGTATGTTACGTTAACGTTTTATTTATAACGTTAAACGTTTTAAACCACTAGGGAGCTACCACCCCCTGTTCGCTATCGCTCACCAACCCCTGTTAACTGCTGACACAGAACCTTTCGAATGGCTTCGCAAAACCCAAATCACTGAACTTAACTCACTTTATAAAACATTTGTAAAAACAATTTGCAGAATAAACAACAACCAACTTTCCAAATATACATCACAAAACCATTTCCATGAATAAATCTCCCTAAAAAGTTTGAATATGTTTATCTCCTTATTATTAATAATTTAATCAAAATGTTTTGTTTTAATATCCAGCATAATCAATTTATCTGTTATTATATTAATTAACTATTGCTAATAAAAATTGTTAATCAACATTCTGAAAAAAAAACTACTCCAATGAATATTTAATTGTTACCTAGTACATCAGAACCCCAGTGTTTTATCATCACTGAGCTATAAAACAAACTGGAGTGACTAGTGAGCGTGCTGAAACCGCATCACACCACGGAAAGGATTTCCATCTGCTTTTAATTTTCACCATCTGTTAGCTCAGTTGTATTCACAGAATGAAACGACCATTCTAAATTTTACTCATAATATTTTAAAAAACATTCATGGGCGGATTTAAAGATGGTCATGCGGGGATTGCCCCGATTGCTTTTAGCCCCAAATGCCCCGATTGCTTTTAGCCCCAAATGCCCCGATTGCTGCGAGCAATCATGGCAATTAAACCTTCCGCGATGGCACGATCGGTTGCTTGTTATAGTATCAAAGGTTGTCACTCCAGTTTGTTTTATAGCTCAGTGTTTATCATTGATATTTGTGCACTGAGCTATATAAACCAGAACTTGTAGACTTGTTAAACAATACTTTTTAATCCATTGAAAATAATAAGAGACAAAACCTACACGACACTTAATGTTTACAATTAATTTTGATTATCAGACTAAAAATTATAAATTTCAGAGAAAATGTGTGTAACTTTAGCTTGAAATATCGTAAGCCAACTGGGGTAAGTTTTTAGAATACTTTTATCAGTAATTTAATCCTATTTAATTTGGAAAATACTCTAAAAAACATTTTTAAAATGGGAAAAAAAAATTTTCAGGTTTCATTATAAAATATGGCGTCCATTGTTCGTTGTGATTGGACGCATAAGTTGTTTGATAGTACTTGCTTTGTAACTGCGACCTTATCCGTAATCTAAAAAAATGGAAATATTTTAAAATTGAGAATTATTTTAGAAATTCTAAGGGCTTATTGCACATCCTCAAAAGAATCCGAACAGTTTGATACCAAAAATGTGTTATACGGATCAGTAATTAAAAAGCCTTTCTCTGGAAACCGTTCCCCAAAAACATTTTTTTAGAATAGAGAGATATTAATAAAATTGCCTAGTAACTGCAACACTGGTACTAAAGTTTCCTATTATTGGCTTGCATGACTGGTAAAACAGGTTTTCAAACATGGGAAAAATAAGTGAAAAAAGAATGAAGGACTGATTTTCTCTTTATAAATTATAGCCTATGTCTTATTCTGATGTATAATCCACATTATTGTAAAATTTCATTAAAATCCATTCAGTAGTTTTTGCGTGAAAGAGTAACACACTCACATACAAACTTTCACAATTATAATAGGACTAGCAGTACCCGCCGTGCATTGCTACGTCTTAAAATAATTATGAAAACAAATTAACATATACTGTTAGTATGTTATGCATTAAAACAAAATTTTTGACATACACTCATCAGTGTTCTTTTTACGTCGAGATCGGAATTGTTAGGTGTATCAGAAGCCCGTTAAGATGCCATATACTCAGCGTTCTATCGACGCCGATCTTGGGACTGCTCTGGTGTCTCAGCAGCTCTTTGAGCTGCCTCAAGCTCCGCCTGTTCAAGTCTTCGCAGTTCGGCTTGTGGAAACGTCTCGTTAAGTCTAGCTACTTTCAAAGCTCGAGCTTTATTAGAGCTTTGGGAATTATTGGGCTTTGGCGGCATAATTCTTAGCAGGTACTCTTTTCCTACACTTCCAAAAAACAAAATCTCGCTTCAAAACTAAATCACATCGTCCTGCGCAAAAACAAAATCACCTTTAAATATTGAAATCAATAATTAGGGAACGTACCCATACGAAGTGACCCATTTTTTGACCCCCCTCTCCCCCTTGGTGACCATCCGTAGTATATGCCAAGACCCCCTCCCCCTCTAGTTTTCACATAGTAATTCATAAATACGGTTTGCCATCATTTTTTGCTAACAGAAAGTTTAAAAAATTACTTTTGCTTAATTTGTCTTATTTTAATAATTAATTTGGCTTAATTAGTCTTAATTTGGCAAATTTCAATAATAAGGAAGTTTCATATTTTTTAAATTTTCGATTTTGGGGTATATTAATACAATAAAAGATGTGAAAAATCCAAATCTGCAATCCAAATTTTCCTCAAAAATTTATTTACTGAGATATAGAAGAAATAAAAGTTGAGAAAAGTCGTAAACAAATGATGCAATCGCAAACGCTCAAAAATCAAATTTGACATCACTCGACACTAAACAAAAAGCATTATTGATGTTTATTCATTATTAAAATAAAAGGTCTTTATGACCTCATGAATCTGGTCTAGTTTCATGAGACCAGATGGGGATTAGTCCCACTAAATAAAAAATATTTAATAATATATTTTCCATGAATATTTGAATTTTAAGGGGAAAAATCTTAAAATATAAGAATGTAATGTTTTAAAATTAATTATTTGATTTTATTTTGGTGTTTTCATAGCTGATTTAACTTTTAAATTAGCAATTATAGAGCTTTTCTTATTAAAAATATTTAATCCTGAGGTTTTCATATTTAAAATAGTGAGTCAAGCAGATCCACTCTAGTAGAGAAATGGAGAAATAAGCGTTTTTAGCCATAAAATCGTTTATTACTTGTAAATATTCGATTTTCGAACTTGGAAAACTTGGTAGTGATCATCCTCGCCTCGAGATACGTCTATGTACCGAGTTTTGTCTACGCCGGCAGCATAGTTTAGGAAGAGATGCGAGTTGTAGTCGTTTTGACATGCCGAGTGACATCACAAATCTGAAATCGCTGTTTTTCCCGCCTTTTCCAGAGCGCAAACTTTAAGCCGCAGTAAAAAAATAAATAATGATCAGAATTAAAAAATATCTCGGTTTTAGGGTTTTCTCGTAAGGTAGGATCGATTTAAAAAATAAAAAAAAAATATGAAACTTCCTCATTAATTTGGCTTAATTTTGTCGTATTGACTAGAAGAAATTGACTACGTGACGAAACCCTAAGCCCCCCCTCCCCCCTGTGACCGAGCGTGGTATTTTGAAGACCCCCCTCCCTCCCCTGAATGGGTCACGTAGTATGGGAATGTTCCCTTATGATCCCAAAAGAGTACAAAAACTCTCGAAAACAAAGTGACTCTTTGTTTTTGGTATAAGTAATAAAAATTAAATAAAATACAAAATAAGTAGATTTTGTTCCAATATTATTGTTTTGAATTTATATAATTATTTTTTATTTTTTTATGCTTCAAAATTGGTTTTCTATCCATTTTTTTGCTTTAATTTCAGAATTTCATAGAAAAGATATTAATAAAATTGCCTAGTAAAACTACAACACTGGTACTACTAAAGTTTCCTATTATTGGCTTGCATAACTGGTAAAACAGGTTTTCAAACACGGAAAAATAAGTGAAAAAAGAAGGAAAACGGTAAGAATGAGGGACCGATTTTCTCTATAAATTATAGCCTATGTGTTATTCTGATGTATAAGCTACATTATTGTAAAATTTCATTAAAATCCATTCAGTAGTTTTTGCATGAAAGAGTAACAAACATACAGACAAACATTCACAATTATAATAGTAGTAGGACTAGCAAAAAAGGAGTTTTTTAAAATGCATTTTATGCCTACAATATAATAGTGTCAATTTCTATAAGAACTTTTCTAATATTAAAAAATAATATACAACTAAATACTTAAAATTAAGTTATTTTTTAGATAACTAGAAAGCTTTGGGAATTTAATTTAGGAACTTTGAAGGATATTTAATTTAGAAAGTACTTTTTTAAAACGTGTAGAAAATTTGTTTCATCATAAAATATGGCGTCAATTGGTCATTGTGATTGGGTATAATAAGTTGTTTGGCAGTTCTTGCTTTGTAACTGCAACTTTATCTGTAATTTAAAAAATGGAAATATTTTAAAATTGAGAATTTTCTCAGAAATTCTAATGGCTTATTGCACATCCTCAAAAGAATCTGAACAGTTTGAACCTAAAACTTTTTTAGAATAGAGAGAAACAGGATTTAAAAGAATTTACTCCCAGATTGAATGTTTTATGAATCATTATTAATGCCAGTGGCGGCTCGTCCATAGGGGCTGCGGGGCTGCAGCCCCCCCAACCAAAATTTCCCGAAATTCCAATTTTTATTTGCTTTACAATATTTAAAAAAATTATCTATTTTCCCCTTTAATCTTTGTCCTTTATAATCCTTTTTCAATTAATAATTCTCTGCTATGCCGTCTCGCCAACAGATTTCTTTCCGGGTCGATCAGCCCCCGCAGATATACCAATCGTGGTATAAAACACTAGCTCTATCATATCAAATCAAAATATCAAGAATTTAGCATGCGAATCTGTTAGCAGAAAAGGGGCTGCTTTTCAGCAGCCCCGACCAAAAGAATGATAGCTTTTTCTATTGAGAGAGCTGTGAAAAACAAACTGAAGGAAGAAGAAAAATAAACGATTTCTACTACTAATAAATCACATTGGATTTTAAGCGTTTCTCACTCCAACGCTGTTTTAATTTTTTATTTATAGCTTCTTTTTTTCTTTTCAACACAGAGAGAACACAATTTTTTCTGATGTTTCGGCAAGTCAATAAAGATTTATGTTTAATTTTTTGTGGTAAAGTTTTTATTTCTTTTTATAATGAACAAATTGAATTCGAAATGTTGATTTTAGTTTCATTTGCTTTTGAGATACTAAATGAAATAGACTTTATCTTTGTTTCTTCATATTCGTAATAATCAGCTAAATATAGGTAAGTGACAGTTTTTGATGCTTATTAAGTGTGAAATCGAAATTTTATATTGTCCCATCTTTTCACATTTTTGTGAAATATTATTTGGCATTATATCGCATAAAATACGTTGCCAACTTGGCACCGCCGGAGCAGCACCCCTTATAATTTTACTATCGAGCCGCCACTGATTAATGCCCAGGCATTTTGCACCAGACAATAATAATACCCCGTTTATCACTTTTGCCCATAACATATACAATACTAATTTAACCTTGATATTACATAGAATTTTATGAACTGAATACAAAAAGCCAACGAACTAAATAAGTAAACAATCTTGGGCTATTAAAATTTTTTATCAATCGAAGTGCAAACCAAAAAAAGTCAAAAATACAATAATGCAATTAAAATTTGATAAAACATTTAAAATTCATTAAAATCATCATGTCTTATTAATAAATTCATAACTACTAGACTATTGACATATCAAATTCATCATAACTAATGGGACATTAATGATCATCAAGCATGCCAGGTTTTTTCATTAAAATACATTGATTATACAGTATCGGATCCCGTATCCGGCGTCCCGATAACCGGAGTGTTCCGAAAACCGGCGGTTTTTCCAAAATTAAAAATTTTTTTTTAAGTTCCAAATCCGTGCTCCGAAAGGATCCAGTGGGTTCCGACCGATGTACTCCGATTTTCGGCGCCTAAAATCGGCACGCGGATGACGTAGTCCCTTTTTTCAATCAAAAAGGGGTAAACTTTGGCAACCAAAGTCGCGCGGAAAAAACACGTTCGGTACCGAAAAACCGTGCCGAAAATCGGCATCGTATCAAAACCGAAACAAACAAGTCCGATCAGGTGAGTTCAGCTTTTAATTTCTTTAGTCTTAAGTTTATTTTTATGGATACTTAAGAACTATTTTAGTACAAAATCTTTTAAGCAATTGATTTTAATCACGTGACGCTTACGTTTTTCCAGCGCCGAGAAAAAGTCCATCTACGCCGGGCCGAAAACCGGCTTCGGCATGCCGGTTGAATACGCCTAGCCATTGGTCCGTAGGACTCACGTGACCTCCGAAAACGCACGCCGAAAAAACGCTTTTTGGCGCCGAAAGGGATGCCAGGGGCCGCGCGAGATTGTTTATTTATTTTGCTCTCTCGCGCTACCCTGCAGATTGCGCGTCATTGCGCGTATTTTCGTTACGATCGCGTGTTACGAATAGACGCGGTCTTTCTGAGCTTTTTTCGGGAATTGTTCCGAAAACCGGATTTTCCCGTAAACCGGACTGATGCCGGTCCCGAGCGAGCCGGATACGGGGTCCTATACTGTATTCAGTAAAAAATCATGGAATTTCATTTAAAGCTAATTAAATATTTAAAAAATGAGTGTAGTAGTCGGGTAAATGTTATCTTCTAAGTGAGCCATCTAAACAGAGATAAATGTCATAAACTTAAAGAAACAACTGAAACAAAACCAAATAAAATCATTTTTACATCACAGGCTTGAATTCAGGAAAATGCTCAAGTAGTCCAGAGGGATTCCAATAAGAACAACTTGTTTTTATGTAGTTAAAATTAGGATGACTTTTATAAGGTTGCTCAAGAGAATCTCTCGACATTTTGTTAACAGAATGAGGTTTTGAAATTGGGCAATCCAAATGGCTATAATTTAAAGGATAATTGCCTGTAAAGTTTGTCTCAACATTATTTTCAAAGCTCTCTGAAGGGTTTTCTGACAACATGCTTTTGAAATGCCTAAGAGTTAAGTATTGATCAAATTTTGAAGAGTTCTCATTGTTGACATTACTCAACCTAGCTTCTGATCCATAGGTACCAAGTTTTTCACTAATACACTCGGGACTATTCAAAGATTTACATGATCTTGAGATGGGGTTGTCATGCACATATGGTGCTGGAATTTCTTTATTATCTGCAGAGTTTTGTTTCATGCTCATTACTCTTGGTGGTGGTATAAAATTGTTTAACACTACAGATTGTTGAAGGAATTCTAATGCTGGTGTTTCCAAAGTGGGAAAAGCAAACTCTGATGAATTTTTCAATGAACCTAGAGTCAAATTAGACATCTTCGAGATTAAACCACCATCAACAAAAGATTTTTGTAATGGTTCTTGGGTTGGAATTCTTTCAGAAACAACACTTAATGGAAAAACTGGTAGGTCATAGTCTATGTTTGTTTCTGAATTAGAATCTCTGGATGAAACACATTTTGATTGAATTTTATCCCATTCTGGCGAATTTAAATCAATCGAGATACTTTTATCACTGACATCAGAAGAGCTATTATTTTCTTCAGGTATCCATAAGCATTCGAAATCATTAAGCAAACTAGATCTGCGTGGTTTGGGGCTCCAGACTTCTTCCCCACTCTGTTGGTCACCAAGGTTCCAAGTGATTCCAGTATGAGGTATGTCTCTCTTGTTCTTTGTTGAGAAATCATCATTTTTATAGTCAGAGTGTGAGGTAAATATATCTCTACCTTGGTTGTTTTTTGTACTGCTAGAACACTCACTTAAATTTTCATTCTTTAAACCATTATCAGTATTTGAGTTCTTTGTCTTTTTCCCAATTTTAGGAGCAAATTTCTGAAAAAAAAAGGTTCATTAACTGACAAGTTAGAAAATAAGATTAACATTGGCAATATTCTATTTTAAAAACAAATAACAGTCTTTAGTAGAAAATAAGAATACACACAGATAAGACCTTGGATACTGTGGTGATCTTTAGGTTGAATTCCTTCTTTCTCAGTTTGAGCGAACTGTTGGCTTTTTCCATCTCTTTTACATGTCATAAATTTCCTCAATCAAAATAATGCGGTTTTGCACGGCCGTTTGTCTGTTCATCTTTTGACGCTCGTAGCCTTTCTTGTACTATTTGATTCCTCCTCTCTGTCGCCTGACTAGTAATTACTTTTCTATCCAACATTATCTTTTAATAGCCAATATTTTAAATTAATTTTTTAGATAAGAATACCTTGTTGTAACCCATTTAAAATTCAGTAGATCATTTATTTCATTGGCAGTTTTTCTGGTGTAAATGAATGTCTATGGAATGAGTAAATATGTATCATTTTAAGCTAGTATTGTAAAATTTTAAATAGTTTTGTGTGACTTTTATAACAAAAAAAGCCTGATGATAACATGTCATTTCCCCCCACATCATTAATAATATAAAAGTTTTATGGCCATATTCACCACTAACCTAACCTAAGGTTAACCTGGAATCAACTTCTTTTGACAATTCCGATTGGCTTACAACTTGTTTCCCTTTTTCAATAACCAAATAAAAGCTTCTTTCCAGGTTAACCTTAGGTTAGGTTAGTGGTGAATACAGCCGTTAGGTGCTATGAAGCACAAAATGCAAATGAATAGGATAGAAAATTATTTTTAAAGGTTGTAGGTAAATCTCACGTGGGGGAAGGGGGGTCTGGCAAAATTTCACCAAGGGGGGAGGGGGTCCAGATTTTGGAAAAAACACCATGTAATTTATGGATGTCCCCTAAAAGGGTTTTTACAGAAATTAAGGAGAGTAAAATTTAGTACTTTTCAAGGAGTTTTTGAGAAATTTTAAGAACTTTCTTGAAAGTCATTTAAAAATGTGTGTAAGCAAATGATGAGTTTATCCATTTTTAGGTATTCCTTTTCAGCTTTGAATTTTATTCAGTCTTAGTTGCACTGTTATTATAATTATTTAATTTAGGCTCAGTAATTTTTATTAATGGAGATGGGTGCCACCTAATAGGCTTGGGCAGAATTTGAAGGAATTTTAATTAATGCAGTTGTCCTAGATTTTGCAAAAAAAAAAGATATATACTTTTTTTTAAAACTTTAAATGTACATACATCAGCGGAAACACTGCTTGATTTCTTTTCAGGCACATCAGTTCTTTGAATGGCCATCTTACTTTTAATACCTATATAAAAAAATTTTAAAAACCATTTAACTACTAAATTACAAGAAAGTCAAATTATTTATTTAAAATAAATCTCTCTATTCTAAAAAAGAGTTTTTGGTGAACGGTTTCCAGAGAAAGGCTTTTTAAATACTGATCCGTTCCGTATAACAGATTTCTGGTATCAAACTGATCGGATACTTTAAAGGATGTGCAATAAGCCCTTAAAATTTCTAAAAAAATTCTCAATTTTAAAATATTTCCATTTTTAGACTACGGATAAGGTCGCAGTTACAAAGCAAGTACTATCAAACAACTTATGCATCCAATCACAACGAACAATGGACGCCATATTTTATAATGAAGCCTGAAACAAATTTTTTACCTTTTTTAAAATGTACTTTTAAGTACTTTCCAAATTAAATAGCATTAAATTACCCATAAAAGTATTCTAAAAACTTACAGTTACGATTTTTCAAGCTAAAATTACACACATTTTCTCTGAAATTTATGATTTTTAGTCTGGTAATCGAAATTAATTGTAAACATTAAGTATTGTGTAGGTTTTGTCTCTTATTATTTTCAATGGATTAAAAAGTATTGTTTAACAAGGGTATTGGGTATATGGTAAAGGTATATGGGTTGAAACATAAAATAAATATCAATGATAAAACACAGGTGTTCTGTTGTACTAGGTAAAATTAAATATTCATTGGAGTACTATTTTTTTCTTCAGAATGTTGATTAACAATTGTTATTATTAGCAATAGTTAATTAATGTAATAATAAAAACAGCTAAAATTAACTATGCTGGATATTTAAAAAACATTTTGATTAAATTATTAATAATAGGGAGATAATAAATATTTAAACTTTTTAGGGAGTTTTATTCATGGAGATGGTCTTGTGATGTATATTTGGAAAGTTGGTTGTTGTAAATATTCTGCAAATTGTTTTCACGAATGATTTATAAAGTGAGTTAAGTTCAGTGATTTTGGTTTTGCGAAGCAATTCGATAGGTTCTGCCTCAGCAGTTTACAGGGGTAGGTGAGCGATAGCGAGCAGGGGGTGGTAGCTCCCTAGTATAACAAAAACCAATGCAATAAGGATGTTTATGTGATGGTGGCATATCGTGTACAGATGAAACAAATTACAACAAAAAGTTTTTAAATGCTTTTTTTAAATACACTAGGGAGCTAACGCCCCCTGCTTGCTATCGCTCACCAACCCCTGTTAACTGCTGACGTAGAACCTTTTGAATTGCTTTGCAAAACCCAAATCACTAAACTTAACTCACTTTATAAAACATTCGTGAAAACAATTTGCAGATCAAACAACAACCAACTTTCCAAATATACATCACAAGACCATCTCCATGAATAAATCTCCCTAAAAAGTTTGAATATTTATTATCTCCCTATTATTAATAATCAAAGTTTTTCAAATATCCAGCATAATTAATTTTATCTGTTATTATTACATTAATTAACTATTGCTAATAATAAAAATTGTTAATCAACATTCTGAAAAAAAACAGTACTCCAATAAATATTTAATTGTACCTAGTACATCAGAACACCAATGTTTTATCATTGATATTTATGTTTGAACCCAGACCTTGTAGACTTGTTAAACAGTACTTTTTAATCCATTAAAAATAGTAAGAGACAAAACCTACACAACACTCAATGTTTACAATTAATTTCGATTATCAGACTAAAAATTATAGATTTCAGAGAAAATGTGTGTAATTTTAGCTTGAAATATCGTAACTGTAAGTTTTTAGAATACTTTTATCGGTAATTTAATGCTATTTAATTTGGAAAGTTCTCTAAAGTACATTTTTAAAAAGGTAAAAAATTTTTTCAGGTTTCATTATAAAATATGGCGTCCATTGTTCGTTGTGATTGGATGCATAAGTTTACTAACGGATTATACCGCCGACACTTCAGATGCCGTTTAATTCAGCGGCACATCAATAGAAAAGTCAATGGGAATCGATAACGTTTTTGATTAAGCGGTACGGTTGACGGTATAATACGTAAGAACCTGATAGTACTTGCTTTGTAACTGCGACCTTATCCGTAATCTAAAAAAATGGAAATATTATAAAATTGAGAATTTTTTTAGAAATTCTAAGGGCTTATTGTGCATCCTCAAAAGAATCCGAACAGTTTGATACCAGAAATGTGTTATACGGATCAGTAATTAAAAAGCCTTTCTCTGGAAACCGTTCACCAAAAACTTTTTTTTAGAATAGAGAGATACTTGCCTGCAATTTCAATAACCAATTTTACTATCATAAAAGGAGGGTGAAGGGGTTAATAGCAGGTTTTGTAATCAATAATTATGATAAACTAAAAAAGAATTAGTATCCTATAATATTTTTACTTGGTATCAACATTTTAAAATCTAGATAAGTTTATCAAAAGCTTATTTTTAAGTCATGATTTCCAATCTAATACTTTCTTATAGATTATTTAATTTTATCTTTTATCACTAATTTCTCATTATATTGAAGAAAATATTCAGTGAAATCCCGTTATTACGAAAGTCCCCAACCGCTTTTATTTGAATTAGCAATAGTACGGTTACAAAGAAGAAATTTTACGGTCCCGCGAAGTTTGTTATAACGGGATTTTACTGTATTTGGGTTTGGGATAAACTTTGAGTAAATTATCCTTCAAGAGTTTTTAACCTCTTACCACTAGGGTGCAATCAAACACAAGCATTAAAAGAAAATCTCAGCACACTTACACTTAGTTTTTCTTTTTTCCATCTTTTCCTTCTCCATTAAAATTCTGACAGGTGATACCAAACTCAGATGACTTTGAATAGCGTCATTTAATGCTAGAAAGTTTAATTTATTACATTTTAAAAATAACAACATTCACAAAAATTATATTTTGAAAAAAGAAAAATTACCGCCATGGAGACGGGGAAATCATAAAAAATATAGATGGCAATAGCTAACATCTGACAAAGCACTAAATCAATAACACCCATGGTGCGTTATGGCCCCTGTATGTGGCAATTTTAGCAGAAAAAATTGTCAAATGTCTTAGTAATTTAAAACTCAGTTAGCCTGTAGAATATCTCATAAGCCATGTCCCAACACAAAAAAGGGGAGAATCTCAAATAAGTGGGGTTCAGGGAAGAAAACTGTCAAGTTGGTAAATTTCCCCCAAACACCCCTGAGGGTTCCTATTGTATCCCAATATCAGATGCACTATTGCATTTAATCAATTTTGGCCTTGTTAAAAAACTGTACCAGTTGGTGACAAAATGTTGAACACTATTAGGTTCACAAATGTTAGGGGCCGTTCAAATATTATAATTTCAAAACTCATCCAAAAATAAATTTAACAAAAAATTGAATTAGGAAATTTGACACAAGCACATTTTTCTGGGGATGGACCCCCCAAACATTTTGAAATTTTAACCCTGAAAAGTAGTGTTTCGATTCATTTATGAACCTGTAGGGTTACACCCAAAAAGGGGCCGTTCAAATATAACAAAAGCACTTTTTCGGTCATTTTTAACCCCCCCTCCCCCCTTGTCAGCAAATATAAGCAAACCTCAAACCCCCCACCATAATTACGTAAGAAACTGCCGGACCCCTCCCCCCCCCGAAGTTTTGACATCCCTATTAGTAAGTACTGTTTTTTTCCCTTGAAAATTAGGTGACTCGTACAAGGAGTTGTCCTTTTTGGGTGTAACCCTAAGGGTTCAAAAATGAGTCGAAACACTACTTTTCGGGGTTTCAATTTCAAAATGTTCGGGTGGTCCATCTCCAGAAAAAAGTTCAATTCAATTATTTCCTAATTCAATTTTTTGTTACATTTATTTTTGGTTGAATTTTGAAATTATTTATGCAAGAAACAAGATATTTTCGAAATTGCATCATCTTACGTAAGCATCACTCATATCCCCCCTTGTCAGCAAAAATAAACAAAGAGCAAACCCCCCCCTCCCCCCTTAGGTGCTTAGGTAGTATTTGAACGGCCCCAAAGGACAGCTCCTTTTGCACAAGTCACCTAATTTTCAAGAAAAAAACTACTTACTAAAAAGGATGTAAAAATTTCGGGAGGGGGGTCTGGCAGTTTCTTACGTAATTATGGTGGGGGGTTGATTATTGCTTATCTTTGCTGACAAGGGGGGAGGGGGGGTTAAAAATGACCAAAGAAGTACTTTAATACAATATTTGAACAGCCCCTTACTATTAGGATATTAGAGTATAATTGCTTTTCCTTTTTGTTCTTTTACATGATGAATTGTTTCCTCATAAAGAAATAATAAATTTCATTTAGTATCCAGGTAACAAAATTATTTTGAGCACTTTATTAATCTTGATAATTTGCAGGAACCTCATTTTCATTATTATTAAACAGAAAAAAGTCAATTGAATAGATTGTTTCTATGCAAAATCCAAAGACACTTCAAAATAAAAATTTTACCTAGTTCAAAAAGTCTTGAGCCGGATTTCTTTTTCTTTCCAACCTCCATTTTTTACTTAAGATTAACTAGTATTAACACAAATTACTACAAAAGAACATAAAATGCAACTAGATATATTCGCAAAGTAATTTTTTTTTCATTTCATTCAGTACTGAATAATGAAATAGAGGGTGTTATATTTAATACAGGATCATCCTAAACCTGAACATAATCATGGAATGTTGATAGAAATGATAGAGTGTAGCTAGATGTTACAAGAATTCAAGCTAACTAACTGATTTATAATTAGAGGTACTGAATTTCCCGTCTAATCGTAAGCATAGGTGTTAAATAATTATGGTAAGGCATAAAATTAAGAGTAGATTAAGAAGTAATTTATAATTCTTATAATTTAAAATTAACTAAAAATTGACAATGTATGGGTAAACACAATTAAAACGATTGCAACAAACATGTTAAGATATTAAATCTCATTTAGTATTTGCATTTATTCACAGCTCTTAAAAATTACAAGCTAAATATTAATGGAAATGACCTTACGAAAAATTCACAGATTTATTCTGTTGATTCAAACACAATTCAATTTTTCAATTAACGATTTTCTCTTAAATTAACCAAGAGTAACTTTCATGACAGATCCAAAGAATATTCTATTCAGTCACGTTAAATCGACCAACTAGTAAGAACGTGAGGCACTAATTACAATTTTATAATTTCTAATATTTTTTAAGAACAAGTAAATCAAAAAGAAAATAAGGATGACAAAATAAATTATTAAAAAATACTAATAAGGTTTTGTCAAATAAGTAACTTAATATATTAGAATAACACTCTGGTCAATACAGGTACACATTTTAAAAATTAAAATTATTCCGATTTTAAAAACACCACCGTAGCCGAGTAGCGCCATGCGGCTATGCTTTACTTGTTTGTTTGTAAATACTACTACATTCAAATTCACAGAGTACCGCATAGGGTATTTGAGCTCAGTGGGTATTTGTTGTCTTGTAGCACCACTAGTGTAGGCAGTAAGATTCACTGAGATATAAAACAAACTGTTTGTTATACAGGGTGTCCCATAAATAATGGGTCACACTTCTAGGGTGGATAGTAGACACCTAGACGAGTCAGAATCACATAGGGTTTGGGGGCCCCAGACCAAATCCCAAGAGAAGTTTCTTCAGACCCGACGGTCCGAAATACCAAACCTACATGATTGGCTCAAATGTATCACGTGACAGGGCCCCTCTTTCCTATCACTCACAGAAGATCCTTTCGTCTCGATTAGTGATGGGCGATTATTTGAGGAGTTAACTCAGTGAACTAACTCCTTAAACTGAGTGAAGGATCAAGGAGTGGGGAAAAAAGAGTGGTAGCTCAGTTGTACTTTTTAAAATTTACCTTTTTAAGATTTAATTTGTGGTATTACCTTGAAATCCTTGTGATATTACCTCCAAGAAACACTAGATGGCAGCACGCCGCCGGCTGCCGGTGATTATCATGAGATGAGCGAGCGAGCAGCGGTGCGCCTACGTAATCCGTTGCCATAACAACCCACTTTGATCAGAAGAACAGAAGGAATTACGTCTTCCTTTTAGGAGTTGAAAGGAGTTGACAGAGTTAAAAGAGCTGCTTGCTCCTAGTCTCCACTCTTTTGCTGTGTGCTCTCAACTCCTTTGATCCCAGGAGAGCTGGGATTGGGAGCAGATGGCCTCAGATCGGTCTTCCCACTCCGACAATCCCACTCCCAGGGATCACCAGTAGCGGATTTCTAAATAGGCTAGCTAGGCTATAGCCTACGGCGGCAAATTTTAGTAGGCGGCAAATTTTTGACAGCAGAATTTTTCTGAATAAAAAAGAAGAAAAAGGAAACACTAAATATAAGCTCTGGAAAGAGGGAGAACGTTCTTTCAGAAAATCAATTATGTGGTTTACAAGGAACTGTTCTCTTTGTTACCCAAAGAGTCTCAAAATGAGCCAAAACACTACTTTAAACACTCACACGCCTTTTGGGAGAGACGCCATGGGGGTCGCCTGTTTGCGTCTCCAGTTGTGATGACAAAGAAGCGCGGCACGCTTTTTGTTTGGTAAACCAGATGTCCAGTCTTCGGTTGCAATGCTGTTTTAAGACACAGTAGGGGTGACAATTGACAGAGAATGGGGTAGGATGTGTGAAAGATTTATGGACCAGACGGACCAGGAAGGTTTTCTTCTGCCTGGGGCTTACTTCAAAGGGGGTGCTGTTGTGATAACAAACATTTCAGGTTTCTTGACCAAAGAATACCAGGAAAATCTTGAGTGCTCAGGGATGGTAAGAACGTTCAATTAGTTCCATTGCCACCTGCTCAAAGGGGTCATAAATAAATCGAAGATAAAGGATTCCGCTTCTTGAGCTCTTCATCAGCTATTGATGGTTCATTCTACGAAAAACCAATCCTGTGTATTCGGGGGTTGGTTTTCATCCCCTTTCATTGAATGTGTTCACGAGACCGCTTCCATATAAGCTCTGTTTAGCTTCTCAATTGGCAGTAAGAAGAGTTTAGCCTTGCAGAGAGAGACCTTCTAAATTAGTGTAATGTATAGTTGAAAAATACAAATTGGAACATCGTTTTCTAGTAAGTTCCTATTTGTTTTTCGTATTTTATTGTATTAATCTATAAATTTCATAAAAATAATTGGATATTCATACTTGTCAACTTTTAAGGTTTGTCCGTAAAATGTTCTGATTTTCGTTTAGTTTACGGTCTTACTGATGGATCGGAAATTTCTGCGGTTATTGCGTTTCTTTTCACTTCAAAATCAAATTCCTCTGCTAATCCCTGTCTATTTGATTTTCACAATTTTGGTCTTTTTATTAAATTAATTTGCATGAAACTTGTTTTCAATCAATGTTTTATGTTATTTCCCTTAGTAGTAGTTGATACGAGTGATAATGAAAACATTTACTAGAAACTAGATGAAAGAAAATATTTGTTTATTTCGTAGAAACTATTGCAGATTTTTTATTATGTTTATGCAATTTTACATACTGTTTTATAATTTCAATGGTTTCCTTGAGTTAAAACACTAATTTCGAGGATCAAATTTTCTGAAAAAGGAAAAAAAAATTCTGGTAGAGAACCCCCAATCCCCAAAATTTGGCGTTGGTTTTAGGTAGTGTTTTTCTCATTAAAAATTCTGATGCCTAAATGAAGAGGTCTCCTTTAGGTGTTTCCCCAAAGTGTGTCGAAATGAATTATTTTCCTTTAAAATTCAGTGATTTTTAAGGTCTCAAAATGAACTAAAAACACTTTTTCCGAGACATTTTTCAAAATTTTTCTGGGGAGACCCCCCAGATTTACTTAAGCTCACATTAAAAAATTTCGACAATTTGTGCAAAACATTCGAGAGCTTCCTTCAAGTGATAATTAACGTTATAAGTACATTAACGTTAAAAACGTTGAGTCAATCCCTCCCCGAAACAATAGTCTGGTTATAGCCCTAAAGTTTTTCCACATAAAAAACTGGACATAAAGGGGTGGTTTCAAAAATAAAGGGGGGCGCCAATGAGCCACCTTCGCCCCAGGCGCCGTTATACCACGGCACGGCTCTGCTCTTTCCATAGAGTTTGAAAAGTAGATAAACACAAGTTTGAGGGAAGTTTCCAAATTCATATGGGGCCGTTCAAATATTACGTAAGCACTTTTTTGGTCATTTTTAACCCCCCCTCCCCCTTGTCAGAAAAGATAAGCAAACCCCCCCACACCATAATTACGTAAGAAACTCCCGGACCCCCCCCCCGAAATTTTGACATCCCTATTAGTCAGTACTGTTTTTTCCTTGAAAATTAGGTGACTCGTCCAAGGAGCTATCCTTTTTGGGTGTAACCCTAAGGGTTTAAAAATTAGTCGAAACACTACTTTTCGGGGTTACAATTTCAAAATATTAGGATGGTCCATCTCCAGAAAAAAGTGCTTACGTCAGATTTCCTAATTCAATTTTTGTTACAATTATTTTTGGTTGAATTTTGAAATTATTTATGCAAGAAGCAAGAGATTTTCGAAAATACACCATCTTACGTAAGCATCACTCATATCCCCCTCCCCCTTGTCAGCAAAAATAAGCAAAGAGCAAAACCCCCCTCCCCCCTTAGGTGCTTACGTAATATTTGAACGGCCCCTATCCTGGGGGAGGGCCTCCGGACCTTGTGGACGTTTTTTATAAATTCCCCCCTAGAAAATTCTGTGGTTTTCAAGGAACTGAAGGATCTTAAAATGATCTGAAACACTACTTTAAGAGGCAAGTTTTCAAAATTTTTCTGTGGAAACCCCCCAGACCCCCCCATTCTATATGGCATTTTATGCACCAAAATGAGTCAAAAACCCTGTTATTTATTAGTCAAATTTTCAAACATTTTCTGGGGGAGGACTCCCAGACCCCCGTGGTACCTATCACTCTATAATTACAACTTTATTTTATATTAAGTTCGTCCAAATACAAAAATTCTACCATAAAATCTATATCCGAAACTCGGATGAGGCGTTCCAAAACTAGTTAAAAAATTGGGGTTTTTTAACTAAAATTTCCAAAAAATTTCTGGGGGAGAACCCCCAGACCCCCCTTTTAGAAGTATTTCCCATATTAAGATCATAAAGAAGATTTAATTGAATTGTGAAAATTCATAGCCCCCCCAAAAACCAAATCCTGGATCCACCCTTGTCGCCCTCCCCCCAAAAAAATAAAAACCAAAAGTCAAGTCACGCCGTGTATACAAACCCACTTAAAATCTTTGCCCCCCTCCCAACCAAAAACTGAAATGACACCCCTGTTTAGTTTTGTAAGAGGTATTGCATATAGGCGGCAAATTTTGGTTCAGCCTATAGGCGGCACATTTGTAAATCCGCCACTGGGGATCACATAGTTCATAAGAGTTAATTCCTCACTCCCAGCGGTTTCTTAAGATCGATTTTTGGAGGCCATGATTGTTTATTATACACCTCTTCTACACGGCACTGTGAGCGTGATTATACATTGTCTTAATCACAATGTTTAGGTTGACAAAATTTGCTGCACACAATTAAAAAAATATTTATGGTTTTATATTCTCACGATTATCAAGTTCTAATAATCCTTTAATATTTAGATATTCCATTAAAAATTTCGACGATTAAAAAAGATTGCGAAAAGATGAATTTCGTTAAACGAGCTGCCATTATTGAAAGGCATACATTTACTACTTCTGACAGCTATTGTTAATTAAAATACTAGTTGTTAATAAAAAATATTTGATCTTAAACGAAAGGATTGCTGTATAAATTAATATTTTAATGGTTTAGCAGTGTTTTATTTGATTAATGAGGCGATTGATTTGGATTTAAAAATTAAATTTTCAACTGATTTTTGAGAATTGAAACACGAGCTATGCTTGTCTACCACTACCAGCTATGATGGTGTCTTCAAAGGGCGGGAAGGAAGGAAGGGTTTGTAGTTCATTTCCAACGTTGGCGTCTTGCCAAAACCTTCTGCTCTTAAGGCGGCTTTAGACCACGCGATTCGCGACAGCGATTCTGCGAGATCCGGTTCGCGACAAAAAATTGACCCTCTTCCCTTAATTGAACAGCGCCATCTTTCGAGAGGTCGCTGAGTTACTGCGGCTGTCGAAATTCCCGAAAACCGCGGAATCGCTGTCGCAAACCGGGTGGTGTAAAGCCTCCATTAGTGTGTTTTTTGTCTCAAACTCGCCATTTTTTAGATGAATGAGTGATTAAAACTAAATTACTTATTAGAAAAATTGTACTGGTTTTTCATTCTGGTGACCATTACTTTCCAGTAAATTTAGAATAGTTAAAGTTTGCAGTAGAATGTTCGCGGATGAAATTGGATTGGATGCCTGAACTCGAATTGTAAGATAGGTGGTTATTTTTGAAGTGAGTATTTTTTCTTTTGAAATATACCTAGTATTGCTGATTAATATATTAAACTTGATGTGTTAGTGTCTGAATATTTGGTTCTACGGTCGTTTCCCCTACTGGGGAATTTCCTTTCCCTCTTTCTTCTGTTTTGTAGGTAGGTTTTTGTTAGTAAATTGTTAAAAAAATTTCCAGTAGGCGAAATATTAAAGGTTTATTTCCGTTTTCGTTTACAGTTCAATATAAAAGCTTTTATTTTTTGAATGACTTTTCCGGCATACTTTTTAGTTGATGTATGTAAGTAGTTAAGATTAAGAAGTTATATAATACTAGCGCTGACGCGCTAGACACGGGCTTCGCCAGTCCATATGTAAAAAGGAGCATTTTTATGTTCATACTACAACAATCGATGTTATACCTTCAACAATTAATATTATATTATAATTACAACAATTGGTGGTTTTGCCATGATGTCATGGTTTAGGAATGAAATACGGGTTTTTTTAGCCGAAAATAGACCAAAAAAGTTATTGGGATGCTTCAATTTCAAATTATTATTCTTCAGGAAACTTTCTGGGAGCGAGTAGCTTTCTGGTATGGTTTAAAGCAGCGGTTCTCAAACTGTGCTCCGCGGAGGGCTCCGCCAAGCATTTCCAGGGGCTCCGTGAAGAAATTTGAAATAAATACATTTTTGATAATTTCTTATTTGCTTTTCTCTGAAATGTTATAAAAACTTTCTGTAAGGTGTTGGTAAGTTCTGCTGGTTTTTGCCTTTTTCAGGTCTTTTTTGGTTTACCAAAACAAGTTAAAACCCTGTTTTTAGGGTCAAATTTTCAAAACTGTGTTGGGGAGGAACCCCCAGGTTGGGACGGTTTGGCGCTGACCGTTTGGGCGCCGTTCCCGTTTTTCTTCTGTTTCAAATTTTTCTTCTAATTTTTAGAAGAATTATTAGAGTTCTATTTACTTTCATTTTATTTCTGCCGCTGAAACGGCCGCGCCGAATAGTAGCACACCAAGGAACCCCCTTCCCCCACCTCTCAAATTGATTACTCAGCACCTTTTTTTATAAAGTTCACCAAAACCAAGGGAAAACCTGTTTTTAGTAGAATCAAATTTCCAACACCCCCTTTATAGCATTTGGAACTTAATTACACAAAACGTTTCTTATATTAAGTTCTTTAAGATGCAAATTCTGCCGAAAATGTATAAAAAGCTAACATTGATCCTATGGCATGGGAGGGGATAAGGAATGATTTTGGGCCCATGTGTAAATAAATTTCGATATGTACCTTTGACGTATGGTCTAACAGCCCCCCAAAACAGCTCTCGATTTCAAAAGTAACTTTTAGGAAAATAAAATTTACAGATGTATAGATTTCCGTATGAATCCTTTGTTCATGTATCTCCGGCATAATGATTAAAAAGTGATAGCTTTAATATTCAGAAATTTAAAATAAAGATTTACATTGTATCCAATGATGAAATATAATTGGTAAACAAAATATTCCATATAGTGGTGTCCTTTAAAAAAAACCCACTCCAAATTGTACCCTAAAAAAAACCCATCGAGATATTTTAAATAAATAATTAAAATAATTTTAAATTTTCATTTCCCATGTCTTCCTAAGCCATTTAGAGTGGCAGGGAACTTGAAAGCATGTCAAAGAACCGTTTATTTACTTATTTATTTGAATAAATAGAAAATGTCGATTTTTGGCTAAAAATATGATTTAGTTATGCAGATTTTGATGCTGTAAAAATATATGTTATAAACATTTTAAAGCATTCTTCACGTGGTTTTGTGTTATCCCGTTATTATGAGAATAAAATACTGAAATTTCAGCTCAGTCGGCCAATTAGGGACCCTACGGTAGTCTTTGAAATGAGGGGTGAAAAAAACCCATAGTGTGCCTAAAAAAAACCCACTTTTCATTTTGTAATAAATGATAAAATAAATAAAAAATTCTGCAAAATATTTAATATTATTCATGATATACAACTAATTATGCAAATAGAATAGTTGTTTGGGTAATTCTCAATTTTTTTTCAGTATTTTTGATAAAAACTCAATGTTACCAAAAACAGCCATTTTCCATGAAAATATAGCATTTTACCGAGTTTTACTCGAAAATGGGTTTTGAGAGTAAATAGTTACGGGTTTAAAATAAAATATCAGTGCCAATTACCGTTCTTAAGCTTTTTTATAGAAATTGTATTAAGCATTTGTATTTAATAGGTCGTTTTCGTCAAAATACAACAATAAAAACGCTATTGTCGTTGTGTTTTGAAGGCAAAATTCTTGAGTAGAAAAACTTATCACAGTTTTAATTTTAGAAATAATTTGTGATGAACTTGGTTTTAATTATCTTAACTATTCTCTTTTCTATCAAAATAAACCTTTCAATCATATTTTTTCTTAATATTTTGAGTATTTTCAAGTGTGGGTTTTTTTTAGGAAAATTGGGTTTTTTTGGATTCTTACTTTTTTGTCTGCCAATTTGTAACGGAGAGTCGGAATTAAAATTACTAAGCACTAAAATGTAGAGGAGGACGAGCCGTTACAACACAATTTTGTTCGATTAAATTATCATATTTTTTAAGCTTTTAATGACGGAAAACTGAAAAGGTGGGTTTTTTTTAAAGGACACCACTATATATCCCTGGGTGTATATCAAAGGGGCGAGGGGGCCCTGCCTCTCACCCGGAAAATCGGACTACGTATAACAAAACAAGTTAAAACCATGTTATTTAGGGTCAAATTTCCGAAATTCTTTTGGGGGAGGACCCCCAAAACCCTCTATTGTACTTGAAACTTTATTATTGTCAATTTTTATAGTAAGTTCGTTAAAATTAAAATCCTACCTAAAAATGAATGTCCAAAATTTGGACAATGATATACCTAAAACGAGTTAAAAAACTGTTTTTAAGGATCACATTTCACAAAATCTTCTGGGGAGGAAGGACCCCCAGACCCTTCTATTGTACTTGGATCTTAATTCGTCATAATTGTTCATACAAATAAATTATCTTACATGCAAATTATACCTAAAAATGTTTTTAAAAGCTACGTTAAACTGTTAAATATGCATTGGAGGCCGGGAGGGGCTGAGGAATAATTTTGGACCCCTCCCGAAATAAATTTCTATTATGCTTTTATTTCTAGAAGCAATTAGTTTTATGTAATTTGCTTTTATACCTTGAAAAATTTATTTCGGAAAAGGGCTCCGCGAATAATTTGTCTGTTGAAAAGGGCTCCGCGACATAAAAAGTTTGAGAACCCCTGGTTTAAAGTGAATGTAGGTTCGAAAAGTTTAAAACTAAAACGGACTTACATTCAGATGAACATTCATTTATGTATATAGATTTTGGGAGTTACTGAGTTACATTAAAGAGTTAACTCCTTAAGGTGAGTGAGTTACTCAGATCTGATCTTGCAAAAGAGTTGAATCGCCCATCACTAGTCTCGATCTTTCGATTCGATTCGAGTAATCGAATGATTCTTTCTGGAATTGAAAGTTTGTTTACTACTAACAACCTTTAGGCATGGAGAAAGTATTAAAAAGTGTTGCAAAACAATTTTGCTTGATTTAATTACAATTTTTCGGACGCTTTTAACTTTAAAAGAAAGTATAAAAAATGGGTTTATTAACACTGCATTATATAAATGTTCTAAGTTATTTCTCTATTTGTCTACATTAGGATGTTTTTATGTACTCATTTATATATGCATGTGCAATAATTTGAATAACTTAAGTAATCAGTAATCGTCATATGTTTTTGTAATAAAATAGAATGTTTAAATGGGTGGAAATTTTATAGTAGCCTGTTTCCTAGAGCTGATTGTTCTAAATTGTGCCGCCCACACCAAATTGTATTAACACATTTCAAAGGATGAGAATTACAACATGTTAATTTTTAGTCTCCAAGAACAACCCTACAATTGATACTCATTTCAGTACCTACTTTAGGATTAGCAAATTACACTCACTTTTGTCACCATAGAGGAAAGGGACCTTATTAACAATTACGGTAGTGGAAATATGTATCATGCATGTGTTATATAAAGAAGTGTTTTTTAATGAATGTAGCTTTGTTCTCTGTTCAAAAATAAACCAATGAAATTAAATCGTTGATTTAATTTTTATGACTTGTTTAAAAATCTACTTAAAAACGCATCTTTTTTTAAATAGGTACCTGGTTAGATATTATACCATTTAATACTGTGCTGAGGGAACAAATGTTATAATGCCCCCTCCCCTTTGTGGCGCCCTCTATAACCTTACAAGTAACTTGATTCTAGGTATCACTTACTGTCTCTAATCAGCACAACTGTAAAGAGTGACTGCAATGGTAAAAACTGCGTTGGAGTGACAATGCCTCGTCGAGATTAATCTAGAATCGTAATTTAAAATTTTTTAAAATGCTTTAAAAGGGGTTTAATACTACACTCCTGCACATACAATGACTTTTTTCTGGGCTGTTTTTTTAGTGCTGATTACAGATATTTCATCAAAACTGTGGTTTGAGAGATTTTAAATTTTTAAAAATTGATTTAAAATTGGTTTAATACTACACTCCTGCTCGTGCAATACTTTTTTCTTGGCTATTTTTTTAGTGCTGATTACAGTTATTTCATCAAAAATAGTGTAGTTGTGGTTTGAAAGTTTTTTAAAATTTTGATTTTATGTAGTTCACTTTTGGTATACAAAATTTTAAAAATTTGGTACAAATTTTACATTACTTATAAAATTAATTGTGTTGATTGCAAGAATACTGATAGATCATTCAACACAATGAGCCTCTTTATGGTGACCTTTGAAATATTAAGCATGCAATTTAAAAATAAGACTGAGCAAATACTCTGAATATATTTTGAATTTTAAAAATTAAATAAATATAATATGAAACTTAATAAAAAAGTTTTCAAAATTTTTATATTCATAAAAATATTATTTTTTTATAACCCCCCTTTAAAACAATCAATCAACTAACATTTTGGTAGTTTAAATTATTTTATCTAACATGAGATTTTCAAATATTTTACCTCAAAAATCGAATTGGTGGCTAAAAAGTTAGAACTATACTCCAAGAATATTTTTCCATGGAGATTTTTCTTACGTGTTAAGTAATTTATAAAAATGAACATTGAAAATACATGCAAAAAAATCTTACCATCACAGGTAAAAGTTCAATATTTTTTTTATTTTGTAATTAATTATCTAAAAAATTATTATTTAAAAAACAGACATTTTCTAAAAATTTATTTTCAGTTTAAATTTAATTTTTTTTAAATTTTAAAACTTAAGAAAATAAATTTTTTAATGAGTACATGGCTATTGCCTTAAACGTTTTTCTTTTCACATGTCGAGTTTTGGGTGCAAAAACTGAAAATTCAAATGAAAACTTTTTCTAGTATATTTGAATTTTAAATATGTAATTATTTTGGGTAATTTCTTTATGAAAATTGTTTAACTATTTGAAATATGTCTTTTGCAGTTTGTTTTGTAGTCTGTGAGGAACATATTACTTTAAAAAACAGCATTAATAGCATTTAAATTAACAAATATAGTTAATCTATTTTAGTTAGCTACTTTTGTGCTTACTTAGAGAAGTCTCTTTCTTTATTTCAATCAATTTGCAATAATTGTTAACTAATTTATACCTGCCTAACTGTCATAACATACACATATATATGGTTAGATTTTTAGCCCTTTTTTGTCCTAGTAACCCATAATTTTAAAACTGGAAATTTTAAATTTAATGCACTCAGGGCAGATCATCGTTTTCATCATAAATAGGGAGTTTTTCGTTTCATTAAGTTCTTTAACTGAGAGGTCAAACATATAGGTATTTTCTTCACCTGGGGCATTGTTGACTACACTACAAGGTTCCTTTTGGTTCATCAAAGTAGTCAAGAGTTCGGACTACTAAACTACTCAAGACAGTGGCGTAGCCAGGAAAAAATTTCGGAGGGGGATATTGATATTTCGGGGGGGGGATATGGGGTATTTTTAGTGTTCTATGGTCAAAAAAAGAAAATCTCCAAGTTTCGGGGGGGGATATATCCCCAAATCCCCCTCTCTGGCTACGCGCTTGACTCAAGAGTTCGGACTACTAAAATTTCATGACTTGAGAGCGAGCGCGCTTCACCGGTGATTCGTTCTACTCTCCATGCCGCGCAAACGGACGACGATTCGGCATAGTGAAGAGCGATACGACCGTACTCGGTTCGTCGTACTTTTTAAGGATCTTAATTAGTATCTAATAAGTATTGGATATACAGGTGTTTTACATCTTTGGATAGGTAATCGAAAAGGCTTTCGGAAAAAGTTTATTACTAAGCTGTGTCATTATTGGTTTTTGATTTATTCGAAGAAAACCGTTATCGAATAACTTTCTTTGTACTTGTTGTATATCTTTGAAATTTTAATATGTTGTGCGCCTTTGATAGACGATTAAAACGGCGTATTACATTAAGGTTTCGCTTCATAACAAAGACCTCAAACACAAACTGCGTCCGAAGGTTGTCCGTAATATCCTTAAAAAACCTTATAATATATTATAAATCGATAAATAGTCAATGGTATATTGTAGTATATTATCAGAAGTACAACATATTAAAATTTCGTTAAAATCGCGCAGTAATTTATATACTTTTGAAGAGTTTGAAAAAAAGTTCTGTTTACTCTAAAAAAACACAAGTCCGCAAATCGCTAATAAATCGATAATTATTATTTTAAAATTTTTTTTGAATTTACTTATGAGTAAAGGACACTTGTGGCAAGGTTTTTCCAGAATTACGGGCTTCCATGGTGATTCTGATGTCATCCAGGATTTTGTGAAGTAGAATGGAGTTTACTGGTCCTTAACGGGAGCGACCCGATAATATTTCCCAAATTTGAATTCTCGATTTGTTTACTTTTTAACTTAGACTCAAGTGCCTTATATCGTTGGAAAGCTTATCGAAAGCAGTTTCAGGATTTGGGAATTTTTAAGGGACCGTCTCTATATTGCGTTCATAATTTAGGGTCAAAGAATTTTCGTTTTACTTTATATTTTTCCCAAAAATAATGCCAGTCATTTGAGATTTTAACATGTTTTAGGATACGTTCAGACAAAGAATTTTATGCATTGCATGGAGGATTCAGATAATTAGTTCTCGATTTAAAAATTATTCATTTTTTACATGTTTCGATACTATACGGCCCCCTAATTGTCCCAGGACCCTAAAAATTTAATATGCTATATAGAATGACTATAGTTACAACATATTAAAATTTCAAACCGATAGGTCAACAGGAAGTCCTCATTTAAGTCCACATCCGGTGTTTTTAAAATTGAAAAAAAATTCCAGTTCAAAAACCTGCTTACCGATTTCGATAACATTTTAGTATGCTGTAGTACTCAATGAGATGCTTTGAACGATGTATCGCACTAATCCGTGCATTGAAATTTTCTCGCCACCTGTACACTTTGTATGGTTTTTATTTGTATACGACCCCCTAAAACCATAGGTATTTATTTTTGAAGAAATATCTGTAATCTAATCAGCACTAAAAAAGACCCCAGAAAAAAGTATTGCAGGAGTATTAAACCATTATTTAAATTATTTTTAAAAAATTTAAAATTTAAAAAAACCTGGGTCACACTATTTTTAATGAAAGAACTGTAATCAGCATTAAAAAGACCCCAGAAAAAAGAATTGCAGAGGAGTATTAAACCATTATTTAAATTATTTTTAAAAAATTTAAAATTTCAAAAAACCTGGGTCACACTATTTTTAATGAAAGAACTGTAATCAGCATTAAAAAATAACCCAGAAAAAAATATTGCATGAGTATTAAACCGTTTTTTAAATTATTTTTAAAAAATTTAAAAGAGTCACTATTTTTTTTATGAAAGAACTGTAATCAGCATTAAAAATAGCTCAGAAAAAAGTATTGCATGAGTATTAAACCGTTTTTTAAATTATTTTTAAAAAATTTGAAATTTCAACTACCAGTCACACTATTTTTAATAAAAGAATTGTAATCAGCATTAAAAAATAGCCCAGAACATTTAAAAAAAACAACATCAAAGCATTTAAAATTACGATTCTAGATTTATCTCGATGAGTCAGTCACTTATTCTTCGCAGTTTTAACAATTGCGGTCACGATTCTAGATGATTCGATCCGATTCTTAATAATAAATTAAATCGATTCATTTAAACACACAAGTTCTCAAACAACAGGAAAGATGATAGTCATGTGGTATTTTCTTAGCCAATCATGTAACACTGGTATTTTTGACCATCGGCTCTGAAGACGCTTGTAATCCCAAGGAGTTAAAAATGGAGCGACACCCTAAAACAATTATTGAAAAATTCAATTTGCAGAAGAACTACTATTGGTGAAAATTTAATCATGGTCTCAAATTTTGTGGTTTAATATGATTTTTAAAATTATGCTGAAAGTTTTCACTTAAAAATTTTTCTCTACGAATAAAAGTCAAATAACCACAAAAAAATGTGAAAAATCTGCCAAAACTTTATTATGTATTTGGAAATCCTTTCTTTTGATTTGATAATCTGAAAGATCATATTTTAAAACCCTTAAGTCCAAAGTTTCACGTAAATACCATCAATATTAAACGCTTGAGATCCTGTTAAAGTTTGTTTTTTGAGTGCGAAAACAGCTCCAGAAAACGAACGTTCAGGGAGAATCTACGAGTTACGGATAGATAATCGCTAACTTTCTTTTCTCTCCCAGTTTGGCGAAACATACCAAGCTCCTACAGATCGCCAAGACAGCTTGGGCGATCTGTTGTTGGCGAAAGTTGGCGAGGAATCTCGTATCGCAAATAATGGCGAGAAATTTAGCGAGCATCAATCCGTCATTCGTAGATTTTCCCTCAACGTTTCTTTTCTGGATCTGTTTTCGCAAGCAAAAATCAAACTTTAATTAGATCTCGAGCGTTTAATATTGATGGTATTTACGTGAAACTTTGGACTAAAGGGTTTTCAACTATGATCTTTCAGATTATCAAATCAAAAGAAAGGATTTCTAAATACAAAATAAAGTTTTGGCATATTTTTCACATATTTTTGTGTTTTTTGACTTTATTTCGTAGTAAAAAAATTTTAAAATGGAAACTTTTAAAATGATTTTAAAGATCATGTTAAACCACAAAATTTGAGACCATGATTAAGTTTTTACCAATAGAAGTTCTTCTACAGATTGAATTTTCCAATAATTGTTTTGTGGTGTCGCTCCATTTTTAACTCCCTGGGATTTGGTCTGGGACCCCCGATTCCTATGTGATTCTGACTCGTCTAGGTGTCTACTATCCCCTCTAGAAGTGTGACCCACTACTTATGGGACACCCTGTATAGCTCAGTGGTAAGATTTAGAGATCATAGCTGGTGATTGAATGTGACTTGTTCATTCAATCTATCACTTTCGGGGGGTATTTAGAGGATTTATGAATTGATATTCTATTTATCCGCCTATCGTGACGTGACAAGGGAGGCAAGAGGGCGAGAGTTTGATGCGATCCCAGCGCCACTAGGGCCCCTATCACAAGGCATACCCCTTACCATGGTTTTTAGCATGCGTACATTTCTCATATAATTTTCATTTTCGTACATAGCAGCGTACCTTTCTCAAATAAAACAAAATCAAATTTACTTATAAAATGTCGAATGGATGTCATCAATATACTGATGACATCCATTATATTAATATATTATCTGTAATTAATAATTATATAGACACAATAATTAATATTATCTATAATAATAATTATATAGAATGCTTTTATAGACCATCCATTATAATTATTTTCCTCATCCTCATCCAAAATATGTCAAGTTTACGTAACTGCAACTATAAGTAAACTAAATTTAGCCTTACATGACGAAAATTTGACTTATTTGGAACATTGGGAAGTGGGACTTACAAGTCCCGTCGGGACATATAGGGTTAAAAAAAGTTAAATTAATTTTTATGTCTAAGAATGCATATTGCATGGGCGGAGCCAGGGGGCAGGGAGGGGCAGCTGCCCCCCTCTAAGTCACGAGTAATTTACTTTTAGTAAGTTAAACCCCAGTTTTTTGGGGTCAAATTTTTAAAATTTTGGAGTATTTAAACCTTTATTATTAATTATTTATAATTAAACCTTATTTATTTATTAAACCACTATTTTTTGTTCAAAAAGTTCATTAAAATCAAAATTCTACCTTAAAATGTATTTCCAAATTTATGTTTCGAAGTGTCTATTTGGACGGCCCAAACGGCCCGTGGCGCATGCGCTGTAGGTCTCGTGGTTACGTAGCAGTCTTGGCGCTATGGAACGCCGGGCCGTGGAAATTAGAGTAGAGTTTAGTTGAAAAAAGGCCGTCCAAATAGACAGTGCCTTTATGTTTACGTGTTCCAAAAAACAGTTTGAAACCCTGTTTTTAGGGTCAAATTTCCAAAAAAAATTTCAAAAACTCCCCAGACTTCCCTTCTAAACTTGAACCTTTATTAATAAAACTTTTCTTATATAAATTTTTCCTGGACTCAAATTCTACCAAAAAAAAGTATTGCAAAGCTATAACCTATCAATAATTGATAGGTTATAGCTTTGCATCAATATGAATGAAAGGATGATAGGGGCGGAAAAATATTTTTACTCCCCTTCCGAAAATAATTTCTATGTTTGCCAGCACCAATATTATTAGAATTTATTTACAATTAAGGAGTGATCCACCACGAGTGAAACCTAACCTAAATGGTCCCCAATGTAAGATATTTATTGATTCAGAGCTCACATGCATTTCGTCCCACTGTCCGTAAAAGAAGTAGACATTTTTCAACATTTTTGAACCTCTTCCTCTCCTATGTCACATTTTCCCGGTAAAATTTTTTAACATTTTTAATTTTCCCAAAAATTTAAAATCTTAAAATTTTGATACATTTTTATTACGATATAAATTGCAATACATGTTTATTGGTTAATATTCTATCCTTTTGCTGAAAAAATAATTTTGCAGTAAAAATTGAACCAGAGCTGAAAATTTTTAAATATTAAAAAAGAATTCTTTAATTGTATAGAACCTGCCTCTCCTCCTGAAACAAATTGAAGTAAAAGCTTAGAATAAAATAGAATAGATCAGAGGTTCTTAAACTGTGGGTGGGGTCCCACTGGTGGGTCGCCAGTCAGTGTTTTTGGTGGGTCCCGACAAGACTAAATAAAGTAAAATAGATATGGATGTTACACTTTAATGTGCTGATTAGGGCTCGACCGATGGCAGTTTTTTGGCCGATGGGCCGATGCCGATTGTTTGAAAATTTCCATCGGCAGACCGATGGCCGATGTTAATTATTTGGCCGATTGCCGATGCCGATGGCCGATGCTTAAGGCCGATGGTGAAAAATGCACACCCTTTGGCATTATTTTTTTATAAATTCATTAAAATCTATCGCAGAACCAGAAATGAAATCTTTTCTTGTATAAATTTTTGGGCAATTATTTTCCTTGAAAACTTTTTGAACTTACAAATAAATAGCAATTTAAAATTTGCCTTCTGAAGTACTTTCAGCTTATTTTTAGACCCTTTGGGTTACATCTTAAAAGAACAGTTCAATGCAAAACCACAAAATTTCCTAACGCAAAGCGTCATAGTTTCAAGGGGGCGGAAGTACTCCCCAAAAAACATTTTTAAAGATTCCCCTTTTACCAAGAGTTATATTTCCTTTTAAATCTCTTATTAAGGGGACACCCAAGAGGAGGGGGCAATTGGTTCCCGGTTCCCCCTAAATGACACCCATGCTGGTGTAAGTTCAATTTAAAACTACATTTGGAGCAAGATGGAGCAGAATCACATTTTTTGTCAATCGCTTGATGTTATTCTGTTTTCTGCGAAAAACATCGGCCAAACATCGGCTTTTAGATGTTTTTTTAGGCCGATGGGCCGATTTTTTCTCAAGTTAACATCGGCCGCCGATGTCTAGGCCGATGGCTATTTTTTCAAACAATCGGCGCGCATTTTCGCCGATCCCAACCGTTTCGTCCAACGAAGACTCAGGCGCATGCGTCGAAGTCTGCGAAGTCTGAGGTTGTTCCAGTTCTTACATTTTGCTTGGCGATTAAATTGGACTTGTTCCGATTGGTGATAAAATTACTTGGATATATTCTGTGTTTTTTTTTCGTTTACAAGTTTATAGTACATTTTTAGCGGAATTGAGGGTGGGATATTTAAGATATCAGCCAATTTTTGTAAAGCCATAGTACTTATCTCACTTGTTAAAAGTAAAATATCATTTAAAAATTTTAAATAATAATTTAAAAGTTTTAATCTACTTTTGTTCGTAATTGACAGTTATGTACATAGTAAATTTGTTTATCTTGACCAATTATCTAACCTTTGGTATTAATAAAAATGTATTCCAATGAGACTGTATTAAATATACAGTAAAATGAAGTCATTTTTACTTGAAAATGTGTGAAATTTATAAATAAGGATATTTTCTAATATTATTGATTTATTAATAAATATTATGTTATGTAAGCATTTTTACTAATATAATGTAATTGTGTTATAATTATGCTTATGTAATGTAATGTTTTAAAAGTATGTTAATCCAAAGTTTAAAAGAATTATAACTGAAGGGTTTTTTGTGAACAGAAATTTAACTTTTAGAGAATTGAATTCTGTGAATAAATGAATTCTCTGAATTCAGACGTACTCCCCACTTGTGTGTAAGTTTTATTATGAAACGAAAATAGAGTTAAGTAATCCCAAAATTGAGTATCCGAAAAATTTATAAGGGTTAAGTAAATATATACTGGTGTTTCAAAAGTCAGTTTCACTGCTTTTATTTGGAACCAACGCCTCCTAGCCTCATGGAAATATGGTCTACACCCCTGTGTAAGTGACCCTAAAAAGTCCACTGAGAAGACTTACACTTACAGTGCCTCTAAAGGCAAAATAAAAAAGTTAAAAAAAATTAATCAAAAATGGAGGAGATAGACCCAAAACCATAATGAGAGTATTTTTGTCATTGGAATTAAAAACGCACTGAAAAAAATATAATTCATGGAGATAAATATGTGGCATGTAAAAACAACACTTTTCAGTTTTTTTAAATGTTGATTAAATTGTGTCTTTATTTAACTAAAAAAAACAAAACTACATAAGGACACTGGAAACTTGGTGAAGTTGCTAACTTTTTCATTTTTGAGGCCTGAAAAAGTGCTATTTTCACATGCTAAATATATCCAAGTATATTTTGGGTAACATTTGAAACCCCCCTTGGCAGCAAAGATAAGCAAACCACAAACCTCCCTCATTATTAGGTAAGAAAACTGCCCGATCCCCTTTTTTATATGAACAAATTTCAAAGTAAAATTTATTTTTGGTTGAATTTTGAATTTATGCAGTAAACGAGAGATTTTTAAAAATTCAGTGTTAGTAAGATCTTATGTAAGCGTCACTGACTTCCCATCCCATGTTGTCTGGAAAAATAAGCAAAGAGCAAACCCGACCCCCTTAGGTGCTTACATGATATTTGAACGGCCCCTGTAGGAAAAAATTTTTATTAAAAAATCCACATATTTTGTAAATCTAAATAAAAATAAACTGATTGTTGCAAACCAAGGATAACAAATACAGCCAAATTTGAGTAAGAGAAATATATATATATATATATATATATATATATATATATATATATATATATATATATATATATATATATATATATATATATATATATATATATATATATATATATATATATATATATATATATATATATATATACAGGGCTCGATTTCTAAAAAAAGAGGTACCGGAACGGTAAAATTATTGGTATCAAAACTAAAAAAGCGAATACTTTTTAATACCAAAACTCAAGCATTTATTTTCAAATTTAAATTTATAAAATAAATTCAAATGTGTTGTACTAGATTAGGAAGATTGTTCTAACTTAATTATTAATTTTATAAGACGATGAACTCTTTATGAACCGTTTTTACAGTAGGTTATGCTTTTTTCCCAACAGGGTGCCTCTTGTGACGGCTTATCATCAATGAACCATTAGAGTTGTATATTTTGCCAATTTAAAGAATATAATGCGTAATTGGTAGAATTTAAGATGTTGCAAATTTTCTTGGCAAATTTGCCGAGCAATCTGGCAAATCTGATTCAAATGAAGAATCAACAACAGGAGCGGATTGTGGGTAGCTCAAATGGGGGTTCACAATCATGTTTTAAAAGAACAATTAAGTAAAAACCTTACAATTAAATCACAAACATTGTTATTTGCAAAAACGATAAAAATGCATTAAAAATATTAAAGCCTTTTTTATGTTTTTTTGGTAGGATTCTTACTGTTATGAAATTTATCTGAAAACAAATCAAATATGTTGAGTTCTAAGTACAGAAAGGGGGTCTGGGGGTTCTCCCCCCGAAAAATTTTGGAAATTTGACAGTAAAAACAGGGTTTTAATTCATTTTAGGGCTTTTTTTCGTGCATAGAAAGGTATCCGCTGGTCTGTTGAATGGATCTCGCGGGCCGTAGTTAGGAGACCCCTGTAATAGACTATAATTTTTTTTCCGAAAAAGAGGTTCCGGAACTGCGTTCCGGACCGTTCCGGCTGAAATCGAGCCCTGTATATATATATATATATATATATATATATATATATATATATATCAAAACTCTCCAAAAACGCGATTTATGCCAAAATTTGGCAACCCCATTCAAGACCACGGAGTTTTGTGGAAATATCCGCGCTTGAGTCTTCATTGGACGAAACGGTTGGGATCGGCGAAAATGCAATCGGCGCCGATGCATCGGCCAAACCGATGCATTGGTCGAGCCCTAGTGCTGATAATGCAAAATTTACCAGTGTGCAATCCAAATTGCTAAAAAACGAGTTAAAACCCTGTTTTTAGAGAAAATTTTGAAAATCTCTCGGGGGGAGGACCCCCAGACCCTTTTTTTTTTTTTATTGTGAAGCTCATTGTTGTTCCCACAATTTAACAATTTGGATACAATAAGGTTCAAAAAAATATTCCCTTTCAATTTTCTGAAGAGTTAATTTAACCACCAAACCAACACATGCATAACATATAATTTATTATTGGTGACCAAACCCCACACCCAGTACCAGTGGCTTATTTAGAAAATTATTTCGGAAGGGGCCCAAAAATATTTGTCAGCCCCTTCCAACCTTCCATGATATTTGATATGTTAAATTTAGTATTTCAATTCGGCTGTTGCTAGCCGACCGTCGTACGACGGACGGCAAGTCCCACGGCCATGGCGACCGACGTATTGTTTCGTACTGTATTTCACAATCCCTGCAAGATTTTTATACTTTATTAGCAATGCGCATCCATGTGGACCTGATTCTTGCTGTTTCTGTAAAATATTTTAGCGAAATAATTTTATTTTCAATAAATTAATAATTTAAATTATTTTTTTAAAAAATTAGACTAAGTAAAACATTTAAAAAACCACAATGAATTTAATTAAATAAGGAATGACTGTTAAACAAGAGCAATTAATTCTTGCAATTTTTAATAGAATTTATAAAAATTTAAATTAAATTTACTGAAAAATAATAACCGGGCTCGAACCCACAACCTTCCGCACGCCAGGCAGACGCGCTACCTTTCCCCCATTGGGGCTACGCTTACCACAATCCTAAATACTTTAAAATCACGCCTTTAACCCGAGCATGAACACAACGGTTACCCGACGGTCGGGAAGTCACTCCCATTCAATTCATTTTTAGGTAGAATTTGGGTCCGAGAGAACTTAGTATTACAGGAGTTGTTCTAATAAAGGTCTAAGTATCATAGAGGGGTGTGGGGCTGGGGGATCTCCCCCAGAAAATTTTCGGAAGTTTGACCCTATTGACGGGGTTTTGAACACTTTTTTGTTACACGTAGCCCAGATTTTGGACATACATTTTAGGTAGGATTTTGATTTTTTAATGAATTTAAATTTATTATAACAAAAACTGTGAATAAAGAATAAAAGGATTAGGTAAAAATGGGGCCTTGGGGGTTCTCCGCCTCCCCAGTAAATTTTTTGGAAAATTGACCATAAAAATGGGTTTTAACTTGCTTTGGCCTATCAAGGGGAATGAATATGAGGCGGGTCGCGTTTCATTTTGCATAAAAAGTGGGTCGCGATGTTCAAAAGTTTGAGAACCCCTGGAATAGATAACAGAAAGAAAAATAAAAAAATTGTTGTGTGATTTTTAGTATGTTAATTGAAAACCTTAAAAAGGTTTTAGGGGCCATTCATTAATTACGTAAGGATGATTTTGGCAATTTTTGACCCCCCCTACCCCCATGTAAGGGTGCGTAAGATTTTTCAAACCCCTCCCCCCTATTCTTACGTAAGATTCTATTTCGTTTGATCAGTTTAAACTCGAATAAAAAAGATACATCTGATATACCCTCATTTTTTTAAAATTAAAGCTTCGATAATGTACCGAGATCAGCAGCATTTTTAAGTTTTTCTGGGGTTATTCAATAGTTATTCGATTGGAATTTGTTTACATTAACTTAGAAATTCTTACGTAAGAATTGGTTTGACCCCCCCACCCCCCAAGTAAGGGTATGTAGAGATTTTTCCAACCCCCCTCCCCCTCGGGACCCTTACTAATGAATGGCCCCTTACTGTAAACTGCGAAAATATTTATATTTAAAAAAAATTTTAAACTTAATCTATAAACAAACTACAAGTTTATATCAAAGTATCTATAAAAATTTAAATTTTAAAATTATCAATTTAAAAAAAGGAATTTTTAAAATATGAGCTTTGTGTTTTTAATCGAATTTACTTGTTATTAAAAAAACTATGTAACCCCATTTCTTAATACCTTTTGTTTCTGTTTGAAAGTAAGTCCTACATTTCACCAATTTCAATAAATTAATAAATAAACTAAATAATTGAGAGTAAAATTCGCCGGTTCTCCATTAGCTATATATATCTGTGGACAGCGACAGCAGTGGTGGACAGTATCTATTGAAAAATATTTTCAAAAGTATTTAGTGTTTGTGACACTCATTTGGAAAAAATGGAATTCTAAAATAAATAGAAATATAACTTGAATTTTCCACTCGTAACATTTTAAAAATTTATTTTAGTGTAATTTTATTATTCAGGATTTAGGTCATTTCTAAATGAAAGCCTTTGAATTTATATCTTTTGATGTCTTTCTAAGGTTTTGAGGGGATTTTAATTTTCAAATAGCTTATTATTCAAATTAATTTTTAAAATTAAAATTTTATTACCAAATTGCAATGTTGGATTTCAGTTTCAGGTCTCAAAAATAAACTGTCTGTCATTTTTTTTAATTTCAGCTATTTTTTTAATTATTTTAAACGAAGTGTATATTTGGACGGCCAAAACGGCCAGTGGCGCATGCGCTGTAGGTCTCGTGATGACGTAGCAGTCTCGGCGCTTAGTGATGGAACCAATGGTACGCCTAGCCGTGGAAGTTAGAGTAGAGTTTAGTTGAAAAATGGCCGTGCAAATATACAGTGCCATTATTAAAACAAAAATTAAATTTATCACGGTCCGATGTGTTCGGCTTCTTTTATTTTTGCGCTAGTTTTAGTTTCAGTTTCAGTTGACCACCAGTGGTTGAGAGACTACTCTGCTTGCAATGCAAATAGTTCCAGATTTTGCCGCTGGGTACCGGCACAGCAGATGTTTTTGCCTGAACGAAATCCGGTCTGGCGGTCTCTCAATTTCGAAGATTTGATGCTAAACAAAACAAGTTCTCTCTTTCCCCAGACCGGAGAAAATCTGCTGTTGTTGAAATTCCCCGCTTAAATTAAAAACGTCCTTTGATTTGTGAAGTACCTCCTCTTCTGCCAAGTGTATTTTATCAAAAAAGCAACAAGTGAGTAATCTTATCTTGTAATCAAGCTGAAATGTGTTTCGGTTTTTATTTGATATTAATGTGTTGACTCGACAGCTGATAAGCTTCGTTTAAATGAATGTTGATGTGTTTGTATCGACTCTTAAATTTTTGACAGCATTGTGCCTTAATCGTGCTAAATGTTTGCTTTTTGTCGCGGAAGACTTTTTGTAAAATATTTTTCATGTTTATTATCTTATGATTTGTGAAAAGTCACTTTTCGGGATATAATAAGTAGTAAATTTTAGCCGGCTCCAAATAAATTCAATAACTTGTGTGTTTTTGTTCCTGTTTATCAGATTCAATTTCCTCTTAGATTTCCTTCTTATTAATTAGAATATAAGTTTTAAAATGCTAATGCTGGAAGTTAAATTTAAAAGCCATCTTAAAAAAGTAATTTTATTCTTCAAAGTTTATTAAAAGGGCAGGTGTTAAACTTACTTAGTGTTAAATAATAGTGTTAAGAGATGACATCCTATAATTTCCCCAGTCGATTAATTAATAATAAATTTTGCATGATACTACCAGGTCAAGGCTGGTTCCATCATCAGTTCACCTAATTTCTGCTGGTTAATTTTCATAGGGATAGGTGATAGTTGTGGTCCTTGTGGTCACTTTCTAAATAGTACTGAGATACAGTCAAATCCGCTTAATGTGATCGCATTTGTCCGAGATGAAACTGATAACATTATCCGATTGATAACAATAAGCGATTTCCTATCAAAAAGTATCAAACAGTGTAACTAGATTATTTGCTTTAATATTAAAATTAAATAGCTGTAGTTAATGTTTTCAAAACAATTTTATACTATATATGTACTTGGCAACTTAAAATTTTTTGGTTAAAATATAAGAGTAGTCCGTCCAATTAATAAAAATAAAAAATAGCTTCCTTTGTATTTTCATTAATGTTAACACAATACCTATGCGATTCCGCTCATAAATTTGTTTTCTTTCGACTTCTAGACGAGAAAATTGAAATTAAAATTTTTTTAAAAATCAGAGAATTTATAGTTCTCAAGATGAGTCAAAATCGGAACTCTACTTTTAAGGATAAGAATTCCAAACAATTTTTGGGGGAGAACTCCTAAACTCTCCTAAAAATTTTGGAATATGTGCTGATTTTCCTTGAAAATTCTGTGACCTATGAGGAGTGATCCTTATTTGGTCGTTATAAAACTTAAAACTAATTAAAATACTATTTTTAGGGACAAATTTAGAAAATTTTTCTGAAGTGGGATCCACACCCCCTTAAAATTTTGCTGTTTATTACAACGTTTTTATTAGGTCGCTTTCAATCTTGTCTGTCCGTCCGTCTATCTGTCTGTTCGGGAGGAATTTAGTAATCAATTTTAAGCATACTTCCCCATGAGCTAGAGACTTGAAATTTTGAACATAGTTCAGATCTGGATGACAATACGATATTATCTCGTTAGTTCGGTTCAATTTGCTGTCCCTGAACCCCCAGGGGGACTTAAAGTTTAGAAGTTCAACTATAGGGCCTTATTGTTAAAAAATCATTGTTGTGCAGTTTGCCTCCTCTCGTTATCAAGATGGCTTTAGAAGTGTTGTATAAAATATTAGTAAAATGAAAATTTGTAAGAATAAAAGTAATACACAGTATACATGCAGTACTTCATGCAAGTTTTGTATTTGTAATACATCTAAGGGACTGACTTTATTAATTAGTTACTGAAAAGTTTCTCACCAATATATTTTTAAAACACTTTTTTTATATTACTAGTGTTTCAAAAATTTCCCACGTCATCTGAATAATAGCTAGAGGCAAAAACTGTGCAATGATTTTAACAAAACAGAGTAAAGCCATGTGTTATAGTTAAATTTCAGGAAAAAAACACTTTTTAGTTTTATTAAAAAGAGAAAAGAATAAAATTCTTGGAAGGCGTTCAGGTCGCGAATTCTAAACTTTACACAATAAAACTAAAAACCAGAAAATAATTAATGAAAAAAAAAACCTTTTTAAACAACAACGTTTTTAAAATGCACTAAAAAGTATAAAATAATTTTTTGCAGCTCCTTGTAAAACGAAAAACGTGGGGATCATGCATTACGTCGCTTAAGGCGCAAAATGACATAACTGCATTTTCCCTATTTTGCAGGAGATGAAAAAAACAGTTTGGCTACTAATTAAAGAAAATAAAATTATTTTAGTTTTAAACCTTCATTTTAGGCCTTTTTGACCGGGGATTGAGATGAAACGCTTCTCTGTGGCGGCGTCCCTAACAATATCAATGAAAGGCGTGCAATTATGTCATTTTTCCTTACGAATGCAGTTATGCTAAAATGACAAAATTGACGATTGCAGCGATTTGAGTCATTTTTTCGCAAAATCGTTGGTGCCAGGTGATCCGGGGCCGGGATTTGCATAAAGATTGATGCATAACTCAAAATGGCCAAAATGTCAGTTATGTCATTTTGCGCCTTAAGCGACGATTAGGTATTTAATCCAACTTATTTCATTTCATTTAAATAATTTTTAACTGTGGATATAATGGTAAACAGAGTGACAAGAGTAGTGGCTGTAAATATTATTGCATGATCCCCACGTTTTTCGTTTTACAAGGAGTTGCAAAAAATTATTTTATACTTTTTAGTGCATTTTAAAAACGTTGTTGTTTAAAAAGGTTTTTTTTTTCATTAATTATTATAACTATAGGTACTATTTTTCCTTGAAAATTCTGCCACTTAAGTAATGAGAGGTGCTCTTAGGGTGCAATCAAAAAAGGCAAAAATGAGCTAAAACAAACGCGATTTTGAAGGGGAAATTTCCAAAATTTTTTCTGGGGGAGGACCTCCAGACCCTCCAATTTTTCCAGGAACTCACATTGTTTTTACAAAATTTTGACATTAAGTTCACCAAATTACTTTTTCAATGTGTACGTAATTCATCTGAAACTTGATGTAAAAAAGTACCCTACCCGAAAGGAGGTACCCCAGAAATGGGTAAAAATGCTCCCCAATCTAAAATCAAATATGAATTTAGCATATACTATAAAATTGAAGCAAAAAAAATTAGCATCTCTTTAGTAAACTGTTACTTTTGGCTCTTCAGTTTCAATAGGTTGCCGACCCCTGCCCTAGGGTCATCATTTATTTACCCAACCTAGTTTTGTAGGGGATGTGAACAAATTTTGACAGCATCAGACACGTTTTTGATCACATACGTAAGGATGCTTTTTGCCTTAAATAAAATAAAAGTTGAGACTTGTTGGTTTCTATATCATTATTCAATCAGTAACATTAATCAGCAAGTAATAAAACTTTAAAAAAGAAAATACTAGACAATGATGGGGGTAGCAAAAAAAAAGTTGACCAGAGCAGCACAAATACAATTCAAAAATATTTAAACAAAACCACTGCATAGAATATGGCAATGAATCCTATAATAATGCCAATTGTGCAAAGAAGCACAAGTAAAATGGGTAGTTTTTAGAATTTCTAAAACAATTATCCTGTTTTAGATGAAAAAAGTTATCTTAAAACTAAAACCCTTGTGACATCCCACATCTGAACAATCTATATTTCCAGAAATTCCGTTGAAATAAATAGCAGAAATTGAGAATACTAGCATTTGCAATTTAGTAGTGAAAATATAATCTAGTACAGAGGTTCCCAACCAGTAGTAAGTGAGTCTTAGAATAATTACGTAGTACACGAGAATGCACAGTTACAGTAGCTTTCATAAAACAGTAATGGTGGGGATTTTGAAAACTGTACTTGCAAAGTGATTAGGTGAGTATATCCAATCTGATAAACAATGAGCACAGTAGAAATGGTGAGAGTAAATAGTTTTGAAGTCACCTCTATTTTAATAGCACTAATTTTCTCCTCCATAGTATAGTATTGTTGAGTCGAATCAAATTGCAACAAATTAAGCCATCTGAAATTATAAGAGGTGAAATCTTCTGCCAATCTCTTTTAACTGCCGTGCCGTATATTCAAATATCAACATTTTTTTTGGTTTTTAAGAATAAACTGAACAGTTATTGATTTAATTACATATTAATTTTAAATTAATTATCAATATTTTTAATTTTTAGTTTCCAAAAGAGCATGGAGGTATATAGTGGGAATGTTAACAGAATTGTACCAAAATGCAATTCAATCCATCATTCATAAAAATCTGTTCCCAGTCTCATCCCAGACTAATCCCAGTCTCATACTGTATGTTTCCTAAATCTGAAATATGAGGTGTCTTAAAAAACTTATGTATTTCAAAAAGGGGTGGAACTTGGAAAATTTTGAGAACAATATATTGATATGCAAATTCTGTGTACCTGAACAAAATTCCCTTTTCATTATTTTGTGTTTTTATTTTCTCCCTTCCAAGAAAATGCTCAAATTTTAATCAAACAGTATACAAGTATCAGCGTGGAATTACTGGCGAATTTATGAGGGCCATTGGGGGGCTGAAAACCCCAAAAGCCATTCCTTTCTAGTTTCATTTTCCTTCCATCTTGTAGGAATTTTTCTTAAAAATAGAGCATAAAAGCCAACCTTGTTTGAACAAAGGTTTAACAAGATAAAAGGTTTTAAGAACAAAGGTTTAAAGATACAAGTATTTGCTTATCAGCACATTAAGTTCGGAACATTTAATAACTCAAGTTTTAATTAACCTTTTTACACCTGATTTTTTTTATCAGAAATTAATAAAATGAGTTGATTGAAAGTTTGGAAAAACCAGAAAATGAAGTATTAATGGAACTGTTAAATTTATTCCCATATCCGCTTATTTTTAAAAAGTATGATAATTTTTAACTATGAAAATTTTCTCCTTTTAAATTGTAAATTATACTAATAAAATAAGTAGATTTTCAATACAGCGTAAAATCTTTGGCTTATTAGTTAAATTATTTTTAATAAGCTCTTATACATATAAGTAAAACAAAAAAGCTACTTTTGTTATGTAAAAACACATTAAGTAGTCCAATTTAAAACCACTAAAGTACCGAAGCATGTATTTTAGTTTCTAAACCTACCACATAAAATCGAATTAAAATTTTTTAAAGAGGAATAAAAAATAAATGTATATAAATAATTAGAGCTGTTATTTGTTGCTCTAGACCAGGGGTCCCCAACCCTATGCCCGCGGGCACCATGGCGCCCGTCGATCGGTCTAGGTGCGCCCGCTGCTTTTGTCCAACGATAAAATATTTCAGTTTTCGATTATCCCATAAAATTCTATGCAAATTTTTAATCATTTAACAATTAATCAGCAATTTAGTAATCGTTTATTTTACAAAAGAATATTAATACTAATTATATTCATACGTTAAATTAATTTTTAAAATTAAATTTTTGTGCATTACTTGTAGTGTGTATTATTAACTATGTCCACCAACTATAAATTTATCTTGAAAAAAATAAATGGTGCCCGCCATTCGACCGATATTCTGGTATGTGCTCTTAGGTGCAAAAAGGTTGAGGACCCCTGCTCTAGACAATTCCACCACCTTTTGCAGCTGCACTTGATGGACCTAAGTATTAATTTTTGCATAAGGCAATTAAATTAATATCTGGTTTATCCTGTCATAGGGGGAAGGAACCCTTTCCAATTGGTACTGCAATTTTTTAATCTATATTTTCAGTTATAAGTTGGAAGCTTTTTTTAATCGAATTATAACTATAATTTTAGTTTTTTTATGTACGTTCTCTAAATATTTTCTATGTCTTACGCATGCGCGTCATTTAGGGGGGGCAAGGGGAGTCAACCCCCCCCCAAGGTTTCCACTGTTATGTGAAAAATAGCTGCAAGTCCATTGAGAATTCTATAACTTCCACAAAAAGCTATTGGTGCAACTCAAAAAGTCTTAAAAGGAGTTAAAACACTACTTTTAAGGGTTAAATTTCAAAAAAATTTCTGGGGGAAGACCCCCTCTAACATTTTCACGTCTGTTATTCAGTGTTATTCCTCTTGAAAATTCTACCGCTCACAAGAAGCTTTTCCTTTTTAGTGCTCCACAAAAGGTTTGAGAAAAAGAAAACACTAGTAAAAAGTGGTAATTTCAAAAAATTTTGAGGAGGAGGATCCCGAGCCCCCCTCTAAAATTTTTACCTCATTTATACAGATTTTCCTCCCTTATAATTCTGCCATTTACAGGAAGCTTTTCCCTCTAGGAGCTCCCCAAAGAGTTTGAAAGAGATAAAACACTTGTTTAAAGGGGAAATTTCAAAACCTTTTCTAGGGGATACCCCCAACCCCCCTCTATAATTTTGACCTTGTTAAACAGTGTTTTTCCCCTTGAAAATTCTGCCTCATTCTCAATAAGCTTTTCCTTTTTAGTGCTCCCCAAAGAATTTGAAGAAGAGATAAAACACTAGTTTAAAGTGGTAATTTCAAAAAAATTTCTGGGGGAGGACTCCCAGCCCTCCTCTAAAATTTTTACCTCGGTTATACATTTTCCCCCCTTTAGAATTCTGACACTTAAAAAAAGCTTTCCCCTTTAGGAGCTCCCCAAAGAGTTTAACCAAGACATAAAACACTAGTTTAAAGGGGAATTTTTAAGAAAAAATTCTGTGGGAGGACCCCTAGCCCCCTTGAAACTTTGACGCTTATTTACAACTATTTTCCCTTGAAAATTCTGTAGCTTACAAGAAACTGTTCTCTTTGGATGCAGCCCAAAGGGTCTTGAAATGAGCTAAAACACTACTTCAAGAGGCAAATTTTTAAAATTTTCCTGGGGGTGAACCCTAGACACCCTTTTCTCTTGGATTTTACGATGTCAAATTTTGACTTTAAATGTAATATCATTCAAATACTACTTTTCGGTGTTCTACACTTACGCCCGTATTCTACTCCTTTGAGTTTATCATGTTGTAACTTTACCATATGATTCCGTGTCACGACATGTAGTAAAAAATTTGATATTCTAATCCATCTGGTTAACTTACAACGGTCGTAACGTGGCTTTCCAAACACCAAGCTGGGTCGCCATTTTGCCGTCCTAACAGAAATAACTAATCTGACTACTATAAGGTAGTTTCAATAATTATAACATATTTCATGAACTTAAAAACTCTTCAAACAATAAAAAAAACTGATTTTGGGTACAGATAATATTGGTTAAAAATTGAAATATCATTTGCTTCAATCAGCAATAGTGCTGCCATCTATAAATCAGAAAGCTAAATGAAATCCCTTCTGATTATTGGAACTCCAACAGACTATTTTGAATACATTAATATAACCTTTAATCTTGTAAAAAAAAATTTTTACGATGAAAGAAAAAACTACTTTCAACTGTTGCTTTACTGAAGCGATATCTGCTTCGGAAGTCGAATTCGTCCATTACATCCAGATCGAGCATTCTAGATGAATGAACAAGCCGAGACCGCCGATCGACGTAATCTAATAATTGTAAAAGAAAAATATCATCAATGTCATCTTCGATGTCAAACACGGAACTCCTAAAACATCTGAAATCCATTTAATTTTAATTTTAGACTCCGATAAGTTTAAAGATATTTTCAATTCGATTGTAAGCAAGCGCCTCCATTGAAGTTTACGGCTTCAACCAATGAGCGTCATTCTCGCCAAATATCGTCTTTATCACGCATGCCTGAGAACGTCGTAATTCAACTTACCGCCCGAATTTACGAGATTAGATTTACCACCATGATATGTGGTTCTATGGGAGGAGTAGAATACGAAAAAGTCCTAAAACCAGATGAAACCACATGATATTGAGTTACGACGATTGTGTAGAATACGGCCGTTTACCTATAAATGTGCTCGTTACGGGATGTAATACCTTAAAAATGAAGTTGATGCAACCCTCCCCAAAAAGACTTGTTACAGCGTAGTCCAGACCCACTTAAAAAAATCCTTGCCCCCCCAATCAAAAACCTTTAAAAAACTGAAATGACGCCCCTGGTCTTACGGCCAAATGTAAGTTTCCAGTTACTATAACTGCTTTTAAATTTTAATTCTGCGTGGTCAACTCCGGTTCTGTTGCGTAGCGACATTAGATGATAATTTCAATTTATCAAGATGTCGAAGATGTACTTCACCTTATTTTATCTAATTGCCTTCTTGATTTACTACTAAAATATGTTTTAACCCCCACTTTCTATGCTGGTTTACAACCCTAATTAGTTGACTTCAAAACCTTCTTCCAACTTTCCTTCCTTTCTTTAAGAACACATCCCTGATTGTCACTTTAAGAAATAAAACATGGTCGTAGCCGTAACCCGTCTGCCTTTGTTTTAAGTTTCTATGGTTGGAATATAATGGGCGATTCTATAATGTATGGATTCTTTTCTACCTTCCATCACTTTTTGTTGATGGGAATGGACACAGATTCCCAGGCACATGTCTTCAGCTACTGATTTGTTTTTACTGGTGACGTCGTTCAAGGTTGTGAATTCCTTTATTGATGTTTCTCGTAAGGTTTTGCAGTTAGCTATGAGTTGAGACTGACCCAACTTTTGGATTGTTCATTCCAGTTGTTGCTTAAGAATGATATGAGTTTTCGTCCCCTATGGGGGGTTTTGCTCTGGTAAAAGGAATAAGTTGGGGTGCCAGGATTCATCTCGGGGAAGTATCATTACTAAAATTCTCATTTGAACTGCTCAGAATGATAGTGGTCGAAGTCCAAAATTATAAAGAAGCGCTGGACGGCTATTTGAGAGGGATGTCAGCGCAAGGAAATTCAAAGTTTAACTTCTGTCGCCTGTTTTAGTTTGAAAGATGTTTATTTTGTTTTTAGATAAATATAATGAAACATTTAATAGAAAAAAGTATCAATCGATATACCTACTATATCGGCCAACCTTGGCGAAATATAGTGGGAGGGGTCATTCTTTCCAGAGACACAATTCAAAATCTCAAGTGGGGTCTTAAATGAGATGCCATGCAAGGCTGGTGAGGTGATTAAGTTTATTTGTGGCTGAACGATGTTTTGTTTTAGAGGTCATCTTTAGGATGTGCAGGGTCTCAGGGCTGGGTTTGTGATTCTGAATTGTCTTAGGGTAACCCCTTTACATTCTTAACACCCCTTTACTTGTTTTATTTCCTTTTTCCCCAAGCGAAAACATTTTCTGACCTAAGGACAGACATTTCAACTTTGAATTGATTTGGTGTAATCAGCCTGACCTATTAGTTATTAGAAGTTTAAATGAACTTTTTATCTTGAATCAACTTCACCCACATATGAATTTATTGTGAATTTTAAATGGCTAAAAAAATGTCGTGAATTGGATTCGAAATTTTCTTTTGGCTAGTGGTTACTAAAGTGTGTGTCACGACCAAGAGAATTTTTTATTGAGTGATGGTGACAAGATTTTAAAAGATTTTGCAAATGCAGGATGAAGTACTCGTTTTGTTAGATTCTGTTAATGGAAAGTCACGATATTATCTTAAGTTTAGGAACCCTTGTTTTAAGGTGTTATAAAATATAACTTGTAGTAAGATTTTTGCTTTTCTGCCTTTTTCAGCTGATTTTTATGTTTTGCATCTATTTCAATCCCATTAAATTAAATTTTTTTATTGTTTTATGATCATAAGAAGACAGTTCATTTAACTTGATTTAACTAACTGTTAAGGTTTATTGCACCTTCTCCTCATGTACCATCAATGGTGTGCATACGTGAGGCAATTAACAGTGAATAAAATTCCATTTAAGTTTAAAAACTACAAGGGAAATGTGTTAGCCTTAAATCTAAACGCATTTAGCACAACCAAGAAATGCGGGAAAATTGCCAATACTATTGTGAAATTTAGAAATAAAATACACACACGACATAGGTGGTGTTTTCCTCCATCATGGTCTGATAATGGCTAAGAGCCAAGGGGTCCATTCATAAATTTGGTCACAGGCTTAGGAGGAGAGAGAAGGGGTCCTGAAGTGTAACATGTGACAAGAGAGGAGGGGGAAACCTAAACATTTGTGACACTTTACTTGGAATCTCTTACTTTCATCTCTACTATAATTCTGAGAGAGGCATTTCTTCCACTCCCTTGTGTTAATTTAGTTGCAATAAAAGCTGTAGTAGCTAGTAGCCAACTATACCATACTAATGGACAACTATGCTACTCACGTTCATGTATTGAAAATGGTGAATCTGAGTTCAATTTTAATTTTAAAAACTGTGACATTTTGATGGGGCAGGGGGTCACTAAATATATTGTGACAAGGGGAGATGTAGGAGTATAACTGTGTAACACCCCCTGAATATTGTGACATAATTTGTGAATGGCCCCCAAGGCTCAAAACTGTTTCTGGTATTTCCTTTTATAGGCCAGGTGCATTGTTAGGAATTTTTCCTCTCTTTTTCACCTGCTGAGTTCGTACATAATAATAGCATAAATGAAGTTGAGTCAGTTGAGTGGTTGAGTAGGAGTGAAATCAACAGGAAACGACAATATCGCCTGTATTGTACTTTTCTGCCATGATTGAGAAATCATTTCGTTCTCCTCTTCTCCACTGTCTTACAGTTAATGCATATTAAATAGAATTGGGTAGAAAGGTTTTCATCTAGATCAACTTAGTGACTCTTTCTCCTTAACACAAATGAAAGTGGCGATTCGGATATTTCTTGTCCTTGATAACTCTAGCTAGCCGTCATAGGTAGAGCTTTTCGAGTTTGAAGCATCAGGGATTCCGCTATGGTGTTTTTTTTTCGTAAAATGCGAAAGAAAACTTCAAAATGTAAATATTTTTTCAAATAAAATGCCAATAAAAATCTTAAACGTAATTGAAGAAATATTTAGCGCTGAGTATCCAACCAATCTGTTTATTTGGCATTATTTGCTAAAGCTTTTTTTTCTCTATTTTATCTTTTTTTGCCAAATGAATTTTTTCTCTCTCGCTAAACCATGTGTGGCTTCTTTTGAGTTAGTTATTTAAATTGTAGATTTGTGGATTTAAAACAACTTGACACTTGAGGGAGTACCTAGGTCGGTTAGTAGACCTTCAAACTCCAGTATAACAAGCCTCACTGGGTGAGGCCATGAGCAGAGCTGTTACAGAAATTGTGACCGAAAATCACAGTCAGCTAGGCTGAGCTTGGTCCTCATTTTATCGACCCCTGCCTGAGGGAGGAAAGGCTGAGTCTGCCTTGCCCAACATGGGAACAGAACTTTAAACTTATCTTTGAATGGTTTTGTGTTTCATGAATCTTTACATGTTTATTTTCAATTTATTTATAGAGTATATGTTAAAAAAAATTTACGTTTGTAGTTTGGAGACATTTAAATCAATGCCTTGTATTTTAATTTAAACATCTGTCACCTGAACCGTCGTTATTCCTACTATGCGCAGTAGTTCGCCATGCGGGGCGGGGGACGGCAATGTCCAGCAGGGCCAACCTTCCAACCTGTCACCAGAAGTAACGATTTTTTAAACGAAGTTTCTATATCCACGAAAGTTGACCCATGCGCAGTAACCAGGTAGTATATTATTGAGCAATCCTGGCATCTGCCTCGATGGCTATGTCTACTAACCCAGAGGTCCCTGGTTCGATTGTTCGAATCCTGGGTACCGCTTTTGTTAATTATGCTTTTAGCTTTTATTAGCGAAATTCGTTAGAGTTGAGTTGTTACTTTCGGGGTGCTAGACAGTGCCTTTTTTAAAAATTCTTTTCCGACAACTTTAATTCGTACCTCTGTTTTATTCACTTCTCAAAAATCGGATTATAGCATTGTCTAAGTACATAACTTTTGTCTATAAATAATCAAGCGCTTAGATGTTACACAACAGACCTCCTTGTGCTCCTTGGAGCACAAGCTAAAAATCAAGATTTAATCCTTGGTCCAGTCTCGGGTCTTGCATATTCATGTTTTTTATGCTGTTCAAAAGTGGTTTAGTTTTTTCATGTTACAGAGGAATTGATGTTTTGATGAAATAAACTCTCAATAGTTCACCACCACAGTCCACCTGAACTGTGAAAGTTATTAGATATTTAAGTACTCGGGCATTTTTGTTGGAAAAGTAATGCCGCGATTTTTTTATTTTATTTCTGGCGTAGCTAACCGCATGAATGAAGAGCCCTGACCGTGAGATTATTTCGAATCCTTCCATGCATATGCAATTATCGGCTGCAGGGTCCACCACACCCTCCTCCAGAATTCGATCCTCGGGTATCTCCACCCTAGAATACTGGCTTGTGAGAAGATGTTCCGCGTGAAGTGCTCTTGCAAACCGGTTGTAGAAGTAGTGCCTTGTTTTCTTATTCATTCTCTCTGTGAAAAGCAAGGGAATGTTTGTAAACATGATTTTTACTCTCCCTCACGCATGGATGGCGTCTTGTACTTTCTGAATCACTGGGTCTAGGTCATTGGAAAGGATGTATGGAAAAGTTTCCATTAGCTTTGAGACACGTGTTGTGAGGGTAGTTAATTTGGATCGCCTGATCTGAAGTATTTGTGTTTGGTCGGGGTGATCAACCATCTCGCATTGGAAGAATCACTGAGACAAACGTGTCTCCTTGATATGTTTCAGTGGCACACATCAGGTTTATATGTTTTTTGAACATTAATGTTTGTTTCTATCTTTCATAGATTTAACATCAAAATGAGTTGTCGGGCAAATGTACCAATCGGGAAAACGGATCCCGTCCTTATAGACTTATATGTAGATAACTCATAAATGAATGCTTCCTCTTTCTGTACCTCTTTTTGCATCTTACTTAGGAATGAGAGAGATAAAAATATAGTGGGAGAAAGAATCCGAAAATAGTACTATATTTTTTTCTTCTGATTAAGTCGCTAGTAATTTCCTTCCGATAAATCACAGTTGTGTTCCTATTGCCAATAAATTCTGTTATATCGTGGCATACTTGCCAAATTTTACGGATTGTCCATAATATTTACGGATAGATTGAAAAACATTACGGATTTTGCGTTTTTGTCCACTTAACTATTCGTGAAAACGCAAAACACTCGCGACGTAAACAATTTTCTCCAATTGTATCTTTTGACTTAAAAACCAGATTTCTCTTCTAATCCCTGATTCTACGATTTTCTCAAATTTGGCTTTTAATGAGTGAAATTTGTTTTTTTTGCAAGTTTTTTCAAATTTGTGGGCGTGTCTTGTCTTGACGCACGCTCATCCGTAAAGTTTGCTTCTCCTCGTCTTCCATTCGCAATGCGGAAAAACAACTTTACGGAAATTGGAATTCGCGTTGATGTTTTTCAGGCTTGTTTACTCGGAAAGCTTCAAGTTGTAGTTTAGTAATGTTAGGAAAAAAGTTTTACGGATGTAAGTTTTCAAAAGTTGACATGTATGTCGTGGGTATATCACATCACACTAGAGGCCTTATTTCCATGATTTAGTTCTGTATTTCCGCCTCATTCAGACATTTTCTAAATGGATTCCTCTGTCTACTGCCATTGAAAGTTTCCAGTAGTTATTAATTCCGAAAGGAAACGCAGATAGTGCTTTTGCTTAGCAAAAAAATATATATCGGAACGTCCTGGAGCTTTTACTGCACTCTCCTCTTTGTGGAAATTTTTACAGTGAAGCCAACTATTTTCAATCACAATACGAATTGAAATTTTTGCTTACTGTGTAGCCACATGATACTGTGGTAACTCCCGATTTTAGGAGATTACTGTTTCAGTGAATTTTTGTTTCTTGTTTCACAGGTGACTTCGTATGTGGGTCAAGCATTGAGGGTGTTTCCTGTTTTGTCGGTCTTTATTCTAAGAATTTAGTATAGTAATTTGTTGTATCAGTTGGAAGTAGTTTTTTGAATGTGAAAACCGCAAAAGAATGAATGACCTTTAAGTCTATGCTTTTTCACAAACCATTTATTTTTAATTTTTTGATATATGTTTTACTTATGTTGCAAAATGGTATTTTTTTAACCTTACAATCAAATTTTTTACTTTTCGAAATTATTTTTGTATGTAAGGATCTTAGGCAAAGCTTAGGATATTTTCTTCCGACTAAGAACAGGGTCATTTCTATTTTGACGAGTGTTACATTTTGAGACAAAAAGCCACAGGGCAAATTTTGCTTAAATTCATCACTGATTACTGTAGCTTGTAGCAATATATCATAAAAATGGGGATTTGAGATCAAGGCCTCTAAGATCTCTAAATCTGAAAATAAATCCTTATGAAATTCTTCATCTTCACTATTGGAAAAATCTTTGTTTATTATTACTAGGGGGCTACCGCCCCCTGCTCGCTATCGCTCGCCAACCCCCGTTAACTGCTGACGCAGTAACTTTTGGACCGCTTCACAATTCCCCACAAAACCCAGCTCACTGCACTTACTCACTTTATAAAACATTCTTAACACAATGGTAGTACTTCTCCGTGGTATTCTTTCAAAAATGGCGAATATTTATTCAGTGGGGGGAATTTTATCATTTCCTTTATGGTAACATGAATTGGCGGATCGCTTTATAATTCCAAGAAAGGTTCATATATAGTTCCCGCTAAATATGAACCTTCCCTTAATGTTTCAGTGCTTCCCTTAATGTATATGTGAAAAACACATTACCTTAGGGAAATGGGTAAAAAATGTTTACATTGCTCTGTTTACATCGCTCATAACGGAATTAAACCCCAAGAAAATTAACAACAAAGCAATGTAAACATTCTTTTACCCATTTCCCTAAGGTAATGTTTTTTCACAGATACATTAAGGGAAGCATTGAAATATCTCAGGAATAAATTTAACTTTCTTAAAATTTGTAATGATTGACTGTTAAAAATGTAGTAATTATCTTAAACATCGCGAAAATTTAGAATTTTATCTTCATGAGTTCGAAGTTGTGTCATTTTCATAGCAACGACACCGAATGTCAAGACTTCCAACATTTTCATCCTTATTTCTAAAACATTCACCCGTGTTATTTAGTTGTTTGCGTTTTGTCATTATGAAATAAAGAGTTACATTTTACTACCTTAAAAAACATACTTGCAAAAGGATATAAAAAATAAATGCAAAATTCAAAATTTCCGAAAGCGAGTGTATATTTTATTGTAAATATAATGATTAGGTTGCCACAACTACAAAGATAAATATAAAAATATTAATTTGTTATTTAAAAAATAAATTAATAATATATAAGTTTAAAATATAATGAAAACCGTTTGAACAACAATTAAACCCTTTGTGAACAACAAAAATATAAATATTGTTAAAAATAACACAAAATATATTTTTTAAATTCGTGTTATAAATAGAGATGATTATTTAATCTATTTGAATATTAAAAAACCAGTGAAATATGTTTTCAATTGTTTTAAAATTCATAGTTTCTTGCTTTGTAACTGCAACCTTATCCGAAATCTAAAAAAATGGAAATATTTTAAAATTGAGATTTTTTTTAGAAATTCTAAAGGCACTTTGCACATCCTCAAAAGAATCCGGACAGTTTGATACCAAATATGTGCTATACGGATCAGTAATTAAAAAGCCTTTCTCTGGAAACCGTTCACCAAAAACTTTTTTTAGAATAGAGAGAAGAGATTATGATGATTCCTCCTTCTAGTTTTAACTAGTCTTACTTCTTACTTCAAGCGTGCGAGGCTTTTGCCTCGATGGCTCGATGTCATATTAATGTCATTTTATCAATATCAAGAGACAAAAATAATTGAATACTTTCTTCTCATCTTAATTTGTGTGTGTATTGTTTCCTTTTTTATTTCTTTTTTATGAATGGAAATACATCGCCTGACAAGAGAATTTAACAGCGATATTCACAGCTATCAGCGTCTGTATTAAATCCTTGATCAAAGAAGGATTTCACGAATCAGACTCACCGATAAGTTAATTTGTCTTTCTTTAGCTGCTGGTAACACCGACGCTGATGGTTGTGATGTATCCCACATAGCACAAAAAGGTCCAGCAGACGTCTAATGGATGTCCAGAGTCATCCACGCACTCATCCATAGCTGGTCTGATAATGATCCTTAACACTTCCAGGACACATCCAAATGTCCGGTTTTTCCATCTCAGTGGAGGTCCATTAGACATCCCATGGACGTCCACATGTGGATCTATCTGGATGAGGGTGGATCTTATATGGACCATCCAGAAAATATCCTCCGGTGGACATCCAATGGATGTCCACATGTAGATGCGTTCTGGATGAGTTTAGATCTAATATGGATCATCCATAAAACGTCCAGTAAACTAGTTATTTTCATTTATATTTAAAAGTAATGATTTTAAAATAGAATATTAATTTTTATTGAATTCACATATTTTTATTACTCACATATTCATCTTTTTTTCTTATTTTTTTTCCCATAGCAATGGATAATTGCAGCCAACGTTTTTTTTTTAATCTTAATGTATTCAGAATGGCTTAGAACCTCCAAAAAGCATTTTAAGTTATATTCAATTAAAAATAGCTTCTTTTCTGTCTGAGCTGAAACAGCTTGTGATATCAAATGTGCATAAATGAAAATAACTGGTACAGTTATTTTCATTTATATTTAATAGTATAGCTTTTTTATTTACAAATTAATTTTTATGATTTTGCAAGTTTTCAATGCTCTACAAATTCATCCTTTTTTTCATAGCAATTATACTATGAGTTTATAAATGTTAAAATATTTAATTATATTTCCTACTTTTATTTCTCCCATTTTACCCATATTTTGTCCAAAATACTATTTCTGTCGTACCCTAAAATCCCTAAATAAAAGTATGTATATATAAAAGTAAAGTACCCTAAACAACACTATGGCTTGTTTGGTGGCAGCTAGATGCATTACCATTACACTTTGAAAAATTTTTAGTAACTAATAAACACTAAAAATGGTAGCACAAACTATATGTAATTAATTATAAGCCAACATTAAAAACACTTACCTGGTTATTTGCAGCTCCAGTTAAAATTTGACAGCAATTTTGTTGTACGCAGCTTTATGAAAATTTGAATTTCAAATATTTTCAATTTCAGTAAATAATAAAAATATTGAAACTAAGTCGGTTTTATGCTAGAATTTCAAATTTAGTTTCATTAATGGAAAAAATTAAATTGTGCAAGTTTTAAAACAAATTGATTTCTTTAAAGTAGAAATTTAAATACTTCCTTAAATCATTGTGTACACAAAGAAACAACAATGAATTTCTGGTACTTTTTGAATGAAGAATGTTAAAAATTGGCTATGAATCCCTTTTTTTATCTCATCTTAAATAGAAAATCTAATTATTAACTACTGAGATAATAAGCCGATATCATTATTAGAAACAACCTATCAGTCTAAAAAAAAATAATTGCACTTTGAGACCTATATAAGTTAAAAAAATATATAATGCACCACACCTACTGAATTAAAATAGTTTTTTCAAGCTTTTTTAAAATTTAAGTTACTTATAATTTTTAAAAGTACAATTTGGAAGAAATAACTATACAGTTACATTTTTCAAACCCTAGTACTATGCAAAGAAAAAATTACATTGGCGAGAAGTAACCAGTTTGGCTCTCTATACCACTGTCGGGTTGTTATTCACTTCTCAGTAAGAAAGCAGTACAATAAAGGCATCATTAAGATATTTAATTAATTTAAGTTATATTTACATAAATCATAACAGATTCTCTTGTCGCACACGTGACCACCAGCTAAATACATAACACTCTTTTCAAACAAAAAGACAACATAAAAACATTTGGATCTTTTTTCTAACCAGCAACTTCACCGGGTTGCCACCCCTGGGGAACTTCACACCTCCCCTCCCGTCTGATACCTTGCGGGCCATGTACACTATTGTCCTTTTGAAACTCAATTTACCTTAAAGTCTTTCCTGAGATTCAGTGCACCTTATGTCATTCCATCAGCTTAATGTATTTTTTACCCGAGCCAAAAAAATCATAATACTATTACTACTAATAACAACAACAGATATATAGACTCCTTGATACAATACCGGAATATATATCAACTATCATAATTAAGTATGCTAACCACAATAAAAAAAAAATACTGATGAACAGAAACAACAAAATATTGCCAAAATCACACTTAATACTGCAGATAACAAATTATAATACTCATGATAATAACTGAATATTGCCCTTCTAACTAAATTAATCTCAGCATCATTTAAATTGGCAAAAACTAACCTAATTAACTTATATCACAAACTAAAATTTTCTCAACTAAATTACTCCTCTAACTTAAAACTAAAAGGCATACACACAAAAAAACACTTCAAAACAAAATCATCACAAAAGAAAAGCTTAAAGAAATGGAAACTACGATGACCACTTTGTAACAAACCAAAACGAAAAGCTACTTGGTACCACTTAAATAGTCTGTGTAATTTGAACCGGCGGCTCACATCTAGTCATTTTCCATTGCATTTCTATTGCCTTGCCATGGTGACAAACCGCCTATTCTAATTACACAAAGTATAATCAAATCCAATCAGCCAATCTAATGATTTGGAAATTGTTGAAACATTGTTAATCTGAAAGGTTCCCAACCTGGTTAGCAACTAAAAAAGGATAATTTTATACTTAAGGTGCACGAAATAAGAAACTTAAAATCATCAAATGAATAAGAATAAAATCCTCCGTGCAAGACTGATTTCTTAAAATAGGTAACAGTTTTATTTTGCAGGTAAAATATTTAAAAATAGTACAATACAATGTTTCAGGGACACTTTGATCCCCTTCGTCAGCAAGAGTCATCTTGCCAAGGGGATCAAAGTATCCCCGAAAATGTGTACTATTTTTTAAATATTTTACGAGCAAAATAAAACCGTTGCCAATTTTACAAAATCATCAAATGAATGTTATGGCACAGCTTCGATAAGAGTCGACCAGCCGCCATGTTAACCCAGAGCTCAAATGATTACTGACCCCCCAACCATTTAGGAGTTAACTTTTAATATCATCATTATTAGTATCCTTAATACATAATTTACTAAATATTATTTTAGGATCTGATAATAATGATATTAATACTTAGATCTATATGGTTGTGTGTCATCATTTGAGCTGTTGATAAACATGGCGGCTGGTCGACTCTTATCGAAGCTGTGCCAATGTGTGTTGTTTGTTTACAATTTGATTGTCAAGTCCTCAAACTGGATGACAACCAAGGTTTGAAATATAATAAAATATTTAAACATTCTTACAATCACATACAATAATCAATGCAATTTTAGTAATCAAAAACACGAGTAACATACCGAATCATTGAACCAACATCATCCACAACACTGCTCTCCAAAAAAACCGGTTTTCAAAATCACACACACACACGAAAAAACACACGCATATTCTTCGCACATGACTACGCAGAAACTTTTGTTAGTCATGATCGTCTCTTTTCAATTGTCACAATATATCACGGAATACAAGAGTGCATTTTTGTCACTTAAGTTGAATCGCGCATTGTGTTCGTCAGGCTTAGCAGTTTATCTCTGTACTACGTAATCTGCCGTCAAGGAGACACATCAACTAGGATCAATCCCTATCTTTAGTTGACCTAAGCCTTTTTTAAACCCGAAGTCGGTTGTTGCTTGCTGGGGAGAAGGAACCAATATGGGAAGCTATGAAAATGATGCGCAGAAACTTTTGCCAGTCATGATCGTCTCTTTTCAAGTGTTCCTATATATCACGGGATACAAGAGTGCATTTTTGTCATTTAAGTTGAATCGCGCATTGTGTTCGTCAGGCTTAACAGTTTATCTCTGTACTACGTAATCTGCCGTCAAGGAGACACATCAACTACGATCAATCCCTACCTTAAGTTGACCTAAGCCTTTTTTAAACCCGAAGTCAGTTGTTGCTTGCGGGGGAGAAGGAACCAATATGGGAAGCTATGTCAGTTGTCGAGCCATTTGAGTCGGAAGTCGCTCAGTTGTATTTCCCCAGAAGTCTAGTGGTGACAACTAGAGAAGCCGAGTCGCTACAGGGTGTAAGCCTCAAGGAAGTCCAGCCATGTCAATCGTCGAGCAATTTAGACATGGAAGTTGAGCTCTGTTGGGTTCCCCGAAGTCTCATGAAAGGTGACAAGAGAAGCCGGGTCGCTGCAGGAAGCCTCAAGGAAGTCAGGCTTTGTCAGTCATCGGGTATTTACACATGGAAGTTGAGCTCAGTTGGGTTTTCTAGAGAAGCCAGGTCGCTGCAGGGAATATGCCTCGAGGGTTGACCTGTTTAAAAGAATAATAGAGGTTTTTCAGATATATTTAATACTGTTAAATCAATACATTGAAATATGAGAATATACTAGTTCAATGACAAAACTGTAAATCAGACTGAAAATCAAATTACTCAATTTATTTAAAGTAAAAGATGTTAATACAGTGTATATCGACATTCGTTTGACTCAGAACATGTTTGAAGTATTAATATTATCCCAAAAGTTCTTTTGAAAAAAGTTATCGTTTATACTTTATCAACTTAATTTTTTAACCAAAATAATCGATTACAAAGACAAATTGAAGCTTATAGAAGCACGATAAAAATACCCAAAACTCACTAAGATAACAACAGTGTTCAAAACGAGTTCCTTCGTCAGCCTCTAACCGGAACGAATTTAAACAAAACAAACCAAATAGATTATCATATTGAAACAAATCGTAATGAAATGGAAAGGTAAAATAATTGCTTACCTTTTTTTTTCAAATTCTACCGCCCTCACTCGGAATCCTAAACATCCACAGCAACAGTAAACATGGCGGAATAGCCGATGCCAATTGGTATAAAAGAAATTATTAGATACTTGGATATCCATTGGACCGCATTGGACATCCACTGGACGTAAAATTTTGGATGATCTATGAAACGTAAAGTAATGGATATCTATTAGACGTCCAAAAGTGACATGAAATGGATCATCCAAAACTTACTTCCACTAGACGTCTATTAGAGGTAACTTTTGGACGTGGATGTTCTTGGACGTATTTGGACGAGAAATAGACTTTTATGGACTAAATTTGGATGTGTTTGCTGTGTGGGATGCTGCGTCTATTTGACTTGAAAACTTTATCAAAAACTCGTGGATTACCTTGAAAGTTCGCAAGTATTGGTTATTATAATATAATAACCAATACATGTGAACAATTACTTGCGAGAATTACATATTATGTAATTCTCTCTGTGTATCTTGAGAAAGTGATTACTATATTTACATTAAATTGGATTTAATCTTTGTTCTAATATTAATGTGATAAAATAGAGAAAAAAAGAAGGGGATTTTTAAAAAATATCAAATAGTAGGTATGCTTTGTGTTAATGGTATGTAAACACGCAAAAACAAATAAAAATATATCTTTTCATAGTAATTTTCAAACATTAACTATGATATTCCACTGATAGTTGAATGAGATGGGATTAGATATTATCTGCTAAGTTATTTTTCGTGTAGTTTTGATGGGATATTCTTCTCTGATGTTGGGTTCTTTTATTTTTGATAGTGATATCACGTTGCAGATTAAATGTGACTACTTTTGTCTAACGTCTTTGATGAGCTACTCGTATAAAACCTTGTCATTTCTTTTGTACTTAAGGTTTGAAGGTTGTTTAACTTTGTTTCATAAACTGTCAGTTCGCAGTCTTATTCACGAGACAGACAAAAGCTGCTTTTGGGTTGTTCATTTGACAGGGATACCGTATTAGGTTTTACAATGTGTATTTGTGGTCGTATAAAAACTACCTTTTTTATTTCCTTCAGTTGCTTCAAAAAATGAATAATATTTTAATGCGTTTTAGTTTGGTTTGTACAGTGCTTTCAAAAGACAAAATAGGGTGATCCTGTATTCATGTCTAAACTTCAAGAGTTTTCGGAAATTCTCTGAGATATTTTCAGAACCATTTAAAATTGTTTCTTGAAATTATTCTCGAAATTAAAAAAATCCTCACATTTTTCATTGATTAATGGCGTTGGGAATAAATTTGAACTCTCAAAAACCTCATAAATCTTTCGTGACAATGTATAAAAATTTCTTACAAGCCCCGGGCTTGTGTGTCAGGAAAATTATTTGAGGCTAAGCTTTTAAGTTGTTTGTATTAATTAGTTTCTACTGGTGGCTATAGAAAGTAGAAAGTCAGTGTATTAAATAATCAATACTCATTGTGTAACTCAAATAGTTTAATCTACTCAATACTTATAAGTAAAATCCCGTTATAACGAACTTCACGGGACCGTAAAATTTCTTCGTTGTAACGGAAATTTCGTTGTTACCGTACTATCGCTAATTCAAATAAAAACGGTTGGGGACTTTTTGGACTTTCGTAATAACGGGATTTTTCGTTGTAATGGGATTTCACGGTACTTCTATTTTTCTTATTAAATTGTAGCTAACAAATTATAGTTAAAATTCTCTAGCATAACCTAACATTATACCGCGCTTTGCAGGTAAATCTAATGTTGCAATGTTGGGTTTAGACTCAGGAAGAAGGCTCTTTGTAATCCAATCGGTTTTATTAAGAATATAAAGTAAAAGTGATGCACCCAGCATCAAGTACAGAATCGCACACAGCGATTATTCTCCTATCTTTAGCACACTGTGCCTTCTTATATACGCTTGCTGATTTGCATCCCACAGAGTAGTGGCTCGACGCATGCCCGGGATAACGTTAGGAAAATTTGCATTTCACAATCCCGCACATGCATCAAACTTATATATTTTTGTAAATTGTAAGTAATAGGTTTATTGTAAAATATCCTGGTGTTCAAAGCCCGAGAACTTGAATTCAATTTGAGGATTTTTCGAGGGGATCATTTTTTTGTTGTTTTAAAAGTATGAACCTTACCTTATTTTGATGGTTACTTACTTTAGTTTTTTAAACATAAAATTATTAAATCTATATAATATAAAATTCCTTCCGCAATACTTGTGAAGACGAGAAGGTTACGACAGTTATCAGAAACGGAAGAGAACTAAAAGAATTGCACTACTGTTAAATTTTTTTTTGAATGACCATAATCAATCAGGCATCTGTATTAAATTGTAATCAAGGGTGAAAAACAAAATGACGATCCGTCACAGACACAAGAAGACTCTTATCCGATTTTCGGGTGCGTCTTTCAGAGGAAAAACCAGCCTTTTTTATTAAATGTTTTCTCGAACAGTTTCATCTTACATGAATGAAACGAACTGCGTGCATTGAGGTTAATTCAAATTAATTACTCTTGACTGTCTTACATCGGCGTTGGGCATCAGTAGTATCTCATTTGTTTGGCTAATCCTTTTACAACCTCACTCGCATCCGACGTCTAATTGTGATTTGTGGTTTGATTAGCCATCGGCGGCCCTTGCTTTTTCCGCAATTTCGCTCGAATTATTAGACAGCACTGTCGAGATTGTTGTCCGCAACTTTCAACAACCAATTTCTTTGTCTTCCTAGCTTTGTCACGATGCCTCGTCGTGGGGCATCACAAACGCGTCATAACTCTTGGCTATCTCGCCACACCGGGAGTCTTCTGATGATCGTTGTCGAGTTGCTGTTCTAGAATGTCTTTTAAGCACGATGCGTTTTTGATGGGTAGGCGGTTAAAAAATGATGCAACTATCCATGTTTTTCCCTCTTGCTGCGATGTGTTTCGTATTTTTTGTTTGCTGCCGTTAAAAGATTATTTAGTGCCTGCATTGTTTTTTTCTGAGAAGAGTTTTTAGCACATAAATCGCCAAATTTCGCAGTGAATGACCGTGGCGAATTTCGCCAATTTGGTGAATTTTGCCAAATTTTGCAGTGAAGAACGTAGTTTTTAAAGGGATTTTAAATTAAGCACTATGAAATTTGGTGTGTTTTTATTTTAACAACCTCGTCTGCGTCACAAACAGCTAGTCTCGCTGGAGTAACCTCTCTGTTTATGAACTAAATCTGTGTAACAAGTTTCATTGTAAAACAATTAGCTGCATTCTTTTAGATTTTTTAAATGCTTTTTCGAGTTTTTATCCATTTCACTCATGCATGGGCGTCGTCAGCCTCAAAATTTTGAGAGGAACAATCCATGGATTAAGGCAGTGGTCTCCAACCCCCGGTTCGTGGATCAATTGGAACTGGGCCGCGGGCCGACCATTTCATTAAAAAGGAAGTTAAATTCCTAGGATTATACTCCAAATTAATGAATAAAAGGAATTATAAATCACTTTATAATTATTTTTTGGTGTAACTGTATTTTATTTTGAAAGTATGTTTAAATACAATTAAATTAAAATTAATAAATCAAAATAATCAAGAATGTAAACAATCTACAACCCCCCAAGCGGGCCGCGGTAAAATCATGAAACGTTGACCGGTCCGTGGTAGTAAAAAGGTTGGGGACCACTGGATTAAGGAACCATCACTGGAGGATTTCCCCAAACCTTGAGTGTTATAAGGTTGGTTGGTTGGTTGGTTGCTTGCTTGAGACCTTGCTTGCCTAACGTTGGCCGCTTTGTCTTCTTTTTCCTTGATATGTAGTTCTAGGTTCTAATTCCAGTTGCTTATGAGCTTATGTAGTCCGCCAGTAGAAGGAATTTTTCTAGAACCTTTATTTTCTTGATATTTGGTGGATTAAATTCTAAAAAGGTATTTTCGGAAAGAGGCGTTGGGAAAATAGATTTTATCAGGTCTAGTCGAGCTGCATAGTAGACTGGGCAGAGGCATAGGACGTGTTTCCTGTCCTCCACTTCTCCACAGATGCAATTAGGAGATTGAATTATGTTATAACGGAATAAGAGACTTTTGGTAATAAGGGTGTCTGTTCTAAATCGGGCCAGTAAGACATCCCCGCGTCTATTAGAAGGTATCTTGCGTAGCTTTGGGGATAGGTGGTTCAAGTGAATGAAGTTTTCAGCATATTTGGTAGAATTCCACAGAACCATTTCTTCTGCTAGAAAATCCTTTTTTATTTCCCGATATGTCTTCGAAGGTCAAGACATTCATGCTCTTGGTGTTGCTATCCGTCATAGCCGCAAGGCTGTCGACTTTTTCATTTGGACCAATTCCTTTGTGGCTTGGTACCCAAATTAGATCTATTTTATGAGCGATTTTTGAGGCTTGAGATAGGGATTGCTGCAGGTCTATGATTATTGTGTGGCTCTTGGGGCTGATTGCAAGTGAAGACTGGAGGACGCTCCTGCTATCTGTGATTATAATGTAATGGGAATGCATAGTTATGTATTCCTGGATGCAACTTTTGATTCCCAGGGCTTCGGCAGTGAAGACGGAATTTAACTGTGGAATTCTCCTGACAAATCCCTGTCCGGAGACTTCGTTCCAAGCTGCTAAAGATGTAAAATTGGCCGTTTTCGACCCATCTGATGCCAGAAAAACACTATTTGGGAAATTAGCTCTGAAATCCTTGTACAGTTGAATAATCATGTTTCCTGGCAGTGATTTATCCTGGAAAGGTAAGGAATTAATGTAGATGGAAATCTTCGAGTCCCTCCACGGGATGGCAGGGTAGGAGTACTTAATTATATTGGTAGGATTCACTCCGTATTTTATTTCCAAGGATTCTAACTCGTCTCTGAACAGGTGTTATAAGGAACTACATGAAAAAAACCCCCTATTTTTTCTTCTCAGCACTTTTCTTTTAAATGACTCTCAGGTTCTTAACTTCTGAAATAAATTTTACACATTTAATTTTTTAAGTATCAGCTGTTTTATAATAAACTATGGTCGTGGGGGTCAATAAAAACATGCTATCAGCATTTAAAGTACTCATTTTTTGTGCTTAAAACAGCGCTTGCGTTGTTAAAGAAAATATTAGAGGGGGCTTATGTTTTTATGGGCTAGAAACTAAACATTTCAGCGGGATAGTCTAAATATTTTTTGTGACAGCGTGCCCTCCCCCAAATCTTAGCACTGGCTTCAAACTATTCTAAATTCAATCAGCTTTAAAATCAGGGGAAAGTTTCCCTCAGCACTACCCCTTATATAGATAGTATTTAATGAATTTTAAGTCAACCCCAGAAAAGTTATTGAGAGAATGATTTCACTCGGCTTAGCAACAATTCCCCTATTTCTTATGCAGCATAACTATACCGCTCTTAAAGAAATATTTTTGAGTAATTTAGTAGATTACTAATCTACCTAACTATATTAAAATACTGGTGTTGTGACTTCTAAAAAATTTAATCAGCATTTTCATATTATTGATAGGAATAGGTTTTTTATAATTCGTTATAACGACCCTCTGTTAGGGGTCGCCTTATATCCAAGATCTACTTTATTTTATTTTTATCTGCTAACTTCAACCATATTTTGCTTAATTATTCTTTTACTTTTTAAATGTAAACCATTTCACAATGGTATCAGATTTTAGAATCTTGCTCTCATTGTTTTTATTGGAACTTAACAACTCTTTAACACCCTATTCACTCAAACAGATCAATTTAACAGAGACAAAATGTTTTTAAAAAGGGTTTAAACATTTGCAATTCTTCGGGTTACCAGGTTCATAACCTAGGATACTTGTTAATCAAGCGCTTAACCTACATTTAAACTAGTTGACCTATTGCATGCATTCTGTTTAAGTAAGATGTCCGATTAAACGTGAGGTGCATTGACACATAGCCTTCTAGAGCGAGAGAGGCCTGGACGATTCCCCGTCTTCGGCGCGATGAGTCATCCAAGGAGTCCATTGATTCTCAAGGTCTGAGCTGTGTGCGTACGCGGGAACCTGAAGTGAGCGCCTTTGTCCCATGTTTCCCTTGCTCTTTTCGCATCCAGGCCTTTATTATGCCGAACCATTGCTGTGTGACAGGATGCAAGAGTAATTACGCAAAAGGTGCCAGCAATGTGAGTGTTTTTTCCTTTCCGAAAGATGAAGAAAGAAAAAAGTTATGGCTTCGGAAAATACCGAGAGCTCAATTCGCTTTATTAATACACATAGTAAGACAAATATGTTTTTGTAAAGTAAAAGTTTTGGGGGTATTATCTTGCCTCCAAAAAAAACAGTTTTTTAATAGATATTTATAATTTAATTAAATGTTATGCTTGTAACTTATTAGATCAGTTATTTGCGTTTCATGTTTTTACCTTTTAAAAGTTTATAAATAAGTACATTTTATTGACTTAAAATGGAAATCATATTTATCCATTTAAAATATTAGATTATTCATATATAAAGGAAAAGGTTATAAACCCCAAGGGAGATATAGTATAGTACCAGAAAGAGAGAGAGAGAGAGAGAGAGAGAGAGAGAGAGAGAGAGAGCGGCTTATTTTGAATACTCACTTGATATTTAAATCCTATTTAAAGTCACAAGGCGGGGGTTAATATGGTTAATATTTATCTGTGTAAGGATTAAAAATATTAAGATAGGACATGATCTATTAGTTGTTAAAATAAAGACAGGATTTTTGTTATTATAAAAAAGAAATATTTTATTTAATACGCCGCCCTGTTCAGCTAGCTTCGAATCTCAACTTAACAGCAAATTTTCGAATGTTAATATTGGTTTGAATGACTCAAAAACGAATACAATCTAACCAAAAATGTTTATTTTATAATACAAGAAGTAATTCAACTGAAATTATGCCGAATCTAATCGAATAAAGATTGTGAAAGTCGATCGTACTCTGAGCAAGGTTTTTTTAAATTCCCGTCTATCAAAATATTTCCGCGGTAATGTAAACATTTTCACTCAGAATCATTAGTATTCGTTTCCTACATCACACACAGGTCTTTTTTTCTTTTTCCGATCATTTGTTTATGATTTATAGCGATTTTTCCCCTCAAAAATCGACGCGTCTATGGGAACGCAATGTTAGCTATCGTCCGAAGGTATGACTCATCGTTCTTCTGTCACGGCCTCCTCGCTCAAGAAGGCTATGATTGACACCGTCGTAATGAAAACTCACTAAACAACTTTCACTGTCTCTTTGAAGGACTTTCTTCTTCTTTTTTTTAACTTTTCTGCATTTGTGAGAGTTAATGCTGGCAAAGTGTTCACTGTGGTAAGAAATTACACGTGGATTTTGAGTTGATTCATTCTAAAGAGACGTTAAATTAAAGAAAATACTTATAATAGTTATAATGCTAACTGAAAAAATTAAGGATAATGTCTTTCCATAAGAGAAGTTAAAACTTTTTCCGGACCCGTTCAAAATTCCGACAATTAAATGCCCGACAGGTACAATTGCCTAACAAGTACGTTTGCCCGACAACTTATTTTGTCTCTAATTTTAAATCTGTGAATATAATCAAGTTTCATGTTGCTTGACCACTGGTCAAGATTACTCTTTATGGCTAAAAATCATTATGAAATAAATAGTGGAGTTGCTGATTGATATGTTGCAGTCCCTATTATGATACGTCTTTTTGTAATAACCTGATTACATTGAAAACATCCTTTATCTTAAAAAAAATTGAAAACCATGAAAAAACCTCACGACCCTCCGAAAATCCCTTCTTGGCCGAAATAGAATCCATACTTCCTCAAGAAACGATTTTGCGATCTTGAATGTGGTAAGTAATTCACGGTAAAATTCAATTTCAAAATTGCACCCGATAGCCAGAGAATAAAAGCGAAGTAAAAAAACGGGGTAGTTTTTGAAAGTCCAGATGAAGCTCGGGCCCCTTACCTCTTCTTAAAAATTCCCCTTCCTTAATTCTGTGTTACAGGTTCTTAGTTATTTCATTTCAAAACTGATTTTAAAAAATCTTCGATATTGTATTTCTTGAAGCAAATCTGCTACATGCTTTACCTATGGCTTTACCTGACTGGGTGGGGAGCGCATTCCTTCGCTATTTGCATAAAGCACTTTTCTACTCTGGATACATTCCAAACAGACCTTTTCAAGCGTGAAGTTCTCTACCCACATAAAAACCCACTTGAACTCGCAACCTGTAGGTAAAATATCAATATACGTACCTTGAAAATATGTTTGATCTGTTGGTGATGCAAGATTTCTAGAATTTCCTGTGTTTTATGAAACGGTTGGCAAACATTAAACACCGGTTTAGTTCATGATTCAATCGCTAAAACTAATATATTGTTTCAGAAATTCAATAAAAAATGATGAAATACTATTTAGAAATTAGAAAGCTCATTTGTTTTTAAATTCCTTATTCTTCCTGATATTTTATACTCTATAGTTAAATTGCCATGTGTGATATCTTTCCGCTAAAACTATCCTTTTAATAAAAGCTTTGGATGCGTTTCACTGCGATGTTTTTGTATATATTTATTTATTAATATTTTCTTTATTAGACGTTTCAATAAAACTTTATTTAAAATTGTAGTTACCTCTTACCTTAAGTAATTTAATACTTTTTGTCCCTAAGGTATATATAACCCTGATGATACTACTCAAACAACAATTTTTTTTAAAAAACAATTATTAAACAACAGTTTTATAATTTTTATTTGATAAATAATTTTTTGAAATTACCTTTTCGAATTCCAACGAGTGGGAACTACGTATATCCGTCTGATTCTTTCGCATGTAACAATTATCGTGACAATCCTCTCGGTCTGGTTTTACTTAACCCATGCGAAGGAATTTTCTATTCTTAACTGTGTAATATTATCTTAGTTTTTTGCGAAGCTCGTTCATCCCTGTGCTCAATTTTTCTGCTTGCGTGCAGTTTCAGACGACTGGTCCATTGCAATCCCCTAAATATATACTAAATAACCATCAGGATTGGTCACGTACTGTCTGATATAGTCTTGAGGTCAAATTTATTGGTTTTTCTCTCATCTTCTCGGAAGCTTTTTTCTCCCCCTTACGGCATAGCGTTTTGAAGAGCAACCTATTCTGAACTGACATTAAGTCCAGGCTTCTGTAAATTGCACTACAGTACCTGATTTTGAATTTGACTGTAGTTCAGGAAATGAAATTCAAGGTAATAATTCTTTGTATACTTTTGTCGAGGTTTGTGATTCTTGACAATAGATAATTGTTTTTTAACCTTCATATTTTTCTAATATAATTAAGACACTGTTTCAATTGTAAATAGTTCTCCAGTCTTCAGCTACAAGGGAAGACTTTCTGTACTTATAAGTATTGTAATGGCACTTGTATTGAAATTATTGGTAATATAAGAGTACTGCGATTTTAGACCGTAACTACAAGTCCGAATGCTGCGGCTTCAATGGTTTTATTTTACTCTAGAACAGGGATTTCCAACTTCTAAGTACTCGAGGGCCGCAAATTAGATCAAAAGTCAAGTGAGGGTCCGCAAAGTGATCTGACTCCTTTTTATCCATGATAAATTTTCAGGGTAGAGGTCTTTCATATGAAACTTTTCCAGTGAAAGAGGGACAAAGGTTGTTCACATATTGTGAACATACTGTATTTTCAAAAATGTTTAAGGATATATAAATATTTTATCGTTTACAACTTTTAATACTAAATATTATTTTAAGGAGAAGGTCTTCCTCAAGAAATGTTTGTTAATTTCCCTAAAACTAATTTTTTTGGATACTATATTTTGTCCCTTTTTGATGATAATCGTTGACCAGCCTTCATAAACCCCTTGCTACGCTCAGGGGGAACTCCAGGACATGCAATCTCCCTCTCGATATAAACTTAAAAATTTTCACCATAGAAAAAGATTGAAGCTATTCCATAACCTAAGAGGTAAATGGGGGTTCGGGGGTCCTCCCCGAAATTTTTGAATTTTTGTTAGCTAAAAGGTATTCTGAAGCTACATTTCGGGGGGTTTTCAGGGAGCTTCGCCGGCCGAACAAAATGACCTGGCCAGTTGAAAACCCTTGATCTAGAACTCTCCGATATACTTCTGTAAGTAAAGTAGATTTTCTCTTAAATAATCACGTGCTACGCTTGGCTGAGCTAGAAATTCTTTCTAAATTAATGCCCGCACTGATCCATTGTATTCTTTTCACTTTTTTTCTCTGTCGAGGAGAAAAGAATTTAAGATGAAGGATTCAGTGCTTTAACTCTATGGTGCTTTTATGTATTTGGAATTTTTCTTTGTATCTCTGCTTTCCCAGGACAAAGCTGAAATAAATGTGTCTGGTCCTATACTTTGAGAATTGCGCGTCATAGAAAAGGAACTGAATAATTTATTAATGCTTCGTTTTCACATTTAAGTGGGTGAGAAGCCAAGTTGTGTAAGTGAGGATGTGTGAAAATAATGCGTGGTGGAAGGGGGAAATTGTTAAAAATGATAATTTAAAGCATTTTTGGGGTTCTGAACCCACCTTGTCTTATGCAAAAGTTACCTTGTATCTTCACCTGTACCTTTTTCCTTCTAATATATTAATTTTTCCGTGTTATAATAAAGCCATTGAGTGGAAAAACAGTAAAAATCAGCATTTCCTCATTTAGAGGTTGGTTATCGTCTAAATCGCTATCGCTCTATTTTAACAATCATCAAATAACATACTTTCAACTCCCATCAGCATTATGAGCTCTTATTTTAAGTTCAATCTGTATTTTTTGTCTCTGGTTTAAATCTCTAAAAAAGTTTTTTTCTCTTTGCAAAAATTTGAGATGTGTATGTTTTTTCACTCACCGATTTTATTTAAAATTTTCTTAACTCTTAAATTTATTTGCCTTCTAAATATTTTGCTCAGCGTACAAAATATCTTGTTGATTCATTAACGATTGCAATTTGCAATCTATATTTGGGTTTTCTGTTTCAATTGGTCTGCGAAGTTTTACATAAAATATCATTACTTAGTTTAATAGGGGTTAATCACACATGTTTTTTATTACTTTGTTTCTTAAATCACCTGTAAAGAAATGCTTTAAAAAATATATATATAATTTATGGCTAATACATAATATTTTTTTCTTTATAGGTCAAAAGTTGCTGCTTATCGTTTTATTGGTGAAATCAGTCTGCTAAATAGTTTTCCCATGCCCAGATTAAAATTAAAAGAGATTGCTTCGGAAACTGGTAAGTATTGTTAAAAATACAGTGATTATGTAGCTTTGTTTGGAAGTTTAAAAAACTTTTTTTTGTAATTAATAATCATCAAAATTTTGTACCTTAGCCTTGAAATTGGGAATTTTTAAAAAAATATTAGTGGTGATATTCATTTACTGTGGTAGAATAAAATAAAAATTGAATGATGAAAAAAAATTTTCTAGGTTTTAGTACAGGGTGGTTATAAAATAACATACCTACTTTAAAATTCTCTACACAGAAAACTACTTGGGGAAAAAATCCTAAAAAATCACGCAATTTTGTTGAGCAAAGGGAATAGTTATAATCTCTTTTTTCCTTAAGTGTCTGATATTCTAGTTTTAATAAACATTTACCTTCTAGAATTCTGGTGACGGTCCGAAATTCAAGGTAAAAACTTAATTAAAGTAATTAATTTACTAATTTTTTTGTATCAGAAAAATTCCCATTCCTTAATATACCCCTTTTAAAATTTCAGATTTTTTCAACCAGTAGTTTCGTCTGTAGATAATTTTAAAGTAGGTTTGTTATTTTATAACCACCCTGTACAACAATGGTATTACATTAAAAGTTTTTATTCAATCACTGTTCCATTTGAACTTATTAATACTTACTTAATGTCGAATTAGTGGCAAAAAAACTCAATTTTCCTATTTGTGCTTTAATTCATAACACCTTATGAAGAAGTTGCTTTTTTGGATGGTCTCTTTCCAATTTTACAATATACCCTTACTTCCTGGGGAAAATATGATGACTTCAATTGAAATCTAAATATATAAGAAAAGAGTCACTAACTTCAACTGATTCGCTGGGAAATCCTCTATATTTAAGCTTCAAATAAAGGGAAATTGTTATTTTTATGGGTTTTACCTAACCGCATTTAGAACAAGTTTAAAAAATTATTTTTATCAGCTTGCGATTTCAATTGGTATCAGTAACTTACAAGGATGAGACCGTTTCCAGAACGTTAAGGTGACGATTTTTTGACACATTCAAAGATCATTTGTTAGTCACTACAAAGGATATTAATCGGTAATTTCAATGAAGCTTGCAGACATCCTGTTTCCGAACGCTCTTGGCTCGCTTGTACAATGTAGCGAATTAAAAAAAATTCAATTGAATGGAGGTCAGATACTTTACAAGTGCTTAGTTTGGATTGCTTAATGAATATTTACTCTTTGTTAATGCTTCGATTTTTCTCATTGAATGGTTTAATTTCTTGTGGAGTTCCAGTGTTTTCAGGTAACTCCTTTTATGTTTTTTTCCCGAAGGGTTCGATTTATGAGCATTAGTAGCGAGTCGACTGGGTGATTTCTAAAGACAAGGAAGCATAATATCTGCAATTTCTCTTCAAGTATCCCCCTCAATTTTTATTATTATTTTTTATCTTAAGTCATTTGATAACTGTTCTCTGTCCATTCTTACAGACAGGTTCTTGTATGGTAGTTCTTTGTTCAAATATTCTACTGTTCGACGTTTTAAGGTTTAAATTAAGGAACTAGGTTTTAAGTTTTTTTACTAGGGTCATGATACTGGTTAGAAATATATGTACCAAGCTTTCTTTGGGAGTGAATTCTGGGTCTTTTCTTAAATAAGATGGGGATGAACTACAAATAAGCCGTCTAATATCGTTCGTTTTAATTACTCGATGTCTAATTTCAAGTTTTGTTTCCAAAGCTAAGGGTGACTCTGATCACCTTAATCTAAATTAAGCATTGCTTAAAAAATGTTTAATTTTGACTGATGATAAACTAATGTTAAAGAAAATAATGTTTCTTAGCCGATTTTAAAATGCAATACTACATAAAATATAACCGTTAATTATTGTCATGCACATAACGAAGAAAGTAACCGATATCTTCCATTACTTAGCTCAACATTTGTATAATATTTTTTTAAGCTAAGAATTTGATTTGAAAACTAGTTTTACCTAAAGCCCTAGAGCCTCTAAGGTAGATTATCCAGGGCTTTAGTTTTACCCAAAGACAGCTTAAATTACTAGCCTTTAAAAAACCTTTATTTATACTACTTTGACATTAAATAACTATACAGAACTAATTAATTAGTTTTTGGAGCAAAAATGACCATCATGCATTTGTCTACCCCAATGGTCAAAATTTCATAATATTCCTTTAAACAGTTTTTGCGTAGTGAGAGTTCAAAATGTTAAAAAATAAAATTTTAAAAATCAGCGGCGGCGGTCACTGTTACATTTTTTTAATATACTAGGGAGCTATCGCTCGCCTATCGCTCGCCAACCCCCGTTAACTGCTGACGCAGAAACTTTTGGACCGCTTCGCAATTCCTCACAAAACCCAGCTCACTGCACTTACTCACTTTATAAAACATTCTTAACACAGGGGGAGTACTTCTCCGTGGTATTCTTTCAAAAATGGCGGATATTTATTCAGTGGTGGAATTTTAACAGTTCCTTTATGGTAACATGAATTGGCGGATCACCTTATTATTCCAAGAAAGGTTCATATATACTTCCCGCTAAATATGAACCTTCTTCCCTTAATATTTCAGTGCTTCCCTTAATGTATCTGTGAAAAAACATTACCTTAGTGAAATGGGTAAAAGAATGTTTACATTGCTATGTTGTTAATTTTCTTGGGGTCCAATTCCGTTATAGTTCCCGCTAAATATCACCAATCTCTTTTGGACACTATAAAGTAAAAATACTGCTAAATAATTTAAAACTCATAGATTAAAATGTTTAATTAGATCTATAACTATTGAGTTTATTATTAAAAATTAGAAAAATTTGTTTGCATTTGAATATTGAGCGTTTGAAAGAGATTGGTGATGTTTAGCGGGAACTATAACAGAATTGAACCCCAAGAAAATTAACAACAGAGCAATGTAAACATTCTTTTACCCATTTCCCTAGGGTGATGTTTTTCACAGATACATTAAGGGAAGCATCTCAGGAATAAATTTAACTTTCTTAAAATTTGTAATGATTGACTGTGAAAAATGTAGTAATTATCTTAAATATCACGAAAATTTAGAATTTTATCTTCATGAGAAACAAACGTCGAAGTTGTGTCATTTTCATAGCAACGACACCGAATGTCTAGACTTCCAACATTTTCGATTTTTATCATTATTTTGTAAAACATTCATCCGTGCAATCTAGTTGTTTGAGTTGTGTCATTATGAAATAAAAAGTTACATTTTACCACAGAGTACTAGAACAGAGAGTCCGTCGCCATAGGAGCTATTGGAAATCGAAAAGTTGGATGAGTTTGGGGCTATTTTGGCGCTGCGATCGCAACAACGTCACGAGAGGCGGGACGGAAAAGCCTGATTGGTTGAGAAAAACTTTTTCCTTCTCCTTCGAAATAGAAGATTGCGTGACAGCCAATCACAGGTTTGATCTCTCTGTCAATCATTTAGTTGATCGTAGCGCCCTCAAACCCACCCAACTTTTGAATCTATCGTTTTGGACCCTCTGTTAGGATTTTTCTCTGTGCATTTTACTACCTTAAAAAACATACTTGCAAAAGGATATAAAAAATAATTATTATTGTAAAAATTAAATGCAAAATTCACAAAATTTCCGAAAGCGAGTTTATATTTTATTGTAAATATAGTAATGATTAGGTTGCCACAACCACAGAGTATATAGAGCTTAACAAAGTGTTCATCTCCAAAGACGCTAATGGCAACTTTTTTAACAGGGCTTTTCCCATAGACAAATCTCTGGCCTCAGGACCCGCCTCCTTACCTCTTATAGCTCCACCTCCCACCTGTCACTCACCCACTGAAGCTGCCTTCAAGTCGGCAGTGGAGGGAAAATATCTTTTTTCCCCATTCGCTATAGCGCTCTAGGGAAAGGAATCTATAGCTTAAAAATAATAAATCTTTATAAAATAATAATAAAATAAATAAAAAAATAAATAATAATAATAAAACTTAATAGCTTTTAAATAAAATAATAATTGCTTTTAGAAATAAATAAATCTGTAAAATGAAGTGAGGCATTAATTACTAGTGAAGGGCAGGTATCGATACCAAATACTTAAGTACTCGATACCTATAGGTATCGAGTGTATTCGATACCCACAAAAGTATCGATATTTTATTGACATATTTCGTTTTAAAATTTTCAATAAAGTAATCTTTATAATACCTACTGTAGATCAAACGCAGCCTGTTTCCTTTTTCATTTTGCAACGCTCAAACCCAAGTCGTTATCATCCGCGAGAGAAATTTGACGCGGCTAGGTTTTTCCCCCGCCAAATCCTTCGCCTCTATCCACCTCCAGGCCCGTAGCTACGGGGCTTTTTGATGGATCGCTTTCAGTTTTTTGAATATTAGTCTGATTATGGATAGGCCCTAAAAAAATTGTCCCTTCAGGTTCATTTCCCGACATTGAAAAAAAGTACTCGATACCTAAAAGTACTCGATACCTAAAAGTACTCGATACCTTTAAGTATTCGATACCAAAGTATTCGATACCTATAGGTATTCGATACCTAAAATTATCGATTTTGCCCATCACTATTAATTACCTACTTTAGGGAAATGTTCTATGATCTACGGGAAAAAGGGAAAAAAGAGCAGCGCCGATAAAATCAAAATGCAACGCCTGATAGAAGTTCCATATCCAATCAGGATTCACTTACGCATTAAGCTTTTTCTGATTGGCTGCTAGTGAGCTGAATTATAATTTGCGAGCTGAATTAAATTAAGTATCTAAGGAGGAAAACCAAGACCCTCTATATAAAGGCCTCCCAACTCGGCCGTGCAACGTCATAACTTTCACTCATCTTTGACGTCACTCCATAGACTTAACATGGCAATTTTCACTCACGTTTGACGTCATCGTCTGGAGTTGGATGGCCATGTATATAGAGGGTCTTGGGAAAACCGCCGTTTGACATCTCTGTAAGCTCAATACTCTGTGGCCACAACGAAAAAGATAAATATAAAAATATTAATTTTTTATTTAAAAAATAAAAGATAAATTAATTACATATAAGTTTAAAATATAATTAAAACAGTTTAAACAACAAAAATATAAATATTGTTAAAAATAACCCAAAATATATTTTTTAAATTCATGTTATAAATAGAAAAATGATTATTTAATCTATTTGAATATTAAAAAACCAGTGAAATATGTTTTCAATTGTTTTAAAATTCATAGTTTCTTGCTTTGTAACTGCGACCTTATCCGAAATCTAAAAAAAATGGAAATATTTTAAAATTGAGATTTTTTTTAGAAATTCTAAAAGCTTATTGCACATCCTCAAAAGAATCCGGACAGTTTGATACCAAATATGTGTTATACGGATCAGTAATTAAAAAGTCTTTCTCTGGAAACCGTTCACCAAAAACTTTTCTTAGAATAGAGAGATAGAGAAAAAAACACAATTGTCTAGTTGCATTTGCATATTGATGTGTTCAGCACTCAATTAACTTCAACTCTCACAATTATCTTCTGAATAAAAAGAAAATCTTGTGACCAGAGTGTTTCAGGTTACCAACCCCATGAACTACAACACCTTAAAGTTTCACTAAAACAGTCATACTGAAATGGGGTACCGCCCACAGGTTTGCAAATATGTCTACAATACCTTTTACTTTTTCCAAAATCTCTATAAATAAAACGCAGTTTACAAATGCGTTGTGAAACATTTTACTATCTTTTACTATTCTCAAGGTTTGTCTATACTCCTTTATTCCAATATAAGTACGCAGACTTAAAGCAAATTATCTTATTAAAAAGAGCAAAATCACACAAGTTGTTCGGGGGGATTAACTGAAAAAGGAGTTGGAAGCAATGAATCAGATAAGACGTAATTAGAACGTCAAACTGACCCCAGAATTATTGCGAAAGCATTTGGGAATTAAAAGAAACATGAAGGTAATGAGCTGGGGAAGAATCATAACATCCATTACGGCAAGAATGTTAATGCAAATAACTGTTTGAACTCTTAATGACCAACACCCTGTGTATACTTTTTTTTTCATCTGACAGGTTTTGTAAACAATTGGGTTAAAATTAAGCTTGCATCTTTACATTATTACTCTGCCAAATTTTTCGATGAAAGGGTTACGCAACAGATGTGCCCGCAACTTCGCCTTCGTTAAATAGAGGTTCTTTCAAGGTTCGGTCGAATCTGCTAACGTAACCACAGCAAAAAAAAATGATAATCACCATCCTATCAAAGCTGCACTTTGAACAGAACACCATTTTAGTGTATTAATTAATATCAGTAATGGAGGAAAAACTCAGAAACCGATTCAAATTATAGATTCAAACTAAATAACCCATGAGAGTAATTTTTTAATGAAATTTTGAAATAAATAACGTCGAATCCGAGATATAACCGAATATATGATAGAACTATCTAATATAATTAAAATCAATGTGTTTTTTTTTAGTTATGTATGTGTCTTTATACAAATCCACAGTTTTCTTCCGATCTGCCCCAAACTTGGTATACTAATGTAAAAAACTCAAGGAAAAACATAGGCTGTGTTTCGAAAACTTTAATTGATCCCTTGACCTTCAATTAACCATTTTTATGGTCATTTTGCTGAAATAGCTTTATTTCTCCCCAAGAAGAGATCTGCTCTCTCCGTTGTTACAAAAAAAATGAAAATAATAACTTTTTAAAAGAAAAATTAGATATATAAATATATTTAAAAATTATACCTATAATCTAAAAATATAATTAAATGAAATTTAAAATTTCAAAACATGTAATTAAGTATATTTTAAAATATTTTTATTTGAAAGTTCATCTAGCTTTTAAATAAAAAGTTTCATGGAATAGCATTGTTGTAGCAAATAGTTTCCATGGAAAGGAAAGTGCAAAAAAAACCCCGATTATCATATTTTAGCTTCAAGAAAGTTGGTTTACAAAAAAACCTATTGAAAAATAATGTTTTAAAGCCCTTTCAACCAAAGAAATAGATTTTTTTCTTAAATTGCAAATGGGATATGCTTTAATTATTGAATAATTTCGCAGAAAAAGTTGATTAAAATCCTGTATAATTAATCACGTTTTCTAAATGGGCATATTTTAAGTAATTTTGCGATATTTATTAATTATATATCTAATTATAATTGGGGTAATTTTACCCAAAGATAATTTTTTTCTGTTTTTTATGGGGATCATGCGGTTAAATGTAGAAATCATTCAAAAATTATGATGCTTGACAAGTGGAGATGGAGTTTAATACCCCTTTATCCGGTAAAATAAAGTGTAATTAAATGTATTGAAAATTTTAAAAAGAAAGCTATAGCTCCACCCGTGCAAGGCCGAAGCCTATCAGCTAGTTGATTATAAAACCAAATAATCAGTTTAATAACGTCAATTTGATAAAAAGCCTCTAGCAAATTGCAGCAGACATTTTGCTTGGTAGAATCATTGCGCTAAACGAGACTACAAGTTGGTTAGTTTTGCGCTAAGTTGGGATAAAACAAAATATTACATATTATAGTATGATGTTTCCCGATGAACTAAATTTTCTCGTGTGTACCGAGAAACGCATCTCCTTTCAAGGTCATTTTGTTCACGTGTGCCGAGAGAAAACACGTGGATGAACAAATTGCGTGCGTGTGAGTTATAGTAAGGAAAATTGTTCATTCGGTTTTGTCACACACATGGCAAATAGTATCCTAAAAGAGAGCAGAACTTTAAGATCAACTTGCTCTTTATTTGTTACGACATTTTTATCAAATTTATCGAGGAATTCAACTTTAGAGAAAGATGGTTTTGTAGGTTTCCTATAAGATCTTGTAACATGAAAATATACATTATTTAAATTGATGAAATGAAATTTTTAAAAATTAAAATTATGTAGAAAATATTCTGAGACAAAATAGGATCTCATCATCTAATTATCATTTAATTTTAAAAATTGGATAATAACTGTTAGATTATGTAAAAAAAGTGGGAGGTTGGGCAGATTTATGTTATAAGAGGAGGTTTGCGATTTGCTTATTTTCAGTGGGGAAGGGGTCTAATTTTACTAAAAAGATGCATACGTAATATTTGACGAGCCGTAACAAATTTTGAACGTAACAAATTTTCCGGTCATAAGAATTTTTCACCCCGTTGGTACGTTATGTCGACGGGAAATTGAAATTTGATGAGTTCTATATTATTATTTTAGAACATTAGTTGTAAATTAATATCAATCGATTTAGTACGAAAAGTCACCTTGTCAGTTTTTAACCACTTAAATTGCTTCTCATAACGCGAAAATTTTTATGACTGAGGTAAATGACTTAAATATTCTTATATTTGAATTCTACAAAAGGGGCCATTCATTAATTACGTAATGGTCCTGAGGGGGAGGGGGGTTGGAAAAATCTCTACATACCCTTACTTGGGGGTGGGGGGTTAAACCCATTCTTACGTAAGATTATTCCAAGTTAATGTAAACAAATTCCAATTATTCTAATCAAATTACTATTGTATAACCCTAGAAAAACTTAAAAATACTGACGATCTCTGTATATTATCGAAGCTTTAATTTCTTTTTAAAAATGAAGGTAATCCATATCAGATGTATATTTTTTATTGGAGTAGCATTAAGGCCGGTCCAGACGCTACGTTTTGCACAACCTTTTGTCTGCGCAGTCGTAAGACGGAATGAAAACGTAGCAATTTTTAGAGTGTCCACACGGTGCAGATATAACTGTGTATTTCGCACAGTTCTAGTGCCATCGTCATGGAGGAGGTACTATTAGGGATTGTCCTTTTAGGGCATTTTGGTCATCCCGGGATTTCGGGATAAAATTCGACATCATCCCGGAATCCCGGGAAATCCCGAAAATTAATTAAAGCCAGAATTTCAAGAAAAAAAATTTTTTTGGCTGTAAAATCAAAACTTGCATAAAGAAGAAATTAGAAAAAAATTACGGGGAGAAATTATTGAGTTTTAATGGTACAATTTATCTGTTCTAGGCTTCGGAATAAGTTTAATTCGGAAATAAGTTTCAAACTATCCTCATAAATAATTATTTTCATCAAATAAATGAAGGTTATGAGTTTCTAACATATCTGGTTAGAATACTTTGTGGTTGAAAATGACCTCGTGCAGAGAGTTATTACGGGATTTGTATCTCTTAGGGGTCATCCATAAATTACGTAAGGTGTTTTTTCAAAAATCTGGACCCCCCTCCCCCCTTGGTGAGATTTAGTGAGATTTTGCTGGACCCCCCTCCCCCCCAAGTGAGATTTACCTACAACCTTTAAAAATAATTTTCTATCCAATTCGTTTGCATTTTGAGGAAAAGAACATTATTCCGCCTAAAAATCACCACAGTATCTTATCTGTGGGTATTATTCCTTTCTCAAACTTAAAAAAAATCTTTTAATTTCAAACTTAAAAAGTTGACGTGAGTTTTTCACCGATCCCCCCCTCCCCCCTTGGTGAGATTTGGTGAGATTTTTCCAAACCCCTCCCCCCCCCTTTTTGACCTCACGTAATAACCAAGTAACCAAGTCATGAGTAACCAAGTTTCCCCATTTAAGTCAACATACGAGCATTGTATGTATTATACAAATCGACAAATTCCTTGCTTATTTCTTTTTAGCTTTTAAGTTCTTGGACTGGGAGATAATTTAATTTAGCAGATGATTGACTTAAACCACTTCCACTAATTTATAAGTATCTCCCAAGGAAAGGAAATATTTGTTCATGCCATCAGGAACGATTTTTACGCGCTTGTAGCAGCGTTAAAGAAATTTAAAACTTTGAGGGAATCCCGGGACGGACTGAAAAATCCCGGGACTTGTCCCGGCCTAAAAATTCTACGGGATCCCGGTTTCCCGGGAAACAATCCCTAGGTACTACTCTAGTCAACTTATGCATGCTGTCTTGTTAAGAAAAATAAAAGATTGGAACACCGGGTACGTTCAAGGTGGTCGCGGAAGTGGCTTCTATGAAGGCAGAACTTTTCCCATATTAGATTACTGCGTGAATTACGTACGTAATTAACCTAGTCATAAGTCAGCGCCTTTTTATCCCTGTCACTATACTCCTTGGATTTGACACGCCAAATGCATGGGGAACTTTCGTAACTTTCAATAAATTCTGTGAGAAATTCCCGAGAACATTGCCGAAGATCAGCCATTGTCGCTCAAATTAACTAACCTATACAATATACAAGTGGTTCCCAAAGTGGGCTAAAACTTTATTTCATTAAAAAAAAATAGAATGGTGTAAAAAAATAAGAATGGACAGCGCCTCTCCCCTTGGACCCAAAAATGTTCTCAAAATGAGTTAAAAACTTACTTTTACCAGTCGAATTTCAAAATGATTTCTGGGGGAGGATTTCCCAGACCCCCCACCGTATCACAAGGGGATCTTGCGCGATACTTTTTGGAAAATCCACAACATTTTGACATTTTCTTTGTCAAAAGATAAAGGTTTGGTTTAGAAAATTCTCCTCTTGGCCCCCAAAAGATTCTTAAAATGTGTTAAAACTCTACAAGTCAAATTTCAAAATTTTTCTGGGGGAGGGCCCCCATACCCTTCAGCGGGATCTTGCGTGTTACTTTTAAAAAATCCCCAAGAATTTGATATTTTTGCCAAAAGGTAAAGGTGGTTATCTGGAAAAGTGCCCCCCTAGACCCGTGCTGGATCCGCGCCTGGTTTCTTTTGATATCATATATTAAATTTTGAAAATTCGTCGTTGGTTAAATAATATTCAGGGTTCCGTGATCACACATTGGTAACGAATTCGGGGGTTCCACGACCAAAATAGTTTAGGAACCACTGCAATATACAAAGAAACTGAGGTACAAAATGAATCGAAAACTGAACTACCGTCCACACGCGCCGACTTGACTGCACAGTTCATGGATATCTATGCTCTTTAGCTCAGTTTTCGTTTTAACTGCAACGTCTTCGCGCCGGTGTCAAAACTGCGCAATTTTCCTGTCCACACGCAACGTTTTAACTGCAACGAGTTGAACTGTGCAAACAAAAGGTTGTGCAAAACGTAGCGTCTGGACCGGCCTTTAAGTTAAGATAAAAAAATAAAACTGTTGAATCCATCTTCCAGTTGTCAAAAGTCGAAACAAAAGCAAAAAAAGAGATCTTTATTAAAAATGGTTTCAACTTTTTTTTCCAATATTTTATTATTTTCAAAACGAAATGGAATCTTACGTAAGAATAGGGAGGGAGGGAGGGGTTTGAAAAATCTTACGTACCCTTACATGGGGGTAGGGGGGGTCAATAATTGCCGAAATCATCCTTACGTAAGTAATGAATGGCCCCTAAAAACTTATACAAAATCAGTCTTTTTATTTCGGATTATTTTTTAATGTTGGCATGTGTACCGAGCACAACTGCTTATTCTGGTTTCTGTAAAACACGTTTTTCCTTGATAGTAAACACGATGCAGGAAAAACAAGAACTAAAGATACCGGTTCAAAATAGTGATTATTTATTACTCTGCTAACTCTAATTATTATAGTCAAATTGGTTAACATTAGTAAATTCCTTTATTGGTTAAATTTGCTTAACTCTTTGCAATAAAATATGTATATAGATTCAAAATTAAATTTCTTTAAAGTTGGTTTTCTTGCATTACTGCTTACTTTTACCAAGGCTTTACTCTACAGAAATAACAATGAAATCTTCCAGGCTTGTATTTTTCATATGGATTTAATTTAGTTATAAAATTTGCGAAAACCTTTGAATTTTAGCAAAAATAATTTAAACAAAAGTAAGTTATATTAATATTTTCTAACTCGTTTACATAACTCAAATTTGTCCATCATGTCAACAACTGCGTTCCTTTTTTGAATTTTTAGGTGTAGGATTGATTTTTAAAATTAAGCATGCTGGACTTTTAATGTCTAGATTTTGAAATTTTCTAATTTTTAATATCTAGATTTTATAATTTTTTAAACTTTTATTAAATTAAATAAAAGTTATTTAAATCTTAGTAAAATATGATAATTAACTGAATAACTGCTGACCTCAGTAGTATAAACCACTTTATAAATGGCAATTGATTTTTATGCATAATCTTATGAAACTGATAGATGTAACGAATAAAGGAAGTTTTAAAAACTTGAGTTTTTTCTACTTCCCTTAAGATCAAGTCAGTGTCCGTTGTGGGAATTTTACGGGCATTGAACGCAGCATCAAAGTTCAAATGCAGGTTACAAAATAAACTTCAAAGCTGTAATAATGCTAATTTGGAGGTGATGAAATTTTCGTTACTTCTTAGAGTTCTCTATTTTACAGAGCATGACCGAGTTGTCCACGCGTGCTTTACTGTCTTGGATAATGAAGGATTCGGTCACTCCAAAAGGGATGTGTCTCAGGTTTCCTTCCAAGTTACCCAATAATTTTTCCTTAACCCTTTCTATCCTAAGCCGCCCGAGATAACATAATTCATTACACTGGTCAACACACATTTTGGTGCCGGGAATGTTAGAGCTGTTTTTGTGTACATTTGACCTGCTGATTCAGAATATTGCATCCATTTTTACTTACACAACAGCTCTAGTTTTTGAGATATTCTAAAATTACCTTTTTAAGACTTTTGCCCTACCTTTTATACAATATGATGATATAAAGGAGTCTCAAAGTCAAATGATAAAAACCCTCACTCTCAGAGGCTTTCCCCTTTCCTTTGTGTACCAATAGATAGTGTATCTAAGATACACTATTATACACTTAGATAGTCAAAGCAAGGGGCCCTAAAGTTTGAAAAACGTGAAAAAGGTTTTTCCCCAGAATTTTTTAACAAATATTTTTGAGTTTGCTAATGTGATAAAACTGGCTAATATATGTTTCTTAGAACCTATCTCTTTAACCTTAAGATTAAGTTCATAACAGTGATAAATCCTATCAAAAAAATATAAAATAGGCATATTTCAAATTAAAACAAATTTAATGCATTTTTATCTTTTTTACATAATATTTGTGATTTAGTTGCAAGGTCGTTACTTAATTGTTCTTTTAAAACATTATTGTGAACCACCATTTTTAATTGAACCAGATTTGCTGGAAAAAATTTGTGACATCTTAAATTCTACCATTTAAGGACTTTAAGTACGCATTATATTCCTTAAATTGGCAAAATATACAACACTAATAGTTCATTGATGATAAGCCGTCCCGCTTCCTACAAGAGGCACCCTGTTAGGAAAAAAAGTATAACCCACTGTAAAAAAAGGTGCATAACGAGTTCACGTCTTATTCAATAATTAAGTTAGAACACTCCTCCTAATCTAGTACTACAACACATTTGAATTTATTTTTTAAATTTAAATTTGAAAATAAATGCTTAAGTTTTGGTATTAAAAAGTATTCGATTTTCCAGTTTTGATACCAATAATTTTACCTTTCCGGTACCTCATTTTTAGAAATCGAGCCCTGATATTAAGTATAATCTTTTGCACAAAATTAAAAGGTCAGATTTATTAAAAAATTGACATTTTAAGGTGATTAAAAATCAGAAATCTTTTAATTTAATGGTTTTAATTATTGAATTCTCTCTATCTAAACTTAACCTTAAATGCTCAAGTTAAACTTATTATATTTTGCAAGAGATAGTTTATTTATTAATTTCCTTTAAAATGAAACATTATTTCAAAGAGTAATTAAGGTACACAACAGTTATCTGTTTTTCACTGATAAAAGATGGCTTGGATTTTAATTAATTGATAAAATCAATTTGTCTTATTTGTCAGTCATAAAAACCAGTTGGTTTTTTTACTAAATTAATAAAAACCGTCAATTTCTTTAATGATAAAAACTAAAAACCATTTGGTTTGTTTATAAACAGATAAAAGCCAGTAGGGTTTTTTTACTAAATTAATAAAAAACCGTTGATTTCCTATCATTTATCCAATTTCAATTAACATTAGTTGCTTAGATTTCACTTTTATTTATTTAAAAAATAAAATTTTCTCTTTCTAAAGAAATTTCTTAAGTTAATAAATTAATCCATATAAAATTAAGATAAATAATTTGATTATTTCAACCATTTATCCAAGGTAAATTAACACCGATTTTTATTCACCACAATAATATTAGATAGTCAAATTGGAATATATTTTAAAAAAAATATTTATAAAACAAATTAATATAATTTTAATTAACTAATTAAATTAATTGAAGTATACAAATCATTTATCAATGAGGAAGTTGCATGATTTTTTTTATTTTTTTAATCGATTCCTCTTGCAAAAATAAGCAACTACCCAAAATTTGAGGCCGATCGAGAAATTTTTTGATTGTCAAAAAAATTAACAAAAATCCCATTTTTAAAAGCGCGCGAAAACGCCGAGTTTGGATGTGACGTCATCTTATACTAAACATTGTTTTAAAGCAATGGAGTTGATGGTATTATTGTTGACGTCATCTTATAGTTTAAACAATAAACGTTTTCAGTCACGTGTTTTTTTCTCGACTTTTAAATTAAAATATTTAATTACCTGTACATTTTTTTGAAAAACTGACTAGATATTTCATTTTACCATACAAAAAACCATACGGAACACTTGTTTGTTTTTGAAAATCTGACACATGCAGCTTCCTTATTATAAACAACCCCTGAAATAAATGTCTCATTTACAACTCAATTTCAAACATCACTGCTAAAATAACTTACTCTGAAAAAAATTCTAGAAAAACTTGGTTTAAACCAAAAAAACCCGGTTTAAACCAAAAAAACCAAATAAACCCGGTTTTTTTGTTTTTAAAAAAAAAACAGGTTTTTTGCCAACCCTGCATTACTACAATTGCTTTCCTCATCAAAAACTTAGATGTATAATATTTCTGAAGCTGTTTTCTTTTTGTAAAAAAATCTTCAATTTAGAGGAAAAATATGTAAAAGTGCCAAATACAGTCAAGTCCGCTTAATGTGATCGCAATTGTCCGAGACTAAACTGATAACATTATCCGATCGATAACAATAAGCGATCTCATATAAAAAAACAGCAAACAGTGTTACTAGATTGTTTGCTTTAATATCAAAATCATGTTATCGTAATAAATGTATTTAGAACTCTATTTTTAAACTAGGAAAAATTTTAAGGGGAAAATATCAGAGTAGTTCAGTTAATAAAATTAAAATAATCGCTTACTGTGTATTTTTATAGAGAGGTCTCTCTTTTTTCCGCTCTATTATATCCTTCCACTCCAATAAACCACTTATTTATTACATAATCTTAATTTCATTAAACAAGGGAAAATCAAAATATCTTATCAGAAACATCTGCAAAGCGTGGATCTTGGTGTTTCTTTAACCAATCACCACAAGTATGGATTCGGACCCCCCATAACCGTTTTCTTTCAATATAATGTTCGGAATGTTTTATTTTTCTTACCGATACTGAATTTCAGAAAAAAGAAGCGTCAGATGTTCTCATGGAGAAGATTTTTACTTGTAAAAATTGACCTTCAAAATGAAACTTGAACCCAAAAGCGGTCGGTTTAAAGGGGATATGGACAAATTTTGATAATATTAAGCGGATTGATGATTCATAGTTGATCACATTAAACGATGTATTTTACACTAAATTAAATAAGAATGATCGGAACCTGTCGATTCCGATAACATTATCCGATTGATAACATTAACCGTGATCACATTACGCGGATTCGACTGTATTTAGTTTATTTACCCTTACTTTAAAGTGCTATAAACTTTTTAGTTTGTAAAAATATTTATTGTATAATTTTTTGCATGTGTACGAATGTGCCCCACACGTGTGCGAAACTGCCCCACCCATGGGGCACATTCGCACGAAATTTTTAATTATTAGATTGATGATATAGGTTAGAAATTCTAGATGAATGCGACCAATTATCGTTCTAAAATATCGGGAAAGGTCTTAACTTTCATTTGAATCCGAGTTTGTTTCAATATCTCATCTAGATCCAGAGAAATATGGCGAAATGCACTTTTTGTGCGAATGTGCCCCACTCTCCCCTATTACATTACGTTGCCTAACTATCTCATTTCGATTTCATGCTTCATTAGGAGATCTTCCCTTTGTATAAGTAATGCATTGTGGGTAATAATTTATTTTCAGTAGTCGTTGATTATTTAAGTCGTGTATCTGGTCTCTAGTGATTTTATGAAACTTTTACTTAAAAGAATATTCCCTAGATTGGTCGAATATTACCGAGCAAACACTACAAACACATGAAGACATCTGTTTTGCTAGACAATAAACGCAAGAACCTAAATATTATTTTAACTGCTAGTTCTTTTCCTTTCGTGCACGACATGTAGAATTACGTGGTAATAATAACAATAACATTGATTCTGCAAGCCTGCTGTTGCTTTTATTATCTTATTATCCAAAAGCATGGCGATCTCGTAATATATTCTCACAACATTAATGGGTCGCTTTTATTGCCTCTTTCATTGGGCAAATAAGTTTTCTCTCCCCCTCGAATTTCCTTGTACACACGCGCTTAGTCCCGTCCCTGTGCATGTTAAACGTGATTCACGGCCCCCTCTTTAACCAGAGAATTTCCCAACCTGGAAGGCTTTTGCCAGGCGTCGCGTTATACCTTTGTTTCTGTGCTCGGTAGTAAAAACTTTACTGGTCGTTTTTCCCTCCTAATCGTATATTGCCCAGCCGCCCGCCATTGCAAAACCGGAGAGGAGGACTCTAGTCATCATTCATTGTTACATACCTTGACTGGACTGATAAATAAAGCGAATATATGTGGGCTCTTCCTCGGTTTCAGTGGAGGTGGATACGCCGAAAAGGTGCTGCGAAATCAAGGACGCTGGAAGTGACCGAGCGTCTCGCAAGAGGAAGAATAGAAGGACTGAATATCAAAATAGACAGACAGGGATACTTGCTCTCACTAATTAAAATGTTTGTTTCTTTATGTTCACGGAATGAATGGAAATGGCACCTTTTTACTTTGAGAAAGTTTAAACTCCACTTGTGTACTTACTACATACATTCTGTCTCAATGTATGAACTTGCTTTTAGCGTGCGTATGAATTAATTTCGGACGGGGCTGCATACTTAAGAAAACAAGTTCAGTAATTTTAAAATGGAAAATCTTTACTTAAAACAAATGATATCACGTTAAACTTAAATCATGCATAGAAATTTGAGACCTATTTAACTGATGTCAATGAGATGTTTTGGCTGGCAGTTTCTGGGTTTTTGAAAAGTATAATATGAATTTTCTTAACTCCTTGTAATAACGAAAAATGTGGGAATCATGGATTATAATAGGGGTGGGTCGGCAACCTTTCAACCGAGGCGCCTAGAGGACATTCATAATGCTTTGGCACGTAGACGGTATTTTCTACAGACGTTTTCTAGAAAAATATTTAAAACAAGATTTTTGGTATGCATTTAAAACTACTCATATCCATCTCTTTCAATATAATGTTATTATAATTTAAAACCTATTTATTTTTGCAAATTTTTATAAAATTTGTAAAGGAAACTACATATTTTATTTTTCAACTTACATTTCTGAGTAAAAAAATCCATTTCTTTAAATATATTGGATTGGCATCTTTTATAAAATGTGTGTGAGAACAGGCATTATGGGTTGAATACAGATGGCATAAAAAATAAGTTAAATTTTCATATCATTTTAAAAGTGAGGAAATTTTAATTCAATTTTTGGGGGAGGAAGGGGATAGCTGTAGTCCTAAAATTATGCAATTGAAATCAAGTTAGAAGTATTTAAATAAAATAATTTAAAAACATAAACGTCATGAGAGGGAGAGATAGTGGAGAAGCTAACTTTGAGATGTAATTTTTTAATTAAGTTTTCGATTATCTCAAAAGATGATGAAGGTGCTTTCTTTGAAATTTTCTGCATTCAGGTCAGGTTGCACTTTGCATGACCACAGCATTTTAGAACTATACTTTATGTTTTGGAACTGGTTAGATTTTAACTTTCTCTAAACTAAAACAGCTTTTTAAGCTACACTGGTGTTCAAAATTAAGAGAATTTGCACATTTTTTCAATTTCTCCAGGTCTACCGGATAGATTTTGATGAAATTTGGTATGAACATAGGTTGATATAATAACAAATAAATAATCCTTCAAAACTTGTAATACACGCGCATGCGCAGAAGTAATAACCACCAGAGTTGAAAGGTATGAAAGAGTGGTTCCAGAATAGAGCAAAATAGTGGGTTTATAAGGGGTATGACACCCTCCCACTATCATGCATGCCTCCTTGAGTGATTTTATAGCGTAAATAAGGCAGATAATAAAATTTCCTGCTCATTAGGCCTACTTTCTCAGAAACCCCGTTTTGGGGATCTGAAGGGTATGTGGAGGGGTCGTAGCGAGATGCAATTGCCTTATATAGAGTCCCTCATACCTCCTCTAAAGTGGCAAAGTCTTTGAATCTGGCTGCCCATTCCATATGGTGAAATCTTCCGTTTTAATAAAAATCGCTAACCTGTTCAGCTCCATTAAGTGAAGGATTTCTTTTGATTGTAAAGAAATTAAGACCGATAGAACCCCTCAAAAGGTGAACAAGGTCTCCAAGATATCAACACATTACCTGAAACTGAAACTGTCAAGGTTCCTCTTTCAAAGGCAGGGAAGGATCTGCAACTTGTCAAAAATATGCAAAAATTATCATTAATAATGTAAAATTGAAAGAGTGAATATTTTCCTCTCTGTTAGGTCTCAAATCAATTAAACCATTCATTCTCGATGCAAACTCATGTGGAAAGAACCAGAATTCTATGTCAGTCCTTTAAAGGAGAAACTGACTATTATGGAATCGGAAATTTGGTGCTCTTTGTAGGAATGTTGTTAAGTCTATGCCAAACCCCCTACATCTTTCAAAAGGAGAAAATCATGGTTGAAGGTATTGTGATGATATCTTGGAGACCTTTATTCACCTTTTGGGGGGTTCTATTGGTCTTAATTTCTTTTCAATCGATAGAAATCCTTCACTTAATGGAGCTCATCAGGTTAGCAATTTTCATTCACACGGAAGATATTCGCCATATGGAATAGGCAGCCAGATTTAAAGACTTCGCCACTTTAGAGGAGGTTTGAGGGACTCTATATAAGGCAATTGCATCTCGCTACCCCCCTCCACATACCCTTTAGATCCCCAAAACGGGGTTTCTGAGAACGTAGGCTTAATGAACAGGGCTCATTACTCTCAGGGCTGCTGGTTGCAGACCCCTGATCTACAGGATTACTCCTTGAACATGTCAACAAAATTAGCTTCTTTTTTGTATATCCTTTAATCTTTTGAACGCGACATTTGAATTTTTATTGTGTTCCTAATAGAAAACATTTGTTCCCTAATTTTTTTCATTCCAAACCTAGCGCAATCTTGTAAACCAGGAAATTATCTTGTAGATATGTTACGGTGAATGTCCGAAATTGGAGAATGTCGACATTCACCGGTGATCGTCGACATACACCGGTGGTGATTGTCGACATACACCGGTGGTGATTGTCGACATTCACAGATAAGCGAACATGTGATTGTCGACAATCGCCAAATTTCGGTCTTTCACCGTAACAGATGTTAGGAACTAGACAGGAGCGCTGGAAGTCGTCTCTATACAGGACGTTGTTTCAAATCTACAGTCGTGAAACGGACTTATGAAACACAGTGTTATCCTACAATTTATTTTAAAAAGACGGGACGATACGACACCAGATACGACGCATTCGTTGATCAGAGATCAGAGGTAAAAGAGCTTGACTCTCAAAAGACTAGAGTTGTTTTCATGTAATAGTGCCTTGGGGAATAAACTCAAACAGCTGCAAAGCGCAATCACTAATTGCTCAGTGAAAAAAAAAGATTTTTCCCGGGCTGTATAAGAAACCATCTGGGATCGTCACCTGCTTCCTATGAAAGTGTCTAGGACAGTGGTTCTCAAACTTTTTAACATCGCGACCCACTTTTGAGAAACAAAATCTAACGCGACCCACCGACTTCAGTTAATTATAATTAACGGAACTGATAATAATTATATCATGCCCCCAAAGAATTTTAACTTCTCTCACCAGGGGGTGTTCACCAACTGTTTAGTTATTGCAACAATAAATTATTACATGCACTTATTAGTAGAAGAGAAATTTTTAGAAAATTAAAAGTAAAAAATGTGAATTTTAGTGCATGAAATAGTTAAATTGTGGGCTAACAATGACCCCCACAGTAAAAAAGGGGGTCTGGGGGCAGGGTTTGCAAAAACCCGGGTTTTTTTGAAAAAACCCAAGTGGGTTGGGTTTTTTCGGGTTTTTTCAATAAAACCCTGAAAAAAACCACATAAAACTGGGTTTTTTCAAAAAAAGTGTGGGTTTTTTCAAAATTAAGTGGATTTCTCCTAGAAAGTAACTGGGTTTTTTCAAATTTTAGTGAGTTCTATCTATGTTAAATGTGTTATGTCAAAATAATGTCAGTTTTTCCACAGTTAAGTGGGTTTTTTCAAAGTTTTTAAGCTTTGAAAAAACCCACTGAAATTGTAAAAAATATCCAAAACTTTGAAAAAACCCATTCAATATTGAAAGAAATCTATTCAACTTTGAAAAAAACCCACTGAAATTTTAAAAAAAATCTTCTTTAATTTTTACATCTAGCGTGAACTTTAAACGTCCTAAATTTTGAAAAACCAATTCAATAATGAAAAAACCCACTGAATAATGAAAGAACCTATTTAACTTTTTAAAAAAACTCCCTGAAATTGAAAAAAAACACCATTTAATTTTTGAAACACAATTTAAATTTTGAAAAAACCCATTAAAATTTTAAAAATATCCTTAACTTTGAAAAAAAACACATTAAATTTTGAAGGAACTGCCAAAATCTTGATTTTTCTTGAAAAAACCCAAAAATGGGTCCAAAATGTGGGTTTTTTCACATGGGTTTTTTTGAAAAAACCCATTGGGTCCAATCCAGCCAACCCTGTCTGGGGGTCTTCCCCCAGAGAAAATTTTTAAAATTTGACCCTTAAAAACAGGGCTTTTTTAGCAATATGGGATAAATTGCAATGGCATCATTTCCTAAGAAAATTCTTTAAATTTGCATTGCTCCCCCCCGGTGTGGATGGGGAGAAACACTGAATATTTTTTTAAAATCTTATTTGAATAACCGACTAGATTTGCATTATCGGCACATTAAAGTGACACACACAGTGCGTATTTACATTAATTGCCTTATTCGTTCGACACCAAGTAGTGTAGTTTTTCCTCAAATTTTTATTCTTTTTATAAATTTTATACTATTCATATATTTATTCTTTTTTGATAAATTTCAAGATTTCAAATAATAGTTTGATAATTCAAAAGTCAGTAACACGTTTGTAAAAATTATAAAAGATACTTCTTATGAAGGTGTTAGTACAACAAATGCACTAATCGAGTTTTCATCTCATGTAACGGACAATCTGAACAACAGTTTGAAAACTGTAGCAATTTCATTGGACATCAGTAAAGCTTTTGACAGCGTTAATCATGAGATCTTATTATATAAATTAAATGCAGCTGGTATACGGGGTAACTGTCTAAACTGGTTTCGATCGTTTCTATTACTGCGAAATCAGAGTAAAATTTAACAATATTTTTAGTCGGTATGTATTTGCCAAAAAAGGGGTTCCTCAAGGTTCACGTCTTGGACCATTGTTATTTAATATATACATGAATGATTTCTGCAGATTGAAGCTTTTGGGTAAGATTATAACATTTGCCGATGACACAATAATATTATACTCAGGTAACTCAATTGATTTAATAGAAAGTAAGATAAACCAGGATCTAAGTTTAATTCACAATTGGTTTCTAAGTAACAAATTAAAAATAAATGTCATGAAAACTAACTATATTGTCTTTAGTTTGATGAATAATTTTGAATCTAATTTGAAATTGTACTTTTGTGACTGCAAAATCAAATTATGTGATCATCTTATTAAACGTACATCCTCTTTGAAATATTTGGGTATTTTATTCAACCAGAACTGGAAATTTAAAGACCATATAAATTTAGTTTGCCGTAATCTCAGGTTTATTTTATATAAATTTTATCACCTAAAAAATATATAAATCTGGAATTGCTCTTAAAACTACTTTGCTTGGGTTAAATCACGTATTGAATATGGAATAATAATTTGGGGTGGGGATTATTTGAGCAATGTAAAGCCATTAATTAAACTACAAAAAATTTTTTTACGATTTATCCAGACAAAGTTCTTTTAAATGTGAGTCAGTTGTTTATATTTAATACCCTGGTCTTCATAAAAAAGTTCCCGCCTCGAGACACAGTAAGTTCTACTGATTTATGATTTCCGAAAGCATAAGTTTTACTGTGTACCTGCCCCTCATAAAGAAATATTTAAAAAACATTTCAAATACCTCTCTGCAATCTTATACAATAAATTACCAACTGAAATCCAATCGGAATCTGTTATTTTAAAAAACTCTGCATTTCTTTTATTATTTAATACAGAGGAAAAATTTTAAATTAGTCAGGTTAAAATCATATTCGAATTAATATATACTTTTACTAAATAAACTCCTTAGCCAGCCAAGTCCCTTTTTTTCTCTTTTTTTTTTTTGACAACTCAGTAAAATTGGAAATCTGTGAACTCATGGACGAGCTGTGGCTCCTTTGGGATGTATTTGCAATTTTCTTTTAATTCTGTATAAACTTTTGTGAATCCATGTTTCAGATTTTGTAAATTTTTGTTTTTTGTTAATAAATTGATTGATTGATTGATATTCAGAAAAATTAAAAATCTTCTCGCGACCCACCAAAAACTGACTGGCGACCCACCAGTGGGTCGCGACCCACAGTTTGAGAAACTCTGGTCTAGGATGGCTTAGGAATTGAATTAACCACATAAAGGGCAAACGGTTGGTGGTCACTCCATGACAAACAAGATTTTTATAGAAACCCATGTCCGCGCAAATGTAAACTGTCCGCTAGGAGACAATGTTCGCCGGTGAGTTTAAACACTTTCGAAGTGTCTAAATCCACGAAAGTTGACATTTATGTTAAAGTATTAGCGAAATTCGTTAGAGTTGAATTGTTACCTTCGAGGAGCTATCAGTGCCATAGGTTTTAATAGTGAAATTCGTTAGAGTTGTTACTTACGTGGATTTAGACAGTGCCATTAACTTTTTCATTCTATGGAAAACTTCAATTATTATTACATGTTCGGAGAGAGCACTCTCGGAAAACCCCTGGGAACCAAATTTAATTAAATGCTGCTGGTAATTAGCAGAAAAAATAACTTTCTAATTTGAAGAAGGTCTGGAAAAATATTGAATGGAAATTGAAAGTGAAAAAGAAGGCGATTTTCTCTGCTGGTAAAATCTGAGATCTAACAGTATATTAGATCTCTATGGGTAAAGTACATCCTACAATTAATTTTTGTTATTATTTAATTGGATATTGAAATATAGTATTTGTTTATCTACAAAAGATCGACTGAATTCCGAAAGCCGGTGGATCTTTCTCGAGCGTTTTGACTTTAGGCTGTCAATTATTGTTCATAACTAGTGATGGGCAGGTATCGATACCAAATACTTAAGTACTCGATACCTATAGGTATCGAGTGTATTCGATACCCACAAAAGTATCGATACTTTATTGACATATTTCGTTTTAAATTTTTCAATGAAGTAATCTTTATAATACCTACTGTAGATCAAACACAGCCTAATTCCGTTTTCATTTTGCAACGCTCAAACCCAAGTCGTTATCATCCGCGAGAGAAATTTGACGCGGCTAGGTTTTTCCCCCGCCAAATCCTTCGCCTCTATCCACCTCCAGGCCCGTAGCTACGGGGCTTTTTGATGGATCGCTTTCAGTTTTTTGAATATTAGTCTGATTATGGATAGGCCCTAAAAAAATTGTCCCTTCAGGTTCATTTCCCGACATTGAAAAAAAGTACTCGATACCTATAAGTATTCGATACCAAAGTATTCGATACCTATAAGTATTCGATACCAAAGTATTCGATACCCAGGGCTCCCAGCAGGTCTCTTTTTTCCCTAAAAGTCTCTTTTTTCACCTGAGGTCTCTAAAAGTCTCTTTTTTAGGATGAAGGTCTCTTTTTTTCCTTTTTTCCCTACTTTTAAGGGTTAGATTCACAAAAATTTTCATTCACCCAGACCCCCTCTACCTTTGAAATTTTTATGTCTTTTTATATCCTGTGATTTTCCGTAGAAAATTCTGACTTACAAGATATCGGTCTCTTTGGGTGTTAGCAATGGGTCAACAGTATTAGTTGAAATAATACTTTAAAGGCTAATTTTCCCCAAACTTTTCCAGTGAAGAACCCTCATCCCTGTATCTTTACTTGGGGTTCATATTTTATACTAACTGCGAACAAAATTTTACAGGGTCTGTTAGTTTGAATCAATTCTCCCCCCTCCAACCCCCCCCCCACAAAAGTCTGGTTATGGGTTTCAAGTGTGAAATAACTTTTAGGTTGCAGAACTGTATAATCAAGGCATCTATTAGGGTAAAATACAAAAATTTTATGGAAGCCATGGAAAAAATTTTATGTGAAAAATAGTCTGAAAAGTATTATCCGAAGAAATTATAAGTATTATGGATAACCTTATGGATGGTACCTTATTTAGCGGCATAGCCAGGATTTTCCTTTAGAGTTCCAAATAAAATGCATTATTGTAAATCAATGAAATTTCTGTAGTTACCCAAATATATTGGTAATTTTTAACTATACTTCTCTGTTAATTAAGAGGTTAACTCATCTATGTTAATTAGGATCTCTCCTCAAAAATTTTTTGCGAATTTGCCCCTTGGAAACAGTGTCGAACTCGTTTTTGGCCTCAGGCCCATAACTATATATATTTGTTTTGGGGATTTGACTCAATACTTATGAGAGTTTTTACATGCTTTGTTTTAAAACGCTTACTGTGATAGGATGTTAATCTGTGTGCAATAAGTCTAAAGTTTGAGGGCGCTTCACCAGAAAAATTTTGGAAATTTGATCTTTTGAAGCAGTGTTTTAGCTCATTTTGAGACCTTTTCAGTTACATTCAAAGACTTCCTTGTAAGCCACACTGAGTTTCAAAGGGATGTTTGGGGTCCTCCCATAGAAAATATTTGTTATTTAAACATTAAAAGAGTAGTGTGTAAACTCACATGTTTTAGCCCTATTGGGTCATAACTACTAGTAGGTAAAGAGGATCGCTCTTTTAAAGTGTAGAATTTTTATGAGAAACACAGTATCAAAATTTCTCCCTTGAGTGGCAACTGGTTATAATAAAATCAAAACTATAGGGTCTAAAATATTTTAGGTCTGAACCCAAAGAACCCCCCCTTTTGGCTACGGCACTATTTTTTTATTCAAGAATAATCTCAACTTTTCAGTTTTTTAATTTTAATTTGATTCAAGTTACGAAAAGTATACTTTCTGTTTTGAAGGATTATCCCAATATTTCATTTCAACATTTAAAAATTACCTTGAAAATATATACTTTTTTATTATTTTAATTAAATTTTTTTGTTGTACCAAAAATAAAAAAGAACAGAATTACAAGTTCACATAGCCACCTGGGATCTCAATCTTTGGCAATCAATCGCCTTTTTATCTAATTTCTACATTAATTTTATAACATTAACTATTTTGTGAGGATAAAACTCTGAAATTTTTGTTTCATCGACCTATTTTTTTTTCATGACACTGTTAAATTTTGACTTAAAATTTTGGTCTCTTTTTCCTCTTTTTTAAAGATATTAGGTCTCTTTTTTCCCTAAAGACAAACCAAATGTCTGCTGGGAGCCCTGGATACCTAAAATTATCAATTTTGCCCATCACTATTCATAACCTAGCTTATAATCATAATTCCTTTCGTCAAACACTGTAACATCAGGTTTATCGCCATAAACTTATTCGTCAATCTATTGTTCTTTCGAATAATGTTTAGCGATACGTCAACCTTGCTTTAATTGTGAAAAATGCTTCATGGGAAGCGCGTGAGAAGGGAAGGATGTAAGCGTATTTCATAAGATTCGGAAGAGAAAACATTAGAATTCTAGAGAATTAAATAAAGAAATCGTATTCGCGGAGACGTTTATGAGCCTTTCATGGGGTTTCTTTCCCATGGTAATAATGAATTGGGTGTAGGAATATGCATAATTGCTCTCAGGTCGTTACACGATGTTAAATTGGGGAGAGAATTGAGAAGACTTTCTCATTCTCACCTCTTTTCTGCCTGGGTTGTAACCAATCGCGGCTGACCGTCGCTCCACGTGCTGCTTCTTGTGACGCAGTATCTGCTTTCTGCGGTAGTATACGCGAGCGGGCGGGCGTTTTTTAGCGCTGGAGTGTTTCCTTTTTCTTTGTTGATTTTAGGACGATGCCGTATTTGCATTGGAACTCGTCAGGTTTGTTATGTGATGTTTTTCAGCTTTTCGTTGAAATATTCGTCTTTTGTTTTTATTGCTCTTAGTATGTCATTGGATAATGCGCTCTTAGTATGTTTTTTGGGCATTTTTAAAACATTTACTTTTAAGGGGTCCGACAAACAAATCCCAAAATATTACCAAGGCAAGGGAGGAGGTGGTAAAAAAAACTTTTAATTTGAAGAATATGCATTAACTTCTTGTTTAAGCGGTACTGAAAAGATTAGAATTTACAAATATGTTGTTTTTGTTTGGAATAAGTTAATTTATTTTAATTTTCAATTAATAACTACTGATGATAATAATAGATACTAAAAGATTTAGCTGTTAATTTTTAATTATTTTATAGAAGACGGTATTAACTTTTAGGTATTAAGTAGCATGAAGGTATTTAATTAATTTACCATATGTAAATGTATCAAAGAAGTTTAACTTAGTTTTTTAGGAAAAGTTAAGTTATTCTGTGGTCTAGAACTTTTACCCTATAAGTTCTAGATCAGAATAACTTAACTTTTCCTTAATAACATATGAGAGGAATGGGGGTCATACCACATCTTACTAAGGGGAAGAAAGGGGTCCAAATCTTTTTTAAAAATATGAAATTTCTGGATATTCCCTTACTATATTATGGTGGTTTTTGCTAATTAAACTTCTTTCAAAACATTTTAAAGTGAAGTTACTACCAATACCGTTTAAATATTACATTTGAATAATATAGCCCAAGATTATCCATGTAGTTTCAAAGAGGATTCGGGGTTCTCCCCTAAGAATTTTGGAAAAGTCGATCCTCCTTAAGATTGAGTTTTTTTTTGAAATCCCTAGATTTGAAGGAGCTTTGTTTTGTTCAGTGAAAAATCTCAGTGCATTTGTCATACCTCTGTTTTAGAGAATCACCATTTTACTTTTTAAATATGTATAATGACATGCAAGTGAGCATAATTTTTTGCAAGATTACTATAATATCTTCCTTTCTTTATTTTTCAGGTTGATTCTCAATTATAATGGAAAAGCGAGAATCTGAGGATAGAGGGAACATGGATTGGCTAAATAATATAGAGAAACCTAAGGTTAGTGTTTGTGTTAATTTATGAACTACCGTGCTTGTCAATTAATAAGTTCATGCACACATTTGAATGAAATTTTAATTTGCATTATTAATAACTTTCTAAGAACGTTATAATAATCTGCCTTATAATAAGTTGCTAAGAACGCCGAGTTAATACTTATAAATTTACTTAAGTCATTTTTCTCGTTTGTATTTTATATTCTATGTTTCTTTCAAAATATTTTTACAAAATTGGAAATTAAAAAATGTTATAGGATTTTAACTGGAATTTTTAAATAAGTCTCCTTTAAACATAAACATTTGCAGTTGTGTACCTACTAAATTTATAAATTCCAAAAACCAATGCCATTTTACTTTATAGGTTTATATCTACGTAAATTTTATCCAACTGAAATTGTGATCGGAATAATATCCTAAAAGGAATCGTAATAAAAAATTCTTAAATCTAATCAAAAATTTTAAAAATTCGCAAATGCAAAAAATCCCTACGTTTGAATACTGTAAAACGGAGCGAATCGAGTTAACATTTTGAGATGCTTTAAAAAGCATATTTCGAGTCCCCCAATCTGTTTTTATAAAACCTGATAAAAAATACGAGTAATTTTCCATTAACGGTAGATTTTATCAGGGGTAGGGATTGTCGTTTTTGGGCATTTTGGTCATCCCGGGATTTCGGGATAAAATTCGACATCATCCCGGGATCCCGGGAAATCCCGAAAATTTAATTAATGCCAGAATTTCAAGAAAAAAATATATTTTAAGTCTGTAAAATCAAAGCTTGCATAAAGATTAAATTAGAAAAAAATATGGGGAGAATTTATTAATATTTAATGCTACAATTTTTCAGTTCTAGGCTTTAAAATTTCTTAAATGATTTTAAATATTTTTTTGGCAATTTTATGTTCACTCATTATAATTGTACACGCATATATCACATAAAACCTTATGAAATGACACGAACTTAATATTTTAATTTTTTAAATACTAAAGTTAAAAGTGTACTTACCCTAAAAATGCTTTTGAATTCCCTTATAGATATGTATTGTAAGGATCGGCTTCTCAATAGAATGTATGTTTTTTAAATGTCGGAGCAAACCACTCGTGTAAGCCTCCTTTACACTTAATTATCAAAGAACACTTTTTGCATTTTGCTTCTTTATGAAGTGCTCCAATGAGAGTGTAATAGCTTTTTCTGCCCCGTAATACAAAATCAGAATATTCTCAGCCCGATCTTCAAAACGTATAATCTCTTTAAAAGCGGACGACTTACTATTGAGATCACCAGTACTGTGTATTCACTCGGAAATAAGGTTCAAACTATCCTCCTAAATAATTATTAATCACATAAATAAAGATTATGAGTTTCTAACATATCTGTTTGATTAGAATTTAGACCAATGCTATGTGTCTGAAAATGGCCTCGTGCCGGGAGTTATTACGATTAGTATATCTTATCACTAACATACTAAAGAATAAAAATCATTGATGAGTAAAACCAAGTTTCACCATTTATGAAACATGCGAGCATTGTATGTATTACAAATCAGCAAGTTCCTTGTTTATTGCTTTTAGTTGTAAAGTTCTAGGAGTGGGATATAACTTAATTCAGCAGATGATTGACCTAAACCACCTCACTTCCACTAATTTATAAGTTACTTCCAAAGAAAGGAAATATTTGTTCATGCTATCAGGAACGATTTTTAAGCGTTTGTAGCAGCGGTAAAGAAATTTAAAATTTTGAGGGGATCCCGGGACGGACTGAGAAATCCCGGGACGTGTCCCGGCCTTAAAATTCTACGGGATCCCGGTTTCCCGGGATCCCGGGAAACAATCCCTAATCAGGGGTCGCAGACCTCCTATATTTTTGAAAAATTAGTAAAAAACCTCCTATATTCTCCTATATTTTGATAAGCCTCCTATATTTCCTATATTTTTGCTTGGCGTGCTAAAATTCGCACTGAAAACGTTCCATTCCTTAAAGAACAAAGAAGTTTCTCCCATAATCCCTAGACTTTTTCCACGTAATCCCTAGATTTTTTTACGTTGCATATTATTTCCGAGAAAAATGACGATTTAAAGTGGAAAAATCGCGATTTTTACGCAAGTTTCGTGTTGCTTGTGGAGTGTTCTATTTTTCCCGCGACTTCTTTCTTGGACGGCTGCTGGTGCCAAGTTGAATTTTTTGGATCACATTCTGCAGAAAAGTTGAAAAATAACGATTTTTCGCGTAAGTAGCTACCGTTTTTCCGGCACCTAGTTGAAGCTGGCTTCTTTTCACATTGTAATTACGATGCAGAAAAAACTTAAGCGTAGTCAGAGGAGCCTAATAAGTGATACCTCTCAGATTGCGATTTTATCGGTTTTAGTCAGTGTTTTCAACTAATTTTTCTTAAGGATTTCCTAAGTTGTAAATTAATACTGATAGATCACTTTGATTATAATGCAGTGTTTTTTAAAAATCTTGTTAGATTGTTACCTGTTCAAAACAAGTTAAACCCCTGTTTTTTAGGGTCAAATTTCCAAACATTTTTCTCGAGGAGGACCCCCAGACCTCCCTACTCCCTTTATTACACTTGGAACTTTATGATCCAGCACTTTTTTTAATATTATGCTAAATCTTAAAATTAAAACCAAAAAGTTATCGTTTTTGATTTCCTCTTCTATGCTTTTCGGTCAATCACATTCCCTGGAAAGTGATTTTTTGACACTCCTATACTTTATTTTTTTAAATCCTATATTATTTTTTTGAAATGTCACTGCTACCCCTGTGTTATGCATATTTTTAAGCGCCGTGATCCGATTCACCCGCAATGCAGAGTGAATCATATCACAGTGCCAGTTTTTGTCCAAAAAAATGCAATAAATTGTAATAGGATCATAAAATGAAGATTTTAATAGTTTAATAAAGGGAAATGTATATATTTTTTAAATTAATAAATATTTTTTATTAAACTCATACATCATAAGAATGGTGTTTCGTGTTTCTCCTATACAAAATGCGAAATAAATTGGGAAAGGAAATTAACTTCTATCAAAAAGATCATGATATTTTTGTTGTTATTCCGGTTAGTTTTTTTTTAAATTATATCGGCCTTGACTAACCCTTGGGAACACCTTTAGGAAGTAAAATGTCCTTTTTGCTCTAAAAATATCATATGCCATTAAAGACTTCAAACAATCGACTTTTTTCTGAAAAAGTAGGGGCAATTATGCTCCCTAATGACTCCTTTTATATCGGCCATGACTGTAAATGTTAGTAATAACCAATAGCAGCGTTAGAAATTGGGGAAAAAAATCCACTGGTCCTGCGGACTAGTTCTTTACCAATCTTACTGGTCCGCAACAAAAATTACTGGTACAATAAATTATATTATTTATTATAAAGTAACTACTGCCCTGAATGTGACTACCAAATAGTAATGTTAAAAATTAATACATATTCAATAATAAGTTACCCACTAAATAATCAAATAATTTTGAAAATATCTTATTTATTACATACTTTTCTTGATTAAATAATATTTCACTGACATACAAATAAAATAATATTCTTAATTAAATAAAATTTCTCTAATTGACATACAAATTGGACACAATTGCACTAATTGGCAAAATAAGAACTTTTCTTGAATAAATAATAGTGTACACAAATTAATACATAATTTCGAATTAGTTTTACATTGTTAGTTGACAAACTAGTTGTAATCTGGTTTATTTAATGAAATTAATTTTTTTCCTTTCTCCCAATTCCAACCAAAGAGAAATTGCAGGCTAGAAGTGGAGGGTGGGATATTTTTTCACCACTGGTCCAGCGGACCAGTGATTTTCTGATTCCACTGGTCCGAGCCGTTTTTTAATTGTCCCGGACCAGCAATCCGGTACAATTTCAAACGCTGACCAATAGGAACCCGAAAATTTACTAAACGTAGAAAAACAAGCATTTTTATCACTGATTCAATTCACCCCACATCGGTTACTAAAAAATTTTATTTAAAGCGTGATTACCTTCTTACCATTTGTTTATATTTAATTTTAAAAAAGTCTTTGAAAGAATTGGGAGCACACTGGAGGTGCCAAAAATTTAAGTAAGGAATGGGCCCAAAATGTAATAAAAGTTTTTTTGATGGCTAAAATTCATTGGTTGTTACAAATAAAAAATATTCAACTGTTGCATATTTTCAAAAAATTAGTTTATCATTTATTATTCAGAGGTGGTCAGGAAAATACTTAACCTTAAAAAGTAATAGCAGTGTCTAAAACTAAAAGATTAAGATACTCTGAGCTAGGTAGTTCAAAATAATAGGTAATAAAATTAAGTTAAGCTGACTAGTCTGTCTTTTTTGCAATTCAGGTAATCAAGGAAAATGATTGGAGAGATAATCAATTGGAAGAAGAGATGGAAGAAATATTTCATCCCACTCCCAGTCACTTTTCTTTGGTTGGTATGAGTTTTGCAGGTGAAGTTGATGGCAGTCCCCATTTTAATGAAAAAGACTATGAGTGTAAGTTTTTGGTTTTAAAATTTATTTTGAACAATATTGGATGTCTCTTTCCTTTTATTATCTTTTTTATTGATTTTCATATTTAACTTAGAAAATATTGATTGTAGAATCTAAATAGATTAGGTAATACAAACTGCAATAAAGTTAAAACATAGATTTTAGAAGTTTTTCAAACTTAAGCTATTTCATGTTTAAAAATTTTTATTCCTCTCAAAAATATTCCTTATCCAGTAAATTAAGGTTTTTATTATATTAAGAACTAGGTATGTCTGTTAAGTTTTTATAGTGTTTTTAACATAATATTTTTTTGTGAAAATAATAGTACATCGTAGAGGGAGCTTTCAACATCATCAGCCCCTCCAAAAATCAAGTAAGCGTAAGAAATCAAGTCACAAAAGGAAAACTGAAGAACAACCACCATCCATCATACCTAGGGTTCCTGAAGAACAAAATTCAGTTGAAAACAAAGAACCAACTGAAGACGATCCACTACTTACTACTGATGGCATGAAGACTGCACAAGCTGATATGGTATGACACTTCTAATCAGGCCTGCATCATCTGCAGAGTTTTTGAATAAAAGTTCTGTATATGCATGAAAGTACAATTACCTTCAATAAATTACTACTTTCACCGATAGTGTGTTTTTATGTGTGTATTTATGAAATTTTGATTGCTGAAATATTTTTTATTTATACAGAAAGTACAAAATAAGTTTCTAATCATCACTTGAAAAAATCTTTTACTTTTAGTGTACTGTAAAAATACATTTTCATGTTTATATTCCTCTGTAGTCTAATACTCCAAAGAAACTGGAAAAGGGGTTTTATGTGGGCAGTGTTCCATCCTTTAGAAATGGTGAAGAAAAAGTTCCTTTAGATTCGATCTTGAAGGAATCCTCGTTCCAATCTCTTGTTACTGCTCCTTTAAGGTAGATATCTCTTTGTATCTTACAAATTAACTTTCTTTTAGAACTAACGTGGATAAGATAATTATCTGTTTTTGAATAGGTTTTTTAAAGTTCGCAAAAGCGTTAGAATTTTTCTTTTGTTATACAGCGTCTAACAGTGAAGCCAAATCATCTTACCTTCCAGCCCTACCCAAGATATATCTAGATGTTTGAGATCATCAGATGAAACCTTAACTACCCTTCTCACTGAAACTCCTCTTAGTCAAACATCAGAGGACACGTCTCAGCTTGGTTTGTCAAAAAATAAAGTGGAATGGGTTCTAGGTAATTTATTTTTCAACTAATAATTGATTTTACTAATTTAATAGTGTAGTACTGCTTAGCCAACAATAGTAAAAGCAGGGACCAATCCAGGATTTTAAACTTAACCCCCATTTTTGTGAAAAAATTAAACAGTATATTTTATTTTTTGTGAAAAACTGTTAAGATCTTTTTAATTTATGTGAAATTTTTATAACTATTTTTAATGAAAACTGCAAAATAATGAAATCAGCATTAAATTACTTATTTCTTCAGTTTTATAGCAATTTGAATACTTAATTAACTATAAGCAATCCACTTATAATTAAAAATAGTTTTGTGAAGGTGCCATTTTTGTTCGTACATTTTTTGTGAAGGTGCCGATAAACGGTACTAAAATTGGCCTGTATTAGTCCCTGAAAAGGGTCAGGTGATTTTTACAGACGTTGGACGTCCAAAATAAAATTTCCATATTGATATTAAACGGTTCCGCTCCTTGGTTAATATCAATATGGATATTTTATTTCATACAAGTCCAGTACTATTGGCCGTGCAACGTCTGTAAAAATCACGTGTGTGTATATTTGTGCACTTTTTATATAAAAATAAACTACTACAAAATTTCTTAATTTTAGGACTCCAAGAGGAAGATCCTGAGGAGGCAAAAACATTACAGTCTGCTGACTTGGATGATATTGTTAGTAAGTAAATTAAATTTAAAGAATTATAAAGTGCTAATTAACAATGTAGTTAATTAAAACTGTTGTAAGTAATTAAAGGTTTCTGTGAAACATCCATTAATAATCAAGAATCCTGGATAATTTTATTTAAAAATTATTTACTGGATTTTTTTACAAACTAGTAAAAAATGCATGAGCTGCTGTAAGAAATTTCAATTAATTCAAGAAATTTCAATTAATTGAAATTTAATTATTTTATTTATTTAGGTCATAGATGTGACAAACGAATGAATAAGCGCCTTCTCCAGCATAAAGCTACAGTACCTTCTAAAGTTTCATTTATTAAGAAAAAATATGTTCTTGAACCACATGAGGTATATTTATAAAAAAGTATTTATTTAAAAAGATATTTCCCTTTTTTCATATATATATATAAGTTTTAAATATATATTTTTATATTGCACCCAGTGCAAAAATATATTTATATGCTTTATGTATAAAAAAAGGGTAAGTTTAAGATCATTTTTATTTCGAAAAAAAATTTATTATTTCAATACGCATAACCAAACATTTTAATACCTCTCGTTCTCTTTATAGCTATTTGTCGAACTTCATGAATTAGAAAAGAATGAATCAACTGAAACTTTTGAATGGCGTCAAACTGCCAGGTGGATAAAATATGAAGAAGACGTTGAATTGGGTCCCGACAAATGGGGGAAACCTCACGTGTCTGATTTAGAATTTCACAGTGTACTGGAAGTGAGAAAGTGTTTAGAGGGTGAGTAATACATGAAAAGGCATTTTCATTTTTATTTTCAAAGTCCTTTTAAAGTACTCTAATGCAGTAGCGGATCCAGCCTGGACCTAAGGGGCAACCACATTTTAAGAAGGTTCAGGGTTCTTGCACAGAAGAATTTTAAAAATCAAAAATATTTAGATGACGCCCCACATAAGGAAAGGGATCTGGGGGTCCACCCCCAGAAAATTTGTGGAAATTCGACCTTAACACGTTCAGTTCCGAGGACGAGCTGGCGCGTCATGGAGAAAAGAGCGCTGATGTCAACTATGAAATTTTATCACTTTTTGGGAGCCTCTGTATTTAATGTATTAATCCGTACTCTTCCATTTCACGCAGGCAACATGTACTACAACTTCTATCTACTGCCAAGCTGGTGTCTTTTGGCGATATTTTACTTGATACTTTTCCTAATTTCTACGATTTGTAAAATCTCGTTTCACACGATGCCATCTAGTAATTTATGCTTTAAGATCGGACTTAAAACCAGCAAAATCGTTCGATTCCGGCATTTTTTACAAAAAAATCTTTATTTCTTATAATATTTTAAAATAGGTATAACATTTTATTCAATTACTAATCTTATGATACTATTTTATTGAAATTAGATTTTGTTTTTACTCATACTGAAATTAACAGCTAGGATTAAATGTTTTAATCAAACCAGCTACGCTATCATAAAAGGCCTGTATAAAATTCTGATCTGCATGATGGGCATAATATTGTTTTTATTTCCACGCCGGGTTAATAACTATCAGCGCATAATTGGGTAAGTGTTTGGCAAGGTCCTGGGGGTAACGTTTCTAAAATCAAAGCACCACTCGTACATAGCATGAAGAATTTTTCCTAAACGAAAACGTTTATTCATTTTAAAGCACTCATTAAAAGCCTAGCCCATCCTAAATTTCTTGTTTGCCCTTCATTTTCTCTCTTCTGAGTCAGTAAACATTCTGTTTGTGTCTGTCTTACTTGATGAGGGTTTATAAGCGGATCCTTGAGATCAAGCACACAAACCAAAAAATGTATGTGTACAAGGGTGGCCCATTTTTCTATGGGAAAATACAAGGTGTTATGAAATTGCCACGGCACCCCCTTCAATTTTTTAGACCTACAGAGAAAACTATTTTGGCAAAGTTTTGGAATTTGAAAGCGATGCCAAAGAGGAGTGAAAAAGTCCTAATTCGAAGATTTTTATACAAAACAACTAAAAAAAACAAAGATAAAACCATCTCATTTTGTTCATGATTTTTTATAAAAAACTACTAACATTATAGATATAATATTCCAGGTTTTGTTTTTTTATCACTTTTATTTTGGTTGTAGTAGTTTTCTAATGTCCAAAGAACTCTTGTAAAGTTGTTTTTCCTGCATTTTTAAACAGCTAATAACTCTAGAACTATACAACTTAAAAAAATGAAACCAAGCTCATTTTTTTAGTAATTTTAATTTCTTTCATTTGGTGATCATAATCACCTTTTTCAAAAATTAAAAAAAATGAGAATAAAATGTTTTTTTGAAAAAAATTTTATTAAGAAATTTTAAAGCTTTTTAACTCCTAAAATAAACCTTTCTATCAAATTTCAAGTTGAAAATAAAAAAATTCATGGAGAAAAAATAAAAACCCTAAACACCCTCAAATAATACAACAAGAGCTATTAATTAACATGGAAAATTCCCCTCGTCTTTGGCATCGATTTCTAATTCGAATACAGAGTTGAAATTTTGGCTATGAGCTTCTATTTGCTGTTAAAAAAAAGTAGAGGGTGCCCAGAACTCTACCTGAAAAAAAAGTTCTTTGGGCCACCCTAATGTGTACCCATAATCCAATCCAATCTAAATACCACAACAGAGCTTTTCTGTTCAAGTCTAATCCAATCCAATAACAGAGTTAACCCAATTCAGTCCCCATGTGGTTAGAAATCAACCACATAACAGGTCCAGGTGTAAAACTCTTGAGATTTAGACCTTTATTATAGTGAATCAAGCCGTCTGGCAGCCTCATAGTAAAATTCAATCAAATTTTACAAAGATAATTTATTTCTTAGATAATAATTTATTATCAGTCATAAAATTTTAGGAAAAAAAGTCATAGTATCTGAAAAGAAATGAAATAATTACTGATAATTTTAGGAAAGGTTTAATAGGGCACATCACAAAGACGCGCTAAAGACGCCGCAGTAGTAAGAAGTGGTAGTACTTGTTAGTTCTGCGTAATGGAAAAGTATCAAGAAAGATATAATGTACACAGATGATCCGAAACATCAAAGAACTGTACAATAGTGCTGCCCTAGGTTTTTAATAAAAGTGGCGGCAGCGAAAAAAATTAAAAAGTAGTCTCTTGACTAATTTTTGAGCATTTAAGATGTAATCGGGGGATGGGATTTTAATTAAGGTCCTATCCTACAAGAGAGACCTTAAAGATGAGCTGTCATCTCTGTTCTAGATGGCAGTGGCGTAAATATAAATTTATTTCTGGAGGAGCCCAAGTATCGCCTCTAAAAAGTTAAGTCATTATCAGGTCCAAAGCTAGATTTTTGCAAAGAGGAGAGGACCTAAAATTATTCCTAAGCCCCCTCCTACGTATATTTCATATGTTTTATGTACTTTTTAATGCATTTTTAGGTAAGATTCGTATTTTTACATTCATAAAGTTAAATAAAAAAGTCTATTTTGAATATCAAGAGTTCAAGGTGCTAAAAGGGGGTCTGGGGGTCCTCCCCCAGAAAATTTATGGAAATTCGACCCTATAAAAGAGGGTTTTAACTCGTTTAAGCCCGATTTTCTCCCTCTCTTTTTTCATCACTCCAACGGCGTATGTATAGATTTATATTTGGGAAGTGTCTCCAAATATCTTATGTTAGTCTTTATCATCTTAACCAAAAAACAACAGGGAGCAGAGTTATCATAGGATTAACTGGTCACGTCGACCTTTCCCGTCCAGGATTCTTGGTTGAATCTGCCCCCCTCCTGCCCTCTTTCAAGCAGGAATTGAGGCAGCCATAATTTCCGTATAAGACAAGAGAGGGTGGAATGCGTGACCAATGGTTGTTATCTACGGGGGTGTTTATTCTTGGACTGACACTTTCTACTTCTGAGTGCCAGCCCTCCCATATTGACTAATATCTTTATGCTACCTATATTTAGTGTTTGATTTTTCAATCTTCTCTTCCCACTTACAATTTTTTTCCTTTTCTTACTGTAATTTTAAAAAAGGCGCCTGAGCCCAAGGGGGGGCAAAAGGCCTGTTGCCCCCTGGATCCACCACTGCTCTAATGTTTAATATGTTTGTAAAAGGTTCTTGAAACTCTTTAGTTTTGAGAACTAATCCTATCTTAAGCTTAACCCTTTCAGTCCTAACCGCCCCAAATTTCCATAGGATTCAATGGTAATCTCGGGCGGTCTGGACTGAAAGTTTTAAACTTAAGTCTTCATTGTTACTTTTCAAACATCCTGCATTTTTACTTGCTCACCATGATCATACAGATTTTGGATATATTCGCTTCTTTTTCACCCATGTGTTATTGAAATTCTTGATTGAATGGAATTAAATATACTCCTGTTCATAAAAAATGCAACACCAAGAAGGAATTGTCCGATCAACTTGAAATTTTCAGGGTGTGTTCATTATGGTTTGATTATCAAATGATATCAAATTCAGAGCTATAGCGCATGCGCAAGCTGAGCAGTGTCTTCTCAACCACTGATTTATTGGTGTATTTGGAGGCCTGTAACGGAATGTTAAGGGCTTGTAAGAAGGTTGTCTACCGTTGATTATCTTGTCATCAGATGTTATTATACCCCTTAGACCTTAACGGATGTCATATGAACATTTAACAGAGTTTTAAAGAGGATTAATGTTAGGCTTCCCGGAGGGGTGTTTTTCACACTGTTTTACTGCTGGTCAGATGAAGGGAAACTGGACAATATATATATTCATATGGGTTTGAAAGCAGAGGTCCAAAAAGGGTAAGGCGAGTTGAAAATTGGGGTCTGGACCCCTTATAGTCACGTCAGCACGAGATGAAAGAGGCTTCATTCGCATGGCAGTGCCGGATCATTGAGTGACTTTTCGACATGTTTCAAATTGTTTGAATACTGCTACAGGTCTATCATTGTCTGCTCCATCAGTTAATCGGTCGTCATTGCAACAAAATTCACCAAATATAGTTTTTTTTACAGCGCTCCATCAATGGAATTCCATCGGTGCATAAAGCTTCCATGGGCGCCATAAAAAAATATTTTCGCATGGTTACTGATAACAAATGGTCCTTTTAAAGAAATCCCCCTTCAATTTTGGTTATCATGACACCTAAATTGGGTTTGGACGCTATGCCGAAAATCGCAATTTTTGAAGTGTTTTATCTTGAGTCTGTGGTGAAGATGAGAAGTTTTTTGACCTGGAGCACTATTGGGTACCATGGGCAACCTCATTAGATAAAAAATGAGGGAAATCTCATTTCTTTAAAAAATTTCTAAAAATTTTTGGAGCCAAAAGTTATACCCACCTTTGAAGCGATCCTGAAGCTGTAATTCATCAGAACAAATCCCGTACACATGTTTTTTGGAATATTTCAAACTTACTTTACATCCAATAAAGAGTTTCTTTCTCGACAAATTTCTTCATCCAAAATTTCACCTATGGAGCTCAACTAAAATTTCGTTGGTTTGTCCTCATGCTTAAAATGCTTGTTATGTTGCCAATATTGGCAAACTTTGGATTTGGGATGAATCTTAGATGAAAATCACCTCCTCAGTCAAAATTTCAATCTGTTTGATTCGATGACCTCTCGTATAGAGGCTCTCATTGCAGCACGTATGGAAGAAATTAAACACCGATTTTCGGTATTAAATTTTATTCCTTTGTTCTGAAAATTATATCATTTATTCGTATCCACTAAGATCACTTGCTGTGTAAATTTCATCAAAATCTAACATGTCCTTCATGTGGTGTTGCATTTTTATGAACAGGAGAAAAAATGCATTTTTATCTAAAATGAGTTTAATCAAACTTTGTAAAGTGGCTGTTTCAGAAACAAACTCTCCCCACTCTCATAGAACACTTGCTTTAATACAATTGTTTTCTCATATTAGAAATTTCTTGTATATAAATAATAGTTTTTGTACTTAAATATAACTTTTTTATACATTAATATTGTCATTGCATTAAAATCTCTCAGGAGCGAACACCCTTTTACAAAGAAAAATTGGTCATTAAGAAGGGTGGTCACTCATAGGTGTAAACATTAGATTGCTTTATAACTTAATAAAACATTTAGCAAGGGGGCAAAAGAATATTCACCCCGGGTTTTCCTTAAAGGTTCCCAGATATCAAAATGAAGTGAAACCCTTGACCTCCTGCGTAAAAATAGGTAATACCTACAAAATGTTAAAAAAAATGTAAGAATCTTCCTTTGTAACACTAACCTTTTTAATATCTTGGCTATCATTTAATCGAACCGTGGGAACTACTTAGTATTCCCACAAGAAAACTGCTGAAATTTGTTTCTGCTATCTGTCTTACCAAAGACATAACTGGGGGGATAGTACAATAGACCAACGGTTGCAGTGCTAAGGCTCTTATAGCCACACCATCAAAAATCATTCATTCAACCCAACCACTTCTAAAAATTTAGGACTGCTCCCAGAATGTCCCCTGTTAAGAATGTGTCCTATGGTATAATTTTGTTCACACGTTTATAGTACATTATCTGTAGCCTGTGGCTTCATTAATATTCTGAAGTTTTGTCCATAACTTTCCGAAGATTGCCCATTCCTGGTTTATGCTGAGGGGTTAAAAGCTTTATGTGAAATTTGCTAGGTTTGTCCAATGTATATTTATTTTGTCATAATGCAACTTAACTATGTACTTTATTGGTGTCTGATTTATTTTAATCTATTGCTTAAGAAAATGTTCTTAAAGTAACTACCGTAATTGTAGTTAACTTTTTATTAAGATAACTGTATTCAATGTCGGTTCTCAAAATATTTACATAAACTTGTTATTTTTAGGTGCTAAGCTTTTATTAGATTTGGAAGAAAAAGATCTAAATGGAACTCTGCAAAAAGTAGTTAAATGTATGGTCCAAAATAGTCTAATTGAGCCTGAAATGGAGGAAAAAGTTTTGAAAATCCTCAAGTTAAGACATCGACATGTGAATGAAAAATATATGCCTAGGATAAGAAAAAACAGCTCAAGTTATGCCAATTTAAACTTAATGAGCAAACATGAAAAAACCAGGTCCTATTACAGTTTGAATATTTTTAGAACTTATAATTTTTTTGTTCATTCTCTATGTTTTAACCATACAGGGTTCTTCAACTAGTCCACCCAATCTCAGCACATTTTGTGCTGTGATAGAGGAGCTAAGATTTGAACTTTAGTTATTAACACATTAATTTAGTGAATTTAATCATTAACTGATTAACACAAAATCTCAAAATAACAGTCGAAAAATTGCTTGTTTGTGAATTTGAAACCTTACTTTGGCACTAAAACATAAGTTAACTACTTTTTTTTCTCTCAACTGTTTCCTTTTTTATAAAGGAAACAGTTTATCGGCCTATGCAAAATTATAGGCAAATTTGACATATAGCATGATTTTGTGATCGTTAATTTGAGAATTAAAGTTCGAACCTTAGCACTTATCTTCTTTTGTTTAGCAGTGCCAATTTCCTATTGTGGTGAACTTTTTGTACTCGAATTTTTTATATTCAATTCAATTTTCAATTTCAATTTTTATTATATATACAAATATTACACAAACAAAGAATGAGTAAAACAAATTGTGATTCACCTGGAGGAAACAAAGACCTGTATAGGCGAAATAAAAATTACAATTTTTACAGAAAAAATAAAAAGTAACATAATATGATGAGATAAATAATTAAGTTTAGTAGGGAAAAACAATATGTATAATAACAGAATTAGAATAATTACAATATATACACTTAATAAAGAAGATAAAGGCACAGCAAGGCTTAAAAATTTTTATGCTTCTGGAATTAGACAGAAAAAAACATCCAAATTATCAATGTTACAAATACAGTCGAGTCCGCTTAATGTGATCGCAATTGTCCGAGACTAAACTGATAACATTATCCGATCGATAACAATAAGCGATCTCATATAAAAACAGCAAACAGTGTAACTAGATTGTTTGCTTTAAAATCAAAATCATTTAATCGTAATAAAGGTATTCAAAACTCTATTTCTACACCAGGTAAAATTTTAAGGGGATAATAAAGAGTAGTTCAGTTAATAAAATTAAAATAATCGCTTACTTTGTATTTTTATAGAAAGGTATCTTTTTACCGCTCCATTATATCCTTCCACTCCAATAAACCACTTATTTATAAAACAAGGTAAAATTCAAATCTCTTATCAGACATCTGCAAAGCATTGATCTTGGTGGTTTCTTTCACCAATCACAAGCATGAATTCGGACCACCTCATAACCGTTTTCTTTCAGTATATGCGGAATGTTTTCTTTATCTCTTACTCATACTGATTTTCAGAAAAAAGAAGCGCCAGGTGCTCTCATGGGGCAGATGTTTATTAGTAAAAATTGACCTTCAAAATGAAACTCGAACTAAGAAGCGGTCGTTTTAAAGGGAATATGGACAAATTTTGATATTAAGCGGAGTGATGATTCATAGTTGATCACATTAAACGATGTATTTTACAGTAAATTAAATAGGAATGATCGGGACCTGTTGATTTCGATAACATTATCCGATTGATAATAATAACCATGATCACATTAAGCGGATTCGACTGTAAAATTAAATAATGATCGCTTGAAAATATTAGCAGATGGAAAACTGAAATTCTATAGGCAAAAAATTATATAATTTAGGAGCAAGATAAAAAAAATGTTTTTTGAAAATTTCTTTATGAAAACGAGGAATATTAAATATTATTGTGGGTCTTCTATTTGAGGTATGAATTTTTAAGTCGCAAATATTTTTATGGTGATGTAAAAAAAGTAACATTCGATAAAATGCAAAAAAAATTTAATTTAGGTCAAATTTTTAAATTTATTATTAAGTTACAGGGATGATCAAATTTATAGTTTAATAATTTGAAAATTTTGTTTTGAATTGATTTTAAAGGAGACAGATTAGATTTATATTCACCTCCCCAAACTATAATGCCATAATTTGTTTGTTTCCCCTGGGCATATCATATGTTTTTTATTTGTATTTATTTTATGTGTTTCTTCCTATTATTTGTCAATAAAGATTATTATTATTATTATTATAATTTATTAATGATTGAGCCCCAAGAATGATACAAAGTAATTAAAAATGCCTTATGAACTTTATTTTTAAGAAAATGCAATTTGATTAAAACAAAGCGTAGTTTTTTAGATAATTCAGTGATGTGAGTTTTCCATTTAAGGTTCGAATCAATAAAAAGACCTAAATATTTTATGCTATTAACTTGTTGGAGCAAATGACAGTTGCAATTAACAAGAAGACCATTACATGATGAAGAGTGAAATTTAATATTAAGGGTTGAATTTGATTGAATTAAATGGAAATGAATAAGTTGAGTCTTATTTAAATTTAAAGAAAGGTCATTAAAAGCAAACCATTTCCCGATCGCAATCATATCAGATTCAATTTGAGATTTTAGGTCATAACTATTAGAACAGGAGTATAACAAAACAGAATCTACAGCATATGTTATTATTTTACCATAAAGATTGAATTTGCAAAAATCATTAATGTAAATTATAAATAACAAAGGACCGAAAATAAAAGGACTATATGAAATAAAATTCTACATATTTTGAACTGTGGCCAAGTTTGAGATCATTCAGACCAGTAGTTTTCTTTTTATAACCTTCTCAAAGTGGAAGTCTAATATAATCACACTGCATTTTAGTTAAAAGTGAGGAAAGTGTAAAAGATTTTCTGAAACATATTTATTTATCAAAAATTCACCCTGAAATACATTTTTAAAAATTAAAGGAATTGAAATAAAAATCCTAAATTATTGTTGCATATTCTGGTTTAATTGGATTATATGAGATTAGTAGCATTTTACAAATTTGTCATTTATCCATCATATACAATTATATTTAAAATACTGTGCATTATTTAAAATTTTTTTTCATTTCTCTGATGCGATTTAAAATAGTGAAATATGTGTTTTATTGTAATTATATTAGATATTTTATACAGACTGTTTATAAAACATTCAATTGAAGTATAAAATTATTTTTCATATATTTTATTTTATTTGTTATTATTCTTATAGTTGGTCTCCATTGCGTCTCAAGACTGTAAAAGAGATGCCTGAAAGTGATTTGAATAACCTTGCTAATGATGAAAGCTCTGCTCCCAAAGAAACTGTAATTTTTATGTCACAAAATAACCCAGTAAGTTCTTTTATTCTAAATTTGACTTGGGGCTATTTATTTATTTCCCAAAAATTAGCCCGATTGACTTAAAAAAACTATGGAAACAACTATCTGAATGGATTTTCTAAAAATCGCAAATTTTTCCCTGTTGGTATGGGAAATAAAACTCAAGTGATTTACACTCTAAATAAGGGTTTCCTAAATTGCTCTGTGGCCAAGCATTTCAAAATGCTCTGTGAAAATACTGTAAATTGGGTTGTCCCAAATGAAATGTTTTCACATTAAAAGTAAATAAAAGGGGTTAACCAAAATAGTTTTGACATGGTTAGTGGTTTATATTATTTGTATCATGATAAACTGTGAAGAAAAGTGAAATTAAGTTCAAAATATTTTTGAAATTTTGATCTCAAAAACCAAAAATTTGAGGAGTTAGAGTTAGTGTTAGCCAATGCAAGTGCTTGCAAATTACATTAAATTATATTCAGTAGCTAATAATTATTCTGTTTCCAGCCCATGGATTTATCTAAAAAGAAGAGCGAATCTCAGGAAAAAGCTATTGAGCAAGGTATACAGCGGAAAATCCATAAAGATGCTGAAGGAGCAGCAGTGTTGATGGGAAAACTTGACGACCTAAAAAGCACAGCTACAGTATTTGTCCGCTTGGCAGAATCCAAAATAATGCCTCATCTATTAGAAGTAGGTTAAACTATTCATCATCAAGCACTGAATGACAAAAAAAACTTATAAATGAACAGTGAATATACATGTGGATACAATGAACAAACAATATAAAATTTAAATTGAACTTTTGTGCTTCAAATATCAGCCCAGAAGGATTTTTTAGCCAGAAAAGAGTAATGGAGGTAAATTTTGGCCCTTAAAGCAGCTAAAGTTGTACAGCCCCCTGTGGTAGACAAAGTAGGGATTAGTACCACCCCCGTATTTAATTAATTGAAATCGGTGTATAATTATCATATGAGCATAACTTAGCAAAATACTTTGAATTTACTTTACTTTATTTACTTTAAATACTTTGAATACTTTATTTATTTATACTTAGTAATTAAGTAGAATTTATTGTCTTGCCAATGGATATAGGCAACATGTGATTTCTCCCTGCCCACACTTTTTTCAATTTTCTTCATTGTAATCTTATTTTGTTGTCTAGACAATAAGGTAAAAGATGTTGCCTCTATATACCTATTTAATTTATAAAGTCTATTCATATCTACAAACAAATAGGATTACATAATTTTTTAATTATTTGAATAACATTACAGTTGATTTACCCCAATACATTAAATAGTGTAATATGTAAAACTAATTTCTCTAAACCACCCATTTTTATTGATAAAAATTTAAAAGAAAAGCTTCTCATTCAAATGTATTTTCTAAATAATCAATTTTAAATGTTGTTACAATCAGTATAAAATGTGTTAGTAATATAACCTTTTGCAATTTAATAGATTCCAATCAAAGTGAGATTTCTTTTTGTTGTGCTTGTTCCATCAGAGTCCAACCTTGATTATCATGAAATGGGAAGATGCATTTGTACCTTTTTGAGCAATGTAGTAAGTTGAGGTTTTTTTCTTTCTTATAGTCTTTGTCTTTTGTGGTCTGCTCCTCAGGTGAAATTCTTTGAAACTAGATACACAAATTTCATATTAATGCATGATGAGTTAGGTAGTATGGGAAAAGGAAGTAACATACTGTGAATTCTGCTTATAAGACACGCCAGTTTAATGGAAAATCCTCATATTAGGTACAAAACATAAAGAATGGAAACCAAATTATTCAAATATTGAATTTTTTTAACAGTACAACAAAAAGCCACTTAAATAACACAAAATGAAACTCAACTGAACTGTGTTAAGAATAAGCAATAAATTGATATATTCATAGAAAAATATATTTTTCTCTTAGCTTTTTTGCATAGGATTTTTGAGTTATATGGCATCAGAAGAAAATAAGAATGTCTAAAAAGATGTGTTTTATGATGAGAAAACAGTTAAATATATATGAATAATTGCATATGACTTTCAAGTGTTTCTTTTGAATATGATTAATAAGCTATGACATGTTTTATAACAAAGTGTTTTTTGTGTCAAGCATAGTTATAAGTTTTGGATATCTGTCTATAAACAACAATGGACTGGACTACTGTATTATACATGTATGTACTTTTATTTAGTCTTTTCTACTTTATTTAATGCTTGTTAATAGTGTAGTACGTCTAGTTTTTGCTTATAACAAATAAGTAAAATATTCTGCAAGTTATTTGGTATTATGATATCTTTGCCTAAGTGGGAAATCTGCATAATCAGCAAAAAATTCACCAGTCCCAATGTGTTTCTTTTAAGCAGAATTCACTGTATTTGCTTTAATGTATTGCTTATAAAAGTAATTAGCTTGTTACAGAAAACAGTTTTTATGTACTTTTGCTACTTTAAAACAAAAGGTTAAGTGTTATATTCTTATAAATTTACTTTTTTTGAAGTGAAGTATCTAAAATATATATTAAAAAAAGCAATAAATCCATTCATTTTGTAGGATTTCCACAATGTGGTTTACAAAGCATCTAAAGCATATGATTTATTGCATGGTTTGAACAATTATTTAGACAATAGTATAGTTATGGGTCCTGGAAAGTGGGAAAAACAAGCATTACTTCCACTTGATGAAATTCGGAGGAAAAGTATAGTTCCCCCTCGTAAAGCCAAAGATGAGCCATCTAAGGGTAAGGGTTTTAATTCAATATCAAGATAAAAACATGTACTATATGAATGTACAGAATTTCATTTTTATATCCTATATTAAACTTTTTCAATAATCGTGTTCATTTAAGATCTTCAAATAAAATTATTGCTGTATATGCAACATTTTTAAGTTAATTAAATTTTTAAGGAAAACTTTCTGACCTAATTGATGTTTTATCTTATTTACTTGGTTTGAGCTTTTCCTTGTAAAAAAATAGTTCTTTCTATTAATTCTTTTTAGTTTCTAATTGTAAGTTCTATTATTGTTCCCTTCAGAACCAGAACCTCCTGAGTATGATCCTTTAAAGCGCACAGGAAGAATATTTGGAGGTCTTATCAAAGACATTCGCTACCGTTATCCTTGGTATCTGAGTGACATATTGGATGGTTTTACTCTTCAATGTATTGCTTCAGTTATTTTCATTTACTTTGCTGCTGTATCTGGAGCTGTTGCTTTTGGAGGTTTGCTAGGTAAAGTTTATTTTGATTTCCTTGATATTTTTCATCATTTGAAAGGTTTATTGATTTTATTAGTCAATTAAAATAATTCTATTGGAGGACAAGCACACAAATGTAAGTTTTTTCTCTAATGATTTTTTGCATGCCTTTCTTTCAACTTTATTTATTAAAAAATACAAGGTTTGAATAAAATGGAAAGGTTTTCAGAGAAACCCCTGATGATGCCCGTCACAGTTTAGGGCAAAATATCCGAATTTCAAAATTCAAGACCACGGTGACCTAGCCCAAAACCTTGTACTTATAAATACAAGGTTTGTCTGGAAAGTAATGAGACTGGTTCCATAAAACTGAATTATTTGAAGATAATTGTATACAAACACTTCTTAACTAATAATTAATATTAATACATAATAATCACGTTTCACAATTTTTTCTTTATAAAAATTTTCTTCTAAATTATCCTTGATAATTGAAAATGAGTTCTGCACAGGGAAAAATGTGTTCCAAATGTTTAAAATATGTTATAAACAAAAAAAATTTTTTTGTAAATAAAACCCCCTGTTTTCTACTCTGTGTTGTGGCATGCCTCCCATCTTTATTCCATCAAAACTTATTCACAGCGGAGAAAACTGGAGAAAATGTCGGTGTATCAGAAACTCTCATTGGAACATCTGTTTGTGGTATACTCTTTGCTCTTTTTTCTGGACAACCTCTCATTATTATTGGAACCACAGCCCCCTTGGTTCTGGTGGATGAAACTCTTTTTCAGGTAAGTAAAAAGTATTCAGTTTTTTTTCACCATTTTTCATGAAATGATTTAATGCCTCAAAATTTTACCTCAATTATAACTATGCCCAGGGCTTGATTAAGCTTTTTAGAATTTCACTTGGGTGTTTTAAAACGTCTAACAAAATTACGATTCAGACAACTTCTGCCACTACTTCCGGTGTAGTACAAGTTCCTAGAATGATTCTATATAGAATTTGAACGAAATTTTTTTATTCCTTCCAAGAAATAGTTTGATTTCGGACACATAAAAAACCAAGGTCGCTGAACTGCATTTCTTATCGTCATTTTTTTTTTAGCAGCCAAATTATACACTTTTTTTCATCTTCTTATTTACAATAATTAAGTTAGAATACTCTTCCTAATCTAGTACAACTCATTTGAATTTATTTTGTAAATTTAAATTTGAAAATAAATGCTTAAGTTTTTGTATTAAAAAGTATTCGGTTTTTTAGTTTTTAAACCAATAATTTTAGCGTTCCGGTACCTCTTTTTTTAGAAATTGAGCCCTAACTATGCCCCAAAAAGGTCCATTCAATAGAATAATGGTGATAATAAGTAAAAATTAAAAAATATTTTATGATTGCATTAGTATGTTTGCCAAGCATTTTCAGTTCAATTAACTTTTTAGTAACACTAACACTAACACAGTTAACTTTTAACATTTTAACGTAAGCTTATTTTTTCTGTTTGATTTTGTGTAGTAGAACAGTTATCAGCCCCATTTTACTTTTCAGTTTAAGGATAATTTTTCCTCCAACTACCTGACTATAAGAGCTTGGGTGGGAATTTGGTGTGCTGTTATTGCAGTCGTAACAGTTGCTTTTGAAGGATCAATGTTGGTAAAGTTTTTCTCAAGATTTATGCAGGAAGTCTTTGCCACCATCATCTCTCTTATATTCATTGCTGAAAGTCTACTGAAACTTTATAGGGTAAGACTACTTTTGATTTACAGTATTTTCTTCTTTCAATTTCCATTTAAAGCATGAAAAACTGCTAATAATACAACTACAATATGCATATGCAATTTTACTTAGATATAACATGGAATAACTTCTATCAGGTAAGCAGTATTTTATAAATATGTAATTTTAAGGCTTTCTATGGTCTACTTTAACTCATCTTAGTTTGCTCTTACCCAGGGTTGGAAAAAAACATGTTTTTTTTTATAAAAAACAAAAAACATGTTTTATTTGTTTTAAACTGTTTTTTTTTGTTTAAAACGTTTTATTTGTTTTTTTACCCTCGACATAAGTATGATAAAAAATTTATCATTTTAAAGAATTTAAATTTGACTTTTCAAATCGAAATTAGGTTAATAAAGCTATACTTTCAAATACACTACAAACAACTCATTCTTTTAAATTTAAAAGTTGATTTTTTGATTGTTTTTTGTAAGTTTTCTTCACAGCATCATGCTCTTTATCAAGCAATGTACTGCCTATGTCATGGCAATTTGGTGGTTTGTACCCAAGCCTTATACTTGGCACTATCTTTTTAGGCTCTGGGTGATCCATACATGAAAATATTGAGTTTTTTGCCTAAATTAAGGGAGAAACTTGCTAAAAACTACATGTGTTTAAAACAATGTTTTTTTTGCTTTGTTTTAAACATGTTTAAAACAAGTGTTTTAAACAAAGTGTTTTAAACGTAACAACCCTGCTCTTACCTCACTAGTTATTAACTCTCATGTTGTATTAAACCCCAAGGGTCACTACTAGTAGATGCAGTGACATGTGAATGACTCGTAAATGTCTTTTATTTTAAGTCAGTGATAATTTAAAGAGTGCTCTTACGGCCGTATTAACCAGCGCGAGCCGATCCATAGATTATTCACTGATCCTACAAACCATGATCGTGGTTTTTCCGATGGTTGTTATCGGCGAACAACCGACAATCATGGTTTCTTCAAACAGCAGTTTTGTATGTAACTCCACTTCTGATTGGACCGCGATGACGCCAGCTATCGAGTCCGGGATCGCACGCTGTTCACTCAAGTTCATAGTCCAGTGTAAATTATTTCCTATAAAATTCTCTACCTGCTTTAAAACATTTCTATCACAACTAATAATAACTATACAACCAATAACAGGAAATGACTTGAACTGGTGTTCTATATTTCCTGCTTTATATTGGAAATTGTTTTGTTGATCTAATGTACACTGAATGGGTTTATTTCAATATTATTTTTAAAATACTCACACTTATCTAAAAATATTGATTCACCTCTCTAAAAATAGGATATTTTTTTAAGAATTTTAAGGAATTAATAGTTAAAAGAAAAAAATTTTGAAACTTAGGTAATAGCCGTGCTAAATATTTAATACCTGAATAAATTGTAAGAGCGCCATCTATCAAAACGAGTGCTAACTCTAAACTATCTGGTTAATTTTAATGCGTGTTTTTCACGATCAGTTTTCTTTATTATTATACTTTAATCAACCATTATTTTGATGATTAAAGCAAATATACTCAAATATAAATATAATTTGTGATCAAATTCTTCTTAAATGTCCATTTTCGCAAAAATTATCCACCGATCCATGGTTCAACCCACCAAAGTTGGGTGGTCAGATTTTGGGTGAAAAAACCGATGGTTATTCGTTAGTTGGGGGTGGTCGATAACGTTTTAGTTAGGATCAGCGGATAATCCTTCAATCCATGGTTGAACCATGATGGTCAATACGGCCGTTAGTCCTTCAAGCTTCTTATTCAGTTAATTTCTTTTCTAATACATAGGTCAAATAAAATTAAAACTTTTTGGTGTTTTTTTTTCAGTCTGGTTACCCGTGTTGCCCTGTGTTTTACAGAAGGGTACTATGTCCATAGCTCATTTATTTTTGAGAGCTCATATTTGCTGAACTCTACTCAGGGGTGTTACTTTTCTGGGAATTCTCGAAATTCCGGGATTTATCAAAACTTTTGGATATCTCGGGCTTAACTAGAAAGCGCAAAAATAGGTTCAATTGAAAAGTAAAAGGCTGCAGCACTTATTTTTCAACTTTCTTAGAATTAACATCATTTTATGAAAAATCCATTCCCTCATTGGTTCTAAGCGCAATTACATAGTACAGCTACGTCATTATGAAAGGAATTTTTTGCCACCGTTGCTACAATTGAGTGGTGTTTATACATACATCTGTAGCTGCTGCAGCTGTAGATATTCCTGACCATTCTCTCACATCAGTTTATTGGGCGTGCTATAAGTTTTGTGTTTTATTAATGCATTTAGAACAAGAAAAATAAAATCTGTAAACTTTCCGGATTTTGGAGCATTCCAGAGTTTGGGATTATAAAAAGTTTGCTACTTAAATAGTTGTCAGGCATTTTCAGTTGAAGTCAGTAGCACCCCTGACTCTCTGCAGTTTTAATATTCTACAAGAAAATTTAATATAGAATGGCCATTGGTCGTTTATAATCATGATCACAAAAATATGCATTTTTTGATTTTTTTAACTTTATGTACATTTTTATTTATAAGCGGATAATTTCTGGAAATATTTTCAACTATGAAAGGGAGAGTCAGCTTATATTTAGATCAACCAATAATTAGGCTTGCCATATTTTCTCGGGTCCAACCCAGGACATAGTTTTGAAATTTCTTAATAAGTGCTATATAAAACTACCGAAGATTAAAAACTAAGAAAAAACTATTCACACTAATAATCCTTAAACAGAAATATCAGATTTTATATTTTCCTTTCTCATTACTTTTTCAAAAATTGTTTGATTTACTTAATTTTTATCACAAAATTAACAGAAAAAAGTTTTCTGAAGTAAAACGGACGTTAGAAAATGTAAAAAAGCGCAATTTTAAACAACTTGGTAGGGACTTTTACCTAAATATGACTGGGAAATCCTAAATGTATGAAACCCCGGACATTTTTCAACCCAGGACATTTCCCCGGACAGCTCTAAAAACCCCGGACTGTCCGGGGTAAACCCGGACGTATGGTAAGCCTACCAATAATGCAAAACTATTTTTTTTGTTAAAAAATATGTAGTACATGTTTTTGATGTGAAATATCACATTTAATCAAAAAAGTATGTAATTTTATTTGCAATGCAAGAGATATTGAAATATAGTTTCAGTGGGATAATATTTTAAGGAATCTTGTTGTAAGTGAAGTTTAAAGATTCTATAATTGGTAAAATACTAAGTAATATACTGTTGCTAAAGCAGTATTCATTTAAAGGTAACAAATCAGAAAGTTTAAATTTATTGGCATTGCCATACATGTAGAAATTAATCATTTTTGGTTAATAATCCTCTTTTATTGTTTTAGATATTTCTTGAAAATCCACTCCTACCCACCTATTGTAACATTAACGAAACTTTTATTAATGGAACATCCTCATCAAAATCTCTTAATGGACCCCATCCAAATACTGCATTGCTATCAACGATACTGATGATTGGAACCTTTTATATTGCTTTTTTCTTAAGGCATTTCAGAAACAGCAAGTTCCTTGGTAGAAGTGTAAGTTACCTTTATTTTATTTAAATATTCTATTCTCATCTCCTTTGGTGTTATCAATGACAATAATTAATTGTATTAATGTTTGCATTAATCAGTGGCGGCTCGTCCATAGGGGCTGCGGGGCTGCAGCACCCCCAACAAAAATTTCCCGAAATTCCAATTTTTATTTGCTTTACAATATTTAAAAAATTATCTATTTCTCCCTTTAATCTTTGTCCTTTATAATCCTTTTTCAATTAATAATTCTCTGCTATGCCGTCTCGCCAACAGATTTCTTTCCGGGTCGATCAGCCCCCACAGATGTACCAATCGTAGTATAAAACCTAGCTCTATCATATCAAATCAAAATATCAAGAATTTAGCATGCGAATCTGTTAGAAGAAAAGGGGCTGCTTTTCAGCAGCCCCGACCAAAAGAATGATAGCTTTTTCCCTTGAGAGAGCTGTGAGGAAGAAGAAAAATAAACGATTTCTACTACTAATAAATCATATTGGCTTTTTTAGCTTATCACTCCAACACTGTTTTAATTTTTTATTTATAGCTTCTTTTTTTCCTTTCAATAGAGAGAGAACAAAATATTTTCTGATGTTTATCGGCAAGTCAATAAAGATTCATGTTTACTTTTTTCTAGCCAAGTTTTTATTTCTTTTTATAATGAAAAAATTGAATTCAAAATGTTGATTTTAGTTTCATTTGCTTTTGAGATACTAAATGAAATAGACTTCATCTTAGATTTTTAATATTCGTAATAATCCGCTAATCGCGTAAGTGACAGTTTTTGAATGCTTATTTAGTGTGAAATCAAAATTTTGTGTTGTTCCCATCTTTTCTACTTGACTTTTTACTCGTTTTTGTTTAATAGAAATATAATTTGGCATTATATCGCTTAAAATACGTTGCCAACTTGGTACCATCGGAGCAGCACCCCTTATAATTTTACCCTCGAGCCGCCACTGGCATTAATAAATGTTAAACCTAATAAGTGTTAACCTTTCAAACATTTTCTGTTTTTATAGGCACGCAGGGCATTAGGAGACTTTGGTGTACCTATTGGATTGGTCCTTATGGTTCTGATAGCTTATTTTATACCAAACACTTATACAGAGGTACTTTTATTCTGTATTCTTTAGTATCTAGATCTAGTTATTTTTTATTCAGTATCTTATATTCTGTATTGCATTTGCTTAAAGTTTGTTACATTGTAAATGGGGTTCAAAACAATTTTTAGTACTCAAAAAATAAAAAAAAACCTTCCCCTTGTAAATTTTTTATTCAGTTATTCTGGCTTGTCTTTTTTAAAAATTTTAAGCAGTTTTAACATATTTTTATTTCTTTTAAAACTGTAAAACCTTAATGAGCGGCCACCCCTATGCAACAACCACCTCCTCTGAAGGCACCAATTTCCCCCTTTTCTCTTAATGTTAAAACACCTCAATACAATGACCAGAAAATACCCGAATATTCCTCCGAGTAAACTGTTTTCCCAATTCATAGAAAAAAATTTCCCGCTGTTTTAAAACTAAGAAAGGAAATAAAAGGTATTCTTTTTTACTTTAAAAAGTATTTTTATTATTTTGTTAATCAATCTCTTTGATTTTAAGTTTATCCCTTTTGATCAACCACCCCTCTCAAACACTGATTTTTCTTTGAATGGAAGGTGGTTCATCAAAAGAGATTTTACTCTAACACCAAACAAAGATCTTAGCATCCCTAGATAACAAAATTCATTTGCTCTTGATGAACTAGCATGTCTCCATTCCATTTTTCAGACCTTGTCTGTCCCAGAAGGTCTCTCTCCAAGCACTGACAGAAGTTGGTTTATTCCTCTTCTTCCAATTACAATTGCAGAAGTTGCCATTGCTTTTGTTGGAGGTTTATTAGTATTTATTTTACTTTTCATGGAAACAGAAATTTGTGAGTAAGTATATAAGTTTAGTTTTTTAAAGATTAATTGTATTTACCTAACTATTAAACCCTTTTATTTCATTTTCAAATGTCAACTTTTAGTGCTATAGAAATTTTTAAATATAATTAGAAATCTAAGAAGGTTGGCTGTATGTGAATAAAAGGTATTTTTTTGTTTACCCAAGGTACTTTACTATTTATTATTCAGATGAAGTTAGTGGTGAGCTTACTCACCACTAATAAGATTCAGATAATTTAATTGGAGTATAAATACCGGCTGAAGCAATGATAACTGAAGTATACTTTTGAGTTTTATGACCATTAGATCAGTATCCCCGTGGCTCGCATCTTGCCATAAGTACATGATCATGTGAACCCCCAGTGAACAATAAAAAAAAGTTTATAAAAAACTCAAAAGTACTTTGCTTTTTAACAATTTTTTTAGAAATTATATCTCTATGCAAAAAAAATGTTGCTTGCTTAGCCAAAAAGGAAATTGACGAACAATGAGGAAGTTTCATAATTTTTTTTTATTTTTTAAATCTATCCAACCTTACGAGAAAACCCTAAAACCGAGATATTTTTTAATTCTGATCATTATTTATTTTTTTATTGCGGCTTAAAGTTTGCGCTCTGGAAAAGGCGGGAAAAACAGCGATTTCAGATTCGTGATGTCACTCGGCATGTCAAAACGACTACAGCTCGCATCTCCTCCTAAACTACGCAGCCGGCGTAGACAAAACTCGGTATATAGACGTATCTCGAGGCGAGGACGATCACTACCAAGTTTTCTAAGTTCGAAAATCGAATATTAACAAGCAATTAACGATTTTATTGCTAAAAACGCTTATTTCTCCATTTCTCTGCTACAGTGGATCTGCTTGACTCGCTATTTTAAAAATAAAAACCTCAGGATTTAATATTTTTAATAAGAAAAACTCTGTAATTGCCAATTTAAAAGTTAAATCAGCTATGAAAACACCAAAATAAAATCAAATAATTAATTTTAAAACATTACATTCTTATATTTTAAGATTAATTATTTATTAAGATTATATTTTAAGAATTAAATATTTTTTATTAAATGGTACTAATCTCCATCTGGTCAAGTGAAACTATGCCAGATCCATGAGGTCATAAAGACCTTTTATTTTAATAATGAATAAACATCAACAATGCCTTTTGTTTAGTGTCGAGTGACGTCAAATTTGATTTTTGAGCGTTTGCGATTGCATCATTTGTTTACGACTTTTTTCAACTTTTATTTCTTCTATATCTCAGTAAATAAATTTTTAAAGAAAATTTGGATTGCAGATTTGGATTTTACACATCTTATATTGTATTATTATACACTTAAACCAAAAATTTAAAAAATATGAAACTTCCTCATTGAGGAAGGGAAAGGGTTGAAGGTAAAAAAACAAAGCATTACATTAGAGCACGTCTAAATTTTATTATATTGTAATTATTTTTCATTAACGAAAGAATAACAAACACAAAGTATGCTATTCATTTTAATACACCTTTTTATTTATGAATGAAATAAACTAAGCTTCTTTAAAAAGAAACTTTGTTTTTTTTCAGTTGTGATTTGTTATGCACTGTAGTAATCATGACATACATGTGATTCTTCGCCAATTGGCGGCAATCCGCGAATTTGCTTAGCAAAATTAAAATCCGCCAATTCGATTTGCAAAACTGAAATTGCACTTTCTTATTTTCCAATCGTTTTATACTGAAAACTCTGACCGCTAGTGTGGCCTAGTACTAAATTTTAAGAAAAATTAATTTTTTTTGTTTAAAATATCGAAGTAATATGAAAATTAGTTAAGATTTAAGCTAAAAAATATGAATCTAGCATATTGAATCCTAGATCTCAGGCTATAGGTCATGCGCCATTAAAACCCAACCAACCTAGATCTCGGGAAGTAGAAGCCATTGGACCCCCTCTATTTAAAATGAAGAAAAATTTCGGCGCCATCGAATTTTTTTTGATATTTTCCGCCAATTTTTTTGTCTGTGTAATCACATGTATGTCATGATAGTGAAGAGTTCTCCTAAAATAGACCCTTGCTGAGAGTGACAATATGTCATCTCTGATTAATTAGGATTTACCTTAGATTGGAACATTTACTGTATTAGTGATAAGAGTGTCAAAAGTAGCATGAAGGCATCAGAATTAGACCACTGTGCAAAATAAGTGTCATATCTGTAATTTTTCCTTTTTATGCATTGAAAAGGATAGGCATACTCTGTAATACACAAAAAAAATTTTGTATGTTTAAAAAAGTAGATATGATTTCCCTGGTTTAAATTTTTGACATTAAAGAATTTCTTTTATTTACCAGGTTAATTATCAGCAAAAAGAAACTTAAGAAAGGTTCTGGATTCCATCTAGACTTGGTAATCATTGGATTAATGCAAGTAATCAGTGGGTTGATTGGTGGGCCATGGCAATGTGCAGCAACTGTCCGGTCAATATCTCATACATCTAGCTTAATCGTGTGGAGTAAAACACATGCTCCTGGTGAATCACCTTACATAATTGAAGTGAAAGAACAAAGACTTACAAATTTTTTAGTTTCTTTTCTTGTTGGTAAGTTTGTAATCTTTATTTATCAGTGTGTCTGGTAAAACTGATTACTAAGTTGAAAGCAAGCATTGATTGTATTGCATTAATTTTTACCTTTTAAGGGGCATCCGTTTTGATGGCTCCTGTCCTCAGGCATGTACCATTGGCTACTTTATTTGGAGTGTTCTTGTATATGGGTATATCATCTTTGAGTGGAATTCATCTTTATGAGCGATTTCTCCTTATATTTATGCCTACTAAACACCATCCTGACTTTAACTTTGTTCGGAAGGTATGGATTTGAATTATTGGTTACAATGCATTCAGTTTCAATTTAAAATATCTAAAAATGCTATAAAATGGTTTTAGTCAAAGTACAATATAGTTACATTTGCTGTTTATGTGGTAAAACTTATAAGATTTAGTTACATAATTGAAAAATATAAGTTTGCCCATCAACATTTTGTACTTAGTGAATTTAGTCTTTGATATCTGAAGTAGCATAGTGGAAGATGATTTGATCAAAAAACATAGTTTTGGGCTGTTAAAATATAACATTACAGTAGTAATAATAGTGCAAATCAATAATAGTGCAATAATCTATACAATATGTTCAAATATTATTCAATTTATTTACTTTTGCTAACAATAGTTAGGAAAAAGGATATATGCATGCTGCTTACATAAGACAAATTTCTTATTTGCTTTATTACTTCTTGTAGTGTTAAAATGCCTTCCTTTTAGGTACGCACCAGCAAAATGCACTTGTATACTTTGATTCAAGTGTTTTGTATTGCTCTGTTGTGGATTATAAAAATGTATGCAACTATAGCCTTCCCCTTTGGTCTTTTGTCTATGATATTTGTTCATTTTCAAATAAAAAGGCTTTTTACTCCTGAAGAAGCTAAAGCAGTAAGTGGATATTACTTTTTAGTGGAAGTTTTAAAATATTTTAAAGTTTTAGTTGCAATTTAATTTGCTTGGTTTTTTAGTTGGACGAAGAAAATAATGAAAACAGAGCTGAAGAAGATGATGAGCCAGATTTCTATGAACAAATTGTAGCTTAAAATCTCATTTTTATTAAGAATGGAAAACATTATATTCATATATTTTCTTATTATAGAATTTAGTATTATATGTAAGAGTGATAATCTGATAGTTGTACTTCACAATGATGCAGTATGTTTTATAGCAACTTATTACCTAATTGCCTTTATGCTATTGTGTAAGCACTTCTACCTTTTCTCTGTGATACAGTATTTTTTTATCAACTGAACAGTCAAGTATTAATCAAGTACTACTAATCATAAGACTTTAGGCTAACACTTTTCTAAGTTGTGCTTGGCAAAAGGACTGGCCTTATTGTATGGACCAACATTTTAGTCACTCTTTTTAAAACTAAATATTTGCCTTTCAAACAAGAGTTGACACATTTAGTTATTATTTTAGTCTTTCCAAATATGCATATTTTAAATAGTTAGGTTCTTACTTTTTTTGCAAATCAAAAATGCAAATTATCAGCTGTGGCCAAACATGTGATGGATATAAAATTTTGAGAAGTCATGGAAGTGTTATTTTACTAGGTTCCTGAAGCTCTCTATTATCTAGAGATTTTTTCTGAAAATTTTATTTTGTTTGTTAAGTTTTTGTATGAAATTGGTTTTGATTATGTTTTTCTCGTGTTTTCTTTCAAGATTCTTTCAGTAGTTGAAATGCACAAGACTTGGAAATGCTTTGCTTGTTACAATATGAACAAATCATTGCATTCTTAACCGTTCAACTACTTTACATATTTTATTCTATTTTTAAAGTATTCGTTTTTTTTTTCATTATGAATTTGTCTTTTTATCTTGGAAAATCTACTCAGTATTATATTTACTTTATTGAAATATTTTTGCTTGAGTTTTAATCGATTGAAAATTTAGTATTGCAAGCCATGCTGATTCTCAAAAAAATTACTCTTTGTAAACTCCTTAAACTTTTGCTTTTAAAAATTTTAGTTTTAACTACTGTAACTATATTTTAATTCTATATGTAACTGACTGTTCAAAGTAAATATCTCAATGAAGTACCTTTAACTCCATAAGTGCTCCTCCAAGATTCTGGTTTGGGAATCAGGAGTAGTATGTCTCTTATTATTCCCTCCAATATGTAAGAAAACTTACATATTTTTTCCACTCAAGCATGTATGGCCAGACTTCTCTATGCTGTCTGTAGTTTTGGAAAGTGGTTTATTTTTCTGTGTGCAGAAGGTCTTCCTTATGCCTTTTCTAACCTTTACAGTGTTGGACTTATGTTATAGGGTTGGGGGTTCAGATTACAACTTCAGTCCTGCTTTATAAACGGATATCTAAGAATTGGATTTTGTAGTTTTAATAAGGTTGATTTTTTTATAAATATACTATGAAATGTGTGCTAAAATTTACATTTGAGTTTCTTCATTCAACCACTGTTTATGTATCAAATTTATATATTTTATCCTTCTAAAAACATTACTGCTAGTTTTACATTTATAATTGGATAATGACATACACCATTTTGGAACTCATGCTTTCTTTAATTTGTGATTTTTATGAAGTGTTGACTTGCAAAAGACACTATCTTTTCTTCAAATTTTGTTTGTTTTGAACTAATTATGGAAGGTTTTTTGTGTTATTTTTATTTACAAATTGTTTTTCAACTTATTCATTTATCTTTTTAGACATTCCACTTTACATTTTACTTTCACTCTTAAGTTATTTCATTTCTTCACTGAAAAATTGTGTATATAACTATGCATTTATCTGTATAAATTTTTTAAAAGGTATCTGCTGAAAATCTAACTTCTTATTTATGGAATTTTTACACAGTTCATTGTGTTTAAAAAAATCATATACTTTTGATCCTTTATTCTGTTCATTTATTTCAAAAAAAGTGTTTTTTTATCAAAATGTCATAGCTTTTTTCAGAGTTGGATTAAGTAGGAAATAAAAAAGAGGTCTCGAGTGTCAATGAGCAATTTTGGGTTTTCGATTGACACTTCTAGGTTTTTCAGATTTTCTGGTTTTTTAATTCACATTTACAAACTAGAAAGAAGAAACAATTTCAAGTTCTGTTGGGTGATTCTTTTCAAAAATATGCAGTTCTTTTTATCCAATTTAAAAGGAGATTTTTGCATTAAAACATATTTTTGGAATCACACTTGGTGTCAATTACCCCAGATTATCATTAAAATTCATTTAAAAATGTATTGGATTTGCTTTTTGAAAATTAAGAAAATGTTAATTTCTTAAGGAAATAATCTAAATATCATTTTATATTCAATAATCTTTCATCTAGGTATTTTATCAAAAGGTATGAGTTTGATTTAAGATTTACCTGCTGCCCATAACTTAATCTGGTGACTTTAAAATGTTTTGATAAAATTTAGGAATTTTTTTATACATATATTGTTACTTTACAATGAGTGAGGAGTAAAGGAGAATACCTTTTTTTACGTGAGTGACTGATCTGATTTTGTGAATGATCCTTTCCTAGAATGGGGTTTTGAAAGAATTTGTTAAAGATAATTTCAACTCAGAATTATCAAATTATGTAAAACACAAAAAACTGAGTGCCTTTGAATCTATGCATGTAGATGTTATATTCCTATGCCGGGGTGCAGAAAAAGTTCATGATTGCATACTCATTTCCCTGTATAAAATCCTTATTATATATGTTTTGGTTAATATTAAAAATTGTTTTTTACCTAAATAGATCTTTTATATAAGTTGCACTCAATTAAAGTTGTTTAGTCTTTGTTAATTTTTAAGCCTTTCATAAACTTAAATTATTTTCTTCCATCAGTCACAAATTCAGTAAAACATTTAGAGGAGAAGTTCCAAATACAGGGTCCCATTTTTATTTTGGATGCCTGCAGACTCACGTGCTCATGCACTATGCACAAATTAAAAGTCTGCTATAAATAATATTATAAATAGTAGGTGGGTTCAAAACTCAAAGCTTGAATATTTATTTTCCAAAATAGTGATTTCCTAAAAAAGGAATAGTCAAAGTACAGGTTATCTGTGTATAAAGTTGTGCATATTATAAGTAAAAATACCACAAAGTTCTGTTCAAAAACTTAATTTATTATTATATTAAAATATAGATACGTTTTTATTATTGAAAAATTCTGCAAAAAATATAGGACTTTTTTTAGTTTTATTAGCTATTAGTGTTCTTAAATCACTTTCTGAGAAAATGGATTTAATCAGTATATTCCCTGTTACTCTAAAATGAATGTCTTCCTTGAATCTGAACTTTTAAATAGGCTTTTCTTAAGCTCACATATGGGTTATGATATGGTAGCCTGTTTTGGATCTAATCAGATGTTCTGACAGAAACTCATGTCATACACTCCTAGGTGAAGAGGATCCACTTTACTAAAGGAATAAGAAAAGGTTGAGTTAAATTTTACAATGCTTTAATAACACTGTTCAACAACAAAAAATTTTCCTTGATGAAAAATAGTCATTTCTTATAGATTTTGGGTCCCTGAATACGAAAATCACCATTAAAATTCTCAATTGACTCAGGATTTTCGGGGAACAGCCCCTCCCCCTTTTTACGTTTTCGACGACTTTATAACTTTAAACTCGATTTTCAGGGTTAAAAAGCATTGCTTTAGTCTTCAAATTGCCCCCCAGGGGACAAGAAAGGTTCAAATTAATAAAACATGATAAATTTATAACAAATGGATAGGTTTAAGGGGTAATTACCCCCTAAAAATGCAAAAAAATCGTTAAAAATAGAAGGATTTGTTATACCCAATTTATTTTGCTTATTTTTTACCCAATTCACGTTTGAAGGGTCTTAACCCTTCCCCAAGGACCCAAATTTGATGGAAATATGCAGCAATGATTTTTACTAAAAGCGGTTGAGCTGTTAACGCCCCCAGAGCACCAACGGAAGGGTTCAATGCTGCACTTAGAATTAAACTGCTGTGCAAAGTAAAAGTCAAAATGCCACCAACTGAATTTCAACTGATTCTTGTGTAAAATGACCTGCTGAAGTAAAATATGACAACCATTTTTCTCCGTCACCCTCAGTTTTTAAGAGGATGCCCCCTAATTGTTGGCCACAGTCGTGCATCTATAAACATCTTGAAACTTGGAATCCTCCCTCCTTAAAACCGGTCAGTTGTTAAAGACCTCAAGTGTTTCTACTTAGGATAGACCCAAAATATAAGAAAAACGTCATTTATAATCTTTTAAAAATCATCAATATTAATTCCTGAGCTTGCGAGCGCCTTTGCGATTCTGGGAGTCTTCCGAACTCTTCCGAGGGGGGCTTCTGGGACGCTAACACCTGAACCGCTTTTAGTAAAAATTATTGCTGCAGATTGTCATCAAATTTGGGTCCTTGGGGAAGGGTTAGGACCCTTTAAAGAGGAATTGCGTAAAAAATAAGCAAAATAAATAGGGTATAACAAATCCTGTTTTTAAGGAATTTTTGTGTTTTTAGGGGGGTAATTACCCCTTAATCCTATCCATTTGTTATAAATTTATCATATTTTATTAATTTGAACCTTCTTGTCCCCTGGGGGGCAATTTGAAGAGACAGAATTTTTTCTATCTTATTAAGAAGTGAATGGAGAAAATTTTTTCTATTGGGGGTTTCAATCTACGGGGGCTGTATAAAAAGTTATTTTCTGCATCTTCTAAAATAGACCCCCCATGGAGTTGAAACTGGTCTCATTTAATTCTTCACCTCATTTGAAGAAAATTCGCCATTGAAAGTATGGGTCTAGGGGAAATATTTTAGGAAATAGCCTATCATTACAGGTTTTTTGAAACACTCTGTTTAGGTCAGGAACAGGCTATCAAGCAAATTCTGGGTTGTAACCACCAAGTTCCCTCTGAAAGTTAACACTCCCTCTGAAATTAAAAAGTCCAAGAAATAAAAAGCTTTAAAAAGCCTCTAAAATGCTCTATAAAGGCCCAATTTTGTTATTCCTGGTGGTGGCTTGATTAACAGGGAGTTCACACCCATTATATAAAATTACGAAAATAAAATTTATATTAGAAAATGCAGGTTTCACACCAAATTCTTTACGTGCAATTTTTATTTTTAAAAAATTGCATTAATAAAAATTAACTAACACTTATGAATAAAATATTCACTTTATTTTTTCCTAAAATGAAAGGGATGGTTCATGACATTTTTCTCAAAACTGTAACTTCACTAAATACCATTTTGAAAACTTTCAATTCATAAAGAACAATTATATTTTAAAGTATTGTCCCAGATGTAAAAAGTAGATTGTGGATGCTGTTGTAAGCCATAAAAAAGCATGCTCAGCATCAGTGGCGAATACAGGATTTGGTTTAGGGGGGGCTAAGAATTTTCATAATCCAATGGAATGTTCTTGTTAATGGTAATACGGGAAAGGTAATGAATGATCCTACTCAAACCACTAAAAGGGGGTCCGGGGGTACTCTCCCAGAAAATTTTTGGAAATTTAAGTCAAAAGCCCCACTTTTTCAACTCGTTTTGGTACGCCTTATCCAAATTTCGGATATAGATTTTTTGCGTTTTGACAAAGTAAAATATTATACGTTTTGGGGGGGGGCTTCAGCCCGAAAGCCCCCCCCGTAGATCCGCCACTGCTCAGCATACTAAATCTCAGTAAGTAAAAATCCTATGCATGGGGTTGTCAACTCTAATTTCCTCCCAACAATGAATGTGGTTTCTTCAAATTAAAGTAGCTTTTTCTATCACTTGTTAGCTTTAAAAAGGTCATAGGTATTTTAACCAATTAATTTAGCAATGAAAAAAATAAGAAAATTAAAAAAAATAGTGGCTACCCTGCATCTGCTTATGAAGTTGTGATATAAAAGTAACATTATTTTAAACATTTTTAGAACTCAAATGCTCTTGTTCATGCTTTTAAATTCTATCTGTGCCTTTTTTGCCTTCAAAGTCATTTTTAGCATTTGTAATTATATTTCATACACAAGCATAATCTCATTGTGTTTCAGTGGCTAAGCACCTATTTTCTGTGGTTCTTTCAATTTCTTATTGAAAGTGTATTGTTTGTATTTTGGTTATAAATAAACCTGTGATACATAAAAAGGATTTTACAAAATGCAAATTATGTTGAACTTTTACTTCATAACTAAGCTACTAATATAATTTAGTTTAGTGTATTATAAACTTTTAGATCACAAATCTTAAAATGCAAACAAAATGTTTTTCTAAAATTAAGCATGAAGGTTTAGTGAGTCCTAAGTTGTAAAAAAGGAAATTCAGCCCGGACATTATAATAAAAATTTCTAGATAAGTAGTATTCCTATTTAGTCTAATATGTTTATTTATAAACTTGTTGTATCATTAAGCTTAATAAAGTCAGTACGGTTAGTAGAATGGAATAAATTCCTCTGTGAAATTCTGTTAAAACACTTGTGGGCTACAATTCTTTTTATCTGGGACTTTAGGACTTGTTTAGTGTTTTTTAAGTAGAATAAAATATTTTTTCTAATTTTTAATTTTATCTAGACATGATGGATGTGACCCTCAGTGGAATTCAGGCCAACCTGCTCCCTACATAGGGCCATATGCAACTCCGTTTTACGACGATTTGGTTGACGGTTGAAGCTGGTCGAATCCTACTTCCAAACAACTCAACTATCGTTTTCTTTAGTCATTTGCCCAGCTTGCCGCTGATTGGTTGGAATAAATAAATGGAGCTACGTCATCGGGCATTTCAACCAATCAGAGGAAAACGGCAGCGGATGAAACGGCCGACGCCTGCTCCTGACCTGACGTTACCGTTGTACGGTGAATGACGGTGAAATACGGTTCCTTAGAACGTAACGAAACGGAGTTGCATCCGGCCCATAGGGGCTCTTAATAAATGTCATGAAACATCATGCAGGGGGGGGTACATTTTACTCTCTAAATGAAAAAAAATCTTTCTAAAATTAAAATGTATTTACAATGTACACAGAGGGACAGAGGTATAAACATTCAAATTTATGCTATCAAAAAAAATATAATTCTTTTTGAAATTATCAGACTGAATAACTCAGCTTCAATAAAAATGTGGGGCCTATAGAAGTTATTCCAAACCTGCTTTGCCTGATATGTGTTGTTTGTAGGAGAGCAAGATATAGGGATATGATATGGAGAAGGGAAGGAGTCGTAGATGGAGGAAAAATTGTTATATCAATAATATAACACTATAAGCCTCATGTGGAAATGGGTGATCGTAATTCGAAATACTGAATAAGTGGGATCGCAACTACTAATTGTAATTTCAGGACCTTTTCTCTTTACGATTCAGGTGGAAGTCATGGGTTGATTTTAAAGGAAGACCCTGAAGGGAAGGGAGAGGGCAGGAGTGGCCAACCCGCGGGGCGCATATATCGCTCACTCCTTTCAAGAACGTCATAACTCAAAAATCAACGATATTTAGTTATGACTGTTTTCGGAAAGCTTTGAAGGAGTACTACAACCCTGCGAAACCCTCATATTTTTAAACTGAATAGTAAAGAAATTAACCAGATTCTTATTTTTTATTTTCAATGCAATTCTAAACTTTCAAATGCCTCTCCTGAAAATTTAGGTTTTTTGAGGTATGACGTTCTTGAAAGGAGTGAGCGATATATGGCCTGCGAGATTTTTTTTAAGTCAAAAGTTTAAGTTAAGGCCCCCGAAAGTCGGATAAGTGCTCCAAAATGAGTTAAAAACCTTGCTATTAGAACCGAATTTCCAAAAAAATTTCTTGGGATCCCCAGACCAGAGATTATTTGCTAAATTTGTCAATTATTAAGAAGTAGAGCAGCATCGATTTTACCAACTCACCACACAGTGGTAGTCTATGGCAGGGAAGTGAGAGTAACCAGGAGGCGAAATATACCACTGAGCGAATGAAGTACTGGCGACACCGTTCTGCGCATTATAGCTCGGGCATAAAGTTCCCATCATGCACTGCGGGAGGAGATGCGAAGAAGAAACGTCATTTGCTCCGTGGAAAAGTAACGTACATTTTGTCACTTCTCTCCTCCAACTGGTCGTGGAATTCAAAGCATTCCACGGAACGTTTGCGCAAGGCCGGCATTCTGGGATTATTATGCCCTCAAAGGAATACGCCGCCCGAGACCGCCGGCTTCAAATGTGCGCTACTGCGCATGCATATTTTGCCTCCTCTTTTCTCTTTCTTCCATGGTCATTGATTTATTTTGCCCCTTTTGCTGGCATTTTCACACATCCCAACGGTTTGGTCCTGACGAGCTTAGTGCGCATGCTCGGGGAGAAAAAAGGATCTTCTTCGGATAATTTCTTTCATTAATGAATCCCCGCTGGTGCAGTGATAGCGTGCGTGGTTAGCATGCGGTTGGTCGTGGGTTCTGTCAAGGTTCTGTCCCCGATTTATTGTTTTATTAAAATTTCTAAAAAAACCAGCTAAACTAAGTCCACACGCATGCGCACTAAGCTCGTCAGGACCAAACCGTTGGGATGTGCGAAAATGCCTTTTGCTGAGCAAAAAAAGTTCAGAGTTGCGTAGGCGCAAGTTCAGAGTACGTACGTTGCGTATTCTTGGCGAATTTTGGCTGTTTAGCGGCACATTTAGAAACCAAATAATTTTTTTAACATGAGTTAGGGTTACCATATTGGTCATCTTTACCGCTAAAAACTTGGCGCATACGCAAGTCTGAACTTGCGCCGAAAATTTCTTACTATATGAAGGAAGGCGTGGTTTTATGAGTAGTGGATGCGCCCTTCTGTGACTACGACTTGTACCATTGTTTGCAAGAAGGAAGTTACACATCACCTCAACTTAACCTGTTTATAAAAATAGTAAATAAACCGGAATGAGCGAAAAGTGTGCCATGTGAAAAAGTTCATCATTATACTGTTCTTTCACTTTTTAACTTTTCGTACGAGATTTTTTAAATTTATTACTTCATTACTCTTCTGATCCTAGTTATATTTACTAAATTAGTCTATCATGACCAAGAAAAGGAATTTGGAACCTAAGGAAAAGTAAGCTTTCTATTCTACAAAAAGTAGCAATCCACACTTTTCTTATTTTCCCCTTCTGGCACAGCTTCGTTTAAGCAAGTTCTACATGTTCCTTTGATAATGCGACCAGGTTTTTCAAACTAAAAATCGGTTTTTTTGTGACAAGGGGATGTAATGATTTGTTTTCAGATTCAATAGGTCTCTGAGAAAGGAAAGATATTTAGATTTCAGTAAAATAATTTGCATAAACACATCACCCCATGACTAAAAATTTTTTAGGAGTTGTGGGTAACTAAAATCATTTTTAAACTTTGATCACACTCGTATAATAATGTAAAATTTATATCTTCTAAAGACCTTTGGTTAAGTGCTTTTATACTTAAATATAAGCAAACAGGCAAGGGTTCAATTCCGTTAACGTTCCCGCTAAATATTGCTAAGCTCTTTTGAACGCTAAATATTCAAATATCGACACATTTTTCTGATTATGTTGATAAACTGAACAATTATTGATCCAACAAAAAATTTTAATCTATGAGTTTGAAATTATTTAGCAATATTTCTACCTTTTGATGTTTAACCCCTTCTTTGACGTTTTATTTTTCAAATACCGACCCAAAAATTGCAATTTTTTCTATTGTCTAGAATTAAAATTCCTTGTGTTTTGAAACTGAAAAGTGCAAAAATTTTTTTCCCTGGGCCATTTTTGCCTATTTTACAAGTGTTCAAATATTTGATAATTCACTTACTGATCTGCAGTTTTTACTACAAAATTTCCAGTAACTCCTAGGGGGGCTATCAAGTTTCAGGGGGGGCAGCAAACAAAGAAACAGTCATGAGAATTTTCAATGGAAGGTCTGTGACAGTTTTATGGCTTTTAAATCTCCAGACAAGTCTGCCCAACTCCTTAAATTCTTCGCATTCATTACTGAATGGGAAAGAAGGCATTGGGACTACTACACAACAACAAAATAACCCACAGTGAGACAAATTATTTCCCCTTCACATGACATGCAACCGTTGCTATAGTCTGTGTTAATAAAATAGGCGGCTCGCTACTAGTTATTTCCCAATGCATTTCTATTGCATTGCCATAGTGACGAACCACCAATTTTAATTACACAGACTATAAAATGGCATCTATCATCATGATAGCATGATGATAGCAGCATCTATCATCTCATGAGGCAGAAGTCAGACTCCTGCCATTTATGGGCCTCACTTTCTCAGGAGCCGCACCCCCTTTGCCTTGAATCCTTATGGAGCTTGGGTATTTCAAGTGGCACACGACAACAACAACATAAAATGGGCCATTTTGCGTTGAATGTATGACATGCAACAGCGCCAGAGAAGGGATTTAAAGAGCATAGTGGTATTTAGTGGGAACTTTAATGGAATTGAACCCAGGCAGGAGAAATTAATTAATTAGTTGAATTGGTAAATCCAAAGAATCCGGGTGTGGGCCACATTTTTGTTGTTGCCAATGTCGTTTATTGTCGAGAAAGCAATTCAACTTCTATAGAATGAGTTGTCTCCAATATTTAACGCCATATTTTGGCGCAGGCCAGGATTCTTTGGATGGACCGTTCAATTAATTAAAAATTAAAAGAATATTTGCAAAATATATTAAATTTAAATATCACTAAACACTTACCCTGGCCTAGTAGTTATATTTTATAAAATGTTCTGTTTCCATATTTATACATTATGTTGCTAAGAACTTGAAAATAAAATAAATATATCTTCTATATCTGATTCAATTCTATGTTTCAATTCATATGTTCTAGATTCTGAATTCAAAATTAAATTTTACAAAGCCTCAGAAATGCTATACGCGATTCAAAGTACCTATAGATGGCGCTTTGGAAGTGAACCACAAACTTTAGCACGTGCTTTGCCGCTCAACACGTGCTTGTGTTGTTATTTCGTTTCACGTTCAGGTAGGTTAGTATACAGCTTGAAGATGGATGTTTTTCATTTTCAACTGAACAGAATTACTGCACTAGCCCCATTACATCCTTTTAATGAGGTATCATCCTTTTTGATGATAATCATATGAAGACAAAATACAAGCAACACATTTCCAATACATGATTAGTGCAGATTAAAAGAGTTGTAACTATCCCAGATTACAAGAACTGTACCGCTTTATTTAATTTAATAATAAATCCTAAGATTGCAATTGCAGCTGCTATATTAAAATGTAAACATTTGAAGAATAAGTGTGGCTAAGCTAAATTAATCATTGTTCTAGCTTTTTGGCTTACCTGTAGGGAAATAATCCGATGACTTGAAATGCGCGGGGCACACTACCATTGAATTTGATACATATTTTCCAATTTTCAGTACTCGAATCCATTCCTTTCGAAGTTTAAGATTTTTGTTTCGATTTGCCTTTGCCATAGTATCGGTAACGCGGGGAAAACGATGGAAATGTAGATTTGGATTCTTTTTAGCAGATCCATTGCACTGTGGAACGCAACAAAATGCATTCGAGGCACTTAATATCCCTTTTGTATCGTTCATTTCAAATTATTACGCCAGAAATAATGAAAAAATTAGTACTCATACAATAAGCCTCACAATGTTAACTCTACGCAACAGCAAATTTACATACCCGTACAAGTTGATTTCAGAAGCTACCACCAGAGGGCGAGCTTCGGGCTGGAAACGCGAATTATCAAATATTTTAAGTATTAATATAATCAAATAACCAAGCATTAATATAATTATTTGGCTAGACTAAACTCTTTGTTATTAAAATTGAAATAAAAATATTTCTCTAGCAGGTCTTATTTTCTAATCATTCCATTTTCAAGTTTTGTATTGATTTTTTTTAAATAAAATAAAAGAAAACATTGTTTATTTGGTTGCCTTGTTTTTGGGAATCTGGATCTGGCAATAACTTAACTCTTTATTCAGGGGTGCATCTAGAAAGAAATTGGGGCCGAAAACGGCCCCTTCACAAAATTCCGACCCTCAAAAATGGACTTAAATCAAGCTATATGCACTCGCTAAGTGTAATTTTATTAAAAAAATAATATATTTACAGAGAAATAGGACCTCATTTTAGAATGAAAAATTATTTGCACAAAATTCCCAAAAACGGCCCCTGGCAAAAAATCCTGGATGCACCCCTGCTTTATTGACTTATGACGCCACCGACTTCTAATATTTGGCATTAAATCCACTTTTTGGTGACTTCAGTGACATTTTCGGATTTAGCGGTACAGGTCAACGGTGTAGTATGTGAGTACTAAAATTATTTATTTGACTACACAAAAATTCTCAAATTATAAATTAAATGCTTGGTCAACTGGAAAATTGCCAGCTATCTTTGTTAGGTCGGCGAATTCAAATATAAACTAAACTCCCCACTGTGGCATCGGAAATAATTCCAGAAATTCTGGCCGTATATGTTACGGGCATAGTAATTAATTGGGATTTAATAATAATGCCCTGGCAATGTGATAAACTCAACAAAATTTATGAATGAAATTTATAACTTTGTCCGCTTCCACTCTGGCCATTATTAATAATGCCCAATTAATCACTTGGCCCATAACCTATATACAAATACAGTAGACTTAATATCATTTGCCAAGTGATACTATAGAATATAAAAAGAAAACTTATCACTGTCCTTACTACACAAAAAAATTTTATTTTTTCAGCTATGAAATTGTTGGCAAATGTGAAGCTTTTTATACTGGAGGAAAAATCCAAGTAAGTGGATCTGTGTTAAAATCTTAAGCAGTAGTACTAGGTAATATTATTCCATTGAACTTATACTAGTATGTAGTCATTATTAAGTCAGTACAGTGAAATCCCATTTTTATGTAAGTCCTGAACTGTTTTTATTTGAATTATCAAAATACCATTACAAGGGAGAAATTTTATGGTCCTGTGAAGTTCGTTATAACACAATTTTACTGTTGTAATATTTAGGTTAAAGCTTTTTTGTTTTGCTTATCATATAAATCAAAAGTCAACTTATGTGTTTAGTGGTTAAAAAAATAAAAAGCTAATTTTGTTACTAAATTAACAAAATCTTTATATATAAAGTTGTTTTAAATTTGTTCGTTGAGTACTTTATAATCATTTAAATTAATATAACTATTTTATACCATATTTTATTACAACATATTATTTTCTACTTTTAGTTTACTGAGAGTGGTGATCAATTACTAAGTATTTGTGATGGGAATCTTAAATTGTTCAACATCACTGATGGAAAAACAGCTGATGCAGTTGAAAAGGTATGCTGACTTATAAAATTATGTTTCTGTATATTAAAAGAAGTTAAGTCTGCTTCTTTTTCAGAAAATATTCACTTAAAGAGATTAGAACTGTCATAACAAAAAAACTAATGGATAGGAAATAGCAAAATTTTAAGTACTATCGAGATAGGTTTGGTGAGCATTTATGTATGGAAAGCTAAAAATTATCAATTCTGGGGTTATATATTTTCTGCCAAAATGATTTTTTTTCTGCCGCAAGTTCATAATCAATCAGCTAAAATTTCCAGTACCAGAACTGTGTCCTGTTACAGTCCCATATGGATAGATACAAAGTTATATCACAGTTTTTCAAATTTGTTTCAGAGTAATAAAGTTTTGAACTTTTTTACATTTTTTTCAATATAAAAGAAAATATTCTGGGTACTCACTAATATCTTTTTCAGAGGTATTTTAAGGCTTGGTACTTGTTTTATTTTCACCCTACTTTAAAAAGCAATTTGACTTAAGTCAGTTCCCAAAATTTACTTCAAAGCTGGTTCTTGTATATTACTAACCATTTAAAGTGTTATGTATAGTGAAACTAACCAATAATACTCAGTTTTACTATGGGTAAAGTGGCATAGATAGCAATATATGTCAACCATGAAGAATATTCTCTTAAAGACTACACTATTACTAATGATGTAAGGAAAGTAGAGTGAGCTACCCCAAATGCTGGGGAGTTTATAATTTTGTGAGGGAGCAAGACCCATCAGACCTAGAAGTATGCCTATGAATTCCATTGCAGGTATGTACTTACATATTATCCCGTCGACTATTCAGCGGCCGTCAAATTCAGCACCACAGCTGTAGAACATTAAAAGGGCCTTGATAATGTTTTCAAATATAGCGTCCTGGTTGGTGGAATAGTACGTACGAACCCTATTTCATCTCATGTAATGTAAATGCAAATGTGAAGTAAAATAAACACAACTACAAATTGTTGCTACAAGCTATCTAACATTGAATTTTTATTTGTTTCATTTATTTTTAGTTTGAAGGGGAAGAAATTATTTCTTTTCTACTTGCTGAAGATGATGAAACGCTTGTCACTGCTGCCAAAAATGGAATAATGCGGCATTTTAACTTACAAAGCAAGCTACTTTTAAAAACTTGGAAGGTAAGTTCTCTATTGTTAAATAATTTTCCAATCAGCTAATGAAAAACTAACTACTACTTGTGACATTTGTTTTTATTTTGTGTGTTTTAGACAGTACATGTTGGTCTTGTTAATTGCATGGCATTTGACTCCACAACCACTTTGTTAGCCACTGGAGGATCTGATTCAACTGTTAAAGTTTGGGATATTGTTCAGAAATATTACACCCACAACCTAAAAGGTGCTAAAGGTGTCTTTAGGTAAGTAATTTGAGCTTAAACTTCACAAGCTTTTGTTTATAACTACAACACAAAGTTAACCGCTTATAAGAGATGAAAAGCTATTAAACTTTATATTTTATTATTTAGTGTCACACTACATATTTATGTTTAAGAGTCTAGATTATGGATCGGCAAGTAATTTTACTCAGGGTCCAAATAATTTGTAAAATTTTTATCGAGGTCCAGAGACAAATATATTTTCATAGAAGTAATTTGAGTAGTGTACTCTACCTTCTTATTTAAATGTTAAATTAAACAAAAGTATCTTTAATTGTTGTTAAATCTATTTCACATTGCAGCATAACTACTTAAAAATCAAATTTATAATATGTTTTTTAAAAAAATATTTATAAGGCTATCACTCAACATGAGGGGATGAAACGGGATTCCCCCTTAGAAGGATTCTCCGAATCCCAAATTAGCTACAAAGAACTTTACTTTTAAGAAAATGTAAGATAATGTACTTCTCCTAAATTATGTTCTCCTAAATTATAAAATTCGAAACCATTGCATTAACTTTTGTCTGAAGTGCTTGTAAATAATTTTTAAAGCTGTTTATTGAAAAAGGGGTATGGGTGTTTCCCCAGGAAATATTTGGAAATTTGATCCTTGACATAAATCTTTTTGTGTCGATACATATTGATTTAAAAAATACTTTGATGGTCTAGAAAATGACCTCTCGTGATCCTGATGCAGACCACGGTCCCCCAGTTGCCAACCCTTGGTCTAGATCAGTGGTTCCCAAAGTGGGTTCCGTGGAACCCTGGGGTTCCACGCAAAACTTTAGGGGTTCCATGGGACAAACTTTATTTCATTAAAAAATTAGAATGATGTAAAAAAATAAGAATGGACAGCGCCGCCCTCCTTGGACCCAAAAATGTTCTCAAAATGAGTTAAAACCTTACTTTTACCAGTCGAATTTAAAAAAATTTTCTGGGGGAGGACCCCCACGGTATCACAAGGGGATCTTGCGCGATACTTTTTGGAAAATCCTCAACATTTTGACATTTTTGTCAACTGATCAAGGTTATGGTCTGGAAAATTTCCCTCTTGGCCCCAAAAAGCTTCTTAAAATGAGTTAAAACTCTACTTTAACAAGTCAAATTTCAAAATTTTTTCTGGGGAAGGACCCCCATACCCCCCAGCGGTACCAGAAGGGGATCTTGCGTATAACTTTTAGAAAATCCCCAAGAATTTGACATTTTTGCCAAAAGGTAAAGGTGATTGTCTGGAAAAGTGCCCCCTGGTTTCATTTAATATCATATATTAAAATTTGAAAAGTCGTTGATTAAAATATATTAAGGGTTCCGCGATCATTGGTAACAAATTTGGGGGTTCCACGACCAAAATAGTTTGGGAACCACTGGTCTAGATATGAAATTGTATCTTTTAGTTTTATTACTAGTCAAAATACTTTCAATTTAGGTTACATTTAAAGTACCTATAGTTCAAATTAAGTTAGTTTTACTACTATTAATCTTAGAATAAGAATGAAAATTAAGTTTTACGTTTTGATTAAAAATTTAAACTCGCGTTTTCATGTGTATCCCTAGGGTAAAGAGAGTTCTTCCACTCTGTAAAAGTTGGGGAAAATGATTCTTGTTATGCTTCAACATCACCTGATATTTTATAGGGTTCCATTAACCCTTTCAGACCTAGCCGCCCCAAATTTTCCATTTGATTCAATAGTAATCTCAGGCGGCTTAGGATTGAAAGGATTAAGGTTAACTGTAAAAAAATTTTGATTATGGTTTGCAGTACATTGCATTTTCCATTGCTCAAAATAAGCTTTTTTTACAGTAAGGTATGTATTCGACAACTTGGTTCAGAATATCATGTGTTTGGAGCTGCTGATGATTATCTAATTCATGTGTGGAATCTTCACACTAAAGAGCATGTAGCCTCTCTTAGTGGTCATTTTAGTACCATAACAGATTTTGTATTTGAGGAAGAAAGTGATCGTATGTTTAGGTAAGTAATTTCTTTCAAATATTCTTTTGCAAAATCTTTCTATTGGTTTTAAAAAATTAAGCATGCATTTTTTTAACTAATCGATTTTGTGTCTCTTGTTTTCTTATTCAGTTGTAGCCGAGATAAAGTGGTATTAGTATGGGACATCAAAACCTTAAAACTTTTGAAAACCATTCCAGTTTTTGAGGTTTGTAAATTTTAGTTATGAATTCTATTAGATTTGTTACATCAATACTATTGACTGGCCAAAAGCTCTTTCTGTGTTATTTTTAAGAGCGGAAACACCATACCAGAGTCAGGTTACAAAACAAAAAGAAAGTAAAAGTATGAAGTTGACCAGTCAACAGTTTTGGTTGTAACTGATGCATAGCTTTTTTGAAATTAATCTAAATTACTTCATTTTTTAGACTGTTGAATCTTGTTTCTTAACTCCCAAAAATTTATCCCTGCCAAATGTCTCCTTCAATGAAGCTGATTCATATTTCATTACTGCTGGTGATAAAGGTAATATTATTCTCATTCATGTTTTTAGAAATTAAAAATGTTCTTCATGCCTAATTGTAAACCTTTTTTGGTTGGTATTCATTTACTTATGAACTCTTCACAAATTTTATCTTTTATCAAGATTTTATTTTTAAAAGATTTTTATGCAATCTTTGTTTTGTCTACTGTTTATTGTTATTATATATATTAATTGGAAATTAAAATTAAACTAAATAAGATGATTGTAAAAGAAAAAATCTTACTTTTTACTTACATGTATTTCTACAGTTTAATCGTATTACAATATTCAATTTAGAACTAAAATCATGTGCTCTTTTCTTACATATCATGCTATCCTATTAGGATTTTATATTTCATAACAGCAACACTTCTTGCATGAAACTAAAAAAATACTCACTCCCAAGTTAAGAAAAACAAGAAACCTTAAAAATCTTCATCGAGTAGTCAATAGATGAATACTGAATATTAATGTTTTTTTTCTGTTAAAAGAAGTTATAAATAAAAAGAATAATGGATGCTGATTTGATTTATTTTGACAAATCATATATTTTTTATTCTGCTCACCTTCAAAGTAAAATACCCATTTTTTATTTGCATGGCACAATGGTTGGTACTGCTGGAAAAGTTCATACACTCCTTGAAAAAAGGTTTTCATTTTCAAGCAGTATGGAAACTCCTTGATTTTGGGTTCTACTTCCTTAAAAATCCTCCTTCAGTTTTTAATTGGAAAAAATGCTATTTTTGGTTTATGAATATTATCTTAAAGAGCAATTTTGAAAACTTTTATTGGTATAAAAATAGCTTAATTTTTTGTAATGGTATTTGAAGGATCATGTGACAAATTTAACATCTAGTATTAGATCCATTTCATTAATCTTAATGGAATTTGTCTGGAAGCAAAACAACTGAAGACTGTTATTAAACAAATCTATTAAAATCTATTGAAAAAACATTGCATCTTAACTCTACTGTATTATTTAAAAAAATTATATTTTAAATTCTAGGTGTGTTAAAAGTTTGGAGTACACGTAGTGCTAAGCCTGTCTATGAACAGATTGATTCTTTGATTGTATTACCAGAAAATTCAAACTATGAAGGTCCCCTAATAGTTCAAGCTCTGTTTGTTCCATCTTTAGAGGCTATTGCTGTAGTAACATTTGAACAAAATGTTATTCTCTACAGTTTAGAAAACTTAACTGTGAAAAAGCAGGTAATAATATTTTAAGGAATCAAAAATATCCCATTTGCTTCTCTTGGATTAAAATATTTATTTTGGTACTTAAATCTTATGCATTTTGAATTGTAATAATCTAGTATCTTTACTGTAATAACAAAACAAGTATAACTATCTAAACTGCCTGATAGAAATATAGCACTGAATTAAGTATGAATTACTTCAATGCTTATATCTAAGAATTATTTTTATTGTATTTAAAATCCTAATATACTTTTCTCTTTTTAGTTTGTTGGCTACAGTGATGATGTTCTTAGCATTAAGTTTATTGGATCTAAGGACAGTCAAATTGCAGTTGCTACTAACAGTTCTCAAGTAAAATTGTTTCAATTGCCTTCTTTCAATGTGCAACTCCTGAAAGGACACAGCGATATTGTGCTCAGTTTAGATGTTTTCCCAAAACATAAAAACTTTTTAGTCAGTGGATCAAAGGTCAGTATGTTATGAAGAAAGATATTTGTTGATATTTTGTTATGTTATTCACAAAATTCTTAAAAAAAAACAAACCAACCATTTCACCTGGTTAATCAACTTCCGGAATGTCTGCTTCTTCCATTCATTTACACTGTGCAGGATTCATGCCAGATTTACGTGTTCATAACAGTCCTATGACCAATCATATGACATACAACCAAAACATGTAAACAAATCTGATCTTCCAGTTCAAACCGGAAGTTTAGCAAACATGCTGGAATGCGGTGAAAAGTTGGGGAGAATAATTGAGGGAACTCTCATTTATTGTGTTACTCCTGTTATAAATATATTTTTAAATGAAAGTTATTAAAAATAGAGGTGTTTTTTAAATTAGAAGGAGCATTAACCTTCATTAACTAAACATTGACGGCTACCCATATGTATTTTGAAAATGAGCTGCTTGGAATGTTTGATTCTGAAAATTATTTGCAAACCTTCCTGGTTGTGTGAGGAACAACATGCTAAAATTTCATAACAATCACATTAATAAAGTGGATGCTAGAATGCAAAAGCTAAAGATGGGAGTAAGTATTTAAACCCCCTGCATCCCCTTTAGAATAAAATATCTAAAAATCCCAAAATTATGTATTTTAAAATACTCTTTAAAAGTTATTACTCACAGGTCTCTTCATAGTATCATTTTCTTGTTATTGTTTTCTTCTGAAATGTAAAACCTGGTTTATGCTCAACAAAAACAGGGTTTTGGAATTTTCAGACCCCTTAAAATTTGAATATATCCAAAATTTGAAAAATACCTTTCTAGATATTGCAGGTACCTTCTTGCAAAGTAAGAAATATCTAGGTCATTTGTTGAGCTCAAAAACAACGAAAATGCTCCAAATCTCCCTGTGGGTTAGAAGAGATTTTGAAAAATCCCTTCATAGTGCGAGTGTACACTGTAAGGCAGCGGTCCCAACCCTATGCCCGCGGGCACCATGGCGCCCGTCGATCGGTCTAGGTGAGCCCCCTGCTCAAGAATAAAATATTTCAGTTTTCCACAATCCCATAAAATTCTAGAAATGAAATAGCAACGTACATTTCAGAATTTCTTCAAGAAAGGCGAGAATAGAAATTTTGGATCTTCAGAGTGACATTATCCTCAAAACTATTATTAGATGATATGAGAAATTCTGGAATATAGTTGACAGAAATAAATTTCCATTCTTAAAAAAGAGCAGCATTTTAAATAAAGTGGTTTTTTGGTTCCACACACTTATGTGAATCATTTTCTCGACAATGAATATAATAAAATCAAAAACTATAGATCACGACGTACAGATGAACACCTTGACGGTAACTTGTAGGCAAGAATTTCATCATCTCCCAATTATGAAGCGCTGGCCAGTGAAATGCAATGTATTTTATATATTTTATAAATAATTTTTATACTTCGTATTTTTTGCAAGCAATTTAATAATAATTTATTTTACAAAAGAATATTAATACTAATTATATTCATTATGTTAAATTAATTTTTAAAATTAAATTGTTTGTGCATTATATGCTGTGCGTATTATTAACTATGTCCACCAACTATAAACTTATCATGAAAAAATAAATGGTGCCCACCATTCGACCGATATTCTGGTATGTGCTCTTAGGTACAAAAAGGTTGGGGACCCCTGCTGTAAGGTCTTCTACCTTGCCAAGTTTCATACTTTTAGCCCGGTAAATTTGCTGTGTGTTGATGAGTTAATGTATGAATGGTAAAGACCTTTCATAATTATACAGGGTTCCCACGGTCCTTGAAAGTCCTTAAAAGTTCTTAAGGCTAAATTTAGGTACTTGAAAGTCCTTGAAAAACGTTCTAGGTCCTGGAAAAATGACTTAGGTCCTTGAATTTTCACTCAGCCACGAACTTAATTTTTTCAGATCTTTCTTTGTTTTTTTCTAGAAATTTTCTTTAAAACTACTATTATGAACATAACTTGCGGCCAGTTTTACAAACTGACAATGAAGAGCGACTTCTCCTCTCGTTCCGATTGTATGCGGGAAAATGACTTGTCTTGAAATGCGACTAATTTTTAAATGTCTGTGAAAAAAGGTCTTTGAAAATTTTTGTCGAGGTCCTTGAAAGTCCTTGATTTTCAATGTTTTCAAAGAGTGGGAACCATGTTATAGATGATAGTAATTATGTGAAAAAACTATATAAATTTCAAATTGAAAAACTATATAAATTTCAAATTGAAAACTTGTTTGTAGTAATTGTATAAAATTAGTACAATCTATTTGCTCCTTTTTAACTAAAAAAATAAGCATGATGTTTCTCACTTGAACAATAGCACAAAAGCATTGAATTAGTAAAACTGTATCCAGCACCTTTTCACCTTGTTTATTCTGTTTATTGCACCCTAAGCATACTAGTATCTTTAAGCTGAACCTATCAATGGTTTGCCTTTGATATTGTATGCTAAAAAAACAAAATGGCATTACAGGGTCTGCTGTATGAAGCTTACTAGCATGACAGTATAAATGCCATACACTATTTGTTATGCTATTATTGTGGTTTGGTTTTGACCTAAATATAAGTTAAGTTTTTAAATCTATGTTATAGAATGATTATAAAGAGTATGGTATCATTAAATACAATAATAATTTTAAACCAAACTTCCAAAATGGTTGGCATTTACAAAAAGCCAAGAATTAAGAAAGCCATTAAATAAGTAATAAATAGATCTATATATGTCACCAAAATTTGGTCCCTTAATGATAACCAGGGCTCGATTTAAGGTGAAACACTCTGGAAGGATGTTTTGGTACCTTTTATTAAGAACTGAATTTACCCCTAGAACTACCTTACTTTGGAATGGAATATGCCTACTTATCCAAGAGAAGGTTACCATCAGAGCTAGATAATATGCGCGAAAGGTGTTCACAAAAATTTTGCTCCTCTGTTGAAAATAATTATAACAATTCTTTGTATACATTTTCGCGATTTTTGAAAGAAAACTTAAAATTGCTTGAACAGCGACAGCTACAAAAATAGTGCTTGTGAAAACATTTTGTGTGTAAAATAAGGGGTTGATATCTAAAATTACAGATAATTCCTCCAGAAAAATTTTGTAAAAAAAAATTAAGTTTGCAGAAAGGTTTCACTTTATCTGGATCTGGTTATCATTCTTGCACCTGTATTTCTAGGAAGAGACATGTGAATGAATATTACATTTTCATATGTTCATTGGTTAATGTTCTGTAATGCATACAAGTAGTACAACCATCTTTAAGTTAAACCTTTAAATGGTTTATCTTTGATATTGTATGCTAAAGTAATAAAAGGGCATTACAGGGTCTGCTGTATGAAGCTTACTAGCATGACAGTATAAATGCCTTACACTTAATGTTGTTACGTATTTCATAGCAATTTTAATGATAAATTGGCATGAATGCGTTGGATGCATGATAAATGAAAGGTACAGTGAAATCCCGTTACAACGAATACCTATACAATGAAAAATCCCGTTATTACAAAAGTCCTGAATGTCCCCAACCGTTTTTATTTGAATTATCGAAATACCATTACAACGAAGAAATTATACGGTCCCTAATAGTTTGTTATAACGCGATTTTACGGTATAATGCTCAGGAATCAATTTGAGGGATAATACTTCAAAACTGTATTTTAGAGAAAAAAAATACATGAAAATGTTTCTTTAAAATAATCAGTTCTTAATCATAATGAATGGACATAAATATTTTCATCTTCAAACTATTGTAAGATTGTTACTTATATACTTACTGTTTTTTTTAAATTTAGGACAATAATGTTAAAGTTTGGGAAATAGACTCCAATTTATCCAGTATTAGCAGTGTCTATACTGGGTATGGTCATACAGACTCTGTTACTGCTGTGTGTTGCTGCAAGTAAGTTTAACTCTGTTATCCATGCTTTTTACTCTAAATTTATCAGCTTCATTTTTTTAATCCCCTTTCAACATAATTTGTTGGTACTTAAATGCAAAATTATATGCTGATTGATGAGATTGCCTAACAGCATCATCTTTCTTATATATGGGTTTTACTTTTATGTAGCTTAGTTTTTTAATGCACATAGAAATGATTTGTGGACCAGTTTTTAGTGAGGCTTGTCATCTTTCTTGTGCTACAATAATAATCATCAGCACTACAAGGCCAGCTAGTTGTAGTGATGATTTTGACTGGTAGTATAAGTGCTGAACATTTTTTTGTATGTTAATTTGATTTATATTTATTTACTTTTAAATGAAAGTATATAACATGAAAATTATGTTTGTATAATATATTGTATGGTGCCCTTAAAATACATAGTCTTGAATTTGGCCCTTTATAAACTTGGAAGACTCCTGCACTACTGATTCTATTTTTCCTTAAAGCAACCACTGAAAAGTGTCATAAATTTAGCATTAATATGTTGTAATACTATGTCATCTTCAAAATATTTTTTAACTCATGAAGAATTACATTTTCTGCAGGGGTAAGTCAAGATTTTTTGCTTCTGGTTCAGAGGACACAACATTGAAGATGTGGGAAGTACCTGAAAAAACACCTCTTGTGGCTTTGAAACTTCTATTGACACCATATTGTACAGTCAAGGCTCATGACAAGCTTATTAATTGTATAGATATCTCCAAAAATGACCAATATGTAGCTTCAGGTTCTCAAGATCACACTGCGAAGGTAAGTTTTTAAAACTTAAAGGTTCTTCCGAATCTTAGTAAGGTTGGCCCCTCCCAAAATATTAAACTGCAAAGTTCTCCAGGAGAGAACCTACAGATTCAGACAGTGGTGTTTACCCCAAACAGGGGCTCCATATGAGCCTGTTCAAGAAAAATGCTCATCAAATTAATTTATAAATGTATATTGTTTTTTTGGGGGGGAGATAGGCCTAATAATTTCACTAAGAAAATTTTCAGAGGTTTAATGAATAAAATAATGTATCTTAATTTATCATATCTGTGACCAGATGACTAATTTATATTGAAAAAAAAGTCTTCATTATATAAATAAACAAGCCAAAATATGACATTAATTATGGTTATTTTACTTTTTTGATGTAGATATGGCAATCTAGTGATTTGACTCACCTAGGAACATTACGAGGACACAGGAAAGGAGTGTGGTGTGTAAAATTTTCACCTGTAGATTTGGTATGTAAAAGTTAAGTAGTCCCTCCAGTAAATTGACTTTAGTACGTAATTTTAGCTTTCACTAACATCTATCTGTTTTAAAGGCTGTTGCTACATCTTCAGGAGATGAGACAATTAGAGTATGGTCCCTTGTAGATTACTCATGCTTAAAGGTAAGAATGTCTTTAAAATGTCTGTATTGTTGATATATATGCTTTCTTTGCATTTATTGTTAAATAATGATTCTTTGGGCAAATAAATATCAGCTATATATTGGTTGCAAATCCGTAATTTTAGGTGTTTGAAGGGCATGAGTCAACTGTTCTTCAAGTCTTGTTTTTGAGCAGAGGAACCCAGCTGATATCTAGGTAAGGATCATATTTTTTAAAGATGAAATTGAGCTAGGTTTAACATAGTATTGCCCTAGTATACATGACATGTATACTAGACATCACACATTGTGTGATGGACTGATTTATTATGGAAATTAAAAATTCACTTTTTAAAATTAAATAGTAGGCATTTAAGTATTGGTTACCAGAGAATTAGTTTTAAAAATATTTTTCTTTAAATGATATATTTTATGTGTTTTTTCTTTAAATTTTTCACACTTCTTAATGGTTCTCCTTAAAATCATTTTCTCATAGAATAGAAGGTGGTTGCTCCGAAAAGATACTGTACTACTTAAACCTTTCTTTATTATTATTTTCAAGGTAATTTGCATTGTTTACTTAATTTTCAGTGCTTCTGATGGAAACATAAAACTGTGGGATATAAAAAGTAATTTGTGTTTGAAAACATTTGATGAACATGAGTCAAAAGTATGGACACTGGCCACTTCAGCATCTGAAGAATATTTGGTATCCGGTGGTGGGGATTCAAATGTTATTCTTTGGAAGGTAAGATCACAACCACTTAGATCTAAATGACCTGAGCACTTGGTTATAAAAATTACTTCTGTAGGTCTTTGCACATGCTTGTTTTTGTTAAAAAGTTTCAGTTTATGCTTTTGAGTAAGCTCAGAAGCCAACTGAAATCATCACTGACTTTTGCAGGCATGAGTTTCTTCCGCCGAAACGCGATTTTCCGCTTTTTCTCATTTATTCCGCTTTTTATTAATTAGTGGAGACGCTTATGTCGAAAAAAAGGCTCTTGTAAAAATTTCTTGTTAATTTTGTAAACTAATGTTTTTCTGTTAACTTATAGTATAAGGAACCCAAAAAGGTTTGGTGCCAATTTTTTAGTTCACATTTAGGTGTAATTAAGCTAATTATTAGATGAATTAAGGACTTTTAAGAAATGGGGATTTTTTAATACTACACGTTTATTTATTAACATAAAAATGTGAAATTTGGAATATAAAAAGAAGAATTAATAAATACTTAAAATATCTTTTGAATTTTTGCTGAAGAAATTTTAAATTTTATTTTATTCAAAAAAATAAATTTTTTAATAAAAATTGGATATTATATTTTTTGACCTATATTTTTTACATTTTTATATCATTTACTCATATAATATCTAAATATACTTATTGAACAAAATTTTTAATGTGTTATTGAACTTAATTAGTAGTAAAATTAGTAGTAATTAGGCACTATAGTGGAGTTACTTATGTCAAAAAAGGGTATTTTAAAAATAATTTGCAAATTTTATAAACTTATGTTTTTCTGTTAACTTATAGTATAAGGAACTTAAAAATGTTTGGTTTAAATTTTTAAATTTACATTTAGATGTAATTAGGCTAATTATAAGATGGAATAATGACTTTTAAGAAATGGGGATTTTTTAACATTATATGTTATTTATATACATGAAAATGTGAAATTTGGATTATAAAAGGAAAACTAAATAATACTTAAAATATCTTTTGAATTTTCCTTTAAAAATTTTAAATTAATTAAAAATTTTTTAATAAAACATTTTTTAATAAAAATTAGATTTTTTTGTCTGATATTTTTTGCATTTTCTTATTATATACTAATTATCTAAAAATAACTAAACACTTATTGAGCAAATTTTTGAATGTTATTAAATTTAATTAGTAGTAATTAAGCATTAATTCATTAAAAACTTTCATTAGTCAGGAAATGAACAATTTAAAGTATTCCTTTCGAGATAATATTTTCTTAAAAGAATGTAAGTTATTATTCAAATATTTATAAGTATTTCATATTAACTTTGCATAAAAAGTCTTAATCACCTTTTAATATTTGAAAAGAACTTCTCCTTTGACTTCAAAACCCAATCTATTTCAAAACTTTTTTCTAAAGGCCCTTTTCAAGGTCCACTCTCTCGGTAAAAGATTTTCATGAAAATCATTAATTTGGCCTAGTAAGTTACTCTATGATTTCACACTTTTATAATTAGAATATGTTTTAATTAATTTACAGAGTGCAGATATATGATTAAAATTTAAAGCATCACAGTCTGAGGAGTCACTATCTGATACATCCACAGTCTATTTTAACGAATTCCTACATTTTTCTTCGTCCCCTTCACATTTGCACATTTCCATACATGGTAGCCTTGCAATGGTATAGGAATATTTGCCACTTTGGCATTTACTTGTGTCACAACTACATGATGTGAGTTCTATTACAGCTTCAGGAGCTGGGGGTAAATCTGGAATATTTGGAATATAATAATCACATTTTCTTTTTTCCAACCAAACAATTCAGGTGAAGGAAGGGTTTGCACTTGTTCTACATCTTTGGCCCAGACTAGAGCATGATAATGGGATCTAAGTAAGTGCTGCTAAGTGCTGTTTAAGAGTGGCGTTGGAAGTAGGCTCTCTGGAATAATCTGCAAACGTATTCCTCCAGAGCAATGAAGTGTCGGTCCAATAAATGTTTTTCTTTTCCGAGTGATATAAAGGCTTGAACGACGTGAGGTTCATCCTTTTTAAAAGTTTTCCAGCAGGTTAATTTTCCTTTTCCATTAAACCTCCCAGTTGTGTCACAGCCAGTAAAACTATGAAAACCGGGAAGTGTCTCAACTATATCTATGGATTTGAGGTACACTGTTCGTTTTCCAGCTCCTATCCCAGTTATGACACAGGAGTTCGGCCCAAAAGAGGACACCGTCTTAGAGCCAGAATGAACACATCTGTATCTGGTGACAAAATGTGAACTGTGTACCCCAAATTTGAAGCATAAATTGCATAGTCTATTGTGTCAGCTTCTTCATAGTTGGTTTTTAAATTGTTATAAATATTGTCATTTGATAGAACCGCTGTTTCTGTAGATACAATTATTTCTTTCTCTAAATCTTTGTAATGATGGAGTATTTTTATTGAAAGATGTTCGGTAAGGCTTGCTCTAGTTTTAGAGTTACAAAGAAAGTTATAGAGTCCTATATTTATTGGAGTTATATCTGTACAGATAAATGCTCGGTTATCCATTTTCTTACCTTGACGGGGAATACGAGTGACTGTTTTTAGTGATGTATCTTTAGAGTAATGGTCAAAAACTAGGTGAATGGTGTCATAATTTTCAGCTACAGAGTTAAATATTTTTAAGTATTGATGAGCAAGATCATTACATGTGAAGATATTTCCATTAATTTGACGAACTAAAATCTTGCCATCTATTATTACAGCTTTTCTGTTTGAATCGGGTCGGCTGTTATCATTCTTTATGTGAATATGTTAGGAGGGCTGGTGTGAGAAGCTGTGTATTCCTCTAGAATATGCAAGAGCTTTCTCTTGTCGTTACAAGGCAACAATGACCCATCAGTTGCAAATAGCGCTCGACACATATTTGAGAATTCATAATTGCCAACTGCAGTTCTTACTATAGATTCCAGCTGATTTCCATGATAATAATTTAATTTTTTTCATTTTAGACCATAAGTTTGCGTTCCATTTTACTCTAATGCTCACAAAATTCTGAAAAACTTTCTTCCCTTCATCCTCTCGTCTACATACATCATATTTTACATTATCAGGCATTATGGAATGTGTGACGATGTTAACAAGTTATCCACTTTCTTCTTTGAATGGATTTCTGGTAAGCAGAACTGCAGTGTATATTGCGAATGTGAATTTCAAACTGCAACAACGCTGAGATCGACACTTAAGTTCGGGCGGCGCGGCGTCCGCTTTGAACTCTTTCGTCTTATCTCGCGGCTAAGTAAACAATATTTTAAAATAAAACCAAATATTCTATAATTTATCTTTACTACAACCTTAAAGGGGGAAATTGGCAGTTTATACCAAAAAATATATCGCTACAAATTGAAATACTTAAGATATCGAAATTTCACTTTAGGGTCTAAAAATGACTATTAAAATTATTTAAAATAATTTTTTAAATACTGATATGCTTAAAAACCTGTATATCCTTCTTTTCAACCCCTTATAGAGGTAAATTACTGAATTAAACCAGCTCAAAACTCAAAATATTGAAATTCCATATTTGACCTTTGACATGACCTATAGATCAGGAAAGTGAAAAGAAAAATTGGCACCAAAGATTTTCTGATTCTCCACACCCTAAAGAACCAAAATAACCTTGGTGTCAAAAATTAACACGAACTTTTTACAAATTTACATGAGCGCCTCCACTAAATATTTCTTCCTTCAGGCATAAGTTTCCTCTGCGGAATCGCGATTTTCCGAAAGTCGGAAAATCGCAACTTTTCACGTAAGTTCCGTTTTGCTCGCGTAGTGTACACTGTTTCTCCCACGGTGCTTTCTTGGACGGCCGCGGACGTTAAGGTGAAGTCGGCTTCTTATCGCGTTGTGATTGCGATGTAGAAAAAACAACTTTACCGTAGTCAGAAGCCAACAAGTCCTGAAGTAAAAAAATAGCGAGTTTTCGCGAAAGTTCCGTTTTTCCCGCAACTGCTTCTTACGGGTCGGATGTCTGTTGAGTGTTATGTCAGAGCAGCCTAATAAGACTAGTGTGTCTCTGAGAATTGCGTTTTATCGAGTGTAGTCAGTGTTTTCAACTTATGAGGTTTTTCTAATTGTAAAATTTTTGAAAGGCCGCTTTGAGAAGCAACTTATGATAATAATTCAGTTTTTTAAATCATGTTAGATTATAACCTGTTACAGATATCTGATATGATTTGAGATTCTAATAATACTTTTAAAAATTCTTTTGATTTTTTTCTTTACTTAGCAAAAATTATATTGGTAAAAAAATTCAGTAATTTAATTATATTAGTAACCAATAAATTATCCTAGCATTTAACTGATTTCCTAAATTTTCATCTGCTTTTAGTTACATTTTGGTTATTTTCATGCAAATGAAGATAACTTGAAATATGTATTTTTCTTTGTTTAAAGATATTTTTATCTAGACTATCAATATTAATGACTAGTTTAATGCCAGTTTTAAGTTCTTAAAACACTCCCAAATATAACCCAGGTAAATTAAAATTTGTCTTGTTAAAATTATTTGTTTCGCGCTTAAGAAAATTATACATAACTAAGCTCACCAATTTTCCTCTTTTTTCATCTTTAGACAAACTCATCCCTGCTTTTGAGTATTCTGGCTGTATTCTCATGGTGAATACAGTAAGATGGTTAAAATTATTTTATTATGTTCTTTTTAGTTACATTGCTGATTGTAGAGTTGTTATGATCTGTTTAAAAAGAAAAGAAAAAATTCTAAAAATGTAAAACTTTCTTTCTTGATGTATATACTTACTTTAGTATCTTGATATAGAATAGAGAAACAGGAATGTAACCATAATAACACTCTTTAGGCAGCCTCAAAGACTGATTCTTTGATACAGTCGAATCCGCTTAATGTGATCACGATAAATGTTATCAATGGAATATTGAATAATGTTATCGAAATCGACAGGTTCAGATCATTCCTGGACCTGTAAATCCTGTTCCAGATCATTTAATGTAAAATGTATCGTTTATAATGTGATCAACTATGGATCAACACACCGCTTAATGTTATCAAAATTTGTCCATATCCCCTAAAAAACGACCGCTATCGGGTTTTGTTTTGAAGGTCAATTTCTACAAGTAAATATCAGCCCCACCTTAGAGCATCTGGGGAACTCTATGATCTGGGGTTTCTATTTTCTGAAACTTGTGAGCCAGAAGAAGATAACATTCCACATGTATTGAAAGAAAACGGTTAAAGGGGGGGCCAATCCATGCTTGTGAGAAACCATCGGTGCCTTGCAGATGTTTCTGATAAGAAATTTTAATTTTCCCTTGTTTATTGGAATACAGATTTTAAAATAAGGGGTTTATTAAATTGAAAGGATGTAATGGAATGCACACAAAAAGAAATCTTTCTATATAAATAAAAATATAAAGTAAGCGATTATTTTATTTTTATTAATTGAACTACTCTTATATTTTCCCCTTAAAGTTTTAAATTGTCAAATACATAGTGTAGAATTGTTTAAAATAATAATAATTTATTAACAATAAATAATAATATACAAACACACAAAAGAAAAGAAAAAGAAATAATACATATTGTTCACTAAGGGGCCAAGGGCCCTTCCAAGTGAAAACATTTTGTTTGTTAAATACATATATGCTAAAAGAGAAAAAAAAGAAAGAAAATGTACTCGTAGTAAATACATTAACTACGAGTACATAATTTTGATTTTAAAGCACACAATATAGTTACACTGTGTTTGCTGCTTTTGATATAAAATCGCTTATTGTTATCAATCGGATGTTATCCGTTTAAAGTGTTCACGCCGGCTCGGTCCACCGGTTGCCCGCACTAGACTGCCTCATTGGGCGGCGTGGTCCACCGGTGGCCCACACTAGACTGTCTCATCGGGCGGCGCGGTCCACCGGTGGCCCGCACCACAACGCTTTATCGGGTGGCGCCGCCAGATGAAGCACAGCATGAAGTCGAGCGCCGCCTCCCAGCGAAAACCATGAAAATCGGCCCCGGCGTGAACAAATTAATCTCCGACAATTGCGATCACATTAAGCAGATTAGACTGTAGTATTTTTTCCTACTTCAGTTTAGGCTAGCTTGTTATTGTCCAAGACACATTATTCGATGAGCATTTCTATGGTCGGCTTCTATTGCATTTTGTCTCACCGGTATTCTAATGAACCGACTATAAACACAGTTAAAATTAAGAAAGAAAAGTAGGTCTTGTGAGTTTTTAATACCTATTTATAACAAATTTTGAGTTTTTCATTAATTTGCTTTAAATACTTTTTGAAGTCGAAGGGAAAAAAATGTCATACCCAATTTTACACGAAATTTACATTTTTCATTATGTCTTTCAGGATGTTACTAAAGTAGATAAAGAAAAGAAGATTGCTGAAATTGAAACTTTTGTTTTGCAGTAAGTAGTATTTAAAATTTTGTCAAACAATTTTATTACTGTTTTTAAAAACATGACACTAGAGTAAATGTCTTTTTTAGTACTAAAAGTCATTTAAATTATTGATGAATAATTTTTGAAACAAATATAACCATCAGTTGTTTTAACTTATAGAGAACAAGAACTTAGAAACTTGGTTCATGAAGAAAAATGGACTAAAGCTTTAGGTCTTGCTATAACCCTTGATAAACCATTTCAAGCCTTTACTATTATTACTGGTAAGCTGCTCTCTTATATTGCTGCCTTTTTTTTTTTATCTATTTTGAAAACTAAAGCTAAGATTGTAAAATATTTATATTAAAAAAATCAATAATACTAAAAAAACATAGCCTCAGTATTTTTCCATTTCCAAAGAAATTCTAATTGACACAGACAAATTTGGTATTAAAGTCTTGATTGCGTGTTTAAGTAGAATCAAAGGGTTCTGATTTATTTTCCTTGTTTCTGAAACCACGCAAAAATTTGAGTAGTCGAGCCGGCTGGACGGCCGTCGCGCCGCTCCAGTAGAAAGAGTATTTTTATGAACAAATTGTTGCCATCTGAGAAGACCCAGTTACAAATTTCAGTTCTAAAGGCGATGTTAAAAATTAAGGTGAATATAAAAAAAACTTGCCAAGAGTTTCATTCTTACTTAAAATCATCATAGCTATATTAGAGCAAATTTGTTCCTCTGATAAATATAAATATAACTAAGTGTTTCGGGTATATATATTTTTTAATTTGTAACTTTTAAGCTAACTGACTTTTTCTGAATAAATAACTTTTAAAAAGTGTTTTTTACTGACTACCTGTTAATTAACCTAAATAAACCAATATCCCGTTTTGAGTCAAAAAATAAATTGTCACATTAGGGATGACCAACCCTCATGTCAGAAAACTAGTGAGAAAACATTTTACGAGCTAAATTCGCTTTATAACGCTGTAATTAACAGTCAAAGACAATCTCGTGTCAAACGACAGTGAAAGATTTTTTCAAACAAAATTTAAAAAATGAAGATTTGATATTCATATACAATGCAATGCATTCGGTTGTGGTATTTATAGAATGTGCAATATTGTATTAAAGATAAGACAAATAAAATAAATATTTCGGATAAACTATAAAGATATGGTTTAATTTTTATGTTAATATTTTAAAACTTAGTTATTATATTTACAGTTTAAAAACTGATTTAAAGTAATTTTTCCTTTAGAAAAACTTCAAGTTAATTGTATTTATGTAAATCTGAGTAAAGTAAAAGATGTTCTACGTCTTTTCATTTATACGTCGTTTAATGTCGGCCCCTTGAAAGACGTATAAACAATGCTGCATTTTGAAGATAAATTTGGAGAAAGAAAAAAAACGGCAGAATATCTGATTTGGAGCTTTATGAAAGAGTTTCAATTGAAGACAACTCTAGTTGTGTTAATAAGGAAAATAATATGCTATGTTTTAAACCTTTTAAAGTGAAAATCTTCTGAGGAGGGAATGATGCTGCTAGGTAGGGGACTCAGCCTTATCGGACATACACTGACTCTCGATCTGTAGAGTGTTTTCCTACTTTTTAATTAATTTTAACATTTTAATGCAATGATTTTGCCACATGCACTCATTTTTTGTTGTGGTTAACTCATTAATCTTTTATTTTTGCAGAAATTTTACAAAAAAAGGAAAATTATAAAAGTGGTGAAATACTTCTGGAAAGTGTTTTAGAATCACTAAGGCAAGATCAAAGGGGTAAGTTTTATATATTGTAATGCAAAAAAGAGTTGATACAGAAATGTGTAATAAAAAGGATATTGTAGCGATTCTTTGAGACAATTTTTTCAAGTTTAGCTGTCTGCATTTTGCAGAATGATAGTACTTACCTTCAACTTCCACTTAATGTGGTCACATTTGGCTGAAATTAGACTAGGAACAATTTCTGATTAATTAATACATGAGTTATTTGAATATAACAAGCAGCAAACAGTAAGGTCCCCACAGACAAAATCAGAGATGTCATTTCCTTGGAAGATCTCAAAAAAGAAATAACCAGAAAAACTTAAGGGTGATAAGTTCCCAGTCACCGTGACAAAAGTATCTAGTGTGCGAGAAAATGAAAAAACTTGGAAGTCTAGTAAATATTACAATAGTTTTCGACACAGAAAATCAGATGTCTTAATAGCCAGATTATGTATGAAAACCCTACCCGTCCAAAGCCATATTTTTCAAAATTAACTTTTCACCAGATCCCTTATGCCCAATATGCCAATAATATAACTCAAACTCAAATGACTATTTATTATTGACTTCAGGGTGTCCGCTAACCCTGGAAACCGGGAAAACCTGGAATACTCAGGGAATTCGAAAATGCCCTGGAAAACCTGGAATACTCAGGGAATTACGAAAATATTCTGGAAAAATGTGATTTTGTACGATAAGTAACGTTTTCCAGCGTTTCTTTACGTTGTGGAGTTACCATCTCCGGTAATTAGTCAAATCAACGGCATCCTAGCTCGCACGCGCAACGGCGCGATACGTTCGCGCGACTCGGCCTGTAAAGGCGCCTTCTCCTCGTTCGTTTACTTTATTACGGAAAAACAACTTTTATTGGAAGAGAGCCGTGTTCATGCTGTTCCTACCATGCAGCCTAAAGATGAGGAGAAACCTATTTTACGGGGCGTAATCGTCGGCTTCTCCCATTTGGTGTATTGTGGAAAACGGACTTGAGCTTTTTCATGGAGAGATATTCTTAAGTCAAAGACTTGCTTATGAAGTCTTATTTTATTGGTGCTCTAATTAAAATTATTTTGAGTAGAAAAATTGAAAGAAATTTTATCGGAAAACTTGAATTTCTGCTTAAGTCTTAATTTAAATTTAATAATTTCATAGTTATAGTATGGTTGTGAGTGATAGGTAGTTTTTTCCTCCAAAAAATATAACCTGATAAGATTTTCAGCTTATTTATGAAAATATATAATGAAATTTCTGTATAAGGTAGTCCTTATACACAAATAGGATCCTTTACTTAAAATTGAAGTTTTAATTTTTCTAAGTTAAATTTCTGAATAATTAGCCTTTTAAAGTTAATTTTTACTGAAGGCTCCTGATTATCAATTAAACATTTCTCAATTTTGTTTTTTTTTAGAATAATTTGAAGATCAAATATAATCTGACTTTAGTTTTCATTAAAATAATTTCATTTCGCAAAAATGCACCCCCAAAAATTAGACCTGGAGTACACCCATTCTAGCCAGTGTATTATAAAGTCATTTCACAAATCTTGTATTCCTTTTGAGCTCTTGCTCAGTCTCAGAATTGGTCGAAGCTTTTCTAGAGAAAAAGAAAACTGTTTATTTTTCTCAATGAGTAAAACATCTGTAAATTAAATGTCTAATTTTAAAATTAATGTATCATTCAACCAATTGATACTAATCTATAGAAGATATTTTTTCAGTTATTTTTTATTAAGTTTATTTAATATATGGTATGAATAGAAGGAAAATAAAAGTTCCATCTTGTCACCAAAAATAAAAAAAATGCCTTAAAGCTTTAGTTTGACCAAACCTGGAAAATCAAAAAAATTGTCCTGGAAAACTCAGGGAATTCTTAGCTTAGAATTAAGTGGACACCCTGCATACATGTGATTCTTCCGCCAATTGGCGGAAATCCGCCAATTTGCTCAGCAAAATTAAAATCCGACAATTCGATTTGCAAAACTGAAATTCCACTTTCTTATTTTCCAATCGTTTTATACTGAAAACTCTGACCGCTAGTGTGGTGGCCTAGTACTAAATTTTAAGAAAGATCGAAAAAAAAATTAAAAAATATCAACGTAGTATAAAAATTAGTTAAGATTTAAGCCAAAAAATATGAATCTAGCATATCGAATCCCCTGTCTTGTGGGTCATGCGCCATGAAAACCCAACAACCCTAGATCTCAGGAAGTAGAAGCCGATGGACCCCCTATACTTAAAATGAAGAAAAATTTAGGTGCAATCGAATTTTTAAAATATTTTCCGCCAATTTTTTGTCTGTGTAATCACATGTATGACCCTGTGACTTGTAAAAAATACACATATCAAAGAATCAAACTAATGAAAGATATCAATTCAACATCTTCCGACTTCTATGAAATACTAGAAATAACACAAAAAACCAAAACCAAAAAATCCCAGCTCTATCCTCCTTTCTAAACTACATAGAACTCTAAATTACTCCATATCCTAAATTTATTCAGTTAATTAACTAAATAAATAAAAATGGAAAAGAATAAAAAGTTGCTCTTCGGAGTAAGCAAAAGTCTCCACTCCCTGGACTTGAGAAAACAGTACAACTAGCATTTGTATTAAAATTATGACTATGCAATCAAAATTGAAAGATAACACTAATTAATGGTTCACTGAAATTAATCTAAAATTTTTTTCTTTAATACTGGAAAAGGCAGTTTTTTGTGGAATGTATGAACAAATTTTTTTATTTTATTTTCAACAATTTTTTGATTATATAAAACAATACATTTTGCAGAAGGATTAAAGTGATCAGGACCTGTTGATTTTGATTACATGAGATTTTATTAACATCAACTGTGATCACATTGAGTGGAATTGACTGTACAAATTATTTTTACCTTCCTTATTTTTTCTATCCTCTATGCTTTCTAATTTTACACACCATAAAAATTGGTTTGACTAATCTTTTTCTTTTGTTTTCAGAGGCTCTTCTGAAGTTTTCGATAGAGTGGATTACAAATTCAAAGACTTATTATCCTGCCATTTTAGTGATGAACTTTTTTTACAGGATTTATGACAGTGAGGAATTGCTTAAAGTTCCTCAAATGTATTCATATATTCAAGCATCTTTACCGTATTTGGGTAAGCTTTATCAGCTATTTGCATTTTACATTAATTAATTTCCAAAAAGGCCAGTGAAGCCATAGGGGCTCCTTACAGTCAGGGAAATTGAGGAATGGTGTATTCCTTTCTTTTAAAGGGAAACTGACTGTAAAAATGTGTATGCCCTGACCAGCTTATCCGTAGTTGGATAGATAAAATAAAATGACTCAATGCTTAGCTATTTCTGTAAAACACGGTTCTTAACCGTTAGCACAAGATTCTAAAGGGGGTAGGTGCACACCTTTCGACCAAAAAACACATTTTTCAATTTTTGTATTTTCGTTTAGTATTACATTTTACGCTTCAAACGACACCAAAATTATTACTCTACGCGGATTAGAAGTATTTTTAATTATTTTTACGGAAATAATTAATGCACTGCTACTATGCAAGATTCTTATTAAATTTCCATTTTTCTCAAAACTGAATTTTTAACATAAAAGGAACAATTTCTCAAAATCTATTATAGCAAACAACTTATAACTTGGTAACCTTATTAATGACGCTATGTTACATACTTTAACACAGGGGTTTCTCAAAAAAGTCCTTTAAACTGAAGTTATAGCATAAAACATCATGAAATTTCAGTCTTTTTGAGAAAAACCCTAAGTTCATTCAGATAATATTTTTTTAAAAAATAACCAGACATAATAGCCCAAAAAGCTCATGTTAAAGTATGTAACATAGCGTCATTAATAAGGTTACCAAGTTATAAATTGTTTGCTATAATCATACATGTGATTCTTCCGCCAATTGGCGGAAATCCGCCAATTTGCTTAGCAATATTAAAATCCAACAATTCGATTTGCAAAATTGAAGTTCTACTTTCTTATTTTTCAATCGTGAATTTACTGAAAACTATAGCCGCGAGTGTTGTACAGTAATAAGTTTTAAGTCAAATCGAAATATTATGAAAACTAGTTGATTTAAGCTAAAAAATATGACTAGCATATCGAATCGTAGATCTCGGGAAGTAGAAGCCAATTGACCCCCTCTTAAAATGAAGGAAAATTTAGGTGTCATCGAAATTTTTTTTATATTTTCCGCCAATTTATTGTAAGAGTGATCACATGTATGTATAATAGATTTTGAGAAAATGTTCCTTTTATGGTAAAAATTCAGTTTTGAGAAAAATGGAAATTTAGTAAGAATCTTGCATAGGAGTAGTGCATTAATTATTTCCGTAAAAATAATTAAAAATACTTCTAATCCGCGTAGAGTAATAATTTTGGTGTCGTTTGAAGCGTAAAATGTAATACTAAATGAAAATGCAAAAATTGAAAAATGTGTTTTTTGGTCGAAAGATGTGCACCTACCCCCTTAAATATTTTGTAATATATCTGCTTAAGATGGCATGTGCTAATTTACTTGTAAAAACTGAGGATTCCTGTAAAAGAATTAGTTGCCAAAAACAGCGAGAAATATCCAACCCTAATGATGGAATAAAGCTGTTTAAGAAACAGTCTGGCAGCCTAACACTGTAGCCAATTTAAGATTTTCAATCCAAAAAAATTTATTTTAATTAAATTTTTCTCATTTTTTTATCAGGAGATAATGACTGATTTAAAATGATATTTGAAAATCAATTTATTGATATAAGTAACTTAACCCTTTATTTACCGACGGTACTTACAAGTACCGCCAACTTTAAAATTACATAGAATAACCATCCTTGCGAATATATTGACGATAATTTACAGGAACACTCTTTCAGTTATCCTCTTCCAGGATAAAAAGCAGCGAAGGTTCTATGATGAGTATTTTAGCGGGAAATGCGAATAGATTTAACTGAAGTTGTAAGTTTAGCTGCCATTTTGATCGGATTCACATGATTGTCAATTTGTTCTCACAAAAAAGTAGTTAAAGTCAAAAGTTAAGTGTATTATTTTTTAAGACTTATTACTGCGATAAAAAAGCTATAGTGAGAATATTTTAGCACTCCGTGTACTGACAGTACCCAAAAGTATCAATTTAAGTAATTGGCTCTAGCGGATTCAATTTTCCAAAGATGATTATTTTTTTATGTATATCCCTTAATTTCAATTTAGTGACTCAAAAAAACTATTTGCACGAAAAAAATTGCAGCGAATCATAATGCGGTAAATAAAGGGTTAAGAAGGCATTTTTCGTTTTCGATCAGAAAACTTACAAATTTTATTATTATAAATTAATATTTTGAATGAGGCCATAGAAATACTTATGGTTTTATTTACTGCAATCTGACCAGTGGTTTAAGAAGGGTTCCACCAACAAGAGTCAGCGATAAGTTAATTTTCATTCCTTTGCTGCTAGTTAAAGTAGCAAGCAGTGAACAAGGCTATTAAAGATGATTTCAAAGTTTTCTTGAACTCATATGAGCATAACTTTTAGCCATTTGATTCCCATCTGTATCCGGCAAGGGAAAAATTGTAAAACAAAATCCAAATAAAATATAACGCAACTCAATGCTGCCACATCTGATTTGATATTTGAAAAATTTAAATCAATAAAGGTGAGTAATTTTCTTGGAAGTACTTTCTTTTGTGCACGATCCTCTTGACATTGTAAAACTATTAAACCCAACTCAATCTGACTTTAATATCTGCTAGCCCGATGCTGTAGCTGATTTGAGATTTTTAATTTAAGTAAAGAAGTTAAATTTACAAAAAAACATTTTTAGCAATGATATGTTGCAACCACTCTATCACATGTGGCATTTTAAGCCATGATATGCTGATAAATTTTTTTTCACAAGGTGTTTCTTTTTCAGATCGACATTTTAAACGAATTCAAGAACATTGCAGAGATATGCAGATACTGACTCTTTCACTTCATCAAATGGGGCCTGAGTAGTTTTCATAAACATTGTATTTTGTATAAAAATGTAAATAAATAGGTCGCTTTTCCAGCAGTTGTCCAGTACTTACCTAAAAGGATAATTTAATAATCCTAATATCAAGTTCTTACAGAACAGAAATGCGTATGAAAAATTAGAACAAGTTTCACCTGCAACTTTTCTGGAAATGTATGTTTCAATTAAGTGTTGATTAGTTTTATTTTCATTTAAGCATTCAGCTGTAATAATTGTCTGACAAAAAATTCGACTATACAGTTTTTATTTAAAACTTAAAAAATATACCATTTTCTATCAGTAACATTCACTCAATGTCTTTAAATACCTAACTAAAAGGAAGATACACCAGAAACCCTTCTGAGTTCTTCATAAGTTACCCAAAAGGTAATGGACCATGGTGCCTGAAAAAGTTTAAGAACAATTTGTTAAGAATGGAAAAAGATACCACAAATAAAAAGGTAACAGGTTCAGCATTTTAAAAACTATTATTAGCAGAAACTCTTCTAATATGGTAGATCTGATTAAGGTTTTAGGTTCTGATCAGAGTTCAGTTGTTTTCAGTCATAAATGAGTAAAAGTGAGCTTATTATCAACCAGGAGAAAAACAAGTATCGAGCTATGATAAAATCCTTTTCAAATGAAAGGATATTACCAACTCTAAAATCATAAATGTGTAAAAGATCATTCAGACTGTTCATCTGGAGAAATTCACTCCTGTGAATTGCTAGTTTGCATAGAAAAAGGAAGGAGTAAAGAGTGAAACATCAAGTTACGATTCCTCCAAAATGAATATAAAAAATAGACAGTTTTGGAAACCTAAAGTTACTACTTTCATCATCAGACCGAAAATTACTTTAAAACTAAAAATTCATCTTAAATAATTAATAAAGATCAAATTATTTATAAAAATGCAACAAACAATACTTTACCATTCTAGTCCATATAGGAACAAAACCTTTATATAATGCCCTAAACCCTTCTTCATGCACTGTTCTCACTAAACAATCAATAGATGACTTGTAAAACACACCCCTGAAAATAACGCATCAAGAGTTATTTACCCACAGTAAGTAGTGCAACTTGGATAACTTGAATGTTTAATTCAAATTTATATTAAGATTTCTTTTAGTCAATTGAACTTCTTATAAGGGGACATCCATAAATTACGTAAGGTCAAAAAGGGGGGGAAGGGTTTGGAAAAATCTCACCAAGGGGGGGTCCAGGGGCGTCATTTCAGTTTTTGGTTGGGGGGCAAGGATTTTTTTAAGTGGGTCTGAACCACGCTGTAACTACCTTTTTGGGCGGGTTGCCTCAACATCATTTTTAAGGTATCCCCTAACGGGCATATTTATAGGTTAAGTGCTAGAGCTCCGAAAAGTAGGATTTGAATGATATGACATATAACGTGAAAATGTGACAGTGTGAACTCCAAGAAAAAAGGGGGGTCTGGGGGTTCACCCCTGGGAAAATTTTGAAAATTTGCCTCTTACAGTAGTGTTTTAGCTCATTTTGAGACCATTGGGGAGCACTAACATGGGCGGATTTAAGGGGGTGCAACGCATTCCTAACTTTTTGAAAAAGTTAGGAATGCGTTCAAGGGGAAAATCATGTTTTCACAGTCATCAGGGACAGCTTGCGCCCCCAAGTTTCCAGTACGCACCCCCAGGGTTCACCATCTAAATCCGCCCATGAGCACTAAAAAGGAAACAAAACCCCAGGCTTTCCAGAGAGGTTCAGAAAAATTCAGATGGGGTGCTAATGCACTAAAAAGCTTAAATCTGAATTTTCTATAAATTATTTGAAATAAAATATTTTCTTCTGAATGGTAATATATGAGTGAAAAAAATAGAAATAATGCACAAAGCTACATCTATTTTTAAAAATACACAGTTTCTTGGTGACTTACTTTCCTGTGCTGTCAGTGGGTTGATTCATAATACGTGTTTTTATCACATCAGCAGGGGTTCCCAACGTAGCAGCTATCAGTCCTGAGCAGCTGCTGCAAAGTCAACACATAAAAAGTTAGCAAGATTTTTCAAAAATAAAACCGCTCTTAGAGCTAGATTAAAGATTCTTTTAGAAAAAAAATCAACAAGGAAAGGTTTAAGTATAATTATTACATCCTTATTTATGACTCATATCCGGGATTGTATAAAATATTTGAAAAGCTAAGTTAAATCAGCCTGAAAAAATTGTCTGGTAACTAAATGAACTTGGGATTCACATTGTTTACACAATTTTGAAATTAGTGCACGAAAATTAAAATTCTCCTAAAACTTAGTTTCTGTGGTACCTTCTTACGTATAGTACTATGTCAACTCCCCCCAAAAAAAGTCTGGTTACTGTCCTGCCGAATAAGTGCTAGCATGTTTTCAAAACGTGAAGCAACAATAACTGCAATGCTATTTATTAAATTGCATACATTATTGATACATTCAGAAGTATTATGACTAATACATTGGCAAGTGATAATGAGCAGGGGGTAGTAGCCCCTTAGTCTAAACTAAAGGTATTTTGTATGGTTCTATGTTCATTTACTATTCAATCTTGGATTTTGTTTACTTTGGAAAATAATTGCTAGCAAAGGAAAGGAAATATTAAATAAGATTTAAAACTATTTTCTTACCTAGCTAACATATGAGTTATCCAATTATCCTTCAAATTAGAGTGAGCAAGGATAAAATGCTTTGCATTCTCATAAGTTGTAAGATCTATAAATAAAATTTCACCATTAAACATAAAAATATAATAAAATTTAACAAAGTTATTTTGAATATAAAAGTTCACAATAGCAAGATATTTTCAGTTGATATAGTATTCAAATTGTAAAAAAGTAAATCAGATATAGCATAGCAGTATTATTACTTTCATCCAAATATTATTTTATCAAATAAATTTTTAAATTTTGATTTAATTCTATGAAAATTAAAATAGCTACTTTTCCTTGACCCCTAAGATCCTTAATATTAAAAGTAATCTCAACTTTAAATATTTAACTTGAACTTAATGTTTACATTACCTATTTCTCTATGAACACATCAATGCCACATATGTAATGTTTACATCCTTTTTAATGTTCTGATTGGAAGACCATTGCAACCCTTTTCTAAAGCACACATACTTTGGATATAATATGCCCTTTTACCTCTAAATATATAGTACCTAGTTCCTTTTTCTCATTTAGGGTGTTGAATCTTTAAATTAGGTAAAAAAAGTGTGCACCATTGAAACCTTCCATTAATAAAAATGACCACTAATCAATGTTTACTATTACAATAAATAAATCAGTTAAATTAGGGCTAGCAGTTCATGAGATTTAGGCACTCAGCTATTTTGAATTTAAATAAGCTAAACATATTTCTGTACCCAAAATAATTAAAGAAATGGGTAATTTCATAAAAAAAATCACTTACCATTTCTAACTTACCAAACTTTTCCACTGAATCATGACTTCCAAGTACATAAAAGTTAACTTACTTAAAATTAACACAGCTCGGATAATATCTTTGACTAATTAGCATTTGCAGTATGATAAAACAAACCCAAAGCCTGGATTTTCCATCCATGCATGGAAAATTTTATTATTGGCGGTTTTAAGTTAATTTAATGGGTGAAGGACACCAGGCATACCTCCCATGTTCACCAAGGCAGCTCTTTGGACATTGGGTACCCATCCCTTCCATAGACCCCTCACCCCACTTTCAGAAACAATCTTGTGAAAAGCATGCCAAGTGCTTTGCACCCTGAAATAAAATCGATGAAAATAAATACTTGGGCACATTCTTGAAAGTAATGGCCAGTTAAATAGGTGGTTCTACTTTAATGTTTTAGAAAAAAGGCACATCACAACAAAATCCTAAAAACTCAAACATTGCATAGCTTAAACATGAAAGTTCTACAAAGGAAAGATCTAATGCCAAGAATTACCTAATGCCAGGTACAACAAGTATAAATAAGAAATTATATACTTTTAATAAAATTTTATTTTATTTATGTTTATTTCAATGAACCATCATAAAATTAGAAGTTAAGAGGCAATTGAAAATGCTTTTACCTGGGAGGATGTCCTTCTAGTCTTCGTCTACCTTCCATTTGCATTTGGACCTTAACCAGATCTGTAGGGCTAGCCAGAAATTGACCTATGGCACCTGATGCACTTCCACACAAGACTGTTTTCCTAAGGGTTTATTATTATTTTATGTTATGTTGCAATTATTTGGCTTTGAAGTTTCCATTTTTGTTTATTAGATATGGAGAGTCTTTGACAAAAGAAATATATACCATAATGGTGGAGCTCCATTAGTTTTTGTTTTCAATAGTTTTTCCCTAAAAACTTCATAGAAGGTCATCCGGCAACCACTGTACACTATTAAAGAAAGAAAATAAATATTAATTTACATTTAACTCCTAAAAGAGAAAAGTAACTACTTAATAAAAAGGAAAATTTTATGAGTGTAATCTCAGCTCCCAGTAGAACATTTAATTAAACATTTTTAAGAATTGGTTCTATATAATTTTATTTAATTTCCATTCAGAAAATGCAAGAATGGATTTTCTGAAATGATCTTTAACTATGTTTTTAAAAGTTAATGTTATGCACAGCTTCTCGCTATTTCAGTTTTGGTGCTTCTTTTGATTGAACATTTAAATATTGTTTAAAAATTACCAGAGAGAACAAAAACACTGTAATCTAGAGCTTTTTGGAACAATGATAAATGATATGCTATGGAATGCTTTAAATTAACGATGCAACTTATAAAATTTACCCTCTATATATTTATATCTAATTGGAAGTACCATATTGTTCCAACTTAAGTTTCTATTTAAAGTAGAAAGTAGTAGTTTCTACATTTTGAAGTAGAAAAAAAACAATAGCCATACTGCAGTATGTAAAAGCCAGGTACTTTGTTTGAAATTACAAGCTTTGGATGTGCACATACTAAATAAAAGTTATTTCATAAGCACAACAAAGATATTAGCTAGCTATGTGTTATAAGGTTATACTTTCTCACCTTATAAACTTAAAAAATAGGATGTAAAGCTAAATGATCTCCCTCAAAATTTCATATAGATTTAAGTGAATCCTAACTACAAAATGAGGGCTATATTTAAACATATTGCAAATCAGCGGACCTGGAAAAAGTGTCTGAACCCACGAACCTGGTTCGGGGGAAGCCCCAGCCAGCTCCATAGGAGCAATACATAAGGTTTGGGCAAATTTTATTAGGTTCGGGGGAAGATTACAACTTTTTCCAGGTGCGCAAATCAGTCACTATAAAATGAAGTATCTATATAATTTAGAAGATTAAATGGGTGCTTACGTATTATTCCATTGATCATGCCACTGAACAAAAAGAGCATTACCCAATTTCATAGGCTGTGCCATAGAATGGTCAACAGGATAATACGCAAGAACCAGCAAATGTTTCATAACAAAATAAGCTTTTAACATACCAAGATGTCTATAAATAGCTGGTGTAACACCTTGCCACAGCTTTAGCAAGCCTTCCTCTTGAACTATAAAGCAAATAAGTATAATGATAAATCTATAATTTTAACTCTGGGATATAGCTAGTTTCAATTACTTGAACTCACCTATGCCTATAGCTGTATGAAACATTCCCCTGGATTTGATTTTGTTACACATTTGAGGGTGGGTACCAGAAATTTTATTTACTGCTGCTTCTCCTTGAATTTGTAAGCGAGTTTTTGTAATATCCAAGGGATAGGTTGCTAAAAATATATCCATTTTAAATCAAATATGCTAAAGATTCATAAGCATATATTTCATACAATGTAATGATATTAATTAGACTAAGCAATAAGTGCCTGTTAAGTTCTTAGAAGATGAAGTCTTAAGAGTAAAATGAAAAAAACATTGAACACCTATTCTAAAAGTTTTTGAAAAAAGTTTATTATCTACTGACAACAGTCCATGTCATAAAATAGACAAGGTAAAAATATTAATGTAAGTATTATTCGTAATACTATATTGATATGTTTTATTAAAAAAAGCAAAGAATTACACACTGACCTGTTTCAGCAATGGTAGCAGCAGAGGAAGACAAAACATATTTAAATAAAAAACTTTCAGAATGATTTTGAGTTGAATCACTTTTTTTGAAACCCATTTTTCAAATGAATGTTTATTAAAGTAGTCCCCGATCAGCAATGTTGATAATTTTGAAATTAGCACTCATACATGTCTGGAAGCTCATCAGTGTTTACAAACAAAATTCATGCCGCACTTGATCACTAAAGAAAGGGAAGTACAAAGAGCAAGGATTGGAGCAAAGTCAACGATGGGCGGGCTATTCGGCGGACATCTGATTGGTGGATTTAATACACAAAGTTGCCAACCCCATGAAAATTTTTGGAAAATTAAGTTTTTCAAAACTTTTTTTGGCGCAAGTTCAGACTTGCGTATGAACCAAGTTTTTAGGGCGCAAGTTTAGAACTGCTGATGCGCCAAGTTTTTAGCGATAGAAATCAATATATAGCAACCCCAACTAATGTTAAATGAATTATGTGGCTTCTAAATATGGCGCCAAATAGCCAAAACTCGCCAACCATCAGCAGTTCTAAACTTGCGCCGCACGAGTAATAACGAATGTAGAAAAGTGTCCCGTCTCCCTACCTGAGCAAAAAAAACGCTCCATTCGCCACCCCCTTTTGGATAAGATAAAAAAAAGAGCGCAAGTTCAGAGTTGCGTATGCTTGGCGAATTTTGGCTGTTTAGCAGCACGTTTAGAAGCCAAATCATTCACTTAAAATTAGTTAGGGTTACCATATTAGTCATTTTTACCGCCAAAACGGCGCAAGTTTAGAACTGCTGATGGTTGGCGAGTTTTGGCTATTTGGCGCCATATTTAGAAGCCACATAATTCATTTAACATTAGTTGGGGTTGCTATATATTGATTTCTATCGCTAAAAACTTGGCGCTTCAGCAGTTCTAAACTTGCGCCGTTTTTTTACCCCCTCCCCAAATTTTATTTTACATTAACATCAAATTTCATTTTGAATTTTCAAAGGCTCATTTAGTTAAAGATTAACCATAAATTAAAAAGGCTAAGAGGTTAATTTTCAATGTGCCGTATCTAATCGTTTAAATTGCTAGGGCGAGGCGCTTTTATTGGGGCTCTCTTATTTAAAGTGTCCAATGGGCGCCCTTAGATAAAAAAAGCAATACCTTTGATAGTGTCAAAAATCAGGGTAGTGTTTTTTGCACACTAAGGGCACCATCATAAGGGAAAAATAATAATACATACCTTGATAGTGGAAGACGGTGGTGTTTTTCAGACGCCCCTCTTCATACACGCACCAAGCACCAAAAAATTGCAAGGGCTCATCACACAGTGATTTTTCATTGAACCTTTAGTGAAACACGTTAAAATTACAAGAAGGGTGAGGAGTTAATTTTTTAGAGTGCTGTTATTTTAATAGGTAGGGGAAATCAGGTTATAACGGCATACTCGGGTAAAATGACTTTTTCTTTCGATTTTCTTGAAATTTAGCAGAAGTTCAGCACGTGTCTGTAGCTTTTTCTTCTCTTATTGCATCCAAAATGATATAAACAGACACCATTATTTGAAAAGAATTTCTTACCTCGTGGTGAACGAAAATAGAAAATGTAAGTGTCAAAGTATTTTTCATGCATTTTTATAATGAGCTCTCTTTTATCCATAGCCATTAATTTCCCATAACTATCATTCTTGAGTGGATTTATATCCAATTAATACTACAGGGTGATTCTGAAATGGTGCACCAAACTGGGTAGGGTATGTAGAGTACATCAAGACGAACAAGAATTGGTATAGAAAGGGGGGTCGCAGTTACACCGTTAAAGAGCTAGGACCTAAAGTAGTGCGAGAGCGTTACAAAAGGACGTTTTGCCAAGGCCCGTTTAACGAAAAAAAACATAATTAAATGAAAAAATTTATTGCATGAGGTACAGCAGTATCCGTACTACTTACACCATAAATTTGATAGAAATTGGACCTCTTGCTAAACCGTGGAGCTAGTTTCAAAAGTGCAATATTAATCTTTTAGTCAAAAAATGGAGTTCCCTTAATGGCATTTAGAAAAATGATGATCGGGGAAGAAATTTTCAATGATCGTAACATTGATCATTGAAACTGTTTGATCATTGAAAATTCCTTCCCCGATCATCATTTTTCTAAATACCATTAATGGAACTCCATTATTTGACAAAGAGATTATTATTGCACGTTTTAAAACTCACCCCACGGTTTAGCAAGTGGTCCAATTTCTATCACATTGCGGATTTAAGTAGTACAGATACTCCTGTACCTCATGCAATAAATTTTTTCATTTAATTATTTTTTTTTTCGTTAAACGGGCCTTGGCAAAACGTCCTTTTGTAACGCTCTCGCACTACATTAGGTCCTAGCTCTTTAACGGTGTAACTGCGACCCCCTTTCTATACCAATTCTTGTTCGTCTTGATGTACTCTACCTACCCTACCCAGTTTGGTGCACCATTTCAGAATCACCCTGTATATTTCATGCGGTAGGAAGTTGATTTATCCTTTTGTTTTACAAGAAATTGAAAATAAATAAAAATACACCTTTCAGGGTAAAATGACATAAAACTCATTAGTATAAAATGACATAGTATATTACTTTATGGACTCACTATGTCATTTAACTATGTCTATCACTATGTCTATCGGGGCTAGTTAAACTTTCTAAAAATGTAACTAGAGTGTAAATCACATACAGTTCTTGTTTTTTCTAATAAAAACAAAATTTTTTTATAAGCACATTACAGTTGTTTTTTTTTATTTGCTGATTATCTTTCTCACAAAAATTAATTATAGATTATGTCAAAGTGCTTTAATACTAATATAGTTATTGTTTGGAATCAAATAAAATTGTATTTGCAGAAGAAATAACTTTTTTTCTTTTTAAAGTTTACTATGTCATTTTATCCTTATATCGGGTAAAATGACATACTTCCTACTTTTTTCAAAAAGTAAGTTTTTGGAAAAGAAAAAAGAAAGATTATGATATTACTCAATTAGGGGGTGTTAGAGCATTAAGAGATTAAAAGATTAAGATTTTGGATCTATAAATTACTTTTAAGAAAAGGGCATGGAATTTATACTTCTTATCAGAATCTTGAACTGATTTTGAAGGCTTTTAAAGCAAAATCGTTTTACTGTCCACAAAACTACATCTAATTATACTATCTAATTGACTTCAAAGATTTTTATGCTCATATTTTTTTTAAATTGGTTATCCACTTATTTGAGTACTATTAGTAGTCAACTTTTAGTCCACTATTAGTAGTTGTGTAACTACCTACTAATTAAAAGAGAAAATAGTAAATAATTTGATCAGTTAGTATTTAATAAGTAAGTTCTTTTCAACTAATAATCCCATATTTTTTACCAAATCTTTAAAAATAAATAGAGTTAAGCTATGAAAATTGTCTTGAAAACTCTGTTTATTGCAAAAACCTCTCAAGTACCAAAGTTTCAATAGTTTTCAATTTAGTTCAGTAATATGATGAGTTTAGTTTTCTCGTTTTTCTTTAAACAAGAATAATGAGGTGTTTGACATGTTTCTGAAATAAAGAATTCAAAAAGTTTTGTACTAGATACTATGTAGGTTCTGACTTGTTTATTGTGGTCCACCTAAGATGCCTCTCCACGTCCTAAAAGTTCAAAAAGAAGTTAAAACCCTAATTTTTAGAGTTAAAATTACAACATGGCAATAAAAATATTCTGGGGGATGTAACACAACGCACAAAATAATTTTGGGTCAATCGATCCCTTCACCGAAACAAAATCTAGTTTGTTAAGAGATAATTTGTTAGCTTGTAAAAATGAGTTTTGTATTACTTATGCATGAGTTCAAATAGGCCGCTTAACAGGAGCTCATTTTTAAAAAAATTCTAATTTTTGGAATAATAATTTAAAACACTCGTTTTTTTCTATTAGTAATACTAAACATAAAAAAAGTTATTTGCACAAAATAACTGAAACTAAATAGGGAAACATGAACGGAAGAGCTGAATTGGGAAAGATTTTTAGGTGTTTTCTTAAACCCAGGTCTGATTTATAAGATTACAAATGATTATATCATTTGACTTAAATAATAGTAAGTACTGGGTGGATTAAATGGGGCAATTCAGATTCAAACCGGTACCGGATATTAAGTGAGAAAGTAGTTTAACGGTTTGTTATTTAAGTCAATAAAATGCGGGATATTATAGGATTTAGAAGGATTAAGTAAATCGATTTTTTTAAAACTTAGGCCAGATAAAGAGGATTGCGTGTGAAGACGTATTCTTGTTTTCATGTGGTTTGGTCACAATCATCATGTAAATAAAATGACAAACGAGAACTTGATAATCTTGAGATTATCCACCGTGCTTACATAACGACTTTTAACTAATCCAGGATTGTAAAATTCTCCTTTTCTTCTCCTTTTTCTTAAAACTATTTACTTTCTCGTACATGTACTTTGTGCACAAAGTACTATCTCATGTGATAGTGATTAGGAGAAGGACGATCTTCGGACAAATAAAAAAAGACATAAGATGAATGTGTGGCCATTCGGAATTAAACAAGGTTTCCTCTTTCCATAGAGAAAAACTAAAATTACGACAACTAGCAACTTGGTGTAAAAGTTTTACTTGAATATGTTTTACTTATTTACCCAAATGTTTCTAGACAAATATTAGGTACTTGATTTAAAGTTTTCAATAAAGGAATAAAAAACAATTGATGGAATAAAAAACAACCCATTTCTCAAAGAGATACAATGGGAAATTCCCGCATTTATTTATTATTTTTTTTCTATAAAGGTACCCTAGAGAGGAATATAATTGCGATGATTATTTATTTTTAAATTTAATTTCAAATTATTTTTTAAGTGAATGACTTTAAGAAAGGGTGCGAAAACGTCAAATTTCAAAATGTGACGTATATCCTATACCTATACATTGATATTAAACAATCGTTGCTTAAGGCGCAAAATGACATAACTGCATTTTCCCTATTTTGCAGGAGATGAAAAAAACAGTTTGGCTATTAATTACAGAAAATAATATTATTATAGTTTTAAACCTTCATTTTAGGCCTTTTTGACCGGGGATTGAGATGAAACGCTTCTCTGTGGCGGCGTCCCTAACAATATCAATGAAAGGCGTGCAATTATGTCATTTTGCCTTACGAATGCAGTTACGCTAAAATGACAAAATTGACGATTGCAGCGATTTGAGTCATTTTTTCGCAAAATCGTTGGTGCCAGGTGATCCGGGGCCGGGATTTGCATAAAGATTGATGCATAACTCAAAATGGCCAAAATGTCAGTTATGTCATTTTGTGCCTTAAGCGACGCAATGCTTTTGGCTTTCACGGCCGGAATTGTCAATAGAATCTCTCTATTCTAAAAAAAAGTTTTTGGTGAACGGTTTCCTGAAAAAGGCTTTTTAATTACTGATCCGTATAACACATTTCTGGTGTCAAACTGTTCGGATTCTTTTGAGGATGTGCAATAAGCCCTTAGAATTTCTAAAAAAATTCACAATTTAAAAATGTTTCCATTTTTTTAGATTACGGATAGGGTCGCAGTTACAATTACAAAGCAAGTACTATCAAACAGCTTATGCATCCAATCAAAACGAACAAGGGACGCCATATTTTATAATGCAACCTGAAACAAATTTTTTACCTTTTTAAAATTTGTACTTAAGAGAATTTTTCATATTAAATAGCATTAAATTACCGATAAAAGTATTCTAAAAACTTACAGTTACTATATTTCAAGCTAAAATTACACACATTTGCTCTAAAATTTATAATTTTTAGTCTGATAATTTTTTTTAAATTGCAAGGCAACTGATCAAGGTAGTCTGATTAATCGAAATTAATCAAGATCATCTATATAAGACCATGTATATATAGATGGTCTTGAATTAATTGCAAACATTAAGTGTCGTGTAGGTTTTGTCTCTTATTATTTTCAATGGATTAAAAAGTATTGTTTAAGCAATAGTTAATTAATATAATAATAACAGATAAAATTAATTATGCTGGATATTTAAAAAACATTTTGATTAAATTATTAGTAATAAGGAGATAATAAATATTCAAACTTTTTAGGGAGATTTATTCATGGAGATGATCTTGTGAAGCATATTTGGAAAGTTGATTGTTGTTTATTCTGCAAATTGTTTTTACGAATGTTTTATAAAGTGAGTTAAGTTCAGTGATTTGGGTTTTGCGAAGCAATTCGAAAGGTTTTGTGTCAGCAGTTAACAGGGGTTGGTGAGCGATAGCGAGCAGGGGGCGGTAGCTCCCTAGTTCCTAAAATTAAAATTATTCGGGATATAAGGCCGTGCTCTATTTTTATTTTATAATTTTAATTTTATTAATTCTAATGCTTTAATTATTGAACAAAAAATTCAAAGTCATTGTTGGGTTTCACTTTAAAGTAAGGCGGAATCAGTTGTGACATACTTCAATCCTAAACAAAGACAAAGGGCTTGTCTAGATTTTTATTTTTAAATATTAACTTAATTTTTTTCAAACTTTTCATGTGGATTTTTGAGATCTACTTACTTTACTGGAAAAATGCATTTTTTCTGTTTTCAAAAAATGCTGGTATTGCATATTGTTTATTATATACCATAACTATGCTTTCAACAAACCCACTAATGATAATACATACAGATTAAATGGGAAAAATAATGAAACTTTATGTTGGATTTTGTGCTTTCCAAATTCAATTCGTGTTGCGTATCATGTAGTTCAAATAGATTGAAAAATTAATGTTGAAAAGTGTTAGCTATAAAAAAAATATATAACCGTAGTTAAATAAGCAACTCACAGAAACAAATTTCAATTCTAAAGAGAAACCTGCCTAACAACTCCATAAGAAGAAAGTTACTTAATAAAATCCAATAGGTGATTAGGGAAAATTAGAGATAACTTCTGTATACTAAGTGGGTCGGTAAACTTGACGAGTTCTTTAACAATGTGATTTACTGATAAGAGGCTTCACTTTCCATTTAGTTGCTGACTCATACATCAGAGTAATACAGAATATCAACCCAAAAAGTTTTGTTAAAATAAATTTTTTGTAGGTATTTACAATTTTATCTGCCTATGAACAGAAAATACATCAGAACACACATCGTTAACCCTTTACTTCCACCCATTTTTTAAATAATTATCTTTTAATCTTAATTAATATGATTTAAATGTAATCATATTCTCTTATCAAACTAATTTTGATGCAGAAAACCCATCCCCAAGCAGTGGGACTTTTGCTGAGGCAACCTTCTTCGGCAAAAGGGGGGGGAATTAATTTCCTAATTGTTCCTTTTTGTTGCAAAGCGTTAATTATTTTCCTCAATATTTATCATAAATCAACAATATTTAATTACGCTGTGAAGTGTCTCACTTAATCTGAACACAGAATCCGGAGGATTAGATAATTTCCTTCCCTTTATCAAAGCAGATTTGATTTGATTAGATAACCAAGAAATGGTTCAATACAATCAAACGTTGAGATTGTGTTGATTCATATTCATGATGCAAATATTTTCAAACAAATACGTAAATATAAGATTTTTCAACTTCTTCCCTAAAATGACTTCTAATTAAAAAACGGAAATTTCATTCTATGGGTTGTCCCATAAGTTCTGTTACTTTTTACTAAGTTTTGTCTTTGAAAATTTTTTATGAAAAACTGGTAATAGGTGGAGATTTCAAACAAACGGGATTTTGATATATGTATATTTATGAACATAATGTGTGATTTTGGTAGTTCTCGGGATATTATTTCTTTTCAAAATGGCGGTTTGAAAAAAAGACCAAAAACGACGATTTTCGCGTAATTTTTTTCTTTTGTTTAAAAAACTAGGAAGAACGCATAATTCATGGCTAAAAAAAGTTTTACTGTATATTTGAAATGTTTAGATTACGATGTCATAGTTTCAAGATGATTCGATAAGTTTAAGGTTGGAAATTTTGGCTTTAAACTTCCATATATTGGTAATTTCACGTGTTTTTTAATGCACGCCTATTGTTTTTCTAAGCAGCTGGTATGAAGTAATTAAAGGCAGGTGTTTTTTGAACCATAATGCTTGTTAATGCATTGAATTGATGCCATTAATGCATTGAAAGTATCTTTTCATAATATCATTCCATTGATTTATTTCTAATTGCCAAGGAGTTGTTTTTATTGTAATTTTTTCGTATGAAGCAAAGAAAATTGCTTTGTTCGCTGAGCGTAAGTTCAGCAAGTGTACCTGTGATAAGCTGAAACGTTGCGCGCTTGCATTGTGCGCACTATTTTCTGAACTTAAGTTCAGATATAATTTAATATACTGCATATTTTGAATATTTGGGTCTTTCCTAAGCTTTTTTATTGATTTTGATGCTTTTTTTCGTAAAAATTTCTTTGAAATGACTAGCATTATTGAGGTAAGTTTTTTGCAATAGATGTTATGTTTGGGACCGAAATTTCCTAAATTAAACTTATCGAATTATCTTGAAACTATGACATCTTAAACTAAACATTTCAAACATATAGTAAAACTTTTTTTAGCCCTGAATGAGGAAGTTGCATGATTTTTTTATATTTTTTTAATCGATTCTTCTTGCAAACATAAGCAACTACCCAAAATTTGAGGCCGATCGAGAAAGTTTTTGATAGCAAAAAAAATTAACAAAAATCCCCTTTTTAAAAGCGCGCGAAAACGCCAAGAGTTTGGATGTGACGTCATCTTATACTAGGCATTGTTGAAAAGCAATGGAGTTGATGGTATTATTGTTGACGTCATCTTATAGTTTTAACAATAAACGTTTTTAGTCACGTGTTTTTTTCTTGAATTTTAAATTTAAATATTTAATTACCTGTACATTTTTTTGAAAAACTGACTAGATATTTCATTTTACCATACAAAAAACCATACGGAACACTTGTTTGTTTTTGAAAATCTGACACATGCAACTTCCTTATTAAGCGTTCTTACTAGTTTTTTAAACAAAAGAAAAAAATTACGCGAAAATCGTCGTTTGTGGTCTTTTTTTCAAATCACCATTTTGAAAAGAAATAATATCACGAGAACTACCAAAATCCCACATTATGTTCATAAATATACATATATCAAAATCCCTTTTGTTTGAAATCTCAACCTATTACCAGTTTTTCATAAAAAATTTTCAAACACAAAACTTTGTAAAAAGTAACAGAACTTATGGGACAACCACATTAGCTCTGACGCGCTAGACCTGGGCTTCGCCAGGGTTTCATTTTTTTAGTAAATATCATCTGGAGTGTTACAGATAGGCTTCGCCAGTCCAAATGTGTTGCACTGAGTGCTAGGCCTAGCACCAGGCATTACCCGGACAATATGCCCGGAAGAGGGAGAAAAAATTAAATAACGGATAGATTTTTATGTTTATGCTATACAACAATTGAATTTAAACTACAACACTCTATGTCTATGTTATATCTACAACAATCGATAATATGCCTACAACAATTAATATTACATCTTCTCATGTTATATTTACAACAATTGATGGTTTTTCCATGATGTTAGGCATGAAATATGGGATTTTCAAACATAAAATGGACCAAAAAAGTTGTTAGGATGCTTCGATTTTAAATTATTTTTCTTCAGAACCCTTCCCAGGAGCGAGTAGAGCAACATGGTAAAGTTTAAAAGTTAATGTAGGTGGGAAAACTTAAAGGAAATTCATACCATACAGACATACTACTACATACATACAGGCAAACATACAAACATTCATTTTTATATACAGGGTGTTTCAGAAGTCCGTTTAATCCCCTCGGTAAGTGACCCTGGAGAATCCATTGAGACAAACAACGCCCCTAGTGGTGAATGACTAACAACGCCCCTAGCTGTGAAATAAAAAAAGCTAAAAACATTAATTTAAAAACAGAAGGGGATAGAGCTAAAACTTCAGTGAGAGTATTGTTGCCAACATTATGAAGAACTCACAGAAAAAAGTTTCATGAAAATAATTTGAATATTCGTGGAGATATTAGCATGCGAAAAAAGCCCTTTTTCAGACCTCAAAAAAGAAAAAGTTCGCAAATTTGCATTTTTTTTCAATTTCTTGATTAAATTTTGCCTTCACTCAACTAAAAAAAACAACTACACAATATAACTGAAAAAATTGCAAATTTGCGAACTTTTTCTTTGAGGTCTGAAAAGTGCTATTTTCACATGCTAATATCTCCACGAATATTCAAGTTATTTTCATGAAACTTTTTTCTGTGAGTTCTTCATGACGTTGGCAACAATACTCTCACTGAGGTTTTTGCTCTATCACCTATAGTTTTTAAATTAATTTTTTATAACTTTTTTATTTCGTCCGCTAGGGGCGCTGTAAGTCACCTCAATGTAGATTCTCCAGGATCACTTACCTAGGGGTAGACCTTACTTCCATGACCCTAGGACACGCTGGTTCCAAATAAAAGCCGCGAATTGGACTTTTGAAACACCCTGTATATAGATTAAGAGAAATTAATATAAGCAAATAAACTGCTTAAAGAAAGATCGATAAAAAAAGAGAAATGTAATTGAAAAAGTTTTTTTTGTTGTTTTTATTAGATATTTTCGAAAATAAAGGGTTTTTAGTGTCGAACGTAAGCAAACACAACAAAAACAAGCAAATGTAAACTCCTCCCCTTCGTACTAGTTTACGTAATATTTGATTACCAATTCTCAAACGAAATACAATCTTTTCACGATAAAAAATTAAATTTTCGAAACGAACAAATGTTCAACCTCACAATTAAGTTAATGAAAACTCATTTTCACAGAGATCATTAATTATTATCACAGCCACAACCTCAAACAAGAAACGAGCCAATTTTACTCGCCCATTAAAAGGAGCACCACACCACTCCAAACCACTTATAAACATCACCCACGATTAACCAAGAGCGCACCTCCGATCCCCCATCAGAGGGAGAATAAGAGAGAAACTCCACAAAAGACATTACTAGTTCCTTTGTTTTTTCTCAATCAATTAGCGTCCAGTAGATAGCAATCGGGGCGAGCAGGAAAAACAACCGCCAAGGGAAGAAAGTTGCGGGAAAAGCCGCTGAAAAGTCGTTACGGAGTCGCGCGGTATTGTGGGTAAGCTACTTTCTCAGGTAAATACATCTACCTGACAGCGCTTCACTGTTCTTGTACGCTTTCGGCTGCGAAAACATGTGCTGCCTTTGTGTCCGGAAGATAGAGTTGGGCCGGCCGAGGCAGGTAAACCCTTTCGCTTAGACTTAGTTTTAATTCGGGGGATAAATATTTAAATAAGTTACTATTGCGTTGATAAAAATATAACTAATTTTCTTAGTTTTGTAAAGCGATGGACTTTTATCAAGATGTCAATGATTGAAAAGATGGGAAAAGATCGGTGCATGCGTTCTGTTGGATGCGAGTATTTTATTTGACCTGTAGAAGTTGTTTTTCCTTTAGAGTAGATTTATAGTAAGAAAAAAAACTTTACAATGCAAAACGAAAGACTTCGCTGGTTTAGAAAAGTGAAATTGTTCGTTTGTTTGGTTAGCGTTTTTTTCCTCTCATGCAATTAATAAATGAGTTTAATTAATGAACAATTAAAGAACTAATATATTTTAGTTCATTTGTTTGGTTAGCGATTTCTTCCTCTCATGCAATTGATAAATGAGTTAATTAATGAGCAATTAAAAAACTAATTCATTTTACAAAAGTTATTTAAAAGTAAAAAGTCGTCCTTTTTGTTTCTTTTTGAAGTAAATTATACAATTGAACTTGTTTTTTTGGCATATCTAATGGCAAAATTGATTACTATTTGATGTAATGCATCTCTTCTAAAATTACTCATAGAACTCAATAATAGATGAACATTTTTAAATTTTATTTTTATATTCTTTTTAGGGGTAAAATACTATGCGATTTTGATAAGATGTCGAAATAATAAGTTTGCTTTCTTTTTTAAGCAAATATACTTGAATAATAATAAGTAGCGAAAAAGTATCTTGTTGTGGAATGATATATGCAATTGATACTTACAGATACTTTTATTTTAATATGTTAAATTTAAATGAATGCATTTTTCTGTCGGAAAGGGATGTTGGACGATTCTTTAAGGTGCGTCGGAAAGCAACTTTGGAGGGTTTCAAACTTTTATGTTTTCAGACTAGTGAAAGGGAAATAAATAACGCACACATTGTCCCTAGATTCAGGCTAGTCGTTTGTGTTCGAGTCGTTGCTTATCTATTCGTGGAGTTTTTTTCCCCTTTAGACTAGACACTTCAGTTTTGCCTTATTTTGTTGATTATTTTGGTTATAAATTATACAGAGACAGTGAATAGGAAGCTTTATAAAAATAGTTATTTTCCTAAAATTTAAGAAATAAAGGTCTAATTTATGCAGTTTAATATTGTTTTAAACAAAATTAAAAGATTATATTAAGGGAATGAATTATTTGAAGCATTTATTAACATCTTTAAGAAGTTATGTTACCTGCCATATTAAAAAAGTTTTACATTTTTATTACCAACAGAAGTTATTAAAATGATACTAAGAACAATGAATATATTTTTAGAAGTATATTTTAATAACCCTAAGTAATATTTTATATGTTATAAAAATATACGTTTATAGTAACTGATACATACTTTTCCAAAATGATGAATTAACCTTTTAAGGTATAAAATTTAAACAGGCAACTCTTAAATTATATAATTTATAAATTCAATGGTTAAAGTAAATAAACAAGGTGGAAATTTATTGATGGAGATTACCAACACATTCTTATTATAAACTCTATATATCCACAATTCAGTTTTAGAGTTAAGTATAAAATGCCTTCCCCAGCATTTGTGAAGTTAGGTTCATTAATTTTCAATTGAGATGTTAAAAGAAAAATAGATTTTCTAAAAGAAATGTAGAGGAATATAAGTGAATTTGAAAACGGTTAATATTATTTTTATTGGTAAAACTATATACTTGTGTGAGTGATTATTTTACATTAATAAAAAAATTCCGTAAACTCCTAATCAAAATAAGTTACGAGTACATATTAAAAAATACCTTAAAAGTTTAAATTATATTATTATAGGTTAATTTATTAAAATTGATATTGTTAAATAAAGTATATAATAGAATCTGAAGAAAAAAATGATGTGACAACAAAATTTTTATCATTGAAGTTATAATGATAACATTAATTATTTTCCCGCAAAATAGTAAATTTATAAGCTAAATTTTACCCTCAGGTAAAAGTTTTTTTGATTAAATATATTCAGCATAAATTTTTACTTATTATTAATTCTGATACCTAAAAACTAAACTTATCTCTGATATCTATAGATTACAACAATTTTACAAAAGAAATTTGTTTGCTGTTTTTTTTACTATTTAAAAAACAAAAATTATCTTTAAAAAATTTCTTGGCAAATTTGTTGCATTCCACAAAAATTTTTAATAATTAAATATAGCATCCTAAGGACATTTTATCTCTTTTAGGATGAATTGTAAATAATAACAGTGTAAATTATTATTTTATGGGTCAACACTTTTTCTCTTCACAACACTTTTTTCTTTTACATAAATGTTTTCATTTAAATTTTCAATTTAAATAATAATAAAAATTTGATACATATATTTGATCTACAGAGGAATGATATTTTGACCATTATTGTAATTCCATATTGGTTTCTGACATTGTAAGGAATGTAGCAAACTTTAGCGAAAAAAAAATGAGTAAATTTAAAAAGGAAATTTTAAAAAATGCGAGTTTTCGGAATTTGTTATCAAGGGCTAACTAGAATAATCAAAATGACAATGTAAAAAAATTATAAAATTTAGTTTCAACTGGCCGGTAAGTGAAGTAAAAAATTTAAAAAAGGCAGAAAAATCCAAAACAAAAAGTAAACGAATTCCAATTTTACAGCAAAAAAGAAGTAACAGTTTTTCTGACATTTAAATGAATCATATTTAATTAATGCGTCTTTTGGTAATCAAAAACAGGTATTCCCAAAAGAATTTTTTTTTAATTTTTTTGGTCGGGGTGAAGGGGAGTCTATTGTAGATCCTCATCACATGCAGTACATTGTAAAGTTAGTTTCTTTGCAAAAAATGCATACCATAGGAAAAACTGGTTTTACAGATCAGGCTTAGAAATAAATTTAATCCCTAAATATTTTCTTCATTTAGAAAATGAACCAGTTTAATGAATTTTTCCGGCTGTACTGAACATTATTGGAAAAATACAAAGGGGGGGGTCTAAAATCCATTCACTATTGTCATTGTAAAATTCCTTAGTTCCCTTACAATGTAAAAACATTTGAAAGAGATAAAAGTGTGTTATAATATATTAAGATGAAACAATTTATTAAAAATTTATTTTAAAGGTATATTGGTTAGTATAGTACAACACTTGTTGAAAGATCAATTTTATTGAACAGCTGAACACAAAACAACTGAAATACAACAATAAGTAAGTATTATTAAATTCAAATGATTTTGAAGTTCTTTTCTCGATGTTCTTCTATCTAACATATTCAATCCAAAAATAGAACATCCATCAAAGAATGTTAATGTTTTATTCTTCAAAGAAAAACGGATTCTGGCCTAAAAATGCAAGTATATCAATATAAGTTTGAAAAACATGTATGAAACTAATTTATGCTTCCCTTAAATATAATAGGTAATTGTATAGCAGCAACTAACAAATGTATTAAAAATATAAAATTAATACCGGTCGAGAAACTTATTTCAAAAATATTATCTTATGTAGAGATTCAAATTAATAATATACTGCCAGGCTTATCAGGTTTTTCTCAGTTTCTCAGTCAGGGTACTCAGTTTCTCAGTATCAGTTATCTCAGTTATCAGGTTATTATCTCAATTTCATTAGTTTTCGGGGTGCGAATTACTTAGCTTGTGTAGGCCGAGTGGCTATCCTGACGTTGGACCCAAAGTTGATTTCCCAAGCTAACTTGGTGCTCATTTATTGATCTGGAATTATTTAAATGATGAGGTATTATTGGATTTAGAATTCAGACTTCTAAGGTAAACTGTACTGAAAGGGTCTGAAACTGTGCTTTACAGTGTACGGGATTTTTTTTTCAATAAGTTTATAATGAAATGGTTGGGGAGTAGTTCCTTATCCTCGTAAATCATTCTATGAACAGGGGATTTTCACTTATTAACTTTCTATTAATTATTGGTAAATATTTTCACGCACACTTTGAGGGGCATCAATTCTTTATAATTTTTTATACTCTAAGTAGCCCCGACAATCATCCACAAGTTCTTCCACTATAAAATAAAGAAAAAAATACTTGCCAGACTCCATCCGGTCAGGAAAGAAAGACTTCTGCGGCATAGGTTCATTCCTCTGCTGAATTATCTCTTTTATCAATCTCCAACCTTTAAAGCCCCAAATAAGAGGAAGCCAGATGGGGGTCAGTTTGATGGGCTTGGGGACGCAGATCACCTTTCCGTTTGTGACGACACATTTTTCAGACGGAAGACAACAGGTCCTTTTGGCAGAATAGGATTCTAAACAACACTCTGAAATACAAACAAAAAATTTGGACCGATGGTGACTTTTAGAGTTGGTCGTAACAAGTACAAGAGAAAACAGTTCAGGGATTCCCTTCAGAGGTCTTCAACCTTTTAAGTTCAAGGTCCAAGAGCAGGATAGTGGATAAACTCATGTTATAAATCATCACTTGGTTTTGTCTGAAATAATCTGCAGTCCTTTTTCATTATTTTTGTGTTTTTGTTTTTTTCCTCCTTCCAAGATTTCAGTTATGTAAAAAAACGATCAAACTCCTTCCCTGGTACCTTTTTTATCTAGGGGAGTTAAGGGCTCTGCTGTCTTCTGCCCAACAGTTCTATCTAAAAGTTTAGATATATTCAGAACAGCAGAACCACACCGGTAGAGCCAAAACGTACATTTTAAAGGAAGCTCCAAGGTCACTTTAACATGGGACAGAACTTAGATGTAAATGAGAAGAAAGGTTCCTGAAACCCGTTGCTTTTCTTTTATCACCTAGTAAAAAAAGAAAAGCGCATTTTAATCAGGTGTGCAGCCTGCCAAGGATTCCTTATCGTAATATCCTATCCTTCAAAATTTGAAGCTTACTTTGTAACTATAGAAAGCAACCAAAACTCAAAAGCCTGATACTGATACCATGAAATCAACTAAATACAAAATATACACCCTACGAATTCATAATAAAAGTTGTTTACCGACTAAACTCAGAAAATTGTGAAACTTCGTGGATGACGTTGTGAAGGGATTGAAATGTTTGTCAGAAAAAGCCTAAAAACAAGAAACTCATGATACGATGATTAAAACCATGCAAAACCCACCTTTACAGACGGTGAAGCTTGAATGGATAATAAATATACCAAATCGAAGAATAACTCGTAGATTCTTAGGAATGGTATGGGGAATGGTATCTCCTTTCTCCAAAATAGTTAATATATATTCACTTATTTAAAAAGTATCCATCCCCTTTATTTATTTCCACTGGGAAACTTACCATCTTTTCTGAACAATAGTTGTTTCGTCTCTACACCAAATTAAAGCAGGGAAAATAGAATAGTTTGACTATGGACACCATGTGTAAATGATATTCAGTTTAAAAAGTCGAGCTTCATTGTTTTAGGCAGATTAGATAATTTGTTATAACCTAACGGTAATATGAGTTAGATAGGTACAAAACATAGAAAATACTTACCACCATTGCACGATGATAACAGCAAGGCAGACAACAGCAAGAAGCAAGCGATGCCTAAAAATTGTAATAAAAATGTCGTCTGTAAAAATATATATCTTTGCTTATCGATTTATAAAAACAATCGAGATTATATTTAAATCATATAGATAATATAACACTTTTAAATAGTAGATCATTTTAACATCACTAACTTTCACTCCATAAACAAGTAGAAATTAACCAGCCCTTCACAGACAACAATTTTATCAATTGATGGATAAGCGTAAAAACATGTAATAAGCTGGTAGGATTAAAGTGATAGTAGGATATTTGATATTAGATAATTTTCTTTTCAACCTCTTTCAAGCAAAGTTGTAACTTAGTAACTCCGTAGTTTTCTTAAGAAGCATCTTTCTTTATTTAAGGTATACCAAGAGTCGGAAAGGGGTAGAATAAGTTATTTTAACTACTTTTGACAACTTAAAAGAAAATAATCTTGAAAATAAATCTGAGTAAGGAATTAGAAGTAATTAACAGAGAAATTTTTTCTAAATACAGGGTGTTGTTCAATTCGATCAACATTAAATAGGAATTTAGAGGATAGACGAATTCTATATATGCTTTTGACTGTTAATAAGTGACACTTGATGGAAAAAAGACTACCAATAAGCTGTCTAAAAACATTACATTCGATAATGGACGGAACATGTAATAAAGCAGGTATTATTGTATAGTTTAAAAAGTGTTTAATTTATTGAATGGCCTTATTTTAAAGGAGAAATCAACTAAATATAATAACGAACGTAAAAACTCTTTCACCAAAAGAATATTTTATTCATGGTTTCACATAACCCTTTGCGGATCAGTGTAAGGGGGGCGAAACCACGCCTTTGAGATTTTTTCTCCTGCTTAAAAGCAGGCACCAAGAGTAAGAAGATGTAACTTACCAGAAGCCTTCATTTTCTGGCTTGATATGATCTCAAAGCTAAAGAAAGCTGGAGTTAAACCTTTTTATTCACTGTTTATCAGAAAACGTTTGAGCTTCACAGTTAGGTTTTATCTGTTTAGATTTAACAGTATTTTAACGGAAATAAAAATAACGTTACGCGTTTGTAATTCATAATCCGAAACGATCATTTTGTTCAGTGAAAATGATATCAATATTTGTTTACATCTGCTTATTTAAAAGATTTCGAGTAAATTAAGTCAGTCGAGTGCAAAAGTGCGATTGTAGATATTAAATTAACTCGAGAAACTCAACTAATTTACTTACTACATAAAATACGAGGTACAAAAAAATTAATAAAAAGTTAATGTGATTTATAATGTAATTAATAGTTAATGTTGTTTTTAATTATAAAACTACCTTAAAACAACAGAATGACCGTAAATTTACTTTATAATTCTGTTTTAGGGAAGTTTTTACTCTTAAATTTGAATTCCAAAAAATATTTTACGAATATTTGTATGATTTAACATAATTTTTTTTCCAGATATGATTTTCGAATGAAAGCTCAAAAGATTACACTCTCACACAGGTTTTTTTCTTTTTGTATACCTAAAATATTTGGCAGAGAATCATTATTAAGAAATATCAGAGTATCACGACCCTGAGAGGTCAGGACCCAAAAAAAAATTTCCGTAAGCCTAGAAAACATGCTATTTCCGTGAATTTTCTACAAAGGGGATTATGATTTGATAAAATCACCACTAAAAGATTTAGTTTTAAAAACACATACGAACAAGTCAAAATTCTTCGTGATCATTTAATTAAAAACAGGCCAATCTTCGCTTCGCTAGGTGTGTAATATACAGGGTGGTCCTTAATTCATGGTACAAACTTCTAGGGGTGTTAGAGTACACCTAGACGAACAAGAATTGGTATAGGAAGGGGGGTCGCAGTTACACCGTTAAAGAGCTAGGTCCAAATGTAGTGCGAGAGCGTTACAAAAGGACGTTTTGCCAAGGCCCGTTTAACGAAAAAAAAACATAATGAAATGAAAAAATTTATTGCATGAGGTACAGCAGTATCCGTACTACTTACATCATAAATTTGATAGAAATTGAACCACTTTCTAAACCGCGGAGTTAGTTTCAAAAGTGCAATATTAATCTTTTTGTCAAAGAATCACATTCCTTAATGGTATTTAGAAAAATGATGATCGGGGAAGGAATTTTCAATGATCCATGTTACGATCATTGAAAATTCCTTCCCCGATCATCATTTTTCTAAATACCATTAATGGAACTCCATTGTTTGACTAAGAGCACGTTTTAAAACTCACCCCACGGTTTAGAAAGTGGTCCAATTTCTATCAAATTTATGATGTAAGTAATACGGATACTGCTGTACCTCATGCAATAAATTTTTTCATTTCATTATGTTTTTTTTTCGTTAAACGGGCCTTTGCAAAACGTCCTTTTGTAACGCTCTCGCACTACATTAGGACCTAGCTCTTTAACGGTGTAACAGCGACCCCCCTTCCTATACCAATTCTTGTTCGTCTATGTGTACTCTAACACCCCTAGAAGTTTGTACCATGAATTAAGTACCACCCTGTATATTTGCAGGTGACATCACAATGTCATTCGGGATTATGAAATTTGTTATAATTATATTAATTGTTATCAAGACTTTATCTTGTAACTAATCTAAAAGAACTCTCAACCTTCTTCAAATAACGGAAAATTCCTCTTATTTGACAGAAAGAAAAAAAATTGATACTTCCTCAATGTACAGAAATTAACAGGCATCAGTGCTGCAGATTAATTTCCGTTGTTTTAAGATAGAAGTTCTTACAGTGTATCGATTAATATACACTAGCGGAAATAAAAATCCCAACACCAAGAAGGAAAGGAGATATCAAAGTCAAATTTATTTCTATGTTTGCACATACTATCAATGTGAATTGATTGAAAAATCAGCCTTCCTGGATGTTAGGGGGCCGAGAAAGCCAGGGAGGAGTGTTGTCTCCATAGGTGTCCATTGCCGCCGTCACATGTCATGGTATTGAGTGACAGGGGCTCTAAATGACTTTTGATGGATTGGAGGACCATGTTGCCTCCTCAGGTAGTCCAAATTCATATGGTGCTCCAGCGGACGTTGCATACCGGGCTAGGTGATTTCTCCTCTTTCTCCGGACATGTTTTGTGAGCGTTGGTTCTTAAGAACGGGAAAGACGGGGTAAAAATGCAACCTAGGGGGTTAAGAAGAAAGCTTGGACATTGCATACAACATGTGGTTGTGCATGTTTCTCCTGAAATTCGTCCCCAGGACAGGGTTGAAGGTAAGGACGGTCTACCGGCTGCAAAACCTCAATGATGCAGCTCTGGTTGGAAAATGTACTGGTGAATCATACTCAGAAGTTGCAGAAATGGAATTCAATGCAACCCCACTCCGTTACCCTACATCACCACTCCTTGGAACGATTAGAAAATCATCAGTTGAATGCACTCTCTCCATTGTGTCCTCAAACTCATACCCAACCGTCGTGGTGCTCCAAACCGAAGAAGGATTCTCTCATAAACACAATGTCATGAAATTGGGATTTTAATTTCCTTATTCCGTGCACCATTGGAAACAGAAAGCCCCATTTTCAGGCCCTTGTTTATAGACAAAGATGTAAGAAGCCATGCGGACCAAACGGACAATCCGCAGAACTGCAAACGACATCCATCCCACTGCCACTTGTCCTCAGTATGATCTACCGGTACTTTGGCCAACCAGAGCTACTTCATTGAGGTTTTTTAGCCGGTTGTCCGTCCTTACCTTCAGACCTGTCCTGGGGACAAATTTAAAGAGAAAAATGCACAAACACATGTTTTATGCAATGTCCAATAGGGTGGAGCGAAAAAAACGAAATTTGAATAATCAAAACGTAATAGCGCGGAAAAGTTGCCATTTGTGGTCAGAAACAAAGTGCTAAAATTTTAGACCGATCAATTAATATCTTTTACCGCCGCAAGAGGGCTAAAGTTTTGAAAAATCGTAAAAAACACGTATTTTTCAGAAAAAAATTAAAAATACACCAATGTACCGAAATATTTTCTAATTGGGCACAATATGTTCATCAATGAGTCATTCAAGTGCCCTTAAAAATTAATTTCCGTGAAATAAAATCTTTAGCCACAGCAAGGGGGTCAAAATATCGAGAAAATGCAAAAAATTACAATTTGGGGGTAATTTTTACTATTTTAGGATTTTCATATTTTTTACATTATTTTTTACTTGCTTCTGGCGTAGTTATAAAAGGCACTTAATGCTTGAAATATTTAGCTCAAAATTATCAATATTTATCCCTCATATCACAACAAATAGGATCTTATACTTAACAGTCATCTTAAACGAAAATGATCCAGAAAATCGTTACAGATAGATTTAAAATCTAAAAAGGAAAGCATAAAATGTTCATAAAACACATCTATATATATAAAAATCATAAAGCATATCACTAACAACCATTCCAACCTACAGAACCTTCTTATGCGAATATGTGTTGTATGTTCTACACTTTACTTTATGTAACACTAGTACTTTCTGCGAACATCATCTGTTTTCAGGAATTTTAAGCCAGCCCTATCTATGAAATGAAATCTGTTTAAAAATTTGTTAAGGTGGTAACCAAAACAGTTACCTTCGTTTATGGAGGAAATATGCAGAAAATTGTAGCACCATGAAAGTTAGTCTTTCACGAATGAGGATTCAACCCGAGTCGCAATAAATTGTTTTAATGATTATTCAAGTTAATTTACCACCATAATTTGCAAAATCAATATGGTATCTATAAACTTGCAATTGCCAACTGATTTTCGTACTTGAAAACACTTTTTATGCTTTCCTTTTTGGATTTTAAACCTATCTGTAACGGTTTTCTAGATAATTTTCATTTAAGATGACTGTTTAGTGTAAGATCCTATTTTTTGTGACATGAGTGATAAATATTGATAAATTTGGGCTAAATATTTCAAGCAGTAAAGTGCCTTATACAATTACTTCCGAAGCAGGTAAAAAATAATGTAAAAAATATGAAAATCCTAAAAGAGTTAAACTTACCCCCAAATTGTCATTTTTTGCATTTCCTCGATATTTTGACCCCCTTGCTGTGGCTAAAGATTTTATTTCACGGAAATTAATTTTTAAGGGCACTTGAATGACTCATTGATGAACATATTGTGCCCAATTAGAAAATATTTCGGTACATTTGGGTATTTTTAATTTTTTTCTGAAAAATACGTGTTTTTTACGATTTTTCAAAACTTTAGCCCTCTTGCGGCGGTAAAAGATATTAATTGATCGGTCTAAAATTTTAGCACTTTGTTTCTGACCACAAATGGCAACTTTTCCGCGCTATTACGTTTTGATTATTCAAATTTCGTTTTTTTCGCTCCACCCTAAAAGCTTTCTTCTTAACCCCCTATGATGCATTTTTACCCTGGCCTATCCGTTCGTAAGAACCAACGCTCACAAAACATGTCCGGAAAAAGAGGAGAAGTCACCTAGCCCGGTACAGTGGCGGATCTACGGGGGGGGCTTTCGGGCTGAAGCCCCCCCAAAAAAACGTCTAATATTTTACTAAGTTTGTCAAAACGCAAAAAATCTATATCCGAAATTCGGATGAGGCGTACCAAAACGAATTGAAAAAGTGGGGTTTTTGACTTTAATTTCCAAAAATTTTCTGGGAGAGCACTCCCCAGGCCCCCCTTTTAGTGGTTTGAGTAGGATAATTCACTACCTTTTCCGTATTACCATAAACAAGAAGATTCAATTGGATTATGAAAATTCTTAGCCCCCCCCAAAACCAAATCCTGGATCCGCCACTGGCCCGGTATGCAACGTCCGCTGGTGCACCATATGAATTTGGACTACCTGAATAGGCAACATGGTCCTCCAATCCTTCAAAAGTCATTTAGATCCCCTGTCACTCAATACCATGACGTGTGATGGCGGTAATGGACACCTATGGAGACAACACTCCTCCCTGTTTTTCTCGGCCCCCTAATATCCAGGAAGGCTGATTTTTTAAGAAATTCACATATTGATACTATGTGCAATCATAGAAATAAATTTGACTTTGATATCTCCTTTCCTTCTTAGTGTTGGGATTTTTATTTCCGCTAGTGTATTTGAACCTAAAAACAGCCTATTTAACACATCAGTTGATTTTTCAGAAATCATTTAATTAATACTAAGAGTTTAAGGGTTGGTATGAAATCCACCAGATAATCTTGATTTGCTCTTTATATTAATTATTTTTAGCAACACATTAATTATTTAATTACTTAGCATTGGTTGAACGTGCAATTCAAAGCTCGCGTGACAAATGTAACGTGACACACTCACTGTGACACCGCACGAATTTAAAAAGATTCCCACATCGTCTGAAATAGGATCATAAGTAAAAAATTTTGGCAAGAACAACCTTGGGTTGTAACCTACTGAGGGAAACATTAGTTTTAACTTAACTTTCACCTATGTCTCTATAAATGTGACCTGCGTTTTATCTCTTTCATTAAAACCATTTAGAAGAAATTTTTCGAGGGTGAATGAACTATTTAATTTATGAGTTCTGGGGCCTAGAAAGTAGTCTCTTAAACTACTTATGAATGACATTCTTTACCCAGGTAGCACACGGACATTGGACAACGATGTACCAATACTGGCCAATATCGCGAATATCGGACATCGGAATCACGATATCCGACAGCTTTGATCGATATTGTGTAATTTTTTATAAGAGAGAGAGATAAAAAATATATTGAAAAACATTTTTTTAACGTCATTTGGATGAAAAATTAGTGTAAATATTTAATTGGACCTTTTTACCCCTGTTTTGGTAAAATTGCTAAAGATGATATCTGTGAACTGATTTTGATTAACATTGGCCAATATCCGAGAAGTCAATGTCGCCATGACGATTTCGATCGACATTATATGGCGTTGCGTAACCGGTGTCAGAAAAACAAGATCACAAGTCAATTCAAAGTCGTAGAAAGGATATTGGCCGATGTTTGGCAGCATTCTAAAATTTCTATTGTAGGTGGGATATTGATTGATAATGAGTGACATTTTTATAGCGATGAAAAAAAAAGTTAGTTGTGTATTGCATTTCCGAGTGATATTTAAAGCCTGTTTCGAGGTTGATCAATATTCAGCAATCTCGAATCTGATGTGCTTAAGTGGTCGCGAACATCGCATGAGATCGATAGATCTCGTAAAAGACGAACATCAAAAATCCAGGTTTGATCTATATTCAGTAATCTCGAATCCGATGTTTTCAGGGGGTCGCGAACACCGCATGACATCGATAGATCCCGTACAAGACGGACATCGAACATCCAGGGTTGATCATTAATGTCCAGGATTTATCAATACTGAACGAAATTGGCCAATGCTATTCGCGACATTGTCTGATATCGATAAAAACGAATATCGCAAATACGAGATTAATCAGTGTTGTTCGATATTATCTAAGGTCGAGCATCGCGATTGGCCGATATTCACGATAGGGTCATTTTGATGAAGGCCAATATCGTCCATACAATATCGATCGATTTTCGTGTGCTACATGGGATATGTATCATTTAGATAGAAAAATATTTAATGTTGTTCAAATACTATAAATTTTAGACTATTTTTACGCAAAATGTTAATGGGGAATGCACCACTAGTATAGTGGAAATTCAAGATTTCGACTATTGTAAATCATTATTGGGGTAAAAAACGCATTTCTTTCTTTTTATCGTTAGTTTTTTCAATTAATTTTCAAAAATTACGCTCGCTGGAATTGCAGGTGACGTCACTTCTGCTTTCGTCCGAATCTTCAACCAATCAATAATACTTTGAAAGGAAAGGATTCAACCATTGCCGAATACGCTTTCGTACAAGTGTGTTGTACCGAAGACAGAAGTGACGTCATGCGCCAAACCATAAACCCTTCTGCTCATTGTAGTTATTAATTTTTTAAAAATTATCTAATGATCGGATTTCGAAAAAAACTTTTTAAAAATATTTTTCTTAAGACGCTCTATCGAAATAAATTAAATTTTAAAAATCGTTGTATATTCCCCATTTGGATTGGAAATTCGTTTTGATTTCTTTAAACTAAGGTATGAGGAATAAGCTATGATAATGAGGAAGTTGCATGATTTTTTTTTATTTTTTTAATCGATTCCTCTTGCAAAAATAAGCAACTACCCAAAATTTGAGGCCGATCGAGAAATTTTTTGATTGTCAAAAAAATTAACAAAAATCCCCTTTTTAAAAGCGCGCGAAAACGCCAAGAGTTTGGATGTGACGTCATCTTATACTAAACATTGTTGTAAAGCAATGGAGTTTATGGCATTATTGTTGACGTCATCTTATAGTTTAAACAATAAACGTTTTCAGTCACGTGTTTTTTTCTCGACTTTTAAATTAAAATATTTAATTACCTGTGCATTATTTTTGAAAAACTGACTAGATATTTCATTTTACCATACAAAAAACCATACGGAACACTTGTTTGTTTTTGAAAATCTGACACATGCAACTTCCTTATTGAATCTTTAACTGATAGAAAGTTTGATTTAAGTTACAGATTAACTAGCTAAAAAATGTTGTTTCAATCCGTTTTTTCCCTTGTAGGTAATATATGAAGATATTTATCAAGATTCCAGCTAAATGAAAATGGGTTGACAACTTTTGGTGCTTACATTAAATTCCGTGGACGATTTCTCTCATAAATAAACAAACAGAAGAAACTTTAATTTGTGAGAGAACATTTACTAGACGTCTTCTGCATTTATATAGCAACTTAACTTGCTAAAAAAGTAGTTCATCGTGCCAAATTCAATAATAAAATATAGAATCTTTTAAAGGGAAGAGAAAAAGAAACCCTTGAACAAAAACATTTCTTGGTTTGAGAAATTCAATAGTCATTGAAATGTACTTAAGTTTCTCAAAGAAATTCAAGAATAGTGAAACAATACAAAAAGAGAAATAAATTAAGAAAATATATTTTAAACTTAAGTTTCATTTCCTACCTTACACAAAAGAATCATAATCAAGATCATTACTGTGAGTGTGTGTATTCTGCATTAATTCTTAAAACTTTCCGTCGATTTAGGACACTTGTATAAGTAGTGAATTTTTTCCTTGACTTACTACAGTCAAGGATAATATCAGAAAAATATTTTATGGCTGCTTTGAACAAAAATATTGCATAAAAAACCAGAGAATTGATTAAATTCTTAATTAAACACCTGTGAAAGTTAATTTTAAGATATCTCAGAGAGTCTAAGATTTTTAAACTTGTAGCTTATGTTAAATTTTAGTTTATACAAAAATGTTAAATCAACAATGGACCAACTGAACTTAAAGTAACAAATAAAGATGCTAATATCTCTATTCTCAAATCTACACAAAAATAAGAATCCTCCCTTCAAAAGAAAACTATTACCTGACATCTCATGCCTAGCTACTTTCATCTATCTATGAGTTCAAGAATATTTCTTCAAAAAATGCGTTTCTTTCCATACTTAAGGTCAACTGTTAGTTGTTGAGGTATAGAAGATTGATTTTAAATCAATCCCTTTCAAGCAAAAACTTAAAGTGAAACTAAGAATACCTTACAAAAAATCCATATATTTGATCATACCCACCCATCTTGTTTTTTTATTTTCTCTGTGAGTAAAAATATCCAATACAAAAGCATATCGCATAACAGATTCCCTCCTCAACCAGTCAATTCTCAAGCATTACAGAAAATGAATCAAAAGAAGAATGTATCTGTTTATGCCCATCTTCGAAGAGAACATCTAAAACAGACATCGATAACTGTTTCCCCACTCCAAAGATCTGATTCCTTCAGTGCATCACCGAGTTCACTCATCTCGAGCAGCACTACCTACTTGGCTACTACGATGGCACTACCTTGTGCCATCTCTGAAGAGAACATCTAAGAAAGACATCGATAACTGTTTCCCCCTTCCAAAGATCTGATTCCTTCAGTGCATCATCCGAGTTCACACATCGCGAGCAGCACTACCTACTTAGCTACTACGATGACACTACCTTGTGCCATCTCTGAAGAGAACATCTAAGAAAGACATCTGTAACTGTTTCCCCACTCCAAAGATCCAACCACTGACTCGTTCAGTGCATCATCTACACATCGCGAGCATCGATGTCCTTTTCGCACAATCCCCGGCCACCCCCGTGATGTTCAAATGTGCTCCCGCAGGACTATGGTCATCTTCACGTGCACGTTCGTCCTGCTGACGGTGGTACTGAGTACACTGTCCACCCTCTGCCTGACCTTCAGCCTGCTCAGCAACGAGTGGGAGTTCATCACCTACGCCAAGGATGGCGTCGAGGAGGTGGCCAGAGCGCACAACCACAGTGTGCAGTGGCTGCCCAAGGGGCTGGCGAGGCTCGAGATGCCTGAGCCACCCCCAGAAACACCCAAGAGGAAGGTGGTAGGCACCAAGCCACCCCCTAGGACGGTGGCCTACCTCGTGCCGGCGCATGGGGGAGTGAACAACCTGTGCACCAACATATCGGGTAAGTTAGTTTTCATCAGTGTCTATGAACCATACTGTGTAAAAGCACACTCTTTTTACTCAAAAATTTCTATTGTTTTTTACAAACATTTTCCGTATGCCTAGAGAATGTGCCTTTACCATGAATTTTTCCCACAAAGATAATTATGATTTAATAATTCTGCCTCACCTTAAGTCAAAATCTCTTGTGATTATTTAGTTAAAAGAGGCCAATCTTCTTTTAGCTGGGTGGTGTAATATGTTTGCCGGTGTCTTCGCAATGTCATTCAGGAATATGTAATTTGTTATAACTATATTGATTGTTATAAAGGCCGCCTCTTGTGACTAATATGGATCTCTCCAGCTTCTTCAAATGAGGTAGTTTCTCTCCATTTGACGAAAAAGGAAAAAGATATTTCCTCTAAATACAGAAATTCACCGGCAACACTGTCGCAAGTGAATACTGCGACAGTACAAACTGCAGTATTATTAATTGTATTACTAGCTGCTGTAACCATCTGAGATATTTTCAAGTAAACTAACCATCGTGACGCAAAACTTTCCTTTAGCTTCCTTCGTATTAACCAGAAAAGCGTTCGAAAATGGAGGAAAAATACCATTGACCCAGCGAACTAGTGCTCTTGAAGTCTTGCTGGTCCGGATATTAACATTACCTGTTTAGCGAACTACTGGTCCGCAAAGTTAAAAAAGTACAAATAATAAAGACTGTTTTTACTTAAAAATTTTCTCGATATGTATTTAATGTAAACCTGGGCAACACATACCGCCCGCCACCCCTCTTTATGAGCCCGATAATGATTAATCGATTCCAATTAAGGTAGTTTAAAAATATGCCTTTATTTTGGAAATCCTTAAGAACTAGCTGAAAAAATAACCCGTGGAAAAATGTTGAACTATTTAAATCACCATAATTATTTAGCTTTTTAATGAGGTGGTTTAACTATGGATCCCATCATACCGCTTCTTTCACATTCATATAATTGAAACCTAGTGGGAAACGAATCCATGCCTTATAGTATCTACAAATTGTTTAAAGAATGTGCTGAGTACATATACAGGGTGTTTCAAAATTGCGTTGCACGACTTTTATTCGGAACCAACACCACCTAGGGTCATGGAAGTAAGGTCTACTCCTAGGTAAGTGACCCTGGAGAATCCATTGAGAGGACTTACAGCGCCCCTAGCGGCGAAATTAAAAAGTTAAAAAAATTAATTTAAAAACTAAGGGAGATAGAGCAAAAACCTCAATGAGAGTATTGTTGCCAACGTCAAGAAGAACTCACTGAAGAAAATTTGATCAAAATATCTTGAATATTCGCGGAGATATTAGCATGTGAAAATAGCACTTTTTCAGGGGTCAAAAAATAAAAAGTTTGCATATTTCCAAATTTTTCAGTGTTATTGTGTAGTTTTGTGTTTTTTTAGTTGAAAGAACACAAAATTTAATCAAAAAATCAAACAAATTTGCAAATATGCGAACTTTTTATTTTTTGACCCCTAAAAAAGTGCTATTTTCACATGCTAATAACTCCGCGAATATTCAAGATATTTTGATCAAATTTTTTTCAGTGAGTTCTTCTTGACGTTGGCAACAATACTCTCATTGAGGTTTTTGCTCTATCTCCCTTAGTTTTTAAATTAATTTTTTTAACTTTTTAACTTTGCCGCTAGGGGCGCTGGAAGTCCTCTCAATGAATTTTCCAGGGTCACTTACCTAGGGGTAGACCTTACTTCCATGACCCTAGGAGGCGTTGGTTCCGAATAAAAGCCGTGCAACGCAATTTTGAAACACCCTGTATACAGGGTGATTCTAAATTACGTGGACAAACTTCACACGGGGGTAGAGGGGACCTAAACAAGCATATTTCGCATAGGAAAGGGGGGGGGGCGCATCCTTACCGTTTAAGAGCTAGGACCTAATGTAGTACGAGCGGGTTTCAAAAGGCCGTTTTTAGGAGGCCCGTGTGACTAAACAAAACATAATAAAATGAAAAACATTATTGCATAAGGTAAGGAAGTATTCCTACTACTTACACCATGAATTCGATACAATTTGAACTACTTTCTAAACCGTGGAGTGAGTTTCCAAAGTGCAAAATTAATCTTTTAGTCAAAGAATGGACTTCACATAATAGTATTTAGAAAAATGATGTTTGGGGAAGGAATTTTCAATGATCGTAACATTGATCATTGAAACTCTTTGATCATTGAAAATTCCTTCCCCTATCATCATTTTTCTTATTACCATTAAGGGAACTCCCTTGTTTGACTAAGAGATTAATATTGCACGTTTTAATACTAACCCCACGGTTTAAAGTGGTCCAATTTCTATCACATTGAGGATTTAAGTTGTACGGATATTCCTGTACCCCATGCAATAATGTTTTTCATTTTATTATGCTTTGTTTCGTCACACGGGCCTTCTAAAAACGACCTTTTGAAACGCGCTCGTACTACATTAAGTCCTAGCTCTTAAACGGTAAGGATGCCCCCCCATTCCTATGCCAAATATGCTTGTCTAGGTCCCCTCTACCCCCGTGCGAAGTTTGTCCACGTAATTTAGAATCACCCTGTATATAAATATACAGGGTGTTTCAAAATTGCGTTGCACGGCTTTTATTCGGAACCAGTGCCTCCTAGGGTCATGAAAGTAAGGTCTAGACCTAGGTAAGTGACCCAGGAGAATCCATTGAGATGACTTACAGCGCCCCTAGCGGCGAAACTAAAAAGTTATAAAAATTAATTTAAAAACTAAAGGAGATAGAGCAAAAACCCCGATGAGAGTATTGTTGCCAACGTCAAGAAGAACTCACTGAAAAAAATTTGATCCAAATATCTTGAATATTCGCGGAGATATTAGCATGTGAAAATAGCACTTTTTCAGGGGTCAAAAAGTAAAAAGTTCGCATATTTGCAAATTTTTGAGTGTTATTGTGTAGTTTTGTGTTTTTTTAGTTGAAAGAACACCAAATTTAATCAAAAAATCAAAAAAATTTGCAAATAACCGAACTTTTTATTTTTTGACCCCTGAAAAAGTGCTATTTTCACATGCTAATATCTCCGCGAATATTCAAGATATTTTGATCAAATTTTTTTCAGTGAGTTCTTCTTGACGTTGGCAACAATACTATCATTGGGATTTTTGCTCTATATCCTTTAGTTTTTAAATTAATTTTTTAATTTTTTTAATTTCGCCGCTAGGGGTGCTGTAAGTCATCTCAATGGATTCTCCAGGGTCACTTACCTAGGGGTAGACCTTAATTTCATGACTCTAGGAGGCGCTGGTTCCGAATAAAAGCCGTGCAACGCAATTTTGAAACACCCTGTATATTATATGTCTAAATAAAGAAAAGATAGTCTTGTTCAGTTTGGTTAAAATTTTTCTTTTCCTATATCAGTAAAAAAAACTCACCCGCACCGAGTACTTTGAAACAAACCGATAATTTACGTCACAGAGTTATCTGAAAGAGGATTTTTCAGAGCTATCTAAAAAATTATAATTTTTTTTCTAAATATAGAAGAATGAAAGTTAGGAGAGAGGTTTTGTGCTGAAAAAATTCTAAAATTAGACCTGAGAGTAAAAGTGTACTTATTATGTGTGATTTTGCCCAATAAGAGATGGTCACTTACCTACGGTTAGACCTTACTTTCATGACCCTAGAAAAAGTTGCTTCCAAATAAAAGCCGTGAAATGGACTTTTGAAACAACCTGTTGTATATAAATGTGCATGGTTGAGAAAAATAAGTCAAAACTACACTATCAAATTTAATAAACACATAAGTGGACCCGTAACTTTTCAAGAGAATCCCTTCTTGACTCAAAATGCTTAAAATTTAATAATTAATTGACAAAAGCATATTTTCCTCTAAAAGATAATAATAAAACCTTTGTATTCAATACACAAAACAAAGTTGTTAACGTGATAAAAATGCGAGATTTTAATGCTATTAAAAATCCCATTATACCTTGGAATGCGTATCTGTTAAATTCCAAACTAAAAAGAGGCATGAAATCAAAGAGGTGAGCAATTAATTAAGATTTCCAAATGAGTATATGGAGTATAAACACTGCCATTAATATCATATATTATTTTTATTCTAAATTTAACCACAACTTATATTGTTTTAAGGTAAATTTTCGTTACTTAGATTCGCATTTTATTTGCGAGTCTTGACTCCACGTTGTTTCAATGCACGCTGAAACAATAGTACCACACATTAAACCAGGGGTGGCCAACCTTTTTCGGAAGCGTGCCACTATTTAGGAAGCAAAAATTATGCGTGCCACTTTCAATGTACCGAAAAATAAAGAAACATTCGTTTATAGAGTGATTGTGGGAATTTTAAGCAAATCTGCGCTGTGTATATTTTAAAGTAATATAAAGGGGGAATTTTTAGAAATTTATTGAAAACGGACTTTTAACGTGCTTTGAAAATAACTAAAATCAATAATTTTAGAAAAAGTTTATTAGGGTCTCAATGAAAAGAGAACCATAGGGGAGAGTGTTGTACCTCTGGACAAAAATCACGTTTGGATTTTTCTAAGACAGGTAAAATCACATTTTGACCATTTAAAGTGCCCAACCTATAGTCCTAACCTTTGAGAGTACAGAGATATTTTTTACTAGCCAAAATCTATTAAGTTGGATTTTTAATCATTTATAATAACATGGAAAAATTTGTGTCCAAAGGTACAACAACCTGTTGTACCTATGGACAGACCCAGTTGTACCTGTGGACACCCTTAAAAAGGGAAATTTTAGTTGAAAAAAGCTAAGAATTAATATTTTTATTGATGCATTACCTTTTAATAACCTATTTCAAGCCTTTTTAAAATTGAAAATAGATTTTTTAAAGTAATGTAGTTTTAGATCGTAAATGATCATTAAAACGAAGTTGAATGATGAAAGTCTTGATTTTTTACCAAAATCACAAAAATCACATGGTATTTTCAGATCAGAATTTAAGATAATAGTTTCATCAATCATGCTGATTGATCTGACAACTTCACTGATCCCTCCCCCCCAAAAAAAATAATTCGATCAACACTTAGTTGTGCAAGCATTTGGTGGTAATAACAATAATAATTTGGTGGTAAATCTTCTTCAGTGGAAATTTCAAGTTTTTTTAATCATCATACTTAAATGCAATGCGATAGGGTTCTTAGGATTTTACACCATATTTTACATTAAATTCCAAGTAGAATCATAAATTTAAAAAAGTAGTTAAGATCAAAAAATATTTGATTTTTCATCTAAAATTCACTTGAAAATAATCGCTGACAAATAGATTACCATTTAGAATTAATTGAACATTTATTAAAATGCATTCAGTTAAATGAAACCTGATTCTAAAACGCCGATTAGCTACAGACACCCACAAGAACGTGTCCGTAGGTACAACACTTATGGTGTCCGAAGGTACAACATGAGGTGTTTTTGCATTGAAAGTTCTATAAAAGATAAAAGAATTGAGATCTGACGATTTCTAATATCAAAAATAAAAGTTAAAATCTCGGGGATTCCCCCCATGTATCCCATTTTATCATGTCATAATTAAAGGGGAGGGAAAGAGTTAATGTAGTGATGTACTAAAAAAAACTTTGAGCACCTAAAAACAGTAAATTTATTATATAAAATTTAAATAATATTTTAAAGATCTGATTTCACGTTAGCAACTAGATAGCATCTGTTTACATTCAAAATCGACCACAAATTCAAATTTACATTTTTTCCCGAATTTTAAAATGAGGTGGCTGAAGGTACAACCGTCCGTAGGTACAACACTCTCCCCTACAAGTTTTTAAGCTATCCGATATAAAGCTGGTTCTAAAATGAATTAGAAAATTAGAATAATTGTGGTAAGTAGGCCACTTAGTTTTTAAGCACCGAAAAAAAGAATTTCCCCACATGAAATTTTACAGTTTAAGATTTATTTAAAGTTTTTGTATAACCGTAAAAATATAATGAGGTATTCTCACGTTTTGAGATTATATTTTATTAAAATAGTAGATAAAAACCATGAAGTATTACGTTTACATCAAGTATTTTCGTAGCTTAGTTTCTGAGATATAAATTTTTGAAATTTCGTTTTTTGTTTGGGCGCGAAAACACTTTCGAATCTCAAATCGTGCGCTGTGACGTCACATCCAATAAAAGCCTGTTTCTGATCAAGTGAAAACAGTAAACACAATGGTTTTCTTGCGCTGTGATGTCACATCCAATAGAAGCCCGTTTTCTGATAACGGGACTTTTCTGGCGTTTTGGCAAAAATAAAATTGAATTTTAAATTATTTAAAACAAATTTTCGAACTTAAAAATCAGAAATTCGGGAGTTTTAAACAATAATGTATCAAAAAAGTACAAATCAAGCAAATCCCTCACTCATGCAAATACCTCATTAGGTTTTCAGAAAACTAAGTAAAGAGGAGATTGAGGGAGCATTGAAACCTCATTGATGTTGTCACATTGTTATTTTCCCATTTTTTTTTCAATATCTTCGAGTGCCACTGGTTTTACTCAGCCGTGCCACTTTGTGGCACGCGTGCCACGGGTTGGCCATCCCTGCATTAAACCTTTAGAGATAAACCATAACGACTAAAGCAATAAATGGAAAAATACAGTAAAACATGGGTATCGACGCTGTCTAGGTGATAAGTGAGACGTTACGAGCAGTTTTACGACTGTCTACTCGACCGAAAAAAGATCTATACAATGAAATGACTCAATACGTAAATGTGCCGTTTTGTTTAATTGAACTGTTTTATTTGTTTAGTAGATGGTACAACCACACTCGTGTCCAAAAATTTAGGATCATTTGATTTTTTGGAAATAACGACACAAATATTAGTTCCTCTAATGTAATTTTCAGGGTCCCCAAACAAAAGTAGAAACAGACACACATGAGAGCTTCATAAAATGTAGTTACCACCCGCCAATAAAGGATCCAAAGAGCTAAAACCTGCACAAAATGAAGATTGGGAAGGTCATTTATTACCACCTAAAAATCATACTTGAAGATATTCCAGGCACTTGACATTGTGCATGGAGTTCAAGAATATAAATATTCTTTACAAATAACAGGGATTTTTTTATAAATGACTCTGACATGGACGTTTCTTGTTTCCATTCCGAATGTGTAGAGAACTCCATTACCAATGGAGGGCTTCTGTACCTCCTTAAACTATTGTACGGGTAAATTGATCCCAGGCCAATATTCCCCTCTTAGGTGATCCTGTGGAATCTATTCTATTGATAAGGGCCTAAGATTTATGAATGACATTATTGCCAAAAAAAATTACCTATCCTTAATTTTTGGTCACGAGTGTATTTTTCACATCAAAACTACGTGAAACAATTTTAGAACTGTATATACAAATACATAAGTTTATACTATAATTTTTTCATCTTTTATCTTTGATTTAAAATGTTAAAGCTTAAGATCACTAGTATAAGATAATTGTGTTTTGAGGGTTATGCTTTTCACTCAGTTTATTACAAAGCATGGTCCAATCAGGTAGTTGAATTTATAAAAGTTATCTTCTCTTCATAGAATGATAAGAAAAGGTAAACGAAAGCTTTGGTAAAAGCATTTTATTAATAACTATTTTGTTTTATGCTTAAAAAAAGTAAAAAGTGTATTTTTATTCATCAAGAAATCAATTTATGAAAATTTGATGGAAAAGTGTATGTTTTCTATTTATGTTTTGTAGCAGTAGGGCAATGTTAAGGCCAATAATCAACGGGAGACAAAGATATCATTTTTATCTACTGAAATAAAAATGATGAATCAGGTGAAACTGTTGTCATTTTTGTGATTTTTTAAGCTTTTCACAAAAATTAACAACATTTTCAAACTCATTTATCATTTTTATTTCATTTGGTGAAAATGATTTTTGTCTCTTGTTGATGAGCTCATTGTGGTCTGTCTTTAGTGTTTTTATTGAAATATGGGGCATTGCAATGACTGTGCTAGGATTTGATAAATTTGCTTGCCACCATCTAAAAAAATAATTTGGTTAGATTGACTAACAAAGTTGTTCTTATCAAATCGTAACCATATTCAGCCATTTTAAAATTTATACAATGGTCTTTTTTGAATTGATACGATGATAGAATCAACTAATAAAAAAGCAGAAACTCAGAATATTACTGTTATTGCACTTAGTTTTTTTATTAACTCATTATGTAAAAAGTTCAATCATAGTGTTAAATAAAATATCTTTCACAATTTTCAAAACCTCCCAAGTTCTACCTAATCATAATCAATTTATTCTCACCTTTAACCATCAAACAAAAATCCTGGTATCGGGAAACTTTTATCGATCATTCGTTAATAGGCTACAGTTTGCTTTAAATGAAAAAAGACCTCATATAATCTAACGAAGTTCCGAGCTGAACAAAGTTTTAGCTTCGTTAGGTTAGACATTCCATAAAAAAAAGATTTACCCATTTGTTTACATGTGGTGTCTAAGCATTTCCTCTGTCTCACCCAACACCTCTTAAAGTTCAATTAAAGCGAAATTAACGCAAAGAGCTTCCGTCAACCTCAAAATTACAGCGGGACCCGGTCTATTCTCTGCCGTAATTAGCACTGCTAATGGCTTGGTTTAAAGTTGCAGCTTTCATCATTCTAAGGGGAAGGTAATGAGGTTTCGAACATTGCGTTCTTACGTAATTATAGGGCGGTGATTTTTTTCTATACGCTATTGAATGGCTTACGTGGTTGCTTTTTTGAAACATGCCGTTCGATATTAGGTATTTTATGAATATATTTATGAGTGGTTTTATGGTCTAACAGAGGGGATGAGTAGAAAAATGCACATCTTTTCTCTCTTAGCAAAAGTTGGTTAACTTATACACTGCTGTTCAAAAATTAAGGACAGAACGGTTTTTTAAACATAACACCTAGTAGAATTATTGTATATCCATGAAAATCTTACCAAAAGATGTTCAATGGGTGAGAATACAGGGCCCGAGAACAAATTTTCCTCATCAATATTTTAAGGGGGTAAATGGGCCCTCCATTGATAATGGAGTTCCATTACACATTTGGAGCAGTGGCAGAAACGTCTGTGAAAGAGGTATTTAACCGAGAAATTTAACCGAGAAAATTTGGAATGAATATGATTATTCCTGAAATCAATGCATATTTTCAATCACTTGTGCTGCCTTTAAAGGGTATTTTTTAGGTTCTATTGAGAGATATCGGTCTTACCATCATTTTTAGCAAGTTTCAGCTTCAGGGTCATTTTTGTTAAGTGGTATCTTACCGTCAACCATGTTTTTAGTGGGTCTCATATGTGTCTGATTGTGCTTAGGTCTGGGGACCCAAAAAGTATCTTTATTATTTCAATATTGTTTCTTATGAAAAACTTTGAGAAAGCCAAATTGTGATTATCTGCGGATTTTTCACTAATAGAGAGAAATTATTGACTCGAAAGGTCTTCTAAAAGAATCAAATGGGCCATGATAATACAGATATGTAATTTCAGACATCACGAAAAATCTCTTTTGAGTATAGGGGGTGTTGAAACGTCTATAAGTATAGTACAGATTAAAAAGAGAAATTCGATCTCCTTAAACTTCATTTTAAAGATAATGGAGATATTTTTACAGATATATCTTTCTTTTTAGACATGTATAAGTCCATAAAAAGTAAAAATACTTCTTTTTTTTAACGTTAATAACAAATGTTCTTTCTGTGAAACTAATGCATCTTTTTGGGCCGTTTCAGCACTCCTTAGACAGCACAGAAATTTTCGCTGATATCTGCAATCGCATGTATGTGTCCTCATGTCCCTTTTACTTCTTTTGGAAGACCTCTCGGTTCAATGATTTCTCTTTATGAGTGACAAAGCTGCACAAAATCACAATTTGACTATCTCAAAGTTGTTCATAAGTAACGATATTGAAAGAATAAAGTTACTTTTTGGGTCTCCAGACCTAAACACTATCAGACACATATGAGACCTACTAAAAACATGGTTGACGGTAAGATACCACTTACCAAAAATAATCCTGAAGCTAAAACTTGCTAAAAATGATGGTAAGACCGATATCTCTCAATAGAACCTAAAAAATACCCTTTAAAGGCAGCACAAGTGATTGAAAATATGCATTGAGTTCAGGAATAATCATATTCATTGCAAAAAATCTTAAATTTCTCGGTTAAATACCTCTTTCACAGACGTTTCTGCCACTGCTCCAAATGTGTAATGGAACTCCATTATCAATGGAGGGCCCATTTACCCCCTTAAAATATTGATAGGGAAAATTTGTTCTCTGGCCCTGTATTCTCACCCATTGAACATCTTTTGGTAAGATTTTCATGGATGAACAATAATTCTACTAGGTGTTATGTTTAAAAAACCGTTCCGTCCTTAATTTTTGAACAGCAGTGTATTATTTTCAAGTACACTACATTTAACCAATAGCTACACGTACTTTCGTGCTTTTAAGAATTATTATACATGCACTGGGGGATGATGAGTATTTAGAAATCCTATTCAATACGATATTGGTGAGAGCTACGAATGATTTCCCGTAAGGAACATGATATGCGTCTGAATTGGTCCTTCTTACCCACCTTCAAGGAAGGATTGCAGTGACTTGCTGGAAAGAGAAAAGAAGTATTTTAGTAGTGTTTTCATTCTCTCTTCAGAGTGTATCAGATACGGGGATATGATAGATGGAAGATAGTGTTGACTCATATTTAGTTAGTGCTTTAAGATGGTAAACGCTAGAGTAAGGGTTGACACCTTGAAGTAAACGAAAATACTGATAGCTCGTAAATATTTATAACTTAGTTAGACGTTTAATACAGATTACTAGTTGTAGCTACATTACTCTTGCTTTTTAAAAGAAGGTAGTACTAAATATATTTTTTTTGTTTTGAGAAACCAAATTGTTTTTCCCAATTACAAATTTAATTTAATTGGGGAGAAAAAGATTTGGTGGCTAGTTTATTGGAGTTTATTATGTGATACTATCTTTTTTAAGAAAATCAATTAAATACATGAGTTGATTTTAAATAACCACACGAAGTTTCCTTCATGAATAGAACAATTAAAAGTATTTCTTCTTTTAAAAGTCCTATGCTTGAGTTTAATTTATTGAAAATTATTTCCTGTTTATAAAGCGCATATTAAAAAAAGTGATAAACTGGGCATTATTAATAATGCCCGATGGGAGGAGGGAAATGTGATAAATTAAAGGGTATTTATCAATGAGTATTTATCACTTTACCTGAAATACACGGACATTATTAGTATAATGCCCGGATTTGTCACATTGCCTGTAACAAATGCAAAATATTTTACTAAGATTTTATTCAGTTTTAGAGTACTAATATCACAAAGATTGTAGGTGTCGTATACGTTAAGTTTTTAAAATGTTTGAGCAGCGGCGTTAGAAGTTAAGTCCTTGGTCTTATGAATTTCTTTCTCCGAAAGGAAATAAAACATTAAACATTTTTATTAGATTAGAATCGGACTTTCCGAACGAAGCACCGACTTTTGCGCTCGTAAAATATTCCAAGTTATAAAACTCGACGTCGAATAAAAGCAAATAATAAAAAGTAGCGCTGTGTCCGAAGTTTCGGAACCTCGAAATACCTCCACTAGCATCATCAGGGGGAAATGAAAATAACTGAATAAAAAGATATTGGAGAGTGAAAAAATCAAAATCAACTTCCAGAACCCGCTAAATTGAATTTGTGGAATACCAGGTCTAAATTTATCTCTTGCATTGAATGGAACTGACTTTTTTTGTAGTTTCTAAAAGCGAACGCAAATGTTTCTCCGGTGAAGTTTTTTTATATAACATTTTTAAAAAGTATCACATCGTATGGACAAGGAAGCACAAGAGTAAAGCAATTACGGTCAAATTGGCTTTAAATAAAACGTGTATTGGAAGAAATCTCTAAGGGTGTCAGTTTTTGTAGGATTTCTTCGTGAAATAATGGTTTGCTTTAAAAATGTTCGCAGGAAAAAACCCTTTGGGTTTAAATGATGGGAAATAAAATACCCATCGAGTAGAGAGAAATTATTTTAAAAGGGGGATAGGGGCAATTATGTTTTTATCTCCTCGTAAAATATTTATCATGAGAGTAAAATTCAAAAGTAGCTGAACTTCAAGAATAAAATTTTTATAACTTAAGCAGATTATCTATAATTTAGCTACTATCAAAGAGAGGAGAATTATAAAAAGTGTGGCAAAGTGAAAATGTCAAGGCTTTCAAAACTGTTAGTAAATTATGTATTCCATTTTCCGGGATGGATGGCCGTGTTGGTTGGAATTTAACTCCAGACGTTTCACCCTCTTCTTCGGAGGGCATCTTCAGTGGCGAAAAGATCAACTACTAAAATTTATTTGAAAAATAAATAACTAATAACAAACAATTACAGTGTGAATGCTCCGAGTAAATAATTTTAAAGTAGTAATTTTTCGCCACTGAAGATGCCCTCCGATGAAGAGGGTGAAACGTCTGGAGTTAAATTCCGACCAACACGGCCGTCCATCCCGGAAAATGGAATAAATAGTTAATCTCCAGGTCGTTGAAGTTTTCATCAATTATGTTAGAGCATTTTTTATTTTCTTGTGATAAAAAAAGTCTGGAATATTTTAACGAATAATTTTTTAGTGTAATGCTTTACAACAAAACCTCCTTCTTTTGGGTGTTCTTTTCACTTTCACTGGATAATTCAAAATTAAATTTTATTATAGCTCTATTTTTAAGAAAAAACGATAATTTTATATAATTGCACCTATAAAACCACTTTTTTTACCATTATTTCACTTATATATGGGAATTATTTCACAAAAAGTTAAAAAATCACAAAAATGTTTTAAAAGATCTTTGAAACATTTTAATGTTATCGTAAAAATGAGCCTGTAATGGATCAATGTTAGGAACTTGAGGTGCAATAGGAACTCAAGTATTCAGTAATATTTATAATTATTGATTTGTATAGTCATAATGAACTTTTTAATGTTACTTTTAAATGCATTAGTTTTAATAATTTGAATAATAGTCCTGTATTTTATTAAAATTATGCCGTAATGGTAAAAGACTACATACAGGGTGTTTCAAAATTGCGGTGCACGGCTTTTATTTGGAACCAACGCCTCCTAGGGTCACGGAAGTAAGGTCTTCCCCTAGGTAAGTTGAGAGGACTTACAGCACCCCTAGCGGCGAAATTAAAAATTTTAAAAAATTAATTTAAAAACTAAAGGAGATAGAGCAAAAACCTCAATGAGAGTATTGTTGCCAACGTCATGAAGAACTCACTGGAAAAAATTTGACCAAAATATCTTGAATATTCACGGAGATATTAGCATGTGAAAATAGCACTTTTTCAGGGGTCAAAAAAGAAAAAGTTCACATATTTGCAAAATTTTCAGTGTTATTGTGTAGTTTGGTGTTTTTTTAGTTGAATGAACACAGAATTTATTCAAAATATCAAAAAAAATTTGCAAATATGCGAACTTTTTCGTTTTTGACCCCTGAAAAAGTGCATTTTTTCACATGCTAATATCTCGCTCATGCTAATATTTTGCTCTATCTCCTTTAGTTTTTAAATTAATTTTTTTTAACTTTTTAATTTCGCCGCTAGGAGCGCTGTTAGTCATCTCAATGGATTCTCCAGGCTCACTTACCTAGGGGTAGACCTTACTTCCGTGACCCTAGGAGGCGTTGGTTCCAAATAAAAGCCGTGCAACGCAATTTTGAAACACCCTGTATAAATATTAAGGTAAATGTGGGTATAGTGGACACTGTACCAATAGTGGCCACATAGCTGATTAATTTTAAATAAATCAAGTTAGAGGCATCAAACAGCGTCCAAATTCATAGGCATAGTAGATTGTACAATCAGATAAGCTGGTAAATTACCACCGATACCACAGATCAGCATGGGAAGGATATTTAAATATTTGAAAATAACATCGGCCGAGTGACTGAAATTTGATTTTGCTTATTGAATCGCGTAAGGAAACGGGTATATCTAATGAGACCATTTATTTTTTGACTCAAAATGGGACATTGGTTTATTTAAGTTAATTAACAGGTAGTCAATAAAATAAGCACTTTTAAAAGTTATTTATTCAGAAAAAGTCAGTTAGCTTAAAAGTTACCAATTAAAAATATACGTATATACCCAAAACGTTTAGTTATATTTATTTATCATCAGAGGAACAAATTTGCTTTAATATAGCCATGGGCGTATGCAGCGAGTGGCAGGGGAGGCAGCTGCCTCCCTAGAAAACTGGATTTTTTATTTAATCAGAGTAAAAAGAAAAGGCAAAGGTTTCTGACCCAATTTGTGTTTGGGAGTAACTCAAACTAACCCTGTAACTAACCCAAAGGGTCTCAATATGAGTGAAATCACTACTTTTGAGGGTCAAATATCGAAATTTTTTCTTGGGGAGAACCCCCAAACCCCTCTCCAAAATTATGACGCCTTTTACAGTGTCTTTTCCTTGTAAATTCTGCCGCTTAAAAGTTGCTGTTTTCTTTGAGTGTTTCATCAAAGAGGAGGTTTCAATATGATATAAAGCACTATTTTAAAGGGGCAAATATCAAAAATTTTCTGGTGGAGGACTCCTAGACTTCACGAAATTTTGACGTCTATTTAAAAATTTTCCCCTAGAAAAATTGGTAGTTTACAAGATGCTGTTATCTTCAGATGGAACCTAAAGGGTCTCAAAATGGAGCTATAATGCAATTTTTAGAGGCAAATTTTCTAAAATCTTTTTGGGGAAAACCCCCAGACCCCCTGTATTTACTTGAAAATCCCATCATTTATATATTTTTTTCTTCATTTAAGATAACTTTAACTTAGCACATGTTAATGTAAAGTCTTAGTTATGGCACTGAGACAACTCAGAATCACTGAAATCACGGACTCAATCACGGAAATGCAAACCTATCCACTTAAGGGAGCAAAAGTTTTTTGAGTACTCTAAATAAATTTTCTTCTAAGTTTAAGACCTGCCCCCCTCTAAATCAGATCCTGCATACGCCCTTGAATATAGCTGGTGATGATTTTAAGTAAGAATGAAACTCTTGGCAGTAACTGGGGCTTCTCAGATGGCCACAATTTGTTCATCATAGAAAATACTCTTTCTACTGGAGCATTTGTAGCAGGCAAACGTAAAATATATTCAATTAAAATAGAAAAGTTTTCATGCTGAATATTGTTGCTTTAAAGTGTTTGAATACTTCCACCCAACGAGTTTCCGTGGAAACATTTAGATTATTCCATTCGGTTACTTTCTGCGATGTAATGTAGTTACAAATTAACGAAAATTCGTCGAAAACTTCTGCATCTTTATTACCGTCAATATAGTATTCCTTTTCAATAAGGTGTGGGAATTTTCAGAAAACGGGACAATTTTGCGTCCCAGAGTTCATTTCGGGGACACCGGGACTCGTAACTCTAAAAGGGGACAGTCCCGTTCAAAACGGGACGTCTGGTCACGTTAGGTATATCGGAACTGATTTTTTTGTATTTATTACCGTTTGATTGACTTTTAAATTTATATTAAGGTAAAGAAGAGTGTATAAAATGATGTTGAATAAAGTTTATTTGAAAATGTTTACTTTACGAGGATTTATGGGGTTGGCCACTTTACCAACACATCTTTACCAACACATCTTAGATTTTCCAATAGTGGCCATGGCAATGGCTTCTAATAGAAACATAAATAATATTTAATCTGAATCAGTTATCTTCATAAACTGTTGATTGTGCTTTAAAATGTGTGTTGTGGGAATTTGGTTTCATTCTGCCTTCGGGAACCAAGGTTTCTAAAACATTGAATTACATGCTTAGTTCCTCTCAAATCAGCTACAGCGTAGGCTTTGGGCCGGAAACTATCAAGTCTTTTATTCAAAATTAAAAATAAAGCTAATTTGATTGATCTAAAATATATTTTGTTGGGAAGGAAGATTTAACTAAAACTAAACGACTATACCAAAAAACCCATCAATTTCATGCATAAACCCCTCATATAGGCAGAAAAAGAGAGGTGTCCACTATAGATGCAAGAGGTGTCCAACATAGATACAACAGCTACATCTATGTGGCCACTATAGATGCAATTTGGAGTACTTTTTAAAAATTAATTAAAAATACATTTTCCAATTTAATTAAAATTTTTAATGGTAAAATCAAAAGAAGAAGATCCAATTAATCTAAAAATAGGATGATAACGGTTTCCAAGCAAATAGGTTGGTATTTATTGAGAATTGAAGCAAAAATTTTCCTTAAAGTGTCCACTATACCCACATTTACCTTATTAAAAAATAGTTTCTTTCAAATCAAACAAAAAATTCTGCATTTTTATTTGCTGGTTGATTTTTCTATCTGTGAAGATTTTATCACTATTACTGTTTTGAGAACACAGCGAAATGCAAGAAGGAGCAAATTAAAAGAGGCTTCAGCGACTCAAAATTCATTAAAAGAAACATAAAAGCAAAACTATTAAGTTTTTAAGAATAAACTTTATACTCCGAATCCACTAACCGACTAACCTTATGAGTTAAAACCAGAGTCATAACATTAAAACTGTTGAGAACATTTAGACAAGTACAGAAATGACACTAAAACAGTTAAATTCCTCTTTGAAAGACATTACAGCTCAAAGTGCTAAAAAGAATGTTGTTTTTACGTAACATTCGTTACATTTTGTTCTTTCATAAAGTTCTTTCAGAGACGTGCTTTTAAATTACGTAGTTTGTCTCTTAGGATGCGTGGTACTTAAATAGATGAGATTTTCAACGCAACAAGTTCAACACGGAAAGTGAAATGGCTGAGTTTAAAAATTAATATAAGATTTAATCTGTAAACCCAGAAAATTACATTATAGTTTCCCTGAAAATAAAAGAATTAAAAATTGCATTTATACTATTTTGTCTTTTATATTTTTATATGTCTTGACAAACTTTAACAGAATCTCAAGCGTTTAATATTGATGGTATTTACGTGAAACTTTGGACTTAAGGGTTTTAAAATATGATCTTTCAGATTATCAAATCAAAAGAAAGGATTTCCAAATACAAAATAAAGTTTTGGCAGATTTTTCACATTTTTTTGTGGTTTTTTGACTTTTTTTTCGTAGAAAAAAATTTTATAAAGTGAAAACTTTCAGCATAATTTTAAAAATCATATTAAACCACAAAATTTGAGACCATGATTAAATTTTTACCAATAGTGGTTCTTCTACAAATTGAATTTTTCAATAATTGTTTCAGGGTGTCGCTCCATTTTTAACTCCTTGGGATTTGGTCTGGAACCCCCAAACCCTATGTGATTCTGACTCGTCTAGGTGTCTACTATCCACCCTAGAAGTGTGACCCATTATTTATGGGACACCCTGTATAAAACTAGTTGTAGTAAACATCTCAATTTATTTTAATGCATTAATGAGTCTCATAATCTTCTTTAATATTTCAATTTCTTTAGCTTCTTTATCACGGTCCCTAGTCCTATTTGAATAAAAAAACATAAAATAGTGTAAAATAATATCATAGAGGTTACTTCGAAGTGTATGATAGGGATTCCTGAGTAAGCGGTCCCCTCGCAAAGAGTTCATGAAGGTGGTTAGAAGTTTAGTGAAGGCCTTTGTGAATAAATATTTAGATCAAGGCTAGATCTTCTCAAAATAGACCTTTAAATCAAGGCTAAGTTAATTTTCAAATGCACCTAATTGTAAAAAAAGAGAAGGTAGGGAAAATTTTCTTTACTTGGTTCAAATCCTGTTTTTTACGCAACAATGTTATCTAAATATATAAAATTGAACTGTGGGTTCCTGTCTGGGTGGGTACAGATATAGAACATTTTCTCTCAAACTACCAGACCGATTCGAACTAAACTTGGATGGTGCACTGGGAGTACCAAGATAAAAAAGCTACCGCACCGGGAACTACTTAGATAAAAAAGTACAGGGAATACCGGGATGAAAAAGTACTGGGAATAGTGGGATGATTGGTAATTGCTGATACAGAAACGTAGACATGCAACTTGAGGGAACTTAAAAAATAAATAAACACACTCCGCCCGTGCAAAGCCGGGCAAATCGGCCAAATAATTATATTAGAGCCTATACTTGGAAAAGTTTGGAAACAATGGTATAAATTAAAAACTGTCTAAAACGATTAAACCTACTGCATTGCTGTCCTCAAAGTCACTAATGGGTCAGTTAAATAGTGGAAAATAGATTTTTTTCAACAAAAAAAATTTAAAAAAGTGAGACTTTTCCTCAAACTGAAATAATCGAATCACCTTTGATACCGGAACTAACCTTTCGTCTTTCTATACGAACACCGTCATATTAATACTTAATGAGAGCTCCTCTCAATATTTATGGCTTTAAAGAGACGAAGATAAAAACTGGTGAAAAAAAGTTGAATAGTGAGCAAACACACATCACCGGAGAAGAAACACCCATTTCCAGGGCTTAAAGAGAAGTTGACAGACGTGTGGTTTGGAGGGCGTCGCCTTTTGTTGTAATCGATGGGGGGGACACGCGGGAATTATCTTTTCTGATCACGTAAAATGGTCTGCGGAGTCATAAATATCCAGGGTTGAATCGAAGTGTGCAAGACACACATCGCGTGAAAGGAGGAGTGTTTGTCAAAGAGTTTTATTAGGTATATAAGGTGACGAGGGACTTTTTTTTTTTAGAAAAGTCTGGGAAGGTCAGAGGTGGACTGTCGCACTGGACGATGGGAAAAGGGGGAAGATAATACGGAGGGGGTTCTTGTGCTCGAATGAGAGATGGTTTTCTTTTGACTCTCACACCTCCTGTTATAGATGATGATAGTAAGCAGATTCATTGGCGTCATCAAAAGACGAATATTGGGGGATTGCCTAAGGATTTTAAAAACCTAAATTTATTGTTAATTAACTTGAAATAAACATTTTGCGTTACAGTCCCCCCTCTTCAATGATTATGAGGTTCTGAATCATAAAATTAACTTATGTCTGAAGTTTTAGTGAATCTTTGGTAACTTTATACTAAAAAGAAGGAATCTGACCATCCCAGAAAACTTTTGACTCCTTAAAGAGAAGGTTAAATTCATTTTCGGTGTTCAAGGAATACACATTTTTCAAAATATTAAAATTTTCTATTATATTACCAGTGATGTATTTAAAAAAATATTTGGTCGACTCACTTTTTCCCCCTTTGGCTAGAAAGTGAATACTTCGTGGGGACGACGACGTCCACCTCAATCTCAGCACTGATTTCCTATTCTAAATTAAATCGGGTTTAAAACAGGTGCGTCACTAACACAAGGGGAGGGGCACTTTTCCAAACTATCACCTTTACCTTTTGACAAAAATGTCAAAATGTTGGGGATTTTCTAAACAGTATCATGCAAGATCCCCTTGTGGTACCGCTGGAGGGTATAGGGGCTCTCTACCAGAATTTTTTTTGAAATTTAACTTGTAAAAGTAGGATTTTGAGGACCTTTTTGGGTCTATGGTGGCCTCTGTCCAGAGTACCCATTCCTGGAATAGTTTTAAAATCATGAGATTATTATATGAGAGACCGTTCCCCTCGTCTCTCCTTATATACGCTTCTTATGTTCGGTACAATTAAAAAATTGGCACTTTCCTTTACTGTTAAAAGTTGGAGAGGCATACATTCAGCGAATTTTCGGTCTCCCACTTATGTTAAAAACTAAATTACTTAAATATTGTTCTTCAAATTGATGCACTCAATAACTATTATCTTCTTCTTCAACCTGCAAAAGTAAAGAAAATATCTTGACTCATATTCCCTACTGTTTCAGATTCTGCAAGAAGTAAGATCAAAGAAGATGGCTATGACTTAGGAAAGTGTATTTCATACTTATCCAGCGAGAAAATTATATCCAGGGATGCATGGCTGGATAGTAAGTGACTTATATAAATTTACTATCATTCAGAGTTCTACAATAGATTTTAAAAGAACAAATGAGTTATAAAATTTTCAAACTTTGGTTTTGTTTGTCTATACCAGTTATTCCCTAAATATGAGAAGCATTGATGCTTTCGGTAGTCACTTAAGTTTTCTCAGTGGGGCCGAGAGTTCATTAAAAAAAGACGTTTTTGTCTGTTAAGAAGGAGTTAAATACATTTTCCAATTTAATATTTTCTTCATTTTAAACATTTGTGATAACCAGGTTCATCTCTATGGTATACTTACTTCTTACTACGAGCATCCGAGGCTTTTCAGGTTCACCTCGATGCCCCTGATAGGCCCTAGCGGCCAATGGCCACCAACGTATCTCTATGGTAGATTAAATATCAAAAATTATTTTGAAGTTTAAGAAATTTTTCCTGGTAAACCCAAAAGAAAACATTAGCTTTTCATTGTGTTTTCGATAACAAGTGAATATGGCTTATTTTATATCCTAACTTTTATCATGGAGACATAGTAATCGATTTTGTTTGAATTTAAAAACAATTTTTTTTCGTAAAGGAATAGTTTGTTTGGTAGTGATGGTAAGTGGCCACTGCCAGTCACTGACCAGTGACCACTGCTATACTTTTTTCACTAATAGAAAAGCAAATTTAAATTAGTGATAAAGAATAATGATATGCTTTTTAGATCATTATTTCTTTCATAAAGTTAAGCTTCTGTAATTTTCATAACAATTTCAATTTATAATTATGTTTTAAGGTAATTACAATTGTATTTGTGTTTTTATTTATCCTACTACTATTATAATTGTGAAATGTTTGTCTGGATGTTTGTTACTCTTTCACGCAAAAACTACTGAATGGATTTTAATGAAATTTTACTATAATGTAGCTTATACATCAGAATAACACATAGGCTATAATTTATAAAGAGAAAATCGGTCCTTCATTCTTTTTTTCCAATTTTTCTTCTTTTTTCACTTATTTTTCCGTGTTTGAAAACCTGTTTTACCAGTCATACAACGAGTTAAAAATAAAACATTGTTTCAAATGAGACAGATCACTAGACTTTTTCATTTACTAGATCTTTTATTTTAGTTTTAAACACTGGTTTTAAATTTGTTAATTTGTTCACTAGACTTACTAATTTACTAGACTTTTTATTATGGTTTCAAATTTGTTATTTTATTAAGGCACCAAGATATTAAACATTATCAGGAACATCGGGATTGTAAAAAGTGACAAGAACACCGGGATTGGAAAATTAGCGAGAACATCGGGATAAGATTACCGGGAACACTGGGATAGGAAAGAGGTGCCTGGGATACCGGGATGATTTGTAATATTGCTAATTTACAAAATTATAAATGTATTTTAAGAAATATTTAAAAAAATAAATTTATAAACTCCCCCCCCGTGCAAGGCCGGGTATAACAGCTAGTATACTATAATTGCGTACTTTACTATAAACTTGGTACATTAATTTTTTATTCTATTAATTTTATCTTCATATCCATTATAATTTTAAAATATGTAATAGATTTTTTTCCATTTGATTTCTAAAATTTAGCTTGAATGTTATAGTTTCAGTAAGAATAATTTAAATATCTACTGAAAAAATCTTAAGTATTTCCCCACGTCTGAGACATGAATACATTTTTTTCACAGTTTTAGTCATTTTGATATTTTTTAGCTAATTTTTGAACTAATATAAATGACTTACATTTTCTTATGCCTAATCAGAATTAAAACTATTTATAGAGGATAAACCCTAATAAAAAATATTGAACAGTAATACTGCGATAAAGCATAAAATTATTGCATTAACGACATACGTAATAACATAGTGAACGTATCGAAAATTATATAAACTTATAAAACGCACTAAAAACTAATAAAAAGTGACAGGTTATCGATATTTTTATAACTTTCTTTCAGGAATGCGTAATTTAGCGATGTCATGTGCTATGGTGTGCCTCATCCTTTTAGGCTTTTCGGCTCCTTTAGGTCTTCTCGGTCTTTTCAAAAAGCAAATCAGCATGATAATGGTCACGGGAGTAATGTACATATTAGCAGGTGAGAATTAAAATTTTTTACTAATGTGTTAATGGTGCAATATATTTAACGATACAATAAGACCAAATTATGGTCCAAGGTTAGGTCTGGTACGACTTCAAATGGAGTTTGTCATGAACCTTGGGCTCGCTTATTATAATTTGTCTACCGACTACATTTTTCGTGAGTCCCTGAACCTAAAGCCCTGGATCCTCTACCTTAAGTAGCGACATCACGCTCAATCGGCCGCCATTGTGGGGAGAACTCACTACTAGTCTGGATAGTCTGGCTTATCGTCACTAGTAGTGAGTTCTCCCTACAATGGCGGCCGATTGAGCGTGATGTCGCTACTTAAGGTAGAGGATCTAGGGCTTTACCTGAACCATGAGAGCATAGGTTCACATAAGCACATTGTCATGAAATAGGAATTTTTTAAGTGTGAATTGTAGGAAATAATATCTATGCCGAGGAATTTAAGTTGCTATATTTGTCTCTAGATCCTTTTCAATCTTCATCCTACTCATTTTATTTTAACTCTCTCATTCTCTCCATCACTTTCACCTTTCTCATCCGTCGTGATCATATTCATCCCTTTCATCCTCTTGACATTATTTAATCTTTTTTTCCATCCTTCTCACCTTCACTATAAAGGCTAGAAGAGGGCACCTAAGCACTAATCAAAAACCCCAACCTTTTCATCTTTCTTGTTTCATATCAATCCTTTCCCTTGGGCCCACTTCATCTTTTTTAATCCCTGTAATTTTCGCCCATCTCATTTTCTTCAGATATAATCTTCACCTCTGCCCAATATCTTCACTTTTCCTAGCCTCTTCAAATATCATCTCCCTTCCAACCATTCTCTTCATCCTTCGTATCCTTTTCCTGTTATAACCTAATTATCTTCCCTTTTCGATCCCCTCTTGATCATCTTAATTTCTATTTCTCTCCATATAAAGCACAACAAATTCTGTAGAGAATATTTATGAATTGTTCTGATTTTTTAGTGAACTTTAGTGAATTAAATTTTAAAAAAATTAAAATGAATTTTGAATAGTGTTTTATTTGTATTAATTTAATTGCGGGATGAGGAATATTGTGGTGATCCGTAAAGTACTTAATTTAAGGATCAGCGGTTTTTTTTAAAGTTTTTTTTGTATACGGGTATATGGTGAATCCCTCTGTGGATGTGGACCATACCCTTTTCTTCCCCTCCCCCTTAAAATTTGGTTCTTCCAGGGGTGTTTGGAGTGTTCAACCTGGCCTTCATGCATTTCAAGCGCGTGAAGGGAGACGGAATCTACACCAGCACCATCCTCGACCTCAACCTCACCGACGAGTACATGAAGCAGAGGATCTTCACTCCTGGTTGGCCCCCGGCCGCCGAATGGGCGGGGCTTATTATGTGCTTCATCGGGAGTCTATTTTGGCTGCTGCTGGCCAAAATCTACAGGTTCCAAATCCTCAGCCCAACGTAGTAGGAAGGAATCGCTTGTGAACAGATTCATTCCTCAGGGCACGTCGATGAGTGTTTATCAATCATTGAGAGCTTAAAAAGACATCTTCTGACAGAATAAGACTGTATCATTGAGACATTTGGGATAATGAAAGACTTTAGGACCACAATTCCAACGTATCACATTAATAAGAAGTGCGTGCCACCATAATTCTTAAAAAACAAAACAGTATGTTAAACTGTAACGAAAACTACATAATCAAGGTTTTTGTTGAGGGAGCTTATAGTATGAGGGCATTACAAGGACCTTAATAATGTGGTATCACAATGGGAAAGTGGCGAAAACGCATGACTTTGAAATGCCTATTTAATTACAATGAGTATTAGTTCTAGGCTGAAGGGTTCCCACCCACTCAATTTTAGAAATAAGATTTCCTAAATTTTTCCAGTTCAATACCGAGAAAAACTAGTAATTCAAGGCATTTTTCGGATATTTCTTGCTCTTTTGAACATATTTTTCAATAAATAGTCTTTGTTTTACTATCTTTCTAGATCCCAAATTTAAACGCAAACTAAAAATTTATTCTAGGTATTCTGAATGATTTTCCATGTTTTATGGCAAAAATGAGCGAATTTCCCCGACTTTTTTTTTGGTAAAATTAAAATCATTCGATTTTTCCAGGTATTCCCTGACTTGTGGGAACCCTGCTGGGGTATTTCATTCATCAATCGAGTTTTCTGAAGCCGATATTCATGAGCGATCTTAGAACATTTTTGAGTATTTGAGATGGATTGTTGTACCATGGTTTACACGATATTGTCGGCACATAAAGGAGATAGTTTTGATCACTCATTATGTTCATGATATAAAGTTAATCTTTTAAAGAAAAATCTGCTGACGGTGTTTGAAAATCCCTTACTGTCAAAGCTCGACAGCAAAGGTAAAAATGAATACGAAATATTTCAGCAAACATGCTTTTTGTTTGACTACTCACTTTACAGTATAGTTTTAAAAAAGCCATTTGAACAAAACCTTGAGTGGCTGAAGCATGCTTTTACTTAAAGGAAGTTTCAGCGTAGAACAAGTTTTCTGATATAGAACACTTTGAAGCAGACTTTTGTCTATCTAAAGGGCCATTCCATTGTAACGATGTGACATTCAGACACAATTTTAGAGTTTTTATCTAAATTTTGGGGGATATATTTACTAGAGAATCCGTAAAATTTTTCATTTAATTATGTTTTTCCATGCAGGTTCTTCAATGCTTGAGCAAAATTAAAATTTCAATATTTTTTTAAAAATTGCGTGGGTGTGACGTTTGATAAGAGTTTTCACTTACCATCACATTTGTTAAAATTCCTGTGTGAATGCATAAAACCTTTTTCCTTATAACGTCCACTTTTTTGGAATGGCTCTAACTAGATATGAAAAATAGAAAACATTGCAATTAAATATACCTGGCATTTTTACTTGTAATCTCAAATTTTTATCACTAACGAAAAACCTGAAACTATTAAATATATTACTACTTTCTTACTTAAAAATGGTAGTGTCCTTCCTTTTTTATCAAGTGAAAAATGATACTAAGATATCCTTTCACTTTTAAATTTAAGTTTCCAAGCTACTTTCTATTTCTTAACCTGGTTCTTTTTTTTGTTCATGACACTTACCTTTTCTTTACAAACCACACAAGAAGTGCAATTTCAGATAAAAATGAGATGGAAAACTCTCATTTTTATTTCCTTTTTATAGATATGAGTGAAATGCTTAAAATGGAGATGTGTTTGCAGTATAAGTTCTTTAATTTGTAAGTGCCAAATGTAAATATTTTTAAAAACACTGTTCCCTATGTTCCTTGGTAGAATTGAAGCTTTAGACTTTAGAGCATACTTAGTTTTATTTGAACATAAATGATTTAAGATATACACTGATATAGTGCTGAATTACATAAAATTCCTTTTGTTGGTAATATGAATGTAATCACTTTTTTTTGTATCGCTTGAAAAAAACATACACATTAAATGTTTGAAAAATGTAAGAATGAAGCTACACAGTTTAATATGGTCATACCTTTAGATAAGTTAAGTATCTTAAAGGGGCTTATGAGAATCAAAATGAGAAGATACAATACAACAGCTACACAAAGACCTCTTCTAGAAGGCCCAGGGTCTAGCACTGCAGTTTGGGAACCACTAGATTTATGTATGTCAAAGAGTTTGGAAATGTTTTGCATTTTTCTTTCTTTCTAAAATTTTCGAATGTTTAAATTAATTTTAATTATTAACTTATGTTTTACAATTATTATACACACTTTATTTATTACTTTTATACAATCACTTCTACCTTTATTAATTGAAAACATATTATGCATAGGGGAAGCATTTAAACAAATTTTTTTTTTTCAATAAAATATATGTTTTTGTTTTCAACTTTGTGTTTTAGTGTTATAGTGAAGGGAACTGCCGTGGTCCATCTCGCTAATGGATTTCCCACAGGTGTCAAAGATCGCGACCTTAGAGAGCCACATGTGCCTTCTGCTCTTGATTGAGTTGATACTAGAGGAGAGGAGACCATGGCTATAGACATATGCTTGCTAAATAAAGCCACTTTGTCTTTTTTTTGTTCTTGATTGGAAAAGTTGAAAATGCAACCACGTAAATCATGCGAAGCGACTGAAATGCTTGTGGAATAGGCAAAAAAGGAAAAATAAACCATGTTATTTAAAATTTTATCCAAACCGCGTTTTCTATCCTGTGTATCCACTTTCTCAGCTGTTTTATTTCTGTAATTACGGAATCAGGACGGCGAAGAGGCTACTAGTCAGCAAGCATGTCTCTAATATGCCACGCACAAAGCTCCCTCTAGGGTCGCCATCATTGGCGCCAGGCAATCTTCATCACGGCAGTTCCCTATATTCCAACTTCCATGGAAAATTAAAAACAGAAATGTATGAGCATTCATGTACTACTCAAAACAGGCCACAAAACTAGACTTAATAATATACTCTAATTATCTGAATTCCGACTATCTGAATCACTTTCAGAATTCAAACCAGAACTTTTAAACTTCATGTCAGAGCTAGAAAACGGAAATGGAATTTTTTAAGCAAATCAAGAAAAGCAGCAACAAATATTTTGAAGATGCCGTTTTTAGGTGGTTTTTGTAAAGTTTAATGGGATTACCTAATATAGGGTCTGATTCTTTAAAATTAAGATCTTAGTTTAGATGCTTAGTTGTTCTTCCTTTAAAGCAAGTATCAACTGGATAAGAACCCTATAAACCCCTTTTTTATAGAAAAAAATCCAATTATCCAAATGGGGTTTGGTCTCAATTGATTCGGATAATTGGAGTTCTACTGTACACTTGTAGCTGCAGGAAAAATTAGTCTGTGCTGATTCCTCGAAGTAGTAGGGTAGAAAAAAACTTTTTTGGACTGAACTTTATTGATCCCACAATAAAATACAAGGCCAAAATTTCTATCTTTCAAAACTTTCTTGAATTAATTTTCAAATGAAGAAAAATGTGAAGAAATTTTACTTAGACCTTGCAAAGATTCCAATATTTAAACTCTAAGGGTTCCCAATAGGATCACTGTTCTGAAAATTCAGGCAAACGATGGTGGTAGTACTAATACAGCTACCTAGTTATTTCTTCAGATTTTTAAATTGAATTCAACAGAGATAGGTGTGTTGGCTGTTATAATGTGCTCCCCTGTTCCCTAAATGTAATTAATGTATCAGAAGAACTGAAAAATAGTGATAGTAAAATGCTTTTTATTTAGAAAATACCTCACAGTTCAGAACTACATGAATCGGTGCATATCAAGAAGCATAAAATGCAAGAAATAAATGCTACAAAAAGTCAAAACCCCCAAAAGAGATTATTGCCAATTTAGTAGATAAGGTCTTAGTTGTATAATAAATGGGTCCAACAATTTCACATTTCAAAGGAAAACAATTTTTGTCATCCATATATTACTACATCAAATTTCTTTTGCAATAGGTTGACAGTATGTACCTCTTAGCAATAAAAGCGCATGTAAAAAGGGAGATTACATTGACATTTTTAATTCGTCCACAGAATTTGTTTGTTAACTTTAATTCAAAGATTAAGTATCAGACCACAGAACGAGCAGAAATCTCGTATAGTGCTTTAGATTAAAAAGTGGATTAGAACAAAAATGTAGTTAATGGATGAACTGAAGAAGGCCAAGGAGCCTTTTGGGGAAATAAGTGTAAAGTTATACTTGGTTTATATCATGCAGATTATACTTCATATGCCTTTCAACACACAGGGCATCTTTTAAGTTAAGAACTTTTTTGCTCACCATTTATATCTTACCAAATATTTTCATTTTGTATTAAAAAATTATATGGATGTATTTATTGTCATCTAAATAATGATTTAAAAGTTGAATAAACTATGAATTTAAGATCAGTAATCATATTTAAGAACATAATACTGTTTTTTTAACAATTATACTTTTGGTAGTTAAAATGTTGTTTTAAGAACCCCTTTAACAAATTGCAGAAGGATGGGACTATAATAGCACTTTAAAGACACCCAGAGGGTAAAAAAATTATTTTTCCCACAACAGAGAAATGTCATGTCATGAGCAACATGACATTTTCTCTTGAAAATTGAGCTTTATTACCTACTGTGTTTGTGATTTTAGATCAATTCTACTTTTTTTAGGAAATGAAAATAATAACAAGAAATGTTAATATACAAGAGGTGAATGATAGTGAATATTTTGTTAATTAAAATTCACATGCAAGACAGTTTCAATGACAGTCACAGAGTTAAAACTGCTGGCAAGATAATTTAAAGAATGAAAATTATGATGAAACTTCTATGAAGTTAAATATCCATGTGTGAAAATAAGTAACACATCATACATTGCAAACACAGGTGAATAAGAATTAGTTATGGAATCTTACATAACTATTTAACAGGATTTTAAGCACAAATACTATAATTGTACACCTTGAGAGTGAGTATTGCTTAATTATACATTTGAAAGGTATATTTTCCAATTAAACATTTTTGAAGAATTAGATACACTTAAAATACACAAATACGAAAAGTGTAGACTTCACAATAGTTAAAAAGGAACATAAATGTTTGGCTTCATGTGACACTAATTTTTTAGGACGGTTATCAACTGGATAAACACAACACTTCACTTCACGACATAGCAAAATACATTAAACATATAAAGTGTGACCACTTTCTACAGCTGTCCTCTACAGACACCATCATGACATTTATATATATATAGATAGATGATAATTGTCGTATTGCTTACTTACCACACATTTTATGCATATTGTGGTTTAAAAATGCAAAAAAAAACACGTATCCTCCTCTAACTTTTCAAAATACTAAGTTCTGTTTTTTTTTAAATATCCATCTATAGATTATTACTAAGGAATACTTAATAAAATGCAGAAAGTATAATTGAGGTGCATAAAGTAAATTATCAAGTAAATGTGTTAAATTTAAAAGGATTTTGGGACATAAGATATATAATACATAAAATCCCATAAAAACCTTTTTTTAAAATTCATCAAAGTTCAGACATTACATTGGTAATATGAACAATATTTGTTACTAAAGAGAGTTATAAAAGAAACAGTACTATTTGTAAGGCAAGCATTTCAGTTGTATTGCAATTTCAACTAAGCCAGACCCTAACCTAGAATGCAGATCAGGGGTTTCCAGCTTTCAGAACGTAATCAGGATAATACCAATACAACTTTTATCGTTTTTTTTCTTTTTTGGGGGGAGGGGGAAGAGTGGAGATATGTAATATGGAATTTTTCTGGAATGAGGGTCATTTACATGGTGCCACAATATTTTAATTTTTAAGAATAACTGGGCAACTTTCATAAAATTGAACTTTTAACAAACAGCAAATCTAGTTAACAACAGATTTTGGATACAAAAAATATTACATTTATTAGAAATCCAAACTCTTCTGGCTTTCTAGTTCAATCCTTTGCATTGTATTTTCTTTTCCCAAAGAATTTTTTGGACACTTTACAACACAGATTGCATGATTGTAAAGAAGCAAGACCCCCAAAATTTTTTTTACCATTTCCTAAAAAAATTTTCTTATATGCCTATGAAAAAGATAATGATTTCCACTATCAATAATATTGATAACTTTTATCAATAAAGTAAAACCTTGATTATTCCCTTAAATTAGAGTAACTTTGATGCTGCATATTATTCTCCCAGTTCCCACTCCCAGCTGGATATCCTTGATATAGACAACTGATAGTAACTGCTTTGTCTTTACAATATGTTAGAGGTACTCAGGCAATTGTTTTTATTTATAATAAATTAATGAATTGCTTTAAAAAATGTGTCTTTCAATCTTGAGCCTTATAGCCTCTGCACTTAAAACAGAAAAAAATACAGTAGATGCTTAACCAAGTTTGAGTGGTTTTTTACAAGTCAGTTGCTTAGTTGATGTTTTAAAAAATTTAAACTCCAAATGTATGTATGACGAAGTGGGACTGTATTTCTGAACCTTAAAAAAATGCTATACTCAAGTAAAGAGTAGAGTCATCACCAACACATCATTGTGGTTAAGATCAGAGCACTAAATTATAAAAAAATTATCAATGCTTGGTTTCAATGAACCATTGAAATTTGGCATAGTAAAGTAACCAGAGATTTTTAAAACAGGTTATCACAGATGAAAAAAAAATGAAAGTTGAGCAAGAAAAAAAACAGGAAGCAAATACAACCAAAGAGTTCTATTTCAAAGATTGTAAAAAGTTTGAAAGGTCATATTCAGTCTCATATTGAGAAGTATCCCATAGTTCTGGAAGATTTTCAAGAAGAGATTTCATTCCTTTAGGGTCTTTAGGGGCATCACTACTCGAGGAAGATGTAATTTTCTCACCCTTATTGTTCAGAGTAAACAAATCTAACAGTTGATCAGTTCCCATATTTTGGAGACTTGTATTTTCCTGGTTTATCACAGAGTTGGCCACAGAAAGTTTAAACTTTTGAAGTCTGAAATGAAAATAACTGCGTTTGAAGCTGTGGCATAGCAGAATTTGTTGGTATGGAGCGAAAAATTTAGAAAGGGTGTTATTTGGTAGAAAGTACACATTTTGAATCACGAATAACATCCTTAAACCTTAATTGCTGTCAAAATCGATCTCGTATTTACTGTGAAGAGTTTCTCAAATCTAACACACTAAATAAGTGTTTAAAGTTGATTAATTCAATATATGTAGGAAAAGGGACCTCTTGTAGGCAAAGTTGATTTCGAGAAAAAGCCAAAAAACCGGAAGAAGGTAAAAACTATCGCATTTTTTCTCTCGATTTTATCGATACTTGGACCCTTTAGAACCGAATTTTAGCTGTTGGAATCATTCCTTAACTGTGAAAAATAACGAGAGGGTAGCATTTTGAAAGTTTAAGGTTGTTTTTTGCGAAATCCACTCATTCTATAAAACTTTTAGTTACTGGTGATTTGTCATTTTTTGAGCTACAAGGATGATGGTCTTAAAATCTTCATAAAGCTGTACAGATTGAGAAAAAAATAACTCCATTTTGACGAACACCGACAAGAGGTCCCTTTTCGCTTTCTGCCTCACATATTAATGAAAGGTTTTCTAAATAATTAATATTTATGCATTTTAAATTTAGATGGTCCAGTTCTTAAAGTGAAATACATTCATATTGTACATTAAAGTTCAAGAAAAGATTAAGTTTCAATATTATCAGTATGAAGTAACTTGCATTATCGCTTTCCAAAAACTCCATGTTTAACGAATTATCAATGCTATTGTTTAATTAATATTTCCAATTGTTTTTAGGCTCAGTTATGGAATTCCTTACTCAAACTTTCAATGAGAGTAAATGTTGTGAAGGGGACTAGGAAACCCCTGTGAAATGTGAATCTTGTATAAATAACTATGGGAAATGGTAGAGGTGAAAAATTCGTTCTTGGAATGTGGATTTGGTTAGCAACTCTAGGAAGGAACTGGTAGGACAGAGATCATTATTCATAACCTATCAAAAATGACTCAAGGTCTGCAAGACTTAATGGTAAATTGATTAAATTAGTTTTAGTTAAAAATATTTCATTAGCATCTCATAATAAAATCACATTAAAAGTAAATTACAGTCTGGAAAAATTAATAGAAAAAACACCCCTACCATTCATTTTCCATTATTTAAAAATATTAGTACAAATAAAATGAAAAAATCTTCCAATGGAATTCTTACATTTTTTTTGTTAAATTCTAAACTAACTTTCAAAATAACTGTAAATAGCTCAAATATTTATTAAATGTTAAATCTGTTTTATCCTTCTGTTATTCTCAATTGAGCTTTGTTTATTTTCAAATAGTAGCTTATGGATTGTATTTTTTGTTGCTTTTTCTAGCTTTATGAAGTGACCTGCTTATGACCAATTATTTCCCCTTTGAGAGTAAGGGATGGATTTCAATCTCGAGCTAATAACATAATTGTCTAGCAAAATCGTATTTTTACTGAATTTAAAAATGCATACCAGATATAAATGTCACCAACTAGTTGATAATGTAATACACATTTTTTAGATTTAATTGCGATTTTCTTGCGATTTAATTGCGATCTTTTCCTTAAAATCCAGCAAATGGAAGAAACACTACTTGGTTCTGAGGTACAGAAATTTGCCTTACCCCATGATCTTTTCTTCTAAAGTTCCTCTAGTGATAAGGCGATACACATTTACAACCTTTTTCTGACCAATTCTATGAGCTCTGTCCATAGCCTAATATTGAAGAAAATTTTACAATTTTAGAAAACCATTATCCAAACAAAAATATTAAAATAATAACACTAAAAATGAGCAACACTTAGAAATCGAGAATATATTAATGTGAAATTATGAAACAACTTTTCTTACTCTCATTAACTGATATTAATGAAGCTAACCAGATCTACACCACCACAAATTACATTAGCAGTTAATAATATTCCCAGTGTAAAAAATTAGGCTTTTGACTTCATGGGCCTCTTTTTAGAAAATAGATTTTTAGGGACATTAACCTAAAACATTATAAATATTTTTTTCTCTATAAGAGCTTAATAATTTCTGTCAAAACTCAAAACAACTTTCTAAAATGTCTGGTTAATTTTTTTCAGGGTGTCCACTTAATTCTAAGCTAAGAATTCCCCGAGTTCTCCAGGTTTTCCAGGGCATTTTTTTTATTTTCCAGGTTCGGTCAAACTAAAGCTTTAAGGCATTTCTTTTTTTAATTTTTGGAGATACGATGGAATTTTTATTTTCCTTTTATTTATACCATATATTAAATAAACTTGATAAAAAATAACTTCTATAGATTAGTATTAATTGGTTGAATAACACATTAATTTTAAAATTAGACATTTAATTTACAGATGTTTTACTCATTGAGAAAACTAAACTGTTTTCTTTTTCTCTAGAAAAGCTTCGACTAATTCTGAGACTGAGCAAGAGCTCAAAAGGTAAAAGGAATACAAGATTTGAGAAACGACTATACAATACATTGGCTAGAATGGGTGTTGATCCAGGTTTAATTTTTCGGTGCATTTTTGCGAAATGAAATTATTTTAATGAAAACTGAAGTCAGATTATATTTGATCTTCAAATTATTCTGAAAAATCAAAATTGAGAAATGTTTAATTGATAATCAGGAGCCTTCAGTAAAAATTAACTTTAAAAGGCTAAAGCACAAAAAATATCAAATTATTCAGAAATTTAACTGAGAAAAATTAGCTTCAATTTTTAAGTAAAAGATCCTATTTGTGTATAAAGATACCAATGTAAAGAAATTTCATTATTTATTTTCATAAATCAGCTGAGAATCTTATCAGGTTATATTTTTTGGAGGAAAAAAACTACCTATCACTCACAACCATACTATAACTATAAAATTATTGAAAATTTTAATTAAGACTTAAGCAGAGTAATTCAAGTTTTCCAATAAAGTTTCTTTCAATTTTTCTACTTAAAATAATTTTAATTTGAGGACCAATAAAATAAGATTTCATAAGCAAATCTTTGACTTAAGAATATCTCTCCATGAAAAAGCTCAAGTCTGTTTTCCACAATACACCAAATGCGAGAAGCCGACTTTACCGACGATTACGCCCCGTAAGATAGGCTTCTCCTCATCTTTAAGCTGCATGGCAAGAACAGCATGCACACGGCTTTCTTCCAATAAAAGTAGTTTTTCCGCAATACAGTAAACGAACGAGGAGAAGGCACCTGTACAGGCCGAGTCGCGTGAACGTATCGCCGCGCCGATGCGCGTGCGAGCTAGGATGCCGTTGATTTGACTAATTACCGATGTAAAAAAACGCTGGAAAACGCTACGCATCGTACAAAATCACATTTTTCCAGAATATTTTTGGAATTCCCTGAGTATTCCAGGTTTTCCAGGGCATTTTTGAATTCCCTGAGTATTCCAGGTTTTCCCGGTTTCCAGGGTTAGCGGACACCCTGTTTTTTCCTAAAGCAGTTTTCATATTAACAGTTGAAATGATGTTGGACCAAAAGCTTTTTGATTTAGAAAAATAACTGCACTCAAAAGCACACACTACAAACTTATTGATTTCCATGACACATTTTAAGACCTTCTTTGAAAATAAAGTTTTTTTTAAAGACTTTTAAAAATATACTATGCATTTATAAGGAATGAAAAACTTAAAAAAAATTAAAAGGTTCAGATAGTTAGAAAATGTAGACCAACAAAATATTCACAAAATTTTCAATTTATATTTTAGAAAAGATGTTATATAACCATTGCTTTAACTAATTTAATAGATCAAAATTTAAATGTCTGTTTACTTGTAAATCCTTCATAGGATTCCAATCATGCTCTACAAAAATGACGGTATCAGCTCCAGTAAGATTCAATCCCAGTCCTCCAACTTGGGTGGTGAGGAGTAGAGCATCAATTGAAGGGTCATTATTGAATTTATGCACAACTGAATGCCGCATTCCTGGGGGTATGCTTCCATCCAACCTCAGGAAAGTAACAGAAGGCATCAAGGACCTATATCAAAGAGAAGCAAATCAGTAAAGAATTATTATGGCTTGCAACAGTAATTAATTGTCACCAATTATGTTTAGGATGTTGGGATTAAACTAGAGTAGAATCTCCATTAATGGGACCCTTGGTTTAGATTGATTTAAATCTTCTAGGGAAGTTAAAAAAGAAACATCAAGGAACATTTAACATTTAGTTAAGAATACATTTAAATTAGTGTTTAAAAGGTAGTACATCCAGATAAACTCTAATTCATCTGCACACACACAAGCAATTCTTACTTGAAAAGATCATTTTCCAAGATGTCAAGCATGCTCTTCAGCTGGCAAAATATTAAAGCTCTGTGTTGGTTGACAGCTGGAGTGGGCTCACTAGATTCACTAGCGGGACTAGAGATACCAATGCCACAATCTTGAAGTAACTGCCTAAATTACAATAGGAATTTTTTAAATAAAAAATATGCACATTAACCACGAAAAAGCATATTTGAAAAATTTTATGCTGACAAGTAAAAAATCATGACAGCAGTAGCATATTGAGTCGTATAAAAAAACTGCCTGCAGTTGAATAATAAAAGTGCAAAGAAATACCCTGTTAGCTAAATTAATAAAACAGAACCTAACAATTATACTGCCAAAAATGCCTGGGCAAATAAGTATAAAAAATAACCAGGTGAAATCTAGAAGATAAAAGTGACACTGGTCTCAGAAGTTTCTACAGTCTTAAGGTCACTTTTTTATCTATGAGATAAATAAATCAGATTGAATCTTGAAAATTGTCTTAGGCCTGGATATATAAATACAGTAGAACCCCGATTATCCGCGAGCGGATGATCCGCGAGTGCCAGGAAAAAAGTTTTTAATGATGAGAGCAAATTTTAGATGAGATTAGAGACATTTTAGATGTAGAGCAAAGGTTTCTGCTGTACTGCACCTATTTTAAAAGTTTTACATATCATGTTTAAGTACAATAAAACATAGTTTTTATGCTGAAATATTTTTTTCGTGTTTTCACATCATTTTTAGTCTTTTTTCGGGTTATCCGCGATTTTCACTATCCGCGGTACCCTTGCCACCCAATTGCGCGGATAATCGGGGCTCTACTGTATAAATGTTTTAATTAATTACAGGGGTCTCAGTCATCAAGAAAGTTTTGTAGCAAGAAAATCTAAGTTTTGTAGCAGGTAAAAATTAGTTTTGTAGCAGGTGAAACTAGTTTTGTAGCAGGTAAAAATTAAGTTTCGTAGCAGAAATCATAATTTATAACATCAAAATCATACTTGGTTCTTAACCAAATTTAAGAAGATTTAATAACTTCAGTAGTATGACGAGAAAAAAAGATCCATCTACCTTTTCATGATTACAAAACTAAATTTGTAGATGATTTTCATTCAAAATTCTAAGGTCACACAACATTCAGTTCCATATCATTTTAATAAAAACATTACATTACCTCTACAAAATATGAAATCCATAAATAAATAGAGCAAGCTATTTTACAGGGTTCATACAAATTTTCAGCAGAAATCAAAATCAAGGAGTGTATTTAAAAAATTCAAGGAGTACTTTTCTATATAACTTCAGAAAGACAAATTTATTACACGGCTTTAAACACACACTATGCCAATTACATTCCCGAATCAGGCTATAAAACCACTTTAAAATTCAAAATGTAACTAAAACCAAATAGAAATTAGTTAATAGAGTAATTATTTAAGTAATAATTAAATTGAAAAACAATATTGTGAAAAATGTTTAGTTAAGTTGAGAAAAAAGTAAGAAATTGGTATTTTTGAAGGTTTTTTTAGAATCTGAAATCAGATCAGAACCTAAAACACAGATTAAAAAAAACACTGTATTATCTTATTAAGTTGATATAAAGCGAACTTTCAGTAAAAATTTAAAACTTAGAAAAGCCTCTTATATATCTGAAAATACTGACTAAAATAGAGAAAAAAATAATCTTATTCGACTTATCAGGCTGCTGTAGGAAAAGCAGTCACGGGAAAAACGGAACCGTAGCGAAAAATCGTTATTTTCCCGATTTCCGGAACATTGAACCTGTGGGTTCCTAATTACGGTAAAGTTGTTTTTTCTACATCGCAATGATGACACAAGAAGAAGCCAACTTGAATCGGCACTCGCGGACGTCCACGGAAGTCGCGCGAAGAACGGAACACTCCCGCAAAAAAAACCGAATTTTTCGCGAAAAATCGCGATTTTTCAGACTTTTTAACGGACTAATCGCTGCAGATTTAAACCTATAAACCTATTAGATGCTTCGAAATAGCGCATCACTTAGAAATTTCGGAAATTTCACTTGAAATCTAATTTTGGAGCAGTTTTGGCGCAAATAACACAAATTGTAGCAGTTTGTAGCAGATTTTTTGATATGGCGCACTTTGGCGCAATTGGCGCAGGTCTGAGACCCCTGTAATTACCTTGTTTTGCAAATAACAGAATTTTGGTAACTTTGATAATAATTAATTTATACCCATTAAGTCTTAAATTTTAAACGTAGGCTAAACCTCACTTGATGTATTTGTGTTAGTACCACAAAATTCAAAAGTATATGGGATTAATTTACTTTAGAGAGCACAACTTTGCAGCATGAGAGACTTCATTCAGGTTAGATCCTTGTTCTTTAAGCATCTTAGATATGTCTTCATACTCTGGATGGTTTGGGGAAAGAACCAGTTTGGGATGATTACAAACTTTACGTAGATATTGAAGAGCCTAAAATAATATATAATTTGTTGAAAAAGCAATAGACAAAATAAACAGTTGAATATTCTTCATCAGTAAATGCAAATACTTGCACAGATGTATGAGCATAAAATACGGATCAATTCAAAACTTATTCACATAAATTTATAAACCCTTTTAAGCATTTTAGAAATTAAATTTGCCAGAAATACAGCTTAAAGGATACCTGAAACACATGAGTTGTTCCAGGAGATCCAGTGTTTTCCCCATCTATTATAGCACTTTCCACAGACTGCTTTGCTCTGCTCTTGGTGAAGTCTTCATACAAGCGTACCTATTTAGAAAAAAAAATTAGAGTAAATAGTTAATTATTACATGAATAAACTAAACTAAAGATGCTTGATAGGTAAAACTCGATCTTACTTGCAAAGGACTAAGCTCGCAGTAGTAGTCTTGGATAATTTTGGGTGGTAAATCATCTAGAACGTCCTCTTTCATTCGTCGCAGGAGAAATGGAAGAACTTGTCGGTGTAAAGACTCCATTGCCAAGACACCTACATCAATTAAAGTAGTACATTCAAGTCATAAAATTTTAAAATTAAAAGGGAAAACTAAAACCTTTTAGGTAGTTTTTGGTTTTAATAGGTTGAATTAGTATGAGAAGATGAAATGAAACAATACTGAGAGAACTTCTAGATAACCAATAAATATATTTGACCTAGTATACTTCCAAATCTGTGCATTAACAGATGAAATAACTGAACTTGTAAGCAAACATATCTAAACAGTTTAACAATAAACCAGTCAATATATTGGCTAGTAAATGAATGAGGCTGGTGGATTGCATAAAAGAAAAGGAAGATTGTTTATCTAGATACAAATTCACAGAATGTTAATTAAAGTTGTCAAAGTTTATTTTAGAAGCATTAAAAAATCTATTATAACCATATCTCATTGGTTAAACACAATTATAAAATATAATAAGCTCCTATAATGTTATGAGTATTTACATCTGTATTGGATACCAGGATCTAAAGTACATTCATTTTATTACAATGCTTAAACTTAAAAAAAACACATACCAGTTTCTTGCTCTTTTGATGATGATTTTGCATCTCTACTTTGAAGAATAGGTTTACTGTAGCGAGCAGTAAATTGCTTCTCAGTTCCAAGAAAACCGGGCATGAGAAAATCGAAAAGGGACCACAATTCCAAGACATTGTTTTGAATTGGTGTACCAGATAATATTAATCTGTGGTTTGCACATAGTTGCTTGATAGCTCGAGTTAACTAAAACACATTAAAAAAAATGCTCACTTTAAAATGTCCTGGAAATTGATATTTAAGTTTATAAATACAAATCACGCATCAATTGAAGCAAAACTAACTCCAAAGGACTAAAATATTTTTTTAGTCTTAATAAGTTTTTGTTAAAAATAATAATATAAATTTCTATACATAACTACTGTCAATAAAAGAAAAGTTCCTCATCTATTAGGCTTAGCTACCATATTTACTTATTTTCTAGATTAATATAGTGATTTTTTTTATTTCACTTAATATTTCATATTTACTTTTAGTAAGAGAAACTGTAGGATTAGAAAAATTTAAACTGTAAGCTTTGTTATGTAATGAAGTAAAGAGCTTAATTAATAAATATGAAGATATAAGTACCTTTGTTTTTCCATTTTTAATGATATGTCCTTCATCTAATATGCAGTAATTCCAATGGATAGATCCAAAGAAATCTATATCGTTTCTTACAATATCATAAGATGCAACAACTAAATTATGCTTTTTCACTCTAGATCTTAGCCTGAAATTTTTTTCAATATTAGAATGCATATGAATAGCTTATAAGAAGGAAAAATATAAAAAGCTACTTTAAGAAAATATTAATGAATTAAAGAACCACCACATATCACAAAACTATCTTTTTAAACAAAGCAAAATATATTTATTAATGGGCTTCATAAAAACTAACATAAAAAGTTGATATACTAACTATACTGTAATGACAAAAAATAATTAATGCATTTAAAGGGGTTTTATGGGAGAACATTATTCTTGATAACCATATGAAAAATATTAACTTACTTCAAAAAATAATTAATGCATTTAAAGGGGTTTTATGGGAGAACATTATTCTTGATAACCATATGAAAAATATTAACTTACTTCAATCTTTCAACAGGCGGTCCAGTGTAATGAATAGGATTCAAATAAGCGGAGCTTACGAATTTCTCAACCTCATATATCCAGTGACCAGTTAGAGTAGGTGGACAGACAACCAATGAGGGAAGAGGCTTACAATCAGGCTGCTTGGTATCCTGAAAGAAAAGGAAGACGAAAAATTAACAAATGAGAAGAAATTGGAGATAAATCTAAATACCCAACAACTATTTAAAAAAAATAAAGTGTGATAGATAACAGAACATTAAAAGTGAAGGGCAATTTGGACCAATGTTGTGTTCCAGGAACAAAATTGTTGGAAGTTACAGTAACTGTACTTAAGTTTATCTAACTTTAAAATAAAAAAGAAATGATTACCATATAAGCTTGATCTCGTGTGTAATGATCTCCAGCCAGTATACAAATAGACTGAAGGGTTTTACCCAACCCCATGTCATCACATAAAATTCCATTCAATTTGTACTTGTTTAAAAATGCAAGCCAGTTAACTCCATCCTGTGCAAAGGAAAATTATTTTAACTAATATAAAATTGCAATAAAAGCACTAAATTAGAAAGCAGTGTAAAGTACTTGCCTGCTGATATGATCTCAACTCAGCATGTATTGGCACAGGAACAGAGTAGGGGTCAACTTTTTTGGGATTCATGAGCTGCTCTAGAAAGATTTTTTCCTTTTCCTTTCTTTCAACTAGATCTGGATGGAGGGTGACTGGATTCTTGATGCCTCCCTATGGATATTTCTCAAATCACTAAACACAACACTGATTGTGGACACATCAAACAGCAATTTTTTTAAACAAAAAATACAAATGGGAATCAAATAAATTTCTAAGAGATCATCAGAATATTTGGAGAAAAAACTTTGTTTAAAAATCTAAAAATAAAAAGTTATGGTACATTATCAACTGTGCTCCGTTTAGTGTACCCAGGGGTGCTACTCTTCAAAAACTGCAAGACGGAACATAGAACTATCTTTTTAATCATTTCCCCCCAGTCTAGCAATTTTTCTTAAATTGCAGAAAAATTCCCTAAATTTTAAGTAAAAGCTGTATCTAGGGTTCTAAAAAATCGTTCGATTCGATTCCTGGGGTTCGATTCTTTCGATTATTCGATTCGATTCTTGAGGTTCGATTCCAACCTGGAATCGATTCCTTGACGCCAGAATCGAAAAAGTAGAATCGGGGAAAAAAAATTCCCAAATCGAAACAGTAACCTGCTTGCATGTGTCCTTCAAGGTCGATCCCCAAATCTCCCACTACAAATCAACGAGTTTTTCGACCTCGCGGATAGGAAGGAGAGGGGTCAAAGCAAGGGTCATCCGGGGGCAGGGGCCGTGCCTCTCCTCTGCGTGTTTTTTTTGTCGCTTGTTTGTTGTTTTGCTTTTTGGAAAGTGAGGGAGAAGAGAATTGGAGAACATGTTTTCGTTCAATCAGGCTCGGGCCCGACCGGCCCTCACTCCCACACACGATCGGGCCATCGTTTTACATGAAAAATTCCTGAACTCAAACTTAAATTTCGAAATCCATTTCGCTCTAAGAATCAAAAGAATTTCCATTTATTAAATTTTTAATTAAGTTATGTCATTGACTCCATGGAATCGAAAGAATGGAACGATTCTTTCGATTCCATGGAGTCAATGACATAAGTTACTACAACTGAAGTCGATGAATTTTTCACACGCGCGTCATCGGCTCTAGAATCAAAAGATTTCCCATTATCAAATTTTATATTAAATTATGTTAGACTCCAAGGAATCGAACGATTCTATCGATTCCTTAGAGTCAATGTCAATGACATAAGTTACTAAAACTAAAAATTTGTAAATTGCTCCTATTTTTACTTTCCAAGAATCGAAGGAGCTTCTCGTCATCAAGTTTTTATTACACGTCATCGACGCCCAGGATTTCAATATTCAGTTAGTTCATGCAAGGAATTTTTTCGATTATTTCGATTCCTGGCCCAGGAATGAAAAAAAAATTCCTTTCGATCCCTGGGCCATACTTGTATAAAATAAAAACCTTTCTGCGAACTTAAATTTTTTCCAAAAAATTTTCTGCAAGAATTAACACATTTTTAAATCTCTCTAAAAAAAACATTATTACTGAAATACCCAAATTGCCGGGGAGTTTATCTAAAGATGAAAAAGCATGTGAGCTTAGTTATGTATAATTTTGTTTAATGTGTAAAACAAATAATTTTAACAAGAAAAATTTTAATTTAACTGGGTTATACTTGGGAGGATTTTAAGAACTTTAAACTGGCATTTAACTAGTCATTAATATTGATAGTCTAGACTAGATAAAAATATCTTTAAACAAAGAAAGGTACATATTTCACGTTATCTTCATTTGCTGGAAAATAACCAAAATGCAACTAAAATCAGATGCAAATTTAGGAAATCAGTTAAATACAAGGATAATTTATTGATTACTTTAAATTTAATTAAATAACTTAATTTTTTTACCAATAAAATTTTTGCTAAGTGAAGAAAAAAGTCAAATGAATTTTTAAAAGTATTATTAGAATCTCAAATCATATCAGATATGTATTACAGGTTATAATCTAACACGATTAAAAAACTGAATTAAGTTGCTTCTCAAAGTAGCCTTCTCAAAGTAGCGAAATTTTCTGCGAACGCCGTTCGCGCGTTCGTGTATATTATACAAGTATGCCCTGGGCCAGGAATCGAAGGGAATTTTTTCGATTATTTCGATTCCTGGCCCAGGAATGAAAAAAATTCCTTTCAGTCCCTGGGCCAGGAATCGAAAGGAATTGCTTCGATTCTTTCGATTCCTGGCCCAGTAATGAAAAAAAAATTCCTTACGATCCCTGGCCCAGGATTCGAAAGGAATTGTTTCGATTCTTTCGATTCCTGGCCCAGGAATGAAAAAAATTCCTTTCGATCCCTGGGCCAGGAATCGAAAGGAATTGTTTCGATTCTTTCGATTCCTGGCACAGGAATGAAAAAAATTCTTTTCGATCCCTGGGCCAGGAATCGAAAGAATCGAAAAAAAATTCCTTCCGATTCCTAGCCCAGGACAGGAATTGGGAGAATCGAAAAGAAATTATTTTCGATTCCTCCTGAATTGAATATTTGATGATTTTGAAATATCTCCATTTTTACACTGCTTAGATTTTATACACGAATGTAAACAAATTTCATTTCCCTTCAATGAACAAATATATTAAGTTCCACGATTCCATGAAGAGTTTTCGAAAGCTTTCTTTCAAGAGTTGCAAAGTTCCCGATATCGAAAAAAATAGCTAAATGGTCAAAAAACGATGGTTTTTCGTAGATTTCTCTAGAACCAAGCAATGTAGAGCTTCGAGTTTACGAAATTCAAATTTTCGGGACCAAATTGCTCTGGAATAGAGAATACTGCACAGTCCAGTGGCGGATCCAGGATTTGGCTTTGGGGGGGGCTAAGAATTTTCATAATCCAATTGAATCTTCTTGTTAATGGTAATACGGAAAAGGTACTGAATTACCCTACTCAAACCACTGAAAGGGAGGTCTGGGGGTCCTCCCCCAGAAAATTTTTGGAAATTTAAGTCAAAAACCCCACTTTTTTAACTCGTTTTGGTACGCCTCATCCGAATTTTGGATATAGATTTTTTGCGTTTTGACAAACTTAGTAAAATATTAGACATTTTGGGGGGGGGCTTCAGCCCGAAAGCCCCCCCCCCCCCGTAGATCCGCCACTGGCACAGTCTGGAGAGTCCTGAAAAAGGAGCAAATGGTCCTGGATCGTTTTGGCGGGAAAAAAGTAGGAATTTTAATTTTCACCCACCCCCTAATGGGATACATGGTTCGATTCCTTAATTTTAGGATGCACATATATCAAAATTTCAGAAGCCTAGAGCAAGCGGTTCGTGTGTTATTCGGGAAAAACCTAGTTTTTGGATTATCGGTTTTTCAGGAAAAACTCCCAAAATAATTTATTCCACACCTAAATGATTTACATATCCGTAATCTGTGAAAAATTATCGATTTATCCATGTAAGAAACTTAGGGTGGGGTCGAATTTTTTCCGAAACTCTCTTGACACGACTTGTCCCAAAAAATTGAGTGTTTGGCATTAAATACACAAAGTAAGCCCCAATCTTGTTCTAAAAATCCTGGATGACGTAACAATCACCGTGGATTCCTGGAATTCTGGAAAAACTTTGCCATAACAATTAGTTACTATAAAAAAAATTAAAAAATAAATTTATATTAATATTTTCGGATTTATAAGCTTTCTTTGGACTTTTCTTTGTGTTTTTTCGTCGAAATCTGAACTTTTTTTCAAAGTTCAATTAGTGCCTTAATTACCAACCGATTTTCACCAAAATTGAATATGAGGTATATGGTAGGGTATATTTTGAGATTTTAAGGTCGAAAATTTAATATCGTTTTTCAATTTTGGTAAAAATCACGATTTTAGTTCGACTTACGCACGAATCCAGGGACCTTAATTTTTGTCCTAAATTCACAAAACTCCTGATTCTGCAATATGGAAATGTAATGAAGGTTCAAAGGTCGCCGACCCGATGAAAATTTTTTAATTGGTTTTTGAGCGATTCTCTACTGCACTACCGAATCGCACTTTGGAAAGGCCCCTATCACGTAATTCCCGGTCTAGAAAATTCGATATGTTGCTCTCGGACCCAGTTGTATTACTAGAATTCTTTGTAGAAATTCCTCAGAAAACCATCAAATAAAGTATTTTTTTAAGAAAACCTCTTTCCCAATAGTACTGCAGTACGCAAAACAGGATCTCAGAAAAGCGTCAAGTTTCCTAAATAATGTTCAGAAACAGAACCGTTTCGAATTCCAGATCCTAGTACTACTCCTAGAAGTAGAAAATTAACCGACCATCAGTCGAATTTTTATAATTAGTTTTATTATTGTTTTTTAATTTTAAAGTAGCGGTATCGAAAATCCTTGGTTCGGAGGTACTTCGCACTGTACATCTGTACAATTACTGCTTTGTTTATTTATATTAATCAATAATCTTGTAAAATCAGTTGGTAATAATAAAAATTAAAAAAAGGAAACATTGATAATTATTAAAATTAACTAAATAGTTAATTATTAATTATTTTAATAAGTTAATTTAATTAAAATTTAGAAGGAAACATTAATTAATCAGAAACATAATTAGACAGTTTAATTACTTTATAATTATAGGTTTTTATTTGAAAAAAAAAAGGTTCAATTCCTTGGAATCGATTCCTCGAGAGGTACGATTCCTAGGAATCGATTCCAAGCCATTCGATTCTGATTCGATTCCTTCAGAAATATTTAGAACCCTAGCTGTATCTGAGTAAAACCTCTTTTTTTAGGGCAAAACGTGTGATGTAAGTACAAAATTTAATACAAATCCCAGCTAATTGTTCAGTTTAGTAATATAGCTGAGACGGAATTCTGTTCACAGAACTTCTGAAAAGATGGAATTCCGCCCCCAGGACCGAAGAGTGGCACTCATGATAGTACTTAAGGGCCCTACAAAGTTAATTACATCTCTAAACTTCTCCCACAAAAACTTACTTTTTAGATTAAATTGCTTTTAATCTAAATTTGAACTTAGACATGTAATCAAGGCATACATTGTTACCAGTACCAATAATGTACAAGAGATAATATAGGAAACTTTTTTTTTTAACAAAACTAACTTTTTATGACAGTTCTTGAAAATTGAATACTTTTACCTCAAAACATTTAGTCAAATTCAATATTCACTTACTTCAAGTGGCATGAGTTTAATTAATGAAGCAAAACAATGAGTAGCAAGAAGCCTAACATCTTCATTTTGATCAGACATTCTTCCTAACATGGGTACAATCAAAAACACTATGTATGGGACAATATCCAGATTCAGTTCCTCAATAACACCTAAGTCATTATTAAGGATAATATATTTTTCAGATGATTATTACATAATTATACAAGGAACACCCTACTTTTAATACCAAGTCTATCATTGACAACAATAAAATCACAATTTAGTTTAAATGAAAAGGATACATGAAATTGCTTCGATAGCTCCTTGTCTCTGAATGTCATCATCAGAAGCACCCAACTTAGCTAGGACTTGGTCAAGAATAATGAGCATGGTTTTTGTGGTGATGACTTTGCTCAGCTTTCCAAAACAGGAGGATGTTTTATGCCTGACAATGGGCTTAGGGTGGTCTAAGCAGCATGACAAGTAAGGCAAGATGTCTTCCAGCTGAAAAAAAATAGAGCATGAGAGTAGAGCTTTCTAAGAGCATATATGCAGCAAATAAATTATGAAGCATTAGTAATTTGGCAAAGTATACTTGACCATTGCTATGGCACAGCCAGGAAATTTTAATTTGGAGAGTTCTAAATTTTGGTGGTATAGTTTAGTTATTGTCTTTGATTAAAAAAGGATAATTTCTTACTTTCAGCGGGAGAGAATATTTCCAAATCATTTCCTAGTATAGGTCACTGAAAGCTTGTATTCCCTTCAAATATTATTTTTTGGGTCAAAAGAAATGCACAATTCTAGCATCAAAGATGTATTGTGCGACCACGAAGTTGAGTCGCTTGACCTTTCTGACCCGGGGAGAGCGCTCCGCTTCAGGGTTGCTAGATTTCTCCTTTTGCGCTTTTTTTTGGGAAAAACAGATGAGCGCGCAAACTCGTGCTTTTCGTATTCCGTAGAATAAGATGAAAAGCTTGTTTAGTGGTAAATAAAGGGATTTTAGTTTTTTGGTGCGATAAAGAAAAAAACTTTTTTGTAATTAGGATGCAAAATATTACTCTAATTTCCAATATTCGATATTCAAGATAAAATATCTCAAATTTTATGGGGAACTAAATACTTTGAAGGGATACCTCGTGTATAGCTTATATAGTACAGTTAATGCCCTAGCACAAAATTTAAAATAATATTATGACTTTATGTATCTGAAAATCGGAACAGATAAATTCCATAAAACGATCTTATAAATACAGATACAATTTTTTAAACAATAAGTTGTCAGTTCATCAAAATGTTAATTAAATAATAAAGTTTAATTAAAAGTAGAGATTTTCTTAACTTTTTTTTCAAAGCGGCGGATAAATAATTTTTTGGCGGATAAATAATTTTTTAACTATCGTTTGTATCTCAATTTTATTTTAAAGATAATTAATTTTACTCATGCTGAGAAACCTGATGTAACATTACATTTATTTGAAAACTTAAATTGAATTTTAAAATTGAAAATTCATAATAACGGAATTTTTTAAAATGTTCAATAGTACCCATAGTTTATATAAAACTACCCCCCTAACTGTCCAAAAACACTCAATCCTATTGCCTTCTTTCTTTACATTGCAAAAAATATTATATATGAAAAAATAATTGCATTATATCCGATTACTCTACCTTACTTTCCTAACATATTGTTTAATATGTAGTACTTAAAATGATTATTATTTGAATTTCAAAAAAAATGTTTTAGTTCTACGCGTTCCTTTGACCGATTTGCCTACGAATTTTGTAAAACATGTTTTTAAAACATTTTCTTGTACTTTCTCCCCCTTCTACAGTCTCGATTTTTCCAACAATGTTCCAAAAACATCATAAAAGGCATTAAAATAATTTGTATTAAACCATGTCGCTGAGAATTTTTCATTCCCTTACGCAGAAAATTTTCCTGCATTGTTCCCCGGTCCTCCAGTCAAAAACCCTTCTGTATGGGGATAACTAAAAAAAATATTCCATCTTTTTAAATTACAATCCATTTCGGAGCGTGAAAAATGCGAAACCTCAGCGACTAGCTCGTTAATCAGCGCGACTCCTTGGCGTGGTATTGGCGAGGTCAAAATGGGTTGGCGCGCTAAGAGCAATCTCTCCCCACCAGAAAAAAAAAGATTTTATGGGTTTTTCGGGGTTGCCCAAGCGACTCAACTTCGTGGTCGCACTATACAGTTGAAACGATTATTTTCATCACTGCTTTAAGCTTACACTGTCTCCTATTGGTGACTTTTATATAACAAGTCTTAAACGGAACAGATCACTCAATGTGATAGGTTTTTACGAAGTTTTATGATGCTGATAACTAAGAGGAGGGAGCTCATAATGGCCTTCAAAAGCATCACATAAAAAAGTTTATCAGTTGAGTTTCCCTGCTTTATTAGCTATTTTGTACAGAATCTAGATTTATCACATGAATCCAGTTTTATGAGGAGGAGAATTGTATGGTAAGTTGTACCTACGTTGTGCACAGAATACTAGCATAAGTCGTATAATTGGTCACAGCCCATTTCTGAATAACAGTAGAAATATACTAACTTTAGAGTGAAGACTGTGGTGAAGATAAGGACTGACTACTCTAAGTAACTGAAGACTTCCAAGTAAATCTTGGAGGTTCATCTCTGAAGAAAAATACTGGTTACCTGTAAAGAAAATCAATAGATATTTGCACACGCTCAACATATGATATACGACAGATAAATTGGCAAGGAAAGTTTTCTTTAAAAGTTGAAATAACCATAAATACTTTTTAAAATATATTATCTCATTAATTTTTTCTTTCTTAATGCAGTCGCACCTAAAGCATATACTTTAAATTGAGCAGTTGAATGGAATATATTTATAAATAATTTCCACTATAAATAAAAAACTTTTCTTAATTCCTGTTTTCTAATAAGAATATTGCTATCAACTAACTTGGATCTTTAGGGTTTATAAAATTATTAAGAGGCTGGAAAAGCAACTCCCAAAGCTTAGGCAACTTTTCAGATAGTTCTGCACCAAAGTGTTCTGCAGCGTTAGTAAGTACATAAGTAGCACCACGAGCTTGGAGTTCATTTGACTTCTGAATCTAGACATAAAAAATAGATAATTAACAGGAAAGTTTCTTAATGTAACAAATACACTGTCACTCAAATTGCAAATAATATTTTTAAGGAAACCATTAATAATTAATGTAAAATAAGAGTTAAAATATCTTGAAAAGGCAAATAAATTTCTTAACTTTAATGCAAATATATAGAGGACTGGTACAGAACAGGAATTTTTTCCATTCTTTTAGTGAACTTAAGTGAAAATAAATACCTCATCAACTACTTCATCTGATTGGATAGGAATATTTTTCTTTGAAGCAATGGAATTGCTCCTTCTTAACAGAGCTTTCTCTGCAGTCTAGAAAAATAGAACATTATACAATCAAAACATTACATTAATCAAACAAACATTGTTTTTATAAATATGGCAAACAAAAAAAAATATTAATATGCAACAGCGTTTCAGACATAAGCTTTTATTGATAAATTCAAACATTATATACTGTCTGATCTACTTACTTTCTGCATATTAAGTAAGGATATTATTTGTGTCTCTTTCTGATTTAACGGATGACTGCTAGAATTAGGGACTGAAGAGTTTGTAGCAACATTGAATTCACCATTGGCAAAATCGTAGCAGAGGAAATTGGTGAGGTTTTTAATGATTTTAGTGTTCGGACAAGTACTTCTTGGTAGACAGATTTCCATGAGATTGACCAAATGTTGTGCAGATGCTTTCTGAAATATAATTAGTTTTAATATTTTATGCCGAGATAAAAGTATGTATAACAAAGATGACAAATATATTGAATAGAACACATCACACTGACCTGAAGTAGTTCATTTTCTTCCCTCTTAATAGATTCCATGAGTGGTCTGATGATTGGATTCAATTTCTCAGGAAGATATTTGAAAGAAACTAAGGCACCAGCTATAGAGGACTGAACCCTAAAAATATTAATTTTAATGTTTTATACATTGAAATCCTGTTACAACAAAATCCTATTATAAGGGAAATCTCCAACCGTTCTAATTTAAATTATCAAAATACTGAATTATACCAAAAAAAATTTGACTTATACAAAATATAATAATTAAGTAAAAACGTACTTCCCGTTTCAACGAAAAATTTTATGGTCCTGTGCAGTTCGTTATAACAGGATTTTACTGAACACATCTTTTATTTTTTACATTGGTTTAACACAACCTTAGAATAACTAAAAGGGTTCACAATATAAAAATGACTACCTTCAAACTGTCTACTTACATAACACACAATGATGCTTGATCACTACTAGTTTGAACTACAGATCTTTGTAAGAGCTTCCTTCGATCTTCTAGAGTCTGAAAATAGTGTTACTCGTAAAATTAGGTGGTTTGGTAAGTAGTTTTATGGGGTATTACAAACTAAACTGATGAAAATTTGTAAAAAATAAATGTGAATAACGACAAAAAAAAGTTAGATAACATAACTCACTTCAAAAACTTTAGGTCTTAGCTTCACAGAAGTCATAGCAGTTGATGCTAATGAAGTTAATTGAAGTAACTGCTCAAATGTTAATACAGGTCTAAAATAATTAAAAAAATTATAAAGGGCAAACTCTGGAAACAATGAATCTGAATGTTTTCTTTTTCCATATTCAGATATCAGAACTTACAATTCTATTAATAAAAGGTACTTAAACTAAAACTTAATTTAAATCTATATTAAAGTCCTGATAATTTCTTTAATAAAACTATATAGTAATTGATGGTGTATATTAAAGAACTTTTAGGCTTAACTTTAAATCTGAAAAACTGGTTTAAAAACTATAAAAGTTATGTGCTACATTTACCCAGTTTGAAATGAGAGATCTATAGGTACAGAATGATGTTTTAGTTGAGCAATAAAGTCCTTAGCATCTTGTTGCAATCTTGTAAATGCTATGCCAATTTCATCAAAGTAGACAGTTTCATTCAGGCACTCCAAACATTTTTCTTTAACAGAAAGTGGGCACATATTGTCCTGAAAACGGATCAAACATAAAATGATATTAACAATCACTAGCATTAACTTTGCCCTGCACAACTTTGTGCCAATAACATACCTGACCACACTTTGCCCACTCGTTGAGAACCAGGGAAGTAGCCAGTCTTTGTAAAGCTGATTTGTAGTTTAAGTGGAACAGAATGAGCTTCACAAATGAATCAAGAGGTGTTTCTGTTTCAGGATCATAAACTACCCCAGGAATCGGTTTAGTTATGTAAAAACTAAGAAATCCAAGGAGTCTAGGAAAAAACAACCATTGCTTTAATGCTGATATAAAAACTTGAACATTCAGATATTCAAAAAATAATAGTTTTGTTAAAATAGCAACATGGGGAGTGATGGCAGTTTTGCATGTTAAATATTAAATTCAGCTTCATTAATTTTTTTATTCCTTGCACATTTACCTCAAATATTCTAAAGATTTGCACATAATTTCCTTTCTACCTTTCAGAACACATCTGGCTTCATGTTTGGAGACCCAAAGGCATACAATCAAGGGCAAAGAATACAATATTCAACAGCAAAAAAAATAACAACAAATACACTAAAAAAGTTATGCTCACTTAGCTGCTGTCAGCTTAGCTCTAATGATGCTTTTCTCCCTTTCCTTGGAGCTTTCACCGCCACTATCATTTCCACCAATATAGTACTGCTCTTGGAGAGGTTTAACACCTGGCAAGCCAAAATTACGTCCCCGTCCAGACGTTTTGTCCTGAAATGCACGACAGAAATATTAGAAAATGGGAAACACAAAAAAAATTATAAAAATCTAAAAGGAAAAATAAGCCAGAGGATCATTAACACCTTGAAAACTTACAGTCAACTTATGTGGAACATCCAGCCAAGCAATATTGACAGAGGTATCAAAAGGAACATTTGAAGGCTGCATTAACATTGATAACCAAGCACTGAGCAGGGGAGTTGCAGCTGCTACCACAGTAATCAAAGGAGCTTGAGATATCATATTTTTCCACACCTATGAGGATATTTTTTTAAAAATCTCACGAGTTACTTTTGAGAAGTCATTAAAAGAAAGAGTTCAAATAAGTGTAAGTCGAACTTACATCTAATAAAAGATCATGAATTTCTGGTACAGGTTCTACCAAGCTTCGTTGAAATAATAGCCGCATTGTAGGCTGCAATGTACTAGATCCCCACAATGTACTAGACTGAAAAATACCTTGGTTATATAGATGATAGATTTAAGATGTCATCAAAATAAATACTTTTCAGTATTAACTTTTACTTACTGGGTCAGCACTCATAGAAGTAAGAGTTATGAGAGCTTGTAGAACAGATTTCCTCACAACAGAAGAATTGTGACTTAAAAATGGCCAAAGTCTTGGAACCAATTCTTCAAAGTTTTGTATTGAGCTAAAAAATATTAACATAAATATTTCCAAAACTGATTTTTGCAGTCAATATTTTATATAGTGCAATTTACTTTTTCATTATGTTATATTTATATTTTAGATAAAAATAGCCAATAATAAAAATTAAAAAAAACATTCTAACTTAAGATTTTAGAAAGGTATTTTGAGGCCTTTATTAAATGTATTTAAGGCACAGACATACTTTTTAGAAAGATCTTTTGAATAAGAAAGTAATGAGGCAAGAAGCTGCAATATACTGCTGGTAGATACAGTTAGGTCATCGAGATCTAAAAGAGCATCCCACAGAGATTTTATGACAGATGGAACCTGTATAAAATAGAATTAGCTCTTTAGTAGATAAAAACATTCTATTTGATTTACAGTAATAAGGTATTTTTTTAAAGTTTTGAATACTATATGTTGCAATACTTTTTAATGTAAATTACACAAAACTCAAGTTGTTCTTTACTAAAAAAAAGAAAAAACTAAATTACATTATAAGTTATTTGTTCACTCAATTACTCAAAAGTTCAATTACGGTTACAACCAAAAACTCATGCTATAATATATCTATTTTACTCCTATCTGACATTTTTTCTATAATGTCAGTAAACATATTCAAGTAATAATTTTAAGATTGATTTTAAATGGTTTCAAAAAGTTGATAGATCTTTTAAACACCTTTTTTCATTTTAAAACAAAAAGCTTATTGTTAATCAACAAAACATTTGGCAACCTTTTAACTTTGAATGGTTCAAAACAATCATAGGTGTATTCTAAACTTACTTCATTGGGCAAAGTGCTTATAATGACGTTTGTTACTGGGACAAGAGCAGATGCTGCTACAGCACTCACATCATCCACAGAATCTTGAAGACATGAACAAGTGTGCTTGAAAACCATTGGAATCATAAAATCCTTCATGTCCTGGAATATAAAAAATATATGTTACGGGCAAAGTGATTAATTAGGTATTATTAATAATGCTCAGAGTGAAGGCAGGAAAATTGATAAATTTCATTGATAAATGCCAATGAATTTATCACATTGCCCTTAACATATATCCTAAAACTAACACAAGGCATGAAATTTCAGTTCTACAGATACTAGCCAGACTATAACTTATTTGGCACTAGATTGAAGCACTATAATCTAAGATGGTACTGATTTGAAACACATTATGAAACAAAATTTTCTCGCAAGCTTTAATATTTGAACGCCAATAGCAAGACGGCAAGAAGAAATTTTGCACCCTGAACCAACATATTTACACCTAACCAAACCAAAATACTGAACCTAATCAAAATATTGATTCACTTTTTTTTAAAAAATATTCCAATTTTAAATGACTCCTTAGATTTCTTAGAGCATATTTCACAATCTTCATTACAAAATGCATATTGCTAAGAAAGCATATTAAAAATTAATTCAAAGATTGGATGCAGTAATTCTTAAACTCCGGATAGCAACTGTTCAGAGAACCATTCTTTAAAAACATTTATACTTAAAAAACTATATGAGTAAATTAAACATACCTTATTGTTTTTATGGTACTGATTGATTTCAAAACTTTGGATTAATGCATTTTATCACATAACTATAGTTTCCAAAAAGAGCCTGGTATCGGATCAATAAATAAATGCAAAACTTATGATATGTTTGAATCTGACCTCTAAATAATATCGACTAGATAAAGGAAATAACTTTATCATGTAAAGTTTAACAAATATTCTTCTTTAAGTACCAAATACTCGGCAATCAAAACTCTGCTTTCTTGAAAATTTAAGACAGACCAATTCATGAAAAAAAACCTGTACCTTTCTCACAGAGAGTATGTACTTCAGCCCTAGAAGACCTCCATGACGAGCTTCCCATTCCGGACGCTTTAGAAGCTGTAGCAAGATCACGAGAACTTTTTCAACGCACTCCTTTGTCATGATATTAGCAACAGTCCCTAAAACCTGGGCACAAGTTTCCCTCACAGGTGCAACCACCTGTAAATATTTTTTGTTGGTAAAATGAACTTCAAACAATAGCTCACATAAAATTTGATTTAAGAAGATAATGTTGAGTTTAAGTTACAAAAGTAGTATATATGTAACAAAGATAGTTAACTGAAAAGATTTAGACCAGTGTTTCGCAACCTTTTTCGGTCCATGCCCCACCAAAGCCTTTCTAAGTTTTCCATGCCCCCCCTATCTCAGTGGCATATATAGAAATATATTTTGAGAGGGAGCCAAAATTATTTCTTAGCCCCTCCCTCCTATGTATATTTAATAAGTCTAATGAAGCTTTTCAGAACATTTTTAGGCAGAATTTGCATGGTAAAGAACTAAATCAAGTTCTGAGTAATTAATTTCTAAGTACCAAGGGGGGTCTGGGGGTGCCCCCCCAGCAAATTTTCCGAAATTTGACTCTAGGAAGCAGGTTTTTAACTAGTTTGGTACCCCTAGTTGGGAAATTTTGGATATAAATTTTTAGGTAAGATTTACATTTTGATGAACCTAATGTAAAAAAGTTTCAAACTTAAGCGTTCTAAAAACAAAGAGATCTTGGGTCATCCCCAGAAAAGGTTTGGAAATTAGACTCTAAAAACAGGGTTTCAACTTGGTTTTGATACATACTGGTCCAGATTTCGGACATATATTCTCAGATAGGATAATAGGATCAGATTTTGATAAACTTCTTTAAAATTTTTTTTTAATTTTCCCCCAGGATTGGCCCAACCTGGGGGGGCAATTTGGTTGAAAATTTTCAATTTGCCCCCCTAGAAAATGATATTGCCCCCCGGTGGGGCGTGCGCCCCACGTTGGGAAACACTGATTTAGACTTTATTTAACATTATTTTAAAGAATAATATTATATTTGAAAATAGTTAAACTTAAATTTAATCAAGCACTAATCTACTTAATATTAAAAAATACAAATATTAATGCAATTAAATTTCAAACTACAGAATGAATGCAATTCTATTTTTCCACTACTTGAATTAAATATCCTTAAAACTTGTCTTAAATTATTCTAAAAAGTATAATTTTATGACCTGATCTGCGAGGAAGTCACCAAATTTATCAAGAGCAAGAACACATGCCAGTCGTAGAGCTAAATCTTCCAACCATACTTCATTTAGTTTTTCTACCTATAATTTTTAGACAAAATAAATTTAAAATATGCCATTATCTTTTGAAAACTAAACATTTGTAAATCATGGAAAAATTCAAGTGCCTACCATTTCTAGGTGAACATCAGCTCTCTTTCCAGCACTCTTACCATGCAGTCTAACTATTTCTCTCAGTGCTGTAGCAGAACCATGCCTTACTTCCCAAGAAGGGTGAAGAAGGTCTTTTACTAATATATCACTAAATGATTCCAACGGCCATTGGACACCCTATGGGTTTGCATAACAAATCATTAATCAAAATGGCTCTAAGAAAACATAATATTATAGACATTTTATAATAAAATGAATTCAAGTTTTTCTACAAAGTTCTTGACTACCTCTGGTAAATCAGATTGTAACTTTTGAACACTAATGCAAGTCAATAAAAAAATCCTGTAATTTTAATCAAACTTTTAGGACTCACTGTAGAAATCTTAATATGAATAAGTAAATATTTTAGATAGAACAGGAGTTTAGTATGCCTTAGCATATTTAAGCCCAATTAAGATATTTCCCCAAATAGAGTTGAAGTGACCGTAAAATTTTATACATCACAGGACCCTTTGAAGGGTGTATTAAGTCTGAACATTTCTTTAAAGTCAAATCAAATTTTCTAAACATTATATGCTGGTTGCAGTTATAAAAATAAATCGATTCAATTAAGCCTCTTACATCATCAGACATATTTAAAGCTGAGTTAAACTCCAGATTTGTTTCCTGAACTGAGTTTGATCTGGATTTTCTCTTCTTCAAAGGTGGTTCAGAAGTACTGAAAACAGATGATTACCATAAGAAAACTATTTAGAAATTTAAGTAAGAGGAAAATAATCCAAGTAAAAGTTGTTTTAAGTTGAAAAGAATAAGAAGTGGCTTGGTCCAGGTATTTAATATTTTAAGTCTTTTAAAGTATATAAAAAGAAAAATTCCCATTAAAATGGATATGAATTCTCAATGTATGATAACTTCATTTGTGCATGCAATTGTTTTTTAAGATGTGAAATAGTTTCTCACTTACCTATCTGTGCTTTCACTTTTTGATAAAGTTTTAAAAACCTGAGATCCTATACAATTGTTTGTTTCAACCTAAATTAAACAGGAAAAAAAATCAATCAGGACATAAATAGGATTTTAACGTATATGCTCATTAAATAATCAAAATGGCAATTACTCTGCATTTTGAAAGAATTAATAAATTACAAACCCACACATAGTTTTGACTTTTTAAAAGAACATGAAGGGGATAACACAAAAAAACAGAATATTTCAATATAAGAGAGCTTTGCAGTGATGTGAAAACCACTCTTAACTTGCCATATCAGAAAACTATTTTTTCTGGTAATACTGCAACAAGTGGATCATAAACAATTTAAGGTTAATTTTTCAGGAGTGAATTAGAGTAAATTGAGAAAAATACTTGTTTGAAAAGTGTTTGCTGTAATGTTCCTCCAATTAATTTAAATGCAAAATTCTAACAAAAAATTTATTTACCTTCTTTTCTTCTTTTATTTGAGGAGTGTTATCAATAACTAAATCTTCATTTGATAAGTAGTTTATATCAATTCCAAAAAAAGATGCAAAAGTTAAACCTAGATGTTTATTAAGAATTTGCCTTTGCTTAGCCAAGTGTTCTTGAGGATCCAAAGCTATAAAAAATAAACAAAAATGCTTCAATAAAAAAAACTAGGTTATGAAACATTTTTGATCATAATTCAACAGCATATCGTCGCTTAAGGCGCAAAATGACATAACTGACATTTTGGCCATTTTGAGTTATGCATCAATCTTTATGCAAATCCCGGCCCCGGATCACCTGGCACCAACGATTTTGCGAAAAAATGACTCAAATCGCTGCAATCGTCAATTTTGTCATTTTAGCATAACTGCGTTCGTAAGGCAAAATGACATAATTGCACGCCTTTCATTGATATTGTTTAGAAGCGTTTCATCTCAATCCTCGGTCAAAAAGGCCTAAAATGAAGGTTTAAAACTATAATAATATTATTTTCTTTAATTAATAGCCAAACTGTTTTTTTCATCTCCTGCAAAATAGGGAAAATGCAGTTATGTCATTTTGCGCCTTAAGCGACGATATATAATGATTTATTTCCTGTTTTAACTACATTTTAACTATGCTGCAAACTTAAGACCGTTACCAATTAAACATAAAACATGTTTAAAATACTTAAAAGGCACTTTAGGATTAGACTGACACAATTACCTTCTATAAATGCAAAATTATGTAAAAAAAATTAAAAATTGAATTTTCTTAGATTTTTTTACATGAAAGGTTTTACTAAATGAAAAATTAGTGTAAAAAAGGAACACTCACATGTTTGTTCTTCAACATCAATTTTGACATTTTCACAAGCTAAAAGATCACTGCCGTGTTGAATTACAGTATTTATATCAAATTCTGAAAACCTCATTCGTCCAGCCAATAAGACATCACAGGAAGTGGAGGAATTTTCTAAACACAAAAGTACAAATTAACACTAACACATGATATTGGGTACTTACGTATTATACCGTCGACCATTCAGCAGCCATTAAATTCAGTGGTACAGATATAGAACAGTCAATAGGATTTTAAACGCTTTCGGATCCAGCGTCACGGTCGACGGCATAATATGTAACAACCTAATATTGCAACAGATTTGTTTGACTAGAATTGATCTAAAATAGGGGTAGTTAACCTACAGCCAAGTAATTTTCAAAGCCTAAAGAATGAAATCTGTTTGTTTAAAAACCCATTTTACTTAGATCTTTCTTCTTGCAAGTTATTTACAAATGGAACTTATAGTTACAGACAGACAACTAACTCTGCAGGAAAATTTAAAGAAAAACTGATATGACTTTCGCCAGCTTATAACTGTATGTGAGCAAAGTTTACAGAAAAGAAACAAGATAGTACCTTGCTTAATGGATGAACCAGGAGGATTCCATTCAGGTACATTAGCAACAATGGCTTCTACTGCTTGGCCCGCTGCGATTCGAGTATCCCAGTTATTACTGTACAAGTAACGACGGACCTATGAATATAGAAGAGTTTGTGTACACATTAAAATCTTGATTTACGAAGTAGAATGATGTTGATGTATTGGCTTAGTAGAGGTTAGAGTATCTGACAGTGAAGCCATACAAAATCAAATTATTAATAACATTTTGGTACTTTCAGATTAGATGATAGTGCAAAAATGTTTCCCTCTGCCTCCTTATTGTTTCTTGGTTACATGTGTATATTTGAAAGGTTTAATTTGGTTTAGTTGGGGGTTTTATGTCCCAGTTGTGGTTGAAAGGCAAAAAAGTCGTAACGATCAGAAATCTCAAAAAAACATTTATAAATTTCTTAAAAGTTTTTTTAAGTAGGGATAGAAGCTTATCCTGAACATGTCACAAAGGGGATTTGTGACACGTTCAGACTTGCTAAGACTATTTTGATATTTTTTTAAAATAAGGTAATATTAAACTATTACAGGGGTCGATCCAGGTTTTAATGTTTGGGGCCTGTTTTTTTATTTTTGTGAAAATTTAGTTATTTTGTGAAAATAAAGTTATTTTTTGTGAAAAGTATATTTTTTACGTAAAACTTAGAATTTTTGATTTGCTATTTTACCTTTACATTCTTTAAATCGATTTGATATAATACCAGAAAAATTTTTAGTACTCTGCTCTAGAAAATCCTCATACGTTAAAATACCGACTAATATCACGATAACGCATGTGATTAGTTCCAATTACAATTAGGCGCTGGCGCCCGATGGAAGCAGTCGCGGAAAAAATGGGACTTCCACGAAGAATCGCAACTTTTTAGCTTTCAAGATCGAGATTCTGAACATCGGACATGTTGGCTTTTGACTATGTTAACGTAGGGGGGGGGAATCATTACAATAAGGACACGAGAAAAGCCGACATCTCTTGACGCCCATGGTTGTACAAGGAATTAGTTGCGGAAAAAACAGAACATTCCACGAAAAAAAAATGGAAACTTTCGCATAAAATCAAGATTTTTTAGATTTGTTAACGTTTATGAGAAGGATAAATGGGTAAAAACGTGAATTCCGTAAAAATTTAGAATTGATCCGTAAAACTTGCGGAAATCAGCAAATTTTACAAACAATCCGTAAGCACGGAGCCCACTTCCGTAATTCATTGCAGAGCATAAGGATGCCCGATTGAAAACGAAAACTGCTGTTTTCGTCGATCTATTTCGTCGATCTTTCTCAACCGAGAATCGCGTTCGTTTCGGAGAATATTTGAAGGGCTTCGTTTGAAATTTGGAAGTGGTAATTTTTTGTCACTAGAAATTTTGTGAAAGGGCCGATTTTACGAAGTTTATATTTGTGAAGGGGCTGTTTTATGGAAGCTAATTTTTGTGAAGGGGCCGTGAAACGGCCCCAATTTTCGCCTGGATCGACCCCTGTGTCAACTTATTTCATTTTCACTGGGGTTCATGTGCTCTTGTTTAATTTACATTGAATTATGTTTACTAACCAAGTATATCCAGCAGTTGTCAAGACATTAAAAAATATGGAAACATGCCAAATTTTGGATCATTTCATGATTCAAGACGTTGGAAAAAAGATCCATACATAGTACATACATGTGATTACACAGACAAAAAATTGGCGGAAAATATTTAAAAAAAATTCGATGGCACCTAAATTTTTCTTCATTTTAAGTAGAGGGGGTCCATCGGCTTCTACTTCCCGAGATCTAGGTTGGTTTATAGCCCTCCCTAGATCTAAGATTCGATATACTAGATTCATATTTTTTAGCTTAAATCTTAACTAATTTTCAAATGACTTTGTTATTTTTAATTTTTTTTCTTAAAATTTAGTAATAGGCCACACTAGCGGTCAGAATTTTCAGTATAAAACGATTGGAAAATAAGAGTGAAATTTCAGTTTTGAAAATCGAATTGTCGGATTTTAATTTTGCTAAGCAAATTGGCGAATTTCCGCCAATTGGCGGAAGAATCACATGTATGATAGTATCAAAATAAATCTAATTATCCCAACTATTAGCAGTGTTTTTGATTATTGTGTATTGGTACATTGTTATGTTAACAACACCAACGAAGTCTAATAAGCAATGATTTGCTCTCAGCAAATCTTGAAGTGCACACATATTTCTTTACTCTTACAAGGTTATGACTAATATTTTGACAGTACATATGTAAAATATTTTGAAGTTAATGAGAAAAAAAGCTCTATAGTAAGTTATATAAACTAAGTTTGAACATTCCATTAATTTAGAAATATAAAGGTTTACACTGCATAAATTTAGAAAAGTACTTTCTCTTTTATTTTTTAGTTTATTTACTATTTGAATAAGTATAAGAAAATAAATATTTTAAACAAGTTATTAGCTTTACTCATGGACCAATATTCATAGTAATTATAAAGGGTGTTTCAACAAGTTCGTTCAAACTCTGCACAGTTGGATTCTCCTCTTTGAGTAAATAAATAGTACTGCTACGCAGTGAACTATACCTCTACTCGAAAAGGGTATAAAAACACTCGGTTTACACTAAAAGGTTTTTTTTCTGTAAGGGTGTGAACATGGTTATTTGGAAATGATGGCACACTAAAAGGTTAAAATACCCAATGTGCACTCCATGGAATAAAAATTCAGATTTTATCAGAAGTGATCATAAAGGTTTAGTTCTTTAGGCATTTTTCTTATACTCAACATTTGGAATCTTTTTGAGCACTTGTTCATACACCCTGTATTTTTCATTTTCAATAAATATTTTCAAATATTTCCTATAAACCAGCTAGATGAAACTGGAAAAAAACCCAATTGATAAAGTAATTACTTTGGCAAGTAAATTGTATAGTTCATGTGGATGCAGTTTTTGTACTTCTCCTAGTTGGACTGCAGCAGCTTTTCTGGTCAATGGAGATGAGCCGGTTTCCAACAACAAGAATAAACGATCTAACCTGAAACAATAACTCAATCAATTAATCAATCAATCAATTTATTATAAATTACAATTACAGTTTTACATTACAATTTTATAGAACAACACAAACACAGAGAAAGAAAAAAAACCGAGAACAATGAAAACAATTAAATTCCAAATAATAAATAATTAAAAGAAAAATATTTTTTAAATGTGTGATATCAAAAGAGCTATAGCTCGTTCATGATATCAAAAATTCGTATTCTTATGATTATTGACAACGCTATTGGATTTATTTAGGTATTGTTAAAGTATTTTCAATGTCTTGTGCTTTTATGAATTTGATAATATCTGTTTTATAAATATACTTTACTTTTTTAATTACAGTGAAAATTTAGCTTGAAGCAGTTAAACTTTGAACCAGGTGGGAAGATAGTCCGGTAAAGATTTAAAACAGGTCCTCCATGGCAAAAAGAATGATGGGTCGCTATGAACAGAAGACTGGCCGTTTGGCAGCTGATATAGAGCAGTTCCCAAGCAATAAATCTAACCACACAATATCCTTTCAATGTTGAAATGAATGTATATTGAAACAGGGGGATAATATTTTTGTTACCTTCCCAAAATTAAAATGGAATTTGGTTAGGCTTACCATACGTCCGGGGTTTTTAGAGCTATCCGGAGAAATATCCGGGGACGCAAATGTCCGGGGTTTCATCCATTTAAGATTTCACAGACATTTTTATGAAAAATCCAGACAAAACTCTTTAAAATTGCGTTGTTTTACATTTTATAACATCTGTATTAATTTGGAGAACTTACTTTCAGTGAATTTTATAATAAAATTAAGTCAAAGACAATCAAACAATTTTTGAAAAAATAATGTCGAGAATAAAGAAATAAAATTTCATATTTTTGTTCAATGTTTTTATTTCGAAGGTTTTTTTCTTATTTTTTGCATCTTTGATGATTTGATACAATGGTACTTATTAAGAAATTTCAAAAATATGTCCTCGTTAGACCCAAGAAAATATGGTAAGACTAAATTTGGTTCTTTCATATTACCCCATCCACTGTCAATATTGGTGGCACAGTTAATATACTGGCTATGTATTTTGATTTTTAGCATCAGAGTCGACAGGACAACAGGAATTATTTTGGTGAAGTAAGAAAACTGGTCACTGAATGGGGGTGTTTTAACTTTGTAAAATCAATTCCTTTAGTTTGGCTTTTCACATATAAAATGTAGTTAATGTAGGAGACTTTTCAGTTTGGTAGTGGTTGTTTTCATTAACTTAAAAGTTTTAAAAAAAATTAATTTATTAAAACTAAGCAGCATTATATTGTATAAACATCCAAGTAAAGAAGATCCTACACAACAGAATATTTTTCCTCAAAACCTTCATTCATTTAATGCAGGGGTTCTCAAACTGTGCTCCGCGGAGCCCTAAGGGCTCCGCGAAGAAATTTGAAATAAATACGTTGAAAATTTCTAATTTGGGTTGCTCTGAAATGTTATATAAATAACTTACTGCTAGGTGTTTCTTGATAAGAACTTACTTTTGCTACTTCCAAAACCCTAGTTTTTAGAGCTCTAAAGTCACCCTTAAATTTAAGTGGATTTGGTGTGGAGCCTCCAATGAAGTGAGCTCTGTTGATTATAGTTTTTTTCTGGTTTTTGTCTTTTTTAGTTTACCAAAACAAGTTAAAACCCTGTTTTTAGGATCAAATTTCCAAAACTTTACTCGGGGAGGAACCCCCGGGATGGGACGATTCGGCGCTCCGTTTCGGCACCAAATTTCTCTTCTTCTAATATTTAGAAGAATTATGAAAGTTCTATTTCCTTTCATTTTATTTCTGCCGCTGAAACAGCCGCGCCCAAACAGCCCCGCGACGAATAGTAGCACACTGAGGAACCCCACTCCCCCACCTCGCAAATTTATTACTCAGCACCTTTTTTTATTAAGTTCAGCAAAATCATAATCCTACTTTAAAATGTATGTCCGAAATTTGGAGTGGATGTACCAAAACCAAGGGAAAACCTGTTTTTAGTAGAGTCAAATTTCCAACCAGCCTTTATAGCATTTGGAACTTAATTACTCAAAACGTTTCTTATATTAAGTTCTTTGAGATGCAAATTCTACCAAAAAATGTATCAAAAGATAAGCTACATTGATCCTATGGCATGGGAGGGGATAAGGAATGATTTTGGTCCTCTGTGTAAATAAATTTAGATATGTACCTCTGAGGTATGGTCTAGCAGCCCCCAAAACAGCTCTCGATTTCAAAAGATGAAGTAACTATTAGGAAAACAAAATTTACAGATGTACAGATTTCTGTATGAATCCTTTGTTCATGCATCTCGGGCATTATGATTAAAAAGTGATGGTTTTAATATTCAGAAATTTAAAACAAAGATTTACATTGCATCCAATGATAAAATATAATTGGTTAACAAAATATTCCATATATCCCGGGGTGTATATAAGAGGGGCGAGGGGGCCCTGCCTCCCCCCCCCGTTAATTTGGACTACGTTAACAAAACAAGTTAAAACCATGTTATTTAGGGTCATATTTCCGAATTTTTGGGAAAGGACCCCCAAAACTCCCTATTGTACTTGAAACTTTATTATTGTCAATTTTTATTAGAATTTCGTTAAAATTAAAATCCTACCTAAAAATTAATGTCCAAAATTTGGACAATGATGTACCGAAAATGAGTTAAAAAACTGTTTTTAAAGATCACATTTCACAAAATATTCAGGGGAGGAAGGACCCCCAGACCCTTCTATTCTACTTGGATCTTAATTTGTCGCAATTTTTCTTACAAATAAATTATCTTAGATGCAAATTATACCTAAAAATGTTTTTAAAATATACGTTAAACTGTTAAATTTGCATGGGAGGGGCTGAGGAATAATTTTGGACCCCTCCCGAAATAAATTTCTATACACACTGCTGCATTTATTTCTAGAAGCAATGGGTTTTATGTAATTTGCTTTTTATACTTTAAAAATTTATTTCGGAAAAGGGCTCCGCGAAGAATTTGTCTCTTGAAAAGGGCTCCGCGACATAAAAAGTTTGGGAACCTCTGATTTAATGGAATGAAAATCATTATTATTTGATTAATAGTGGACCAGTTGATTTTAACCTGAATAGATTCTTAAATAGATTTTATTGTATTTTAAAAACATCAGTGAATGATCCTAAGTCAACCCAAATATTTATACACCACTTTTTGGTTAGAGGCGGAGAGTTATTATGTGGACTCTTAAATATAATGTTTCATAAAATAAAGTAATGCATAAAATTAATATTTTTATTTTTGTTATCAAATATTTCTATTACTAAAGGATCTAGTAGATGAAATAATTATAGTCTTATGGAATGTCAATAAATACAAATATAATTATATTGATGAAAATCATTATTCTTTCAGTCAAAGAACAGTTTCAAGGATGAGCAAAATATCAGTACTAATTTTGTGACAGGAAACAATTTTGAGAATTCAGCTAGAAACAGTGACACTATTATGTAAAAGACGAAAAATTGTGTAAAATTTAAATGTATCCATGCAAGGATGTGTAAATTTGGACATACCTGGAGGTCATTGCTACAAGATGTGTATTACCAGTCAGACAAATTTTGTTCAAAATAGGTCCTAACTTCAAAATCTTTAAGGTCGTAGTATGAATGTGACATTATCCTTATAAAAAGCGTGCAGATTAACACCAGATGTATTTCTTATATTGCTTATTTGCATGCGATCACATCAAAACAAATTTCATTTTCACAGCCCTCGGTGATTTGTAAATATTTATGTTTGGCACCGAAGTATGAACTGGAGTTAAAAACGATCTATAACTCTTTTCAAGGCATTAATATTCTCTTTTTGACAATTAGATATACACTTAACCTGTATCCAATAAAATCAAAGAAATTGGGATCAATTTACAATGCAAATATCCATTAATTAATAGAAAATATCTCGCGGATGTACAACCACGCTCGGTCATATTTATACTGTGAGCCATCTTGGCTTTGAATGCCAAATATACCGGCACGGATGACGTGATTGGTCCAAAACATTTCTACTCTCGAAACCAAAACGTTATTATTCATCTCCCGCCGTTTTCCGTTTCCGTTCCTCATGATTTTTTTTCACATAAGATAGAATTAAATTTTTTGAATGTAATTCAGAAATTTCTTGGTCAAGGAATACATTTGGATGTATATTATTTATTAAATTAATTCTATGAACAATATAAACTTGGTTGAGGGTCAATGCCTTGCGCAGATTTGCAGAAAAATCAATCAATAATCGAGTATAAAAATCACCCCAATGGTATTATAATTATAAAATGGTTTGGTTTCACTCTCCCCCCCAAATATAATAAATTTTTTATGGTCATAAAATTATGTCTTAGAGGGCCGGAACGATTCAGAATGCCGTGGCTCTAAAGGATTTTATTAGTTTTTATCACCATGTAATGGGGCTTTATTTGTATTCGAAACAATAAATACCCCAGTGTGGATGGATAAAAACATGTCCCATATAAAACTGTCAAGTTGAAAAGATGGGTGATAGAAATATATTTTTCAAACTAAATCGAATCAGAAAATGCGTGGTCAAAAATGGAAATTTCGATGCAGTTTTCAGATTACTTAAAAAGCAGTGGTTCTAAACTTTTTCGGGTGTTAACTCATAACTTTTTGGGGAAAAGAGATACTTTTCCTGTTCATAATTGTTGTATTATTTAGATCAGCGGTTCCCAAAGTGGTCCATATGGACCCCCAGGGGTCCACAGCAACTTCCAGGGGGTCCACGGGAATGAAAATGAAAATTGGGGGTCCACAGAAACTTCTAGGGGGTCCACGGGAAATTAATCTTTAAAATGAAAAATTTTTAAAAATTTGTTTTTTTTATAATCAAATTTTAGAAATATGAAAAGTTGGTTATCACCGAGTCCTTGTAACGGCGAGCAGGGGCAATTGAATATTTTGTCTCTTATCGCGGTGGAGAGCCCCCGAACAGGGTGATTTGTGGTTAAACCTCATTTGTTGAAACCTATAATGTTAAAAACCTTATGTCAAAGCACCAGGTTCATCACTTCCATTAAAAAATTTTGGAATATTCCAGTTTTCCCTCTCTGTATATTTTATACTATCTTGACATAATTATAATTCCTTTCTCTATATACTTATATTTCTAGAAATAATTATTCAACAAGTAAAAATTGAAATTTGGATATTACTTGTTTTTAGCAATAACATTTTATTAAGGAGGGTTTTGATGAACAAAGGGTGCTTAAGCAATACGTTTTCACATTTTAAAAACCTTTGAAATAATTTTTATATATTCTGATTAACCGGGCGCTAGCGGAAAGTTCTATGATAAATTGTCAAAAAATAAATGTTATATTTTTAAAAAATTAAAACATTCAAACTAACACTCATTTGACTTCTGTTACATTTAGCCTTAGCCATTGTTGGGCATTTTCTCACTTGTAACTTGTTAAACGTTAATAATAAAGGCGTGTTTTCAAGATTTGAACCCAGCTAATCCTAAAGTATCTAATTTTTAAATTTACGGCCATATTCAGATCTTCGCCGACGGCGAAAAAGTTGAGCGAAATAGTTGCGGCGATTTCGAAATTTCTATTTCGCTTTTCACCGTATTAATCTTCTTCCGAAAGAAGCGGAAATCTCGGAGATTCAGCTGATTGGTTAGTTGAGTTGGTGACGTGGAAACGCTTAGAGACCAATAAAATCAATCTATAAAAGGTGGGAAAACGTCACTGATGCATTCACATGCTCCCAAAAGTGTAAACAAACTCAATCTGCTCTACAAGTCGCTTGTATGTTGTTTGAGTGAACTAGAAACCAAGCTGAAGCTTTTAGCTGAGAGCACCTATTAAAGAGTTGATAAAAACAATAAAAGAAAAAGAAAATATTTGATCTTTTTTATTTCTACAACTTTGCACCTTTATAAGGAGCATAACCAAGTAATTCTTGTAACTCATAACAGTAATGCTTCATTTCCCAAATTTAATTCCAAGTATGTCTTGGGAATTCATTCTTGTATGATTTTGAAAGAAGGTTATAAAAATGAGAGAAAGTAGCAGGGGTAGAAAACAAAAATTCAATAGAAAAAAGTAAGTTATTTTATAAAGTATGACTACATGGAAATATCTTTTCATCAAAGGAATTATTCATTAAATTCAATATAGTACAAGATGTTAGGAAGTAAGAACTATAATTTATAATTCTGGCTGAAAGAGTTAGTATATTACTCAAACCTTATTGGTGCAGTAAACTAATCCTTAATTATCATTTCCCAATTTCAGCTGCACTTTTAAAATCTATAAAACTGAAATTTTGCAAGCTCATAAAACAAAATAAATAAGTACTTACACTATTTTCATTTCTACACAATATTTGAAAGTTCTCTTTTTTATTCTTACAATAGATTCAATAAAAGTTTAGGAATTTTGTAATAAATATTCTTCAACTTATTCTATTATAAACTGCATAATTAATTTGTTGGAGAATTTTCCGATCAATGGAGCAAAAATTGTTTTTTTACAATTAAATGTGTGAAGTATTGCAGGTACTCTGTATTAAATTGAAATTTATTGGTACAACATGTAAGAAAGAGTGAGGCAGATTTTACAAACAAATTTTTATTACTCCAGTTAGAAAAAAGTGTAACTTGTAATAATTTTAAAGTATATTACATGAACTAAATCTTAAAAATATAAAAACTCCTCTAATCACAAAAAGATTATTTATTATCAACAAAAAAAGTAAGCACTACACCCCCCAATTTGTTCAAACATTTATACAACTCTTTTCTCAATAATGATTCGATTTGATTAATTATGGATTGTCACTGTTCACAGGAGGAAAATTTTTTTCATAAATTATCAAATACAATAACTGTACCTCAAAACAATTTAAATGAATAATTGATTAATTTCCATTACTATTTATCAAATAGTTATTTTTTAAAAGATAACTTTCTATTTATATAGAAGTTTCATCCTTTTATTTTTTTCGATTTTGATGACGTAATAGTGCGGAAAAGTTGTCTAAGGTGCCAGAGAGTACCTGAGAATTTTTTCAGAATTTTTGGATAATTTCTTAAGGTGCCACATTGGCCCTGAACCCTGAAGTTCCCCATGTTAATCCAATGGGGCGTGCCGCCAAAAAGGCCGAAAATCGGTTTTTCGACCCTCATTTCTACCCTAATCACACGACGAATGTCTCGTCTCGAGTTATGGACTCTATATGATGTATGCTACCCGAAAAAACTTGAATAATAACTTAAATCTCTATATTATGTTGATTGTGGGCTCTGATTTGAACGAGGAAATACGCGATTTTCGACGAAATTTGAGCATACAAAAAAACGTAATATAGATATTTAGGCTATTATTCAAGTTTTTTCGGGTAGCATACATCATATAGAGTCCATAACTCGAGACGAGACATTCGTCGTGTGATTAGGGTAGAAATGAGGGGCGAAAAACCGATTTTCGGCCTTTTTGGCGGCGCGCCCCATTGGATTAACATGGGGAACTTCAGGGCCAATGTGGCACCTTAAGAAATTATCCAAAAATTCTGAAAAAATTCACAGGTACTCTCTGGCACCTTAGACAACTTTTCCGCACTATTACGTCATCAAAATCGAAAAAAAGTTTTTTTCGATACACCCTAATAAGCATGTAAACATAAAATGAAAATATTAATTACTTAAAAGATAAATTTATTTAACAACATAATTGATTATTATTTAATTATAGTATTTTGAAATGTTTATATTCGAATTCAATGATTTTTATCTTGGTGTAATCTTCTTAATTTAATTAATACTGAATAAACTAATTAATACAACTGAAATAAACAATAAAATACATCTATTTTAAAGCTTTCATTTATTACTTTCTCTGAATAAAAAAAGTACTGAACACATCCACCTTCTTAATTCAAATCTTGAATTGGACCTCCTCTAGTCTATTCAGAATTGTTAATCTTAAAATATAACAATTCAAAAAGAAATTTGCAACGTCGATTCGTTTAACATTAATAATTTTATAAATTATTCAATTTTATACTAAATGAGCATTTTTATCATAGTAAGATTAGTAATTTTTGAAGCGATTTTTCCAATATTTGATACCAAAACAAACTTAGCGATATTTTAACGGAACATCGGAATTGATCCGAAATATTGAATACACAAACATTTACGAATTCTGAAAGATTCCATAATGAGAAAATTAAATAAAAATATAATTTACATACCTCAATACATTTTTCTTTGCTATCGGGCGTATTCTGAAGCAGGGCAAGGAGTGTTGGTTTGACATGGTCTACTCTTATTCCGGCTGTTGTATTTTTCTTCTGTGCTCTCTCATACTTGTTATTAAGTTATCAGTTATTTTGATATATTAATCCATACAAACATCCTACTAATCAAAGCATGCAAAGCTCATAAAAGATGGACGCCAAATTTTTGTTACGAAGTACAACCGAATGAAGAATGTAAACAAACTGTTTCCAAGGTTTCAGAGCGGTTTCAGCCAATGAGAGAAGAGAAAATCGGTAATTTCGCCGTCGGCGATTTCGAAAAAGCATGGCTTACTGCGATACGGTAATTGAAACACGTAGTTCAATTACCATATCATATCCTACGTGTTTCAATTACCATATCGCAGTAAGCCATGGAAAAAGTGAGCCGAGAAAAAGTTAAACTTTCAAAAGTCAAAATACCGTTTCAACTATTTCGCCCGACTTTTTCGCCGTCGGCGAAGATCTGAATATGGTCCTTAAATATCAGTTTGTTTATATTTTAATGTTATAATCCCTTTTTAGAATTGAATATTTAATACTTAATTATCAGTATTTCTTTCTGCTATGGAAAACTCAAATTGTTTTCAAAATTTTTAAATGCTGTTCAATCATATGTAAACGATTTAATTTTTAATGTATGAAAAGCAACACATTTCTTGATTGCAAAAACATTTTCTTTTCAATTTCATAAATTAAAACTCAATTTCCATAATGTATAATTTGATTTATTTTCATAGTTGAACATAATTAAATATTGTTTGTTTACATATGCCATACATTAATTTTAATTATTTCTGAAATTTTATGATTTGGTTGAATGAATAACTCACTCATAAGCCATTATCTTTGACAAGTTTGCGACCAAAACTTTTATTAAAGCTAAAAGTTTTTGTGCCTTGAAATTTAAAGATATTAAAAGATTATATTAGTTTTTACTTTCATACATTTTAATGTTTGATTTTTATAGTTTCATTAAAAATGTTGTGCAACCATATCAATGGCACTTGAAACAACTCTTTATCAACACTTGAAAAAAATTACAAAATTTTTGCGTGGCTTAGAAATATATATCATAAACATAAGATCTTTAGCTACTTTTTGATCAGTCCCTATAACGGGGTCCACGGGGTGAGAAAAATGTCTTCAGGGGGTCCACGGGCCAAAAAAGTTTGGGAACCCCTGATTTAGATTATCAAATTTATATAAACTCCCCCTCAATTTTTCTGAGATTTTCTTTTTGAAAGAGGCTTACATTCTTCTCAGTATTTTTTATTCTCGGTATGAGCAAATCTTTAATCATTCATAATAGTGTGTTATGTCATCGTATTTTTGTCATTCAGTCCTTACCTTATCATAATCTATAAGCGTTCATCTGGTTAATTTGAATTAAAAAATTGATGCGCGATGTGCGCTTGTGTTTACAAACTCATAAAAAACTAAATTCATAAAATAAAAAAATGGTATCCTTTTTAGCTATGAAATAATTTTGCACACTTTCCCTCCTTTTTTAAATGAAAGAAAAAACATTTCAAGATAATTTCCTACGAAATAAATTTTTAAATGCATTATACTTATTAATTACATACTACAGACATAAAAAAGGGATACATACTAATACCTAAGAGTTATTTTATAATTGTACCTTCTGCATTAAAGTGAAAGGTGAAAAAGGAATTCGTAAAAAATACTTTTCAGAATTTTAGATTTCTGTTTTTAAATAGAGTTTAAAATTATTGTTATTATATAGTTGGAACTTTTGTGAGTTTAGGAGTTTTATTCAAGATATTTTTTAGCTTAATTCGTCTTTTCATACTAAATCGATATTTTTGACACCCTAACAACTGAATAATTTAGTAAATATCTAATGGTTTTTAAATAAAATTTATAACTCCTAAAATCCCCTCTTTAGGGGATTTTAGCATTTAACTCTTACCGATACTCTTTAGGGCTTTGAAAAATGTTTCATTGGATAGAGCATAGTCACTTACTATACCTAGACCCCTTTTATGACTATATCGGTAGGAGTTAAAAAGTTATAGGGTGGGGAACAGACACAAACTTTTCCGCGCAGACACAAACTTCAATAAGGTGTGATGCGGTTTCGGCACGCTCACTCGTCACTCCAGATTGTTTTATAGCTCAGTGTTATGGAATGAGTTTTGGAATAGTAAATCATGTAAATAATGTAAAATCATGAACGTTGATAAAATAGAATTTTGTAAAAAAAACATAAGTGTAGATGGCAAAAACTCAAATTTACCCAAAAATCATATCCTCCTATTAAATTCTGAATAGAGTTAAAGTTCAGATTTTTTGAAGTAATCACGCCATGAATTGCATCTCTAATGGAAAACTGGAAAACTATCTGTATTGAAACCTGAAATAAGGAACAATTGGATTTTATAGGTATGAAAATAATTCAATTGCGTCCGAAAATACCAGAAATAGTCTCGAAGATAATTTATTAGCTTTAACAATTAACAGTTTGCTAAGTTGTTCCCCCTGCTTGGCCTTTAAATATGCCGCAGTATTTCAAATAAGTAAATAAATAAAATAGTCTAGACAAAAAATGTAAAAATAGTACCCGTCATACATGATAAAGAGATAAAGCCTCTAAAAATATGGATCGAAGTATGTGGCGTCAAAATATTCAACTTTTCATAATTAATTTTTAGTTTTATTTTAAAGGTTCGTAAAACTAACCATTGCTAGAAATGTTTTGCCACCTTATAATACAGCCTCACCTCGGATACAACACGCTCCTTTGGATATGTCTTACCAACAAATTGAAAAATCTCCAAACATAAATTACCTTGAAACGAGGATAACTTCCATTGGTTCTTGTCCGTCTATCAAACGTCTCCATTGAGGCTTTCGCATCCGTTGGAAGGAGGGAAGAGAGTAGGGCTGTGAAGTCCACATCTATAAGCTCTTATGTGAAGAAAAACATGGAAGATTGAGTAATCGCAATAACCTAAAATTATGTAACAACCTGAAAAAAAATTTCGCGTCTATTTTTTTTCTTAAAAAGTTAGGAAACATCCCTTTTTTGGCTGAATGCCATAAAAATTATTGAAAGTTTAATACCGCTGAAATTTTTTAAGGAAACCGTAACCTCATGATTCTTGACGGCTATTAGGCAAATTCGGGTTTCTATTTTTTTGTATTGTCTTTGTCTGAGTGTTGTATTGTTTCATAAGGTTTAAAAAAGTGAATAAATATTACTTGATTTGAAATATGAAATTTTGATTTTTATTCTAACTAAAATATATTTTTTGAACCAGATTAAAACTTGGTTTGAAATTTTATTACCTATACTGTTAATAAAAATATCTTTCAACTGGTTCTAAAAGAGCTAAGAAAAATAAGTGCATAAAAACTAAGGAATATTAAATAAAAACATATTTTTATACAGAAAACCACCATGGATAAGCTTTAAAAAGATTATCCAACTTCACTCAGTTATGTTAAATTTAGTGAAATCTTAAAAAAGTTTTGAATTTTTGGTTTACTACCAGAAATAGTTGGGCATATAAAATTTACACTGCTGGCCATCCAAAATGCACACCAAGAAGGAAAATAGGTATCAAAGCCAAATTTATTTCTATGATTGCACCTAATAGTGTTAATGTGAATTGATTAAAAATTCAGCCTCTCTGGATGTTACGGGGCCGAGAAAATCAGTGAAGAATGTTGTCTCCATAGGTGCATGTCCAATTGTCCATTTCCGCCGTCCCACGCCATGGTATTGAGTGAAATGGGCTCTAAATGGGGTTTTAGGGATTGGAGGATTATGTTGCCTCCCCAGGTAGTCAAAGATCATGCGGTGCACCAGCGGACGTTGCATAGGTACTGAGCTAGGTTTATTTCTTCTTTCACCGAACATGTTTTGTGGACGTTGGTTCTTAAGAACGGCTAGGTCAGAGTAAAAATGCAACATAGGGGGATAAGAAACAAGCTTGGACATTGCGTTCATCACGTGGTTGTGCATTTTTTTCATGAGACTTGTCCGCAGGCGAGGGCTGAAGGTAAGGATAGACAACTGGTTATCAACAGCTTAGTGTTCTCTTTTCTCGCTGTTGTAATGCCATCTCCAATTTTCGTGGTGCTCCAGACCGAATTGGAACACTCTCATAAAACTCAGCGCCATCACATTGAGGCGTTCATTTCATTATTTAGTGCACTATTGCCACCGCCAAACAGGCACGGATCCAGCACGGCTCCAAGGGGGGGCACTTTTACAGACAAGATCCCCTTGTGGTACCATTGGGGGTATGGGGGTCCTCCCCCAGAAAGAAATAGAAATTTGACTTGTAAAAGTAGGGTTTTAACTCATTTTTAAAAACGTTTTGAGTGTAAGGGGGGCACTTTTCAACACTATTACCTTTACTTTTTGACCCAAAATGTCAAAAGTTAGGGAATTTCCTAAAAATAAACACTGAATACCCTATTTTAATACTAATGGGGGTATGGGGGTCCTCCCCCCAAAAATATTTTGAAATTAGACCTGTAAAAGTTGGGTTTTTACTCATTTTGAGAACCTTTTTGGGGCTCCAAGGGGGGGCACTTTCCAGAGTGCCCACCCCCCTGGATCCGCCACTGCCGCCAAATCATGTGTTTAAGATTGGAATTTTTCAGAAGCTTTGCTTGCCAAACGGGATGTCCCCTGCACTGTAAACGGCATGCATTCCACTCCCACACCTCTTCAGTATGATTTACCAGCACATTTACCAACCAGAGCTGCAGCATTGAGGTTTGGAAACGTGTTGTCCGTCCCTACCTTCAACCCTCGCCTGCGGACAAGTCTCATGAGAAAAATGCACACAACCACGTGATGAACGGTCCATTGTCCAAGCTTTCTCCTTATCCCTCTAGGTATAGGATTTTTACTCTGACCTAGCCGTTCTTAAGAATCAACGCCCACAAAACATGTCCGGTGAAAGAGGAGAAATAACCTAGCCCGGTATGCAACGTCCACTGGTGCACCACATAAGCTTTGACTACCTGGGGAGGCAACCTGATTCTCCATTCTTTAAAGCCCATTTAGATCCCCTGTCACTGTGAATACCATGGCGTGGGACGGCCGTAATGGACACCTATGGAGACATTTTATCGGCCCCCTAACATCCAGGAAGGCTGAAATTTTAATCAATTTACACTAACATTAGGTGAAATCATAAAAATAAATTTGGCTTTGATATCTCTTTTCCTTCTTGGTGAGCCATTTTGGATGGCCAGCAGTGTAAAAAAACTTAAAGTAGCTACATTTAACTTCTAAAAATGATTTCAAAACCAGGAAAAGGAACTAGAAGACATTTTTGAAATTTTTATGTATGCCTTAACTTTGTATGTACAAATATGCTCCATCTACCATCTTAAATTACTATAAGAATAAAAATATAAACTTATGTAATTGGAATTGGGGAAATAATTTTTTTTGTACATAACTCTATTGATGCCACAATAGAATTGAAGGCAAAGTTTCAACTTTAAAAACTTTTTGATTGAAATTTTCCACGAATAAAAGGAGAAGAAAATTTACTAAAGAAGAAAATTGAACCATCCAAAGAAGACTATCTTTTGGACACCAAAAAGTCTTATTGATAAATAATTTCAAACTCATAGATTAAAATGTTTAATTAGATCTATAACTATTAAGTTTATCATTAAAAATTTAAGAAAAATTGTTTATATTTGAATATTAAGCGTTCAAAAGAGATCGGTGAATTAATTTAAATTTAATTACGGAATAAAAATTAAATCTTTAATGAAATAAGAGATAGTTATCTGTCTTACGCTACAATGAGTGGATGATACCAATCTGTGACAATCTGCGAAGCAATCTTAGGGGAACTGCATCAGCAGTTCCCGGGGGATGGTGAGCGCTAGCGAACAGGGGGCGGTAGCCCCCTAGTGTATATATAATATGCACATAAAAATACTTAAGTTTTGTATTTTGAAGATGTAGTTTAATACCAATCATGCGTGGAATATACATATGTTTGATACCGAAAAAAATCGGGAATACTACATACCTGGTTAAAACTTAAAGTTGTTTTCACCGTGTTGCACTCTTATGACCCTGCGGAACCTGTAAAACTGTTTCTTTGCACCTTTACACTATTAGCAGCAAAAACAACTAGTAGGAAACATTTCAGTTTTCGGATTGTGGTTGAGAAATTAAGAACATCAGTGGCGGTGTAAAGAAATAAATTTCGAGTGGAGTCTAACTATGATTGAATCTGTTTATACATATAGGGCGAATGTATTAATTTTTTTTGTGGGGGGATGCATTATTTGAACACTATCAAAGCAAAGGCGCAGCTTAACCTGACAAACAAAAGCAGCATATAAACATTGAATATTACAGTTCCAAAAAGTTACACACATTTTGAAGTTCAGTGAAACAAATACTATTGAACTACATTACAAAGAGGTCCACGTATAAAGCTTGATTACTACCTGAGTTTTACTGAAACCAATATTATATCTCTGGATTTTCGTTAAGGATCAGAACCGGTGAAAAAGTAAATAATATCCAGAAAGTTCATTATATGCTGAGGTCACCAGGGTTTGACATTATTTTACCATAGGAATTGCTTTAACAGTGCGAAAAAGATTTAAATAAGAATTGTATTAACACCTCATTAATAGAATTAAAATGAATTATATTTTTAAAGTACTAAAAATAAAATGTATTTTCATTTCTTTGGAGCCAGTTATTAGTTGAATAAATTTTACAACTCAGAACTGCATGTGCTTAATGCGATATTTTAAATTTGTGATAACACTTTTTGTCAATAACTAAAAAGTTTTTGATATAATTTATTCAAAATTACACAATTTTTTGATACTTATGTTAGCGCAAGTTTTCTAAAAAAATGTCTTCGATGAGCAACGGATCGTAATTGCAGAAATTACCTGGAAAATGTCTCATCATTGAAAAGCGTTCACAAGGAAAAGTAATCATCAAATAACTTCCGAAAAATTTCCAGAGTTCAAAAACCTTGGAGAAACAATGTGTAACAGAAATAAAAAAGATTGCTCCCTGGAGAAATACCGAAAAGGGGCGAGTACGATTTGATAATCAGATAACACACAAATTTTGAGAAAAATGGATTTTTCTGCCAGAATCTGAGGAAGAATATTTTATGCTATATTTTTTTCTATTTTGTTCTTATTTTAGCTAGATAATTATCTGAGGAGAGTTAGGACATGAATAGCGGTTAAAAAAAAGTCCAGAAATATCATCGACAAAAAAGTCGAAGATCGCAAGGAATTCTGGGTCAGGTGGGATGTGTTTCACCCTCTCTCACTATTCGGAACATAACTGTTTTCCCCTTCGAATGCAAACGATCATTTCGTTGTTCCGCTACCGGGTAAGAAGTATTTAATATCGATAATAAAAAATTTTTTTATTGGACAGTTTAATAATTTTTTTTGTCAAAATAATTGTGTTACTCTTAATTTTTAAAGAGTTTATAAGTTTTATACTTTATGATAAATTAAATAGTGGTTTTTATTTTAACTAAGTGTTAATTAATTTTTAAAGTTATGAATGAAGCTATAATATAATTGGAAGATCTCTCTTATAAAATATTTTATACTATTCTTTAGATTCTATCCTACTAAATGTTTTCTTAAAATATATTAATTTATATGTACTTTAAATTTTTAATTATTAAAGCTATTAAATTATTTTTTTAAGAATTATCAGATAATTTCAATGTTTTAAATCATGTGACCAAATTAATAACTCAGGGATTCACACACATTATTTAAAATAAGGAATTTCAAAATTATATATGTGCTATTGAAATAAAATTGCTTCATTATTTTTGGTAATTATTAATAATCTTCATTATACTATACACGTTTACTTAACCAAAATCAATTCCTGTTATTAATATTTTTCTAAAAAGAAAATTTTCCTACACTTTGATTTTGAAACTTGCTAAAAATAAACTATCAGTCTAAATCAAGGGGGGTCTCAACCTTTTAGACACTGTGTGCTACCCTCTTTTAGATGTAACAAGGATAATATCCGATCCCAAGCAATGTTCTTTGCTATTACACTTAAAGGAATTACTCGAATATTAGAAAGTGAAATAATGAAGTACTAACTTAAAACGTCTTTCAAAAGATTAATGGTTCTTGAGCTCTTTTTAAAAGGAAGCTTGATGTATTCAAAAAGTAAACATTAAATAAGTAAAGTTTCCCTTTCTCATGAAATATTTTTTTATAACTACAATCTTTTTTAAACGCTTTTATTCTACGGGTGCGTCAAAAGTCTGGGTAAACTTTAAAAATTAATAATAAAAAAACTAAAGGAGATAAAAATGTGCCGTCTTCTGCTATGTGCTCAGGGGGAAGGCGGATTTTTTGTCACAAAATTTTGAAAAATCGTAGTTCCCTCACCTCTGGGTAGATGGAAGCACCGATTTTAGGGATTATCAGCAGCCAAGTTCCCACTTTTATTTCGAGGAGGGATATATCAAATACTGCGATTGAATCGATTTCAGAATCGAATGAAACTCAATTTTTGTAATCTAATCGCCAATGCCGGTTTTGAGCCAAGTTGATCCATGTTAAACTTTTAATTAAAATGAAAAATGGAGATATTTTATAACGCAATTACGGATGAATTTAGCTCGATCACATGCAGGACTTTATTTATTTGATGACACTTTTATTTTTTTTCTGTCTTTAAGGGAATATTCAATCTATAAGAAGGTTCTAAAATTTATCTTTTTCTCTAGTTATTTCTAAGTTATTCTAAAGGTTCACGTTATTCACACATTCTTCATGACCGAATTTTACTAAGGGTTTTAGATGATCTGATCCCATATCTTGTCGAGGGGGTAAAATAAATAATGCAGAGATAAAATTTTGGTTTGCAAGTGAAAATTATTAGAGGATCAGAGACAATCAAGTGGTGTTTCCAATAGAATCGGTTCAGAGGGGGGTAATATTTTGGCCAAAATCTATTGTTTTGAATGTAGGGGGTTGCTTCAAAATTATTTCTGATGTTCCCCCCTCAAGCGTGCCTGATTACATCAATAAAGCAGATTTTTAGAACACTTACAGGAATAATTTGAATCTTGGTGATGTAATTAAAATTACAATTTTGTGGGTAAATACTCTATAACGAGCTAAGATGGGGAATGATGGTTTTCCCCCTCAGAAAAATTTAAAAAGGTATCTATTTTAACTTTTTTTGTAGAACCTTTATTTATTATTTAGCAGTAATTTATCTGGCATTTGTTTAAAGGGTACGATCATCCCAATCTCTACCCTCCTCTGTGAATTCGTCACTCGAGACAAAAAAATATTTATACCAAGGGTGGATCTAGGAAATCTAGGTCATGGGAGAATTCATATGGGGTAATACCTCGCCCAACTGTTTTAGAAAATTCCGTTTATATGAGGGATAATCATGTTTCAGAAAATCCATCAGCGACAGCTTGTCCCCTCAAGGTTTCCACTATGCCTTCCAAAAGGGTCCACCTACCACCTAAACACACCCATGATCTGGGTATCCCTCTATTCCCTCTCCGATCATATTCAAGCAAATCGAAATAGAATCTGAAGATCCGTAGGGCATTTGAAAAATACTGATTAGTGTTTATCTTTATTGGTAACTGTAGATGTAGATGTAGAGGCTAATTTGAATCGTTTCACATTCCATAATTTATCACAGATCCTCACCGGAATCACATCGCATAGGAAATCGGAGGTGTGAAAAGTCCTCAAAAAGACAATTTACCCCTGTCATTTTTAATGATTCCCTCAAACTGAAGCCTAGATTAGCCTTAATAGCGAAATATAATTCAAAACCAATTACCAAAAAAGAAGGTTATTTAACTTGATCCTGATAAAGAACATTGAGTTTTAAAACTTCATAAAATAATTTGAAAATAACTAGAGAAAAGAAGGAATCGGAAAACTTCTAAGATTATATAGATTGATATCTTTCTTAAGGACAGAAAAAAAGATTCAAATTTAACGTAATTCATCCGTAATTGCGTTGAAAAGGTTAAATGTTGATAAGAAACAGTGTAAGCATTATAAAATATCTTCATTTTTCATTCTAATTAAAAATTTAACACGGATCAACTTGGCTCAAAACCGGCTTTGGTGACTAGATTACAAAAAATTGAGTTTCATTCGATTCTGAAATCGATTCAATCGCAATATTAGATATATCCCTACTCGAAATAAAAGTGGCACCTTGGATGCTGATAATCCCTAAAATCGGTGCTTCCATCTACCCAGAGGTGAGGGAACTACGATTTTTCAAAATTTGGTGACAAAAAATCCGCCTTCCCCCTGAGCACATAGCAGAAGACGGCACATTTTTAACTTCTTTAGTTTTTTTATTATTAATTTTTAAAGTTTACCCAGACTTTTGACGCACCCGTATTTCACCATCATATTGTAGAAAACTAAAATTCCATTCTAACATTAGATTAAATATGTTTGTAATAAATACATTTTTTCTTGTGAGTTTTTGTTAAAAAAAATACCATGACTAAAAAGTAGAAAATAAAAAAAGTAAAAAAAAGATTTTTTTAAAAAACGCTTTTATTGAAGTGTTCTAAAAGGTCAAAAATAATTATTTCGGTTTGACAAATAATTTATTGGGAAGTAGAAAATACCTTTTTGGTAAGTAAATAATAACTGATTTTCTAATTACTAAAAATAAAAGCGTGGGCGCTAGTAATTCTTCACATTCACTATTTATTCTAACTTGTTTATTCTATGTTCTATGTAAAATTATACATAAATGCCGACGTATTGGCCTAGTGGTGAGCATCTGACTGCAAAGCAGTACGTCTGGGGTCCGAACCCTCGTTCGGCATAGATGTTAGTGTTACTGAACTTGAATTTACATATACGGGTCCTTACCTTCAGGTGAATTTGTACAAATTTTAAAAAATAAATAAACAAAATTTTAAATTAAAAAATATATATAAATTACTATCGCCCACGCTTTTATTTTTAGTAATAAGAAAATCAGTTATTATTTACTTACCAAAAAGGTATTTTCTACTTCCCAATAAATTATTTGTCAAACCGAAATAATTATTTTTGACCTTTTAGAACACTTCAATAAAAGCGTTTTTTTAAAAATCTTTTTTTTACTTTTTTTATTACTCATCTAGTTGAACCATTGAAATACAAATAACTGATTGAAATTGGTTGTTGAAACATCTTTGAATAACATCTTTTGAATGAAACTTTTTAAAATGGAGTAAAAAGTATGAAATAATTTTTCTTTCTGCTTGTAAAACGAAAAACGCTGGGATGATGCAATATAATAAATAACTCATTAGCTACTCCCTGCACTCATTATAATACTATCACATCACTTACCATGTATTGCATGTGATCCCCACGTTTTTAGTTTTAAAAGAAGAAGGAAATCATTAAGTGAAGTTTTCTAGTTAAACTTATACTGCTTTTAATTAAATTTTTTAATGCATCAAAAATAGTCGTATTCAACCATCTTATTATAGCATTTTTATTTTCTTTTAGATCTCAACTTTTTTAAGGACTAAAGTTTCATCGATTGTAACTATCAACATCTCCATTTATTCTTTGACATTAAAATAATGAGTAATTTATCAAAATAAATAGGAATACCAGAAATTAAAAAAAATTATGATAAAATTAATTCATATTTCAGTAGTTAGTCATTAATAGTCTTTAAACTCTGAGTACATTCTTAAATCATAAAAATTGTCGAAAAGAAAATTTAAAAAAATCTTGAAATTGTTATTAAAGTTTTAAAATTTAAAACAAACAAAAAGGTTTTTATATTTTCTTCCTAATATATGTGTGTAAAATTTTTATGGGTTCGATAAAAAATATCTAGTTGAACTTGAAAGGCTTAACTTAAAAACTTTTTCTCCCACGAAAAAACCTCGATCTTTAAAACTTTCAAGGTATTATCAAGAACCCATTGACAACTTATTTAAAAACTTTAAACACGCACTGTTAGTGACTAAACTTCACGTTTATTAACTATTTAAACTCAAAATTGGTATGGTAAGCATTTATTGGAATGATTTTTACAGGAATTTATAGTCACCCTTTATAAACAGCCATTCAAATAACTTTATTACCCGATTCCATTTTATTTGAAAGTAAGTCGATCGTAAAACGAGCAGCCTTTCCTATAATTTATGATTTGTATTCAAAAGAGGTGAGGATCCAATTGGAGAAATCTATATTTGTCCCGGGACACCCCGAATTCGGAGGCATAATTGCACAGTTCCCCCTCTGACATTCAGCGTTTGATGTATTCAGGGGAAGAAATTGCCTTCATTTGGAATTGACGTGACTCCACGATGCCAGAGCAATTTCCCCCCTTTGGGAAGTTATTCTTTTCGAACTGTTTTCGTCGCCAATAACCGGATCCTTTTTACTTTCCCTCATTTCGGACAAGAAAGGTAATGATGGACATTGGGTGACGTGGTCATCACTCAGTTTGGGAAGGGACATTACTTGGAATTCCTAAGTTGGAGATTACTCTCAGGATTAAATATTTATCCCGATATTCCCCCCTGGAATTCTCTGTTGGTGTGGTGATAAGGGTTGTTATATCAAGTATATTAATGTAATATACTATACTGATCTCTATTATGGGTATGACCTCTATATTTATATGGTTTGACTAGATTAATTACTATTTATGTAGACTTTCCGTTTTTTATGTAACGTGCAATACCATGGTTACAATATTACATAGTATATTACATAAAAGATGTAAAAACTATATTTTTACAGGGTTCGGGTATTATTATTGTGTGGGTATTGTAGGGAGGGTATAATCATAATCTTTATGTAACTAAAACACAAGTGGGTGTACCAAGCGGCACGAGACTACAGAGAATTCCAAATTCTTTTTAAAGATTTGTTTAAAAGAAATAGGGGTTAAAGCTTACAACATGCTTTTCAGTTTCTTTTCTAAAACGACTTTTGAACCTCAAAAATTTTAAGTATGTAATATGTAACTTTTACGTGAATTTGAATTGCTTCCGTTTATTTATTTCATATTAATTTGGGGGAAAAGTTCCTGATTTCATTCACACATTTTTTTGACTAAACCCTTTTTGCATACACTCCCTATTATGACTCCATAAATCTTAATTAATTTCATTATGATAATTTTTGTAAAATAAAACATTTAATTTATTGTTTATTTATGGGAAAATTTAAGAAATCGTAATTTTACCTGCGACCAGTCTTTGCACATCTTTTCTCTTTGGTACACAATGCTGTAAGTTACGCCATGTACGTAATAAATTATGCACGAAAGAAGCTCTCTGAAGCAGGCCCGGACTGGCCCGGGTGGCTACCTGGGGAAAGCCAGGCAGACAGGGGCCAAATCATCAACTTTATCTTATTGTTAAGAGTAGTTCTGAAAAACTAGATCTTCAACAAATCCAAAATGAGCAATCCCAAGAAACTCGCTTTTTCCAAATCCTCAAAAAAAATCATCCAAACAGATCTAACATTGCGTACCCCAATATGCATGGGGCCAATTCATTCATTCTCCAGCGTGAAATGGCCATCTTGTCATGCAGGTGTCCTCTGCCTAAGGGTCCAAAGAAGACGGCTTAGCGACCTCCTGTGATAAAATAAACTACTGTCACCCAATTTCCAGAAATTTTCTGGAGAAGGACCCCCAGACCCCCCTTTGGCACTTGGGCCTGTAATAGTTACAAGTTTTTTATAATACGTTCGTCAAAATGCAAAAATTCCTCCTGCCAAAGAAATGTTATGAATTCGTAAAAAAAGGTATTATGCTCGAAATTCGGATTAGGTGTACCAAAATGAGTTTAAAACCTGCGTTTTAGATCTAAATTTCCAAAAATTTTCTGGGGGAGGACCCCCAGACCACCCTTTAAGTAAATCCGATAAGACTTTAATAACCTTTTTAATTATTATGATCATTGATAAGATTCAGTTTCATTTGAAACATTCTGCCCCCCCATAAAAAACACATATCCTTCATCCGCCACTGCCTTTCGACACAAAAATCCGTATAAGAAGAAATGTTTATAGAAAAAAAAGGGGCTAACATGAAGTTTTCCCGCCGGGGCCAACTGCTAGCCAGTCCGGCCCTGCTCTGAAGACAACCAATGCTAAAAGGCGGCTAGATCCATCTGATATTATGTACTATTATTATTACTACTACTTTATCTTATGAATCCTCTCTCGTGTGTTGTGAATAAATTATAAGCAAAGCGCAAGAATAATTTTCTTAATTAACCACTTATATTAATCTGACTTTACGGTGCGGGGCAACAAATCCCTTTTATAGTTATGGTATGAATGGATAATAGACTGAGTTTTTTTCGTACCTATAAATTCGCATCATAGGTTTTGCATGATGGTTATAAAGATAATGCGAGACTAAATCTTTCTCTTCATTTAACTAGCAGACTTTCATTACATATATGTATTATTCTTAAGAAAATAAAATCAAACGCTAAAATAGACCCGTTATTTTCAGAATAATAATGTATATTATACATTTTTTCTCTAACTTCACTGCTCTAAATTTAGATGCACTGTCAATATCAGAGAATATGTATTCGAAAATGAAAGCATATTTCTGACTCTAAAATTAGGAGGACGGGAAGAACTGTTTTAGAATAATAAAAAATCCATTTAATTTTTCCCTTTAAATTTAAATATTGTTTAAAGGAGAAAACTATTGTTATAGATTTATCAAAACTATGTACCTATATATTTTTAAGAGGTATAAAAAGAAAACAATTTAAACTTCTCAAATGTGAAAAATGCAAAGAAAGGATGCATTTTGAAAGTATTTAAATTTTTGCAAAATTACAATTTCACGTGGAGGATATTTAAAGGGTTGGATTGCAAGATATGCAAATAGAAAATTGAAGTATTTCCCTCTCTTGGTTAATATCTAACAAAGCGATCAAAGGGAAGCAATAAAATAACAAAGCAACTGTAAAATATACATGCTTTGATTCAGTTTTTATTGCGCAAAGAGAAAATTTAAAATGAAAAATATTTTAAAGCTAGATGCAATGGATTCTTGATTAATGGAATTTCTTAATTAGTGTAACAAAAGTGCTTTCCCACTAAAGTTCCAAAATTATCTCTAAGAGGAATTGTGGGATGTGTTTAAGGTGAAATCTAAAATTGATTTCCAGTCTTCCTTGGTAAAAAGTGAGGGAATTTGACCTCCACACGTGGAACGGATCATCACGAGATCGTTTGTTTAATTTACAAGTAGAAATATAAATATTGTCCACCAGCTACAGGCTCAAAACTTTAATACCTAAATGGGCAATGCAAATAGGAAAAAGGTAATATTAATATTAATTCTACATATTGAAGAGCTAAGGTAATATTAATAAATCTCTACACGACTCTTTCGACCTCCAAGGTCCCGTATAATAAAAATTCCCCCATTTGCGGTTACATATTTAATTTTCCAAGGAAGCGAAGTAGCTCACCCTCTTCCAAGAAATCTAATATAATAAAAGTCAATGTGTGTATATATGTTTGTCTTTTATACAAATCCACAGTTTACTTCCGATCTGCACCAAACATGGTATACCTACGTAAAAAAACTCGGAAAAAAACATAGGCTATGTTTCGAAAACTTTTAATGACCCCTTGACCCTTTTTAGACCCTTTTTATGGTCATTTTGCTGAAATAGCTTGATTTCTCCTCAAGAAGAGATCTGCTTACTCCATTGTTACAAAGAAAATGTAATGCTAAACAACAAGTTTTTATTTGAAACACTAGGTACAAGTCTATTTAAAAATTATATTAATAATTTAAAAATATATTTCAATGAAATTTTAAATTTTAAGTACAGTTTAACATATTTTTATTTGAGAGTTTATCTAATTTTTATATTTTAAAAAACTTTATGGAATGTCATTGTTGTTAAGATAGTCTCCATGGAAACGAGGATGTAAAATCAAAAGATGATAATATTTTACCTTTTAAGAAAGTTGGTAAACAAACCAAAAACCATTAAAACTCCCTTTCAACTGGAAAATATTGATTTTTTTCTTAAATTTCAAAACGGAATAAGCTTTAATTATTGAAAAATTTCACCAAAAACGTTTATTCTTAAAGAAATGATTATTTAAGGAATCTGAGAAATTTTAAATAATTTTTAGAATATTTTTTCCATGTTGTAAATGTGGAAATCATTCAAAAGTTATAGTATTGCGCTTGAGTACTGAAGGGAATTTTAGTCCATCCGGGAACACCGGGATAAGGAAAATTACAAGGAACACCAGGATAGGAAAAGTTACCGGGAACACCGGAATATGAAAAAGACGCCTGGGATACCGGGATGATTGGTAAATGCTGATTATATAAAATTAGAAATGTACTATTTGGGAAAACTTAAAAATGAGGCGTTTGCTATCAAAACCAGCTCATTCCATTTTTGGAAATTTTACAGGAGAGACAAAAAACTTCTCACGTCCACAGTTCTAAAGCTAAATTTGTTTTTTAAATTTTTAATTGTAGGTACAACCACCTAGAATTTGATTAGTATTTTATTTGCATTCCAGTTGCATTACCTTGGGGGTAATTACACTAATTAGGTTGGAATGAGCTGTTTTGATGCAAAAACACGATTTATCATGCTTTTTTTCAGTTTTTTGTTCAATAAAGTTGTGTGAAATTGTTTTTTTTTCAGTAAACCAGTTAATTTGTGTCTTTACGAGTTTGAATAAATGACATTCACTTAACTTTTTCAAATGTTCTGAAATTTCACAGTCGAGATCATAGTTTTCACCCTTTAATCTAATTTTTGGGTTGGAATGAGCTGGATTTGAGATATATCCCTTCGCCAGGTTATGAAGGTCCCTCTAAATTTTCAAAACATGCAAAAAAGGGATTTCAAAAAAATATGGAATGAGCTGGTTTTGATAGCAAACACCATAAATAATAAATTTATACTCTTCACCCGTGCAAGGCCGGGCATATCAGCTAGTAATAGATAATAATAAAATGGTGACAAATAATGCTTATCACAGAAAGTAAACAGTTTACTTTTATGGGCCAAATTTTAAAAAATATCCTGAAGAAATTCCCCCTAACCCCCCTTTTTGCTTGGATTATATACAAAATTTGTAACGTTAAGTACACCAAGATTTAAATTCTATCCGTAAGTGCTCTGAAAAGTTACTTTGATTCCATAATGTGCCTGTGAGAGGGCCTTAGAGATAGTTTTGAGTCAATCTTCTAAAAGTTTGGAGTAGAGACATAATCTAGATCAACTGTCTCCATAATCCTCATCATAATCTTCTTCTAAAAAGCCAGATGGTATAATGGTAGTGCTAGAATTCTATTCCCAGGTCACACTTTCGACGAAATGAGGACCAAGTTCGCTTGGAGAAACAAGGGGCTTTTCCTCACAAGGAAACGTTCCCAAGCTAAATTCACAGAAATATATGAAGATTTACAGGGGTTAATAGATGGCTCAAAACACTTACTGTGAAAAAAATTAATTGGAAAATTTCATTAGGAAAGGAGTAACAATTCTTAAAAACCATCATTTATAACGCAAATTCAACCTTACTACCCGTGAAATTCAAAGAAAGCTCCAAATGCTTAAAAGAACTGATCGCGTTTTCTCTGATGCAGTTTAAATTGCCCGATAAAAAAAGAATCCATGAAAACGCCAATTTGCCAAATAGTGCTAACTGAATTGGTTTGGCTACTCAAATGCCAATCTTAATCCTTAATTTACTCCTCTCCTAAAGAAATTCCGAAGGTATTTTTTTCACAAAAGTGTTTTGAGTCATCTTCTTATGCCTGTAAAATTTTCGTCCATTTCTGTGAGTTTAGCCTGGGAACATTTCCTTATTAGCTAACTGACTTTGAAATTCAAACAGCTCTTCTGATTTATGGCTTTTCTTATGGCCTCACCCAGTGAGTCTGGTTATACTGGAGTTAGAAGGTCTAATGACCTAGGTACTTCCTCAAGCACAGACAAATATACAGTGGGCAGAGCTTATCAAATGACCCCCGACAAGCGAAACCTGAACCAAAGACATCTTCTCCAACCTTTAACTACAAACACGAAATTGCCTCTCAATATGCAACTCATTATTCTATTGTTTCCGCGAAACAACTTCGAATTTTTCGATTTTCGTTTTCTTGAGAGCAAACTTGGATTTGTCGTGATTTTTCATCTTTCTCAATCGAATCTGTTGTTTAAATCTTTCATTATATTTCAATCTTTACAGCAATGTTTCATATCATCTAACTTCAAGCTTGTTTTTTATTTCTGCTTTAAATTAAAATATTTTGAAAAATATAGTAAAAAAGTAAACTAGCATTAGAAATCTATAGAGCACCTGTCCTTAATAGCTAAGGTCTCATGACCAAAATTTTACTACAGGTTCCTCGGGTAGAGGGCGTTAGTGTTTATAGGAATTCCCGTGTTAAAAATTATAGCATTACGGTCCATGAAAGTGCTCGTTCTGTCTATTCTGTGCCCTCAAGTATCTTCCCTTTTCCTCTTCTAACCTACACCCCTCTTTCCAGCAGCAGAGCCCTGATCCCCAAAGACCGCCAGAAGAAACCCCCTCTTCGGACATCTGCTCGCCGCGATGCCTGCTGCCGCGGGATGGTCACCTTCACCTGCCTCTTCGTGCTCGTCACCCTGGGGCTGACCGGGCTGGCCTCGCTCTTCCTGGCGCTTAGCCTCTTCTCCAACGAGTGGGAGTACGTGTCGTACCGCTCGGACGCCGTCGAGCGGCTGGCTGAAGCAGCCAACTGCACCCTGCTCTGGGTGGCAGAGAGGACAGCGAGGGTGCACTGCGACGCCAACAACGAGACCGACGGGGAGGTCATGTACCTGGTCCCGGCCCACGGAGGGGTCACGGAGCTATGCACCGATATTTCGGGTGAGCGCACTAGGCCGTTACTTATCTCAATCCCAACACTGCGCCTGCGTCAAAAGTTAACCCAATAAGGAAGATGTTATAATAAGTTTTGAGGTTACTAAATCTCCATTGGAGCAGTGGTATAGCCTTCTTAGTATTCGGCTAATTTTGCACTTAATTAAGTTAACTTCCAAGAACTGAAGAACAAGAAGAAAACACCTGCGGGTATTTGGTGTCACGGACGTTTCGCCTACTGGAAATTTTTTTACCCCCTTGATAACAAATTCCCTAACAAAGAAGAAAGGGGGAAGGAAATTTCCCAGTAGGCGAAATGACCGTAGAACCGGATATTTGCCCCGTTTCACTTTATTTTGAAAGAAATGTTGAGGCATTCTTTCAAAACGAAACTGAAGTTTAAGTGCTCTAAATACATTGGGTTATTTGTTGGTATTTCTCGTCAAGCCCTATTTCATGTAGTGTTAAGTAAAAAAATCAGAAAAATTACATCTAAATGATAAAAAAACAAGCTTAAAGCATTTTTTAAACTCATGAGTGACTTAAGGGTAAGAACTTCATTGAACAATGGGTCACAATGAGACGAACCAGCTACCTGGTTATAAATTTTTGAATCAATTATTAACAATTAAAAATCGAGGTGCGTGGGTTTTGCCTAGTGTGGGTTTTTACCCCCACCTACCCTACCTGTTGCAATCCGGAATTAGGTACGATACGATAACCTTTTTCAAAACCTTTTTGAAAGTATATTTTACTGTACAAACCAGTTACCTTGAAAATAGATTAAGACCTTCTAAAAGGTGTAAGTATCAACTGTTGAAATTAAATAAAGTCAAAGTTACAAATATTATTTTTGTTATACCCAGTATCCCGAACGATAAATGCTTCAATATTCTCAGTATGGATGTTACCATAAAACAGTGGTGCCCAACCTACGGCCCGCGGGCCAAATGTGGCCCGCGAGGCTGATCCATGTGGCCCGCGGACTCATTAAATGTTAACAACAAAAACCACTTTCAGAAATCTTCCAAGAAAACCACGAAATCGTGCGAGACATTTTGGCACTTTCATCTAAAAAAGATGATAAAAAAGGGATTCTTCAACATCCAATAATTTTTTTTTCTTTACTTCTTTGTTTTGGTTTTTTCTAGATACGGGGAATTCGCCATTGGATAAATATTTTTCCTATACACAGTATCAGTTATCCATTTGAATTCAGTTTATAAGGATCTTTTTAGAACCAAACTTCGAAAAGATGTCCGATCGTTAAAAGTTGCCAAAACTTTCAAGAAAAGTGGACAAATTCATATTTCTTCATACAGCGAGAAAATAAACCATTGTGTCTTATATATGTAAGGATACTGTGGACAAACTGTGTGTTTTGGAACAAACATTATCTGTTCTGAAAAGAACAAAAACTAGTGTTCGATCTCGACTTACAGATCACTTACAAACAGGTGCCATATTGAAAACTGGTAATTTTTCTTTATGTTTAAAAAAATTCTTAAAAGTGTTTTTATGTGGCCCGCGAGATAAATTTTCATAAGCAAATTGGCCCTCGTGAAAAAAAAAGGTTGGGCACCACTGCCATAAAACATACTACCATCCATCTCTCCTCTAAATTTAATGACAACTCCAATTTATGTTCCCTGTAATTTAATATTTTTATAAATTTCTTTAAATGGTTAACGTACGATTCCATTCCAAATTAACGTTAGCTGACCGACAGATAATGACTTGCAACACGCTTGAGGCCGCCCATGTGATTAAATCCACAACTCTTAAATTGAAAAACTAAAACAAGCTTTCTCTCCTCGAGTCGGAAACCCATCCTTTGTCACGCGACCTCACCAGGTGTCGATGCAAAGTCTAATAAAGCTGTGCCTGAAGTACACTCGTGGGGTTGGCTTCAATGAAAGACGTTTCGGGCATGCCCATTAAAACTGCCGTCCGTGGGAGGGGAGAAATCTGGGTCTTTTCTTACCAGAGAAAAGCTTTATAGGAATGGCAGCAATTCCAGTAATGGAGCGTGTCTGCATATTCTATTGCATAGCAACGGAGTTCTCACAACACTCAATTTGCAAATGCTTCATGAGGAGGAGGGAAATAAATTCGGGTTTTAATACTGAAGGTGACTTGGTTTTTTTTGTCGGGATTTCATTTTGGGTTGGACACAAAGAAGAAAGTTTTGGAAGAGTGCGTAACCTGTAATTTTTACATGTATCGTAGAAACATTAAAAAATTAGCTTAAAGATGTTTTTGAGAGTTAGTCAAGGTTATGTAGTAATATAAAGATAGTTTTCTTCCCGTTAGCTAAACTGTTTTGAATTTCAATTTACTTGATTATTTAAATTGGTATTTCCAAGAGTCCACAAAATAATTTATTCAATTATTTATAATAACATCCTATATTTAAGAGATTTTGCCATCTTTTGTTTGCAATTTAAAGTTTTTGCGTTGCCTTAAACCAGGTATGGGCAAACTTTTTGAATCTGCGGGCCGAACTCAAAGATTTTAACGACGTGAAAGGCAGTGAAGTTAATAATAGGCGATTGTGGAAAAACGAGTCCGTTTTTTATCTACTTTTTAAAGATTTAATTATTATTTCATTCAAAAGTAATCCCCCCTAATTCTGAATATACAGAATCCCATTTTAGTGATACCAGGGCTTTGCTACGTCCAAGGAAATTTAGTACCCTTACCTGAAAATTTCCTATTTTCAACTAACAAAAACCTAAAAATTATTTATACCTCCATCCATTGATAATAAGGGGGTCCGGGGGTCCTCCTCCTGTAAATTTTTTAAGTTTTACCTTGTTAAAAAGTGATTATATGCTACTTTTATAGGATTTTGGAACGTTTTTTTATGAGAAAAAACGACTATAAAAATAGTTTAAAAATAGTCAAAGTCCCCTTTAATTCTAATAACTCTCCCAGATTTTCTATCAAACCATAACCGCATCCTAAAACTCTCAACGCCGCCTGAGGGGTGGTACCACCCACAATGGGAACCACTGCTGTAAAACAAACAATTATTTGAAGTGACGAGCAGAATAAATACAGCTCAACATAGTTGACAACAAAGATTAACATTTAAAATTGGGTTCTTATCGATGGAAATTTCCTTATCCCCTCTCTCGATATTGACGAAAACAAGAGGGATTTTTCGAGTACAATTTTTAGAATGTTCCGCTGGCCGGAACAAGCCCATTAGGGTGTCTCAAAAAAAACTTTTTTTAGAAAAACCTCGCTCCCCAGGGCTTTTCCCATTCCTTTTGGTCCCAAAAGATAGTGGGTAAAGTTTCAGCCCCCAAAGTTAACTCTAGGGTTTGCCTGTAGAGCCCCAAAGTTTGAAAAAAGTGGAAAAAATTACCAATTTTCAGAATTTTTAAAAATTATATTTTCAGATTGATACTGCGATAAAACTGGTTCAAATGTGTCATTTAGGACTTATTTAGATGGAATATATTTATTTATGTGTATTAACCGCACCCTATAGCCCTATAAAATTTAAGATTAAAGCGTACTACTTAAGGACGTTGCGCTCGCCAAAGCTTATAATGCACTACCGGTGGACGAAATGTATTAAATTTGAATTTCTTCGAAGGAACTCCCTCAAATGATGCTATTTGATGCTAAATTGATATTATAAATTATAAAAACCCTTGAAATAACAATAATGAGGTCTTCCACTGAGCTTTTAATGTAAAAAGTGATTTTCTTCAAAATTTCTCTTTTCCAGCTTATCAAACCCAAAATTTATATTAAAAATGATGGTTGTTGTACTTTTTTAGATACCAAACATTCAAAACTTTATGGGGGTTTCATTTTTAATAAGTAGAATTAAATTTTAAACCGCACAGATCAGAAATGACATGGACATTTCCTATACCAGACGTTCGATTTTCTTTTTTAAAGTTTGGAAAATTACTTCCTTTTAACGTATTAGGGGAAAATTTTAATTAAAAACTGCTTTCTTTAACATTTCAACCAAGATTCACAAGCATTAAACTATTTTCCTAACTTTGAAAAAAGAAAATCAATTTTCACATCCGGTATAGGAATGTTCCATGTCATTTCCGATCTGTGCAGTTTAAAATTTAATTCTACTTCTTAAAAATGAAACCCCTATAAAGATTTCAATGTTTGGTATCTAAAAAAGTACAACCATCATTTTTAATATAAATTTTGGGTTGGATCAGCTGGAAAAGAGAAATTTTGAAGAAAATCACTTTTTACATTAAAAGCTCAGTGGAAGACCTCATTATTGTTATTTCAAGGGTTTTTATAATTTATAATATCAATTTAGCACCAAATGGCATCATTTGAGGGAGTTCCTTCGAAGAAATTCAAATTTAATTCATTTCGTCCACCGGTAGTGCATTATAAGCTTTGGCGAGTGCAACGTCCTTAAGTAGTACGTTTTAATCTTAAACTATAAGGGCTATAGGGTGCAGTTAATACACATAAATAAATATATTCCATCTAAATAAGTCCTAAATGACACATTTGAACCAGTTTTATCGCAGTATCAATCTTAAAATATAATTTTTAAAAATTCTGAAAATTGGTAATTTTTTCCACTTTTTTCAAACTTTGGGGCTCTACAGGCAAACCCTAAAGTTAACTTAGGGGGCTGAAACTTTACACACTATCTTTTGGGACCAAAAGGAATGGGAAAAGCCCTGGGGAGCGAGGTTTTTCGAAAAAAAGTTTTTTTGAGACACCCTAAAGCCCATATGTGCCTTAAATCATGCTTTCCTATGTGATTCAACAAAACTTTTTTTGGAGTTGTAGGTATATAAACTTTTAAAAAGTTTGGCCCATGTATTCAGAGACTCCTTGAATGGTATTAATTATTTTGAAAAATAGTTATGGCAGAGAAAGTTTTCAAAGATATGGGGGAATACAAATACATCCTGTTTATCTGCACAGATAAAAACAAAATTGTACAAAAGTAAATTACATAGAGACCAAAAATGTTCCGCAAAAATCGAAAACAATTAATATGCATTCAAAAAGATAGTAGTAAGTATCTAATATAATAAAAGTCAATGTGTATGTGTGTGTGTGTGTCTTCTATACAAATCCACAGTTTACTTCCGATCTGCACCAAACTTGGTACACATACGTAAAACAATCCCAAAAAAACAAAGGCTATGTTTCAAAGTTCTAGAACGACCCCTTGACCATCTTTTGACCCTTTTTATGGTCATTTTGCAGAAATAGCTTTATTTCTGCTCAAAAAAAGATATGCTGACCCAAATGTTACAAAAAAGCATAATGCAAAAAAAGTTTTAAGAAAAGCTATATCTAAAAGCTGTTTAAAAATCATATTAATAATCTAAAAATATATTTCAACAAAATTTAAAATTTTAAAACTGGTAAGATAGTACAAAATATTTTTATTTGAGAATTTAATTTTTAAATAAAAATTTTCATGGAATAGCATTGTTGTTAAAATAGTCTCCATGGAAACGAGAATGAAAAATCAAATGATGATCATATTGTCGCTTTTAATAAAGTTGGTTAACAAAACAAAAACTAGAGTTAATATTCAAAACCATTTTAAGTGGAAATATTGTATTTTTTCTTAAATTGCAGGAATATGTTTTATTTGTTAAATTTTATACCAAAGATATAATAAAATCAAGAAAATACGATTAATTAAGGGCTCTAATTGAGCATTTTAACTGATTTTTGGAAGAATATTTTTCTAATATTTTGTTGTTTTTTATGGGAATCATGTGGTAAATGCAGAAATCGTTCAGAATTTAAAATGCTTGATTCGACACCTTTCACTTCACAAATATAACTTGGATCCAGCACGGCTCCAAGAGGGGGGGAATAAGGAAGTTGCATGTGTCAGATTTTCAAAAACAAACAAGTGTTCCGTATGGTTTTTTGTATGGTAAATGAAACATCTAGTCAGTTTTTCAAAAAAATGTACAGGTAATTAAATATTTTAATTTAAAAGTAGAGAAAAAAAACACGTGACAAAAACACGTGACTGAAAACGTTTATTGTTTAAACTATAAGATGACGTCAACAATAATACCATCAACTCCATTGCTTTACAACAATGTTTAGTATAAGATGACGTCACATCCAAACTCTTGGCGTTTTCGCGCGCTTTTAAAAAGGGGATTTTTACTAATTTTTTTGACAATCAAAAAATTTCTGGATCGGCCTCAAATTTTGGGTAGTTGCTTATTTTTGCAAGAGGAATCGATTTAAAAAAAAATCATGCAACTTGACATCTCGAGGCGAGAACGATCATTGTCAAGTTTTCCAAGCTCGAAAATCGAATAATTACGAGTAATTAGCGAATTTATGGCCGAAAACGCTTATTTCTCCAATTCTCTACCAGAGTAGATCTGCTCGACTCACTATTGTAAACGAGATTAGGGGGCATCCATAAATTACGTGAGGTCAAAAAGGGGGGGGGAGGGGTTTGGAAAAATCTCACCAAACCTCACCAAGGGGGAAGGGGGGGGGTTGATTAAAATCTCACGTCAACTTTTTAAGTTAGAAATTATACGATTTTCTTTTTTTATGTATGAGAAAGGATAAGATACTGCAAATTATTTTTAAAAAGTTGTAGGTAAATCTCACGTGGGGGGGTCCAGCAAAATCTCACTAAATCTCACCAAGGGGGGAGGGGGGTCCAGATTTTGGAAAAAACGCCTCACGTAATTTATGGATGACCCCTTAAAACTTCAAAAATTAAATATTTTAACAGGAAAAACTCTATAATTGTCCATTTAAAAGCTTTATCAGTTGTAAAAACACCAAAATAAATTCAAATAATTAATTTTGAAACGTTAGTTTCCCCTATTTTAAGATGTTTTCCTTTAAAATGAAAATATTAATGGAAAAGTGTTAATTATTTTTTGTGGAAAACGAGTTTAAAATAAAACATTGTTTCAAATGAGGCGGTTCACTAGACTTTTAAATATACTAGATATTTTATTTTAGTTTAAAATTTTTTACTTTGTTCACTAGATTTATTAATTTACTAGAGCGGGAACACAGTGATTTGAAAATTACTGGGAACACTGGGATAGGAAAACGTACTGGGAACATCGGGAAAGGAAAAATTACCAGGAACATCTGGAGAGCAAAAATTATTGGGAACACCGGGAAAGGAAAAATTACCGGGAACATTGGGAGTGGAAAAATTACTGGGAACATCGGGAGAGGAAAAATTACCGGGAACATCGGGGTAAAAAAATCTACCGGGAACATCGGGAGAGGGAAAATTACTGGGAACATCGGGATAAGAAAATCTACCGGGATAAAAAAATTACCGGTAGAAAAATTACCAAGAACACCGGGGTTTGAAAATTACCGGGAACACTGGGATAGGAAAGAGGCGCCTGGGATACCGGGAAGATTGGTTATTGCTGATTTACATAATAAATGTATTTTAAGAAAACTCAAAATAAAAATATTTATACACTCCACCCGTGCAAGGCCAGGCATATCAGCTAGTACCTCATAAATTTAAATTACTAGATCCTCTTTTCATAATAGTATAGATTTTTTAAATTTAATCTTTCTTTAAAAAAACCACTAAAATATTATTTCTACTTTTTAAATAGAAGAACACACGTAGCTATTGCTTCCCCCCAAATTTCTCAACTTTGACAAAATGAAATAAAATATTAAAATAAGAATTACCATTCCCTAAAATTCAGGGTCCTTCAGTGCTGCACACCTACCGCTATATTCTATGTACTATCTACCTTATATCTCAAATTCTCAAAACCCTAAAAGTGGTTTTTTCTTGCACGCAATTGTCCCGGTAAGCCAATCCAAAACGCGTAAAATTAATCGATACATTTCTTTGTTGGTAGTGTGGGCAGAGGGCACAATGAACTCACACACAATACTAAACAACACTAGAAAACAAAGTCGTTGTGTGTGTATGTGTGTGTGTGTGTGTGTGTGTGTGTGTGTGTGTGTGTGTGTGTGTGTGTGTGTGTGTGTGTGTGTGTGTGTGTGTGTGTGTGTGTGTGTGTGTGTGTGTGTGTGTGTGTGTGTGTGTGTGTGTGTGTGTGTGTGTGTGTGTGTGTGTGTGTGTGTGTGTGTGCGCCCTGTGCCCTATTTGAAAAAGCATGTTTGTCAATAAGCTATTCTTCTGTTTTGTGTAAACTCATGAATATACTTAGGTAGATGATAAAAAATGCAAAAGCTAACATTATAAGGGGTATTTATTTGCTTTACATGTTGTAAATTTGAATAATGTTACACACTCGTTTCTTGGTTGTTAAAATTAACTTGTTGTGTTAAATGTAAAATATCAGTTTTTACATTTAACACAATGCTTGTGACAATGATTAGTTGAACACAGGGTTGGCAAAAAACCGGGTTTTTTTAAAAAAACCAAAAAACCGGGTTTATTTGGTTTTTTTTGGTTTAAACCAGGTTTTTTTGGTTTAAACCAAGTTTTTTTAGAATTTTTTTTATCAGAATAAGTTATTTTAGCATTGATGTTTGAAATTGAGTTGTAAATGAGACATTTATTTCAGGGGTTGTTTATAATTGATAAATGATTTGTATATTTCAATTAATTAATTAAAATTAAATTAATTTGTTTTAAAAATAATTTTTGTTTCTAAAATATTCCAATTTGAATATCTAATATTATTGTAGTGAATAAAAATCAGTGTTTATTTATCTTGGATAAATGGTTGAAGTAATCAAATTATTTATCTTAATTATATATGGATTAATTTATGAACTTAAGAAATTTCTTTAGAAAGAGAAAATTTTATTTTTTAAATGAGAAGTAAAAGTGAAATGTAAACAACTAATGTTAATTGAAATTGGATAATTGATAAAGATAATTAATTTGATTAATTATTAAATGGTAAAATAATCAAATTAATTATATGGATTATTTATGAACTTAAGAAATTTCTTTAGAAAGAGAAAATTAAACTTTTTTAATAAATAAAAGGGAAATGCAAGCAACTAATGTTAATTGAAATTGGATAAATGATTGAGATAATTAATCCGATTAAGGAAATTAACGGTTTTTATTAATTTAGTAAAAAAACCCAACTGGTTTTTATCTGTTTATAAACAAACCAACTGGTTTTTAGTTTTTATCATTAAAGAAGTCAACGGTTTTTATTAATTTACTAAAAAAACAAACTGGTTTTTATGACTGACAAATAAGACAAATGGGTTTTATTAATTAATTAAAATCCAAGCCATATTTTATCAGTGAAAAACAGATAACTTTTGTGTATGTTTAGTTACTCTTTGAAATAATGCTTCATTTTAAAGGAAATTAATAAATGAACTATCTCTTGCAAAATATAATAAATTTAACTTAAGCATTTAAGGTTAAGTTTAGAGAGAATTCAATAATTAAAACCATTAAATTAAAAGATTTCTGATTTTTAATCACCTTAAAATGTCAATTTTGTTATAAATCTGACCTTTTAATTTTGTGCAAAAGATTATACTTAATAACACTTTCTTTAAAAAATTCTGAAAATATTTTATAATTTCTAAAAAAACCAAAAAAACCAAGTGGTTTTTTGGTAAAAAAACCATGGTAAAAAAACCATGGTTTAAACCAATGGTTTAAACCAAATGGTTTAAACCGGCCAACCCTGGTTGAACATATAGATTCATTGTAAGTTGGTAAATTTAGAGGGTATAGAGAGGGTAAGGATTCTTCACTTTCTATAACCTTTATAGAGGGGATTATTATATCACTTGTGTAATTTTTAGTTGCGGATACTCAAGAATTTATATTCTATTTTCAGTTCCACATTTATCCTAAGTGCTCTTATTCATATCCTGAAGGATGTATTTTTTAGAATACTAGGGGGCATGGGCGTAGCCAAGGGGGTCAGGGAGGGGCAGCTGCCCCCCCTAAATCCCGAGTAAGTAACTATAACTTTACTTTTAGTTAAAGTTAAACCCCAATATTTTAGGTTCAAATTTTCAAAAAATTTCAGGGGGAGGGTCCTCAGGCCTCCCTTAGTATTTATGCCTCTTATTAGTTCATTAAAATCAAAATTCTACTTAAAAATGCATGTCCAAGTTGGGGTTTACGTGTACCAAAGTGTTTGAAACCATGTTCTTAGGGTCAAATTTTCAAACATTTAGTATTTAAACCTTTAATATTCACACTTTTTTTTAAATAAGTTCATTAAAATCAAAATTCTACCTAAAAATGTATGTCCAAATTTAAGTTTACGTGTACCAAAAAAAGTTTAAAACTCTGTTTTTAGGGTCAAATTTCCAAAATATTTCAAATATTACCCCCCCGACTCCCCGTTGAAGCCCGGCCCTCTCTTACGAGGCTTTAAAATTGCTTTCCACAAACATAAAAAAAGTCGACCCTGCTTGCCCCCCCCCTAAGTTGAACCCTGGCTACGCCCATGCTATGGGGCTACCGCCCCCTGCTCGCTATCGCTCACCAACCCCCATAAACTGCTGACGCAGGACCTTTTGGTATTGCTTCGCAATTCCCACAAATTCCAACTCGCTTAACTTAATACACTTCATAAAACAATTTACAGAAAAAACGTCAACCAACTTTCCAAAAATACGTCACCAAATCCCCTCCATGAATGAATCACCCTTAAAAGTTTGAACATATATTAACTCTAACTTATCAAAAATTTAACCGAAATGTTTTCAAAAATATTCATCTTAATTATTTTTAAACTATGATTATAAAAATAACTAATTCTAATTGTTTATCAATATTAGGACCAAACAAAAACCCTTATTTTAAAGTAACTCGTTAGTATAATATGTCTAGTGTTTATTATTCATATTTTTTTAAACCCAGACTTGTTAAACAATACCGTTCAATCAATTGAAAATAATAAGAGACAAAACATCCCTCTATGTTACAATTTCGATAAAATCAGACTAAAAATTTTAAATATTGGACAAAAAGTGTGAAATTTTAGTATAAAATGGCGTACATGTAAGTTTTTAGAATATGTTTTTATCAGTCTTTGAATGATATTTCATCAAAAACGTACTTTTTTTAAAAGGTGAAAAAACATGTCTCATCTTAAAATATAGCGTCAATCGGTCGTTGTGATTGGATGCATAATAATTTGATTGACAGTACTTGCTTTGTAACTGCGACCTTATCCGTTATCTAAAAAAAATGGAAATATTTTAAAATTGAGATTTTTTTTGAAAAATCGAAGGGCCTACTCGGAAATCCGGAAAGAATCCGGACATTTTGATACCATGTATGCGTCATTCAGTTCAGTAATTAAAAAGCCTTTCTCTTCTTTCAGTAATTAAAAAACCGTTCACCAAAAACTTTTTTTAGAATAGAGATAAAATAAATAGCAATCTATATAATTAGACTTTATACTACTTCTTCGTTAAAACTTTAAAAAAGGTCACTCAATAAAATAAACATTTATTAAATTGAATATTCCATTAAAAGAAATGTGTTTTATAAATATTCTAAAAATGAATTATGATTCCTAATTCCAAAACTTTTGTTAAAATTAATTATAAAATTGACCATTTTTTTATTTCCATTTGAAACCAACCGAAAATCCGTAAATATTATGAAATTTAAAATTTAATAGTTTCTTTAAAAATTTCTCCCATAATCTTATTCATATAACGTTTGAGTTATAAAAAGCATCTGCCGTGGAGAAATCTGTATGTAAATATGACACTGAAGAAGTGTTAAAAAAATATTTGTCCAGGCTACAGTAACGTAGGTGTATTACGGGATGTGATAAATCCGGGAATAATAATGCCCGCGTATTTCGGGGAAAGTGATAATTATTCATTGATAAATGCCATTGAATTTATCACATTGCTCGCCTCACTTTGGGCATTATAAATAATGCCCGGTTTACCACTTTGCTATATTATTAGATTTTATATTATTAGAAATTAAGCGTCGTTTCGTTACAACACTACTGTTAACCTTTTAAACGCCGCAATTCAAATTTCGAATTAAAGATTATGATTTTTGGCTTAAATGGCTTGTTTCATCATAACTAAAACCATTCTAGTCATTTTTGGGCAGAAAAAAAATCCTAAGTATGATTTTGACGATGTTCCCGTTCGGGAACATCGGCGTTTGGGGTGAAGTTTTTAGGGGGATTTCCAAAAGGCACATATTTTACAATTAATTCATATAAAATGATTGAAATAGGTTTCTACTCAATGATTATGAAAATTTTTATGATAGTGGACGGTTTTTTCATTTTTATTATCCATACTTAGACGATTGAGTAACATTTTATAGATTTTCATAAGAAAAAATTTACATGTTTATTACGTACGCGAAGCTTTTCCGTACATTTTTCTTGCACCATGGGTAATATTTTGGTATAAAAAATACATAAGAGTGTTCCCATGCGCTTCAAAGCTAAAAAGTTACGTGTCTGTGAGAAAAATTAGTTTTAATTACGGTTCTATACTGATATCTAGCATAAAATCCACTAATTGCATTCCAATCTAATTAGCTTTCAAAAGTGATAATCAAAATATCTCCATTGATTCATATAAGTTGTGTTTCTCATGGAAGATTCCGAACTGAACCACATATCTCTTACATCCATCTTACGTTAGAAGAGTGTTTTTAGATTTACAAACTTTTCCTTATTTACGAAATTCTTCAATTTTGATCCTAAAATTTTTATGTAAAAAAGTACATGGACAAAATATATACGCAAATCATCAGAAGCACTCCAAATATGCTCTATGCATAACCCCTGATGATAATTACTGAAAATTAATCGATCGGGGAGTTAGAAAAATATACAAGTGTAAGAATCTGTTATAAAGATTTGGCATTTATTTCTCTATAAATCAGGTGAAAATATAAAAATTATAGATTTTTGAACTTAAAACATAATCTTAACTTGTTTAGATCCTTTGAGACAAAAAAGTTCAAAAAATTAAAGAAAATAGGAAATAACTTGAATTTTTGCATGTTATAAAAATCCCCTCAAATACTATACCCCAAACGCTTGTATTGGTAATTACTCTCCAAAATTGGAATTTGAAGCTATTCTGTCAAGCCAAATGGGAAGATCTGTAATTAAGCTACCTAAACATAGCAAAATTATTCAAAACTAGATTTATTTAAAATTTTCACAAGTTGAAACTTGTGCAACTTTTGGAAGAGCCAAAAATCTCTAATTTTGATGTAAATTCTACAAAAAGTATTAAATTGCACGTGAAAAACTTTTGCATGTAAAATAATTTCATATCTTTGAGTTGCTTTCTACCAAGTATCAAATTCCTGCATGAAAAATTAAGTGGTGAAAAAATTCCTAAAAATGATGTTCCCATTTGGGAACATCGGCAGGTAAAAGGAGGGAAAATACATTTAACAATTTTGGAAAATAGTTTAAAAAGCATTTTTTAATAAGCTTGTACGTATGTTATTAATTATTAAAGCTATTATTTGAAAAAAATGATAAGGAATGTCAAAGTATCAATTTGAATGTTTTGTTTTCCCGTTTTTATACGAGGAGGTTTTTCATAGAGGCTAATTTGTTGTTGTTGTCGTGTGCCACAAGGCAAAAGGGGTGCGGCTCCTGAGAAAGTGAGGCCCATAAAAGACAGGGGTAGACTTACTATGAATAATGCAAACACAAACTATTCAATTATAATTATCGTGTAGAAGTTCCATGATCTAGAATTTGCGGCATGCAACCGATGGCTAAGTCTTTTTAATTCTAGTGCATTTATGAGTTTAAAAACACACAGGGGTACACAAAATTAATACACGTCACTTCAAAGCTACATAAAAGAAAAAATAACGAAGTAATTTGTTATGAAAATCAAAGTCTTGACAAAAAAATTAAAAATTGGAAAATGTTAAAAAATTGAAAAGTTTTTGTATAAATGCAGCTAAATTATAAATTAGCTTATAAAGCTTTTCGCCAGTTTTTCTATAACAATGCTAATTCGCTTTCTCACTTTCTCACTCTTAAAATATTTAACAAAGTTCAATGACAACTGTTTCACTCATAGACAGCTTCTAAACAGTCTGTCTGCCCTTATACTTACATATCCCCGCTATATCTAGAATTAAAATTCACCTCCTCCAAACCCCGAAACATTGATTTCTCTCGCCCCGTAATCCACTAATACATGAGAGTCCTTCAGAAACTTCGCGTGATCAGACGCCCATATCTTCGAGGCACACGGACAGGCTTCCGAATTAATATTTTACGTCAGGGTAAAAAAGGATGTCCACCCTTCCCGATGAACATGCCCGGGCAGAGAGAGAAGGGGAAAGGGCATTTGCCAGGGAAGAAATGGATCTCGCGGGGGCGGTTCCTCTGACGTTTCGGTATTTTGATCGATGCAGGGGCTGGATTTTTTATAAAGGGATCACGTTCGGGTTTTAGATCGGAAGGGCACGTTTCGGTTTACCAGGGTAGAGTGCTTGCTTAAGGTCTTTAGAGATGAAAGGGAATATCCAAGAGAGGTAAAGCAGGGAGGTTTAAATTCAGAAATATGGAGCTTCAAAACCTACAGTAATTTAATAAAAAGTTATACCTCTATGTGTTGTTAAAATGCCTTTATCCCTATAATTCTCATTACTTTAGTGCAATTATAAAGCTTACACCTCAGGAATTCTTAAGGATCATCCGGGATGGTTTGCCGTGGTTCAACGGAATAAACACTATAATAATGGAATGATAGTAAATTGTATAACTGAGTATGTTTTTCAAAGTCCGGAAGGTCCTTTCATTAATGTCTCATGACTTTATTTCAGTTTTAGGAGTTTCTTAATTTTGTATGTTTGAAATTCCTTTTCATTACATCATAAAGCGGTCTTGTTTATTTAAGAGAATTTATCAGAAACTATACTACCACCTATTTATAGTGAGAGAGCAAAAAGTTTGGTTCGTGTAACAGCGGTAATACAATATCAGCTTTAGTACGATAATTGTATGGTGGAGTTAATATAAAGCTATTGACAATTTATTGTGTATCATGATAAACTCTACTTTATAAGGAAATATTTCAACTATTTCTAAATTTTTATGGTTTCCTTGTCTTACGTTCTAAATTAAGGGGCTTAAATTTCAGTTGTATATAGCCATAAAATAAGTATAAGTATATTCATACTTCCGATCAGTTCCCATGCCCAATTTAAAGTGAAAATAGAAGATATCATAGAAGATGTTCTCCAACGTAGTCATAGTAAAAATGTCAACTTAAAATTTTTTTTTCGATATCTACTCCTCTCTTTTATATTGCCCTTATATGAAATTTATAGACGTCTAAAATATAAAATTCTAATGCAGTTTCCTGCGCTATATTCAAAAGTATGGAGAAATTTGACGACACAATTTAGATTTTTAACTTCAAATAAATCCTGTTTACAGCAAACGTAATTTTGCGTTTGAAAAAGTAATGCAATTCATAGAGATATAGCGCAAATATTTTCCCAACTTAAACTATAGGTTTTATGAACATCAAAGAAGGTGGTATACTTTTTTGATATCTATGCCGTTAAAAATCTTAAAGCTGTTTTTCAACGACAAATTCGAAATACCTCCAAAGATCACAAACTGCCAGATAAAAAAATTCAATCAGCTATGTTTTAGGTAACAATAAAAATTTGGTGATACTTATATATTTAATGCCGAAAGTATTTTAGAGATTTTTGACGATATCGGACAACGGAATTGTACCTGGAACTCAATTAAAAGCTTTTTTAAAAGCATTTATCATAATTAGCCTCTTCATCAAGTCCCAATCAATCAAACCGTTTTGTCAAAAGAACAGACATAAATCACCGAACTACAACAACCTCGTCAGGCGAAATACATTACTACTCATTAATCCAGCCACAAAATGAAGGAACGAATTGGAAACGTGTGCATTAAATATTGAGGGACAGGATAAAAAAAAGTGACACATTTTTATGATTTCTTTCTGACGTGAAGAGATCAGTCTGTTCCGGAAATTCTTCAGCTAGTCATTTACATGTTCGGACCCATTACCTAATGAGTTTTTTGATGGGGGATTGGACCGAGTCCAGCGTAGGTATCAGGTAAGAGACGGTTCTGGTGTATGGCCACAAGCGTTGGATTGGAAATTAGGAGATATGGTGAGATAATGTTTTCAATTTTATTGTTCCTTTGTGTCTTTGTTTCGCTCCAACGAAAGTGGTTATGTACTAACTGTTTTTAAAATTTTAGGCGAAGCAATTTTGAATGAGATTAGATATTAATCTTAGTCGTATAAAATTTATCAAAAGGTATTTTACTAATTTATTTCTATAACACATAAAAAACGGTCAGTAGGAAAACTACTCGGATGGCTTTTACCCAACGGTACTTTTCCGTTATCTGTTCCATTAAAAAGTGTAAAGCTGATATGAACGTCAAATATTAGAAATGTCGCTAAAAATAGCAAACTGACAAATTAAAGTGTACAGTTAAGTATGGAAACGACATAACTTTGTCTTTAGGATTTGGATGATTGGTGATTTTAACGGGATAGTCCAACCAACCCCAATCTAGTTAAATTAAAACTTAGAACAATTACTAATATAATAATTAAAGTTTATTTTGGGAAAGAGATAACCTATTATTTTTTTAATTAAAATTTTCACACCATTACTAATTTTATCGTAATATAAATCTTTTTTGAAGACAATTCAATTATAAAAATATTAGCATTGATTTGTAAGTAAGAATGATTGTTCCTTTTCTGATGAAAATTTAATTCACACGCATGAAATTTATAGAATAATTAGAGTTTAACTTGGGAAAGCGATTACCTTTTATTTTTTTTAATTAAAATTATCATGTCATTACTGATTTTATCACAACATGAACCTTTTTTTGAGACGATTCAATCATAAAAATATTAGCAAATTAGCATTGATTTGTTAGTAAGAATGATTGTTCCTTTTCGGATGAAAATTTAATTCATACTAATGGTTCAGCATTCATTTGACAATTTCCAGTTATACTAACTATGCATATTTTCACATACGAAAGATCGAAACTAACCTGCGTTTAAGTGCCATGGATTTTAAATTTTTCATCACCCAAAAATATTTTAAGGAATGTCACAGAAGGTTAAGTATTATCATTTTTGACTCACAGTTATTTATTTTTATTATACGACTAATGTCCTCCCTCTTCCAAATCCTTTCAGTTCCTCTAAAATGTCAGCAGTGTCTTTGAATTATTCAGTAACCAGCAAAAAGATGTAATAAGTCAAATCACAAATGCTCAGCTGATAGTCCACTAGTAAAACGCATTTCAAACCTATCTCCATGACAATCCTTACTTATTTCTGAAACTGGGAAATGTTCGTACTGCAGCGCATTCATATTTGTCTAGAAAACCTCTTTAGCAATTTGGCAATTTATATGTACTTAGTTACAACAAAACCTAGACAAAAATATAAAAAAAACCCCTATATATTAAGTTTGTTTTGTTTTAAAATTTTAAATTCATTAATACTTTGGTGCTTTCAAATAACAAATAATAAAAACTAATTCTATAGATGACCATAAGCGTTAGAGTGTTTCACCCCCCCCCAAAGTGTGATTTTCATACTGGATTGATGTGAGGAAAAAATAATCAACGTCAAATTTCTAAAAGATGGGGTAACATTTTAAATTCTTAGGGGTTGCTCCCAACATTAAGTTTTATAAAAGTATCCAACCCCTAAATATTACCTTGACATTACATAAGCTCGGTGCGACCTAGATTACACATAGAAATCACACCTTAGGAAAAAAGGAATCACTCTAATAAACACGATTGACATTTTAAAAAAGCCAACTCATCTCCAAATGTTTCCAATTATTAATTCTTTTTATTTCAAGAGACCAGAATACGATTATTAAATATCCTTTTGTGATAAAATAAATTTACCTATTTAGAATGGATTGATTTCGTAATTTAAATAACTTTTATGCAAATACTAATACAATCAATGATGTCAATATAAAACATAGAAATTATAAAACATACATCAATTAGGTTTATTTTAATGGTTCAAAAGTCACATCTGAATAATCAGCATTGTCAGGGTCAATATTTATTCCATTCAATACTTTTGTTTGAAAATAAATGAAAACTATAAAGTTTACATAACTTATATTCTCTTCATTATTCTATTCTGAGTTTCATTGATTATATAATTTTTCTTTTGTAAAAACATTACAAGAATACAGTTAAGTGCAACTTAAAAAAGTTAACTATTTTTTTGAAACCCCCAAAACTTCTTTGATTTAAAATTTTTTACTTGACTCTAGCAGATAATATAGTAAATATCAGTTAATAGACAGGTTTTAAAGAACATATTTTTGAAACTAAGCATATTTACTGCATAATTTTAATTTACCATTAGTAACATCTCCATAATGGTATTTTCGAAACATTTTATGGTTCAACTATAACCATTCCATACTTGTTTGCAATGTCAAGCGAAACATGAATAGTATAACTTCTAAAATGAGAATTAATTGTGTGTATAATTTCTAAAAATGAAACAATAATATGTTTTTCCCAGTTAAAAAAACGGTTCGGTGCTATTCAGCCAATGCATTATCTACGTGTTTATAGTTTACAAAACTTCCCGATCATATTCAGTTATGTCTCATTGTTCTTTAACCATTATTTTGCAGACTTAGTTCGCAGCAGAATGTTAGAAGACAAACAAGAAAGTGAACAGTGTGTCTCTTATCTCTCCAAAGAGAAAGTGATTTCCAGAGATTCATGGCTGGATCGTAAGTTATTGAGATATCTTCATGACCAAACCAAAAAGGCGCATCCTTATCGCTTTTGGCAAAGGATCTTAGTATCCATTAAACATTTGTTTTCTAAAATACTCTTATATAACTAATACGAAAAGTTGAAAACAGTTATTTTTTATGTTCTATGTATATGGTTCTATACAGATAGGTTACTAGAACGTAATTTGTAATCTAGGAAGTATGGATCAAATTTTATGATAATGGATAGTTTTATTATAACTATAAATTGAGGAGCGGACACAAATTAGCTTTTACTCTAAAATAAAAATTTTTTGGGTGCATGGAGATTATTTTTTAATATTTAAAAAAAAGATATAAAAATCGATAGATATGTTTCGAATGTAGCCTTAAACAAAAGTAATTTTTTGTGAAGTTAAAACAAATAAAATTATTATATTTTGATTAAATGAAGTTAAACACCTGTAAAGTTAGATAAAAGATAATAATTAGGCACCATGTCATGGATCTAACGCATTCTTTTATATAGATTATTAAATCAAATTTGTTATGAAAGAACAACTCAAACAAACCCTATTTAATAGGGGACATCCATAAATTATGTGAGGTCAAAAAGGGTGGGAGAGGGGGGTCCGGCAGAATCTCATCAAACCTCATCAAAGGGTAGGGTAAATTAAAATTTCCCGTCATCTTTTAGTTTTAAAAATATACTTTTTTATCTTATCTTTTTTAACTCAAGTTTAGGAAAAATGAACAGATTAACCAGTTAGTCATGATAATTGCAAGTTGAAACCATATGCTTTGGATTTCAATATGGATATTTATATTAAAGCTTTTGCAATGTGCGTGTTAAGTGCAATGCCGATAAAAACCAAATGTGGCTAGAGCATATTAAAGAAATTAATTTACTAAAAAGTTATAGAAAAAATATCCCAAGAGAATTTGAGGGGGGTCCAGCAAAGTCTCACTAAATCTCTCCAAAGAGGAGGGAAGGGTTAAAATTTGGAAAAAGCACCTTTTACGTAATTTATAGACGTCATCTAAATATCTATAACATGGAAGTACACAAATATAATAATTTAGTTACTTTAAAACTTAAAAGAAGTTAGCTATTTTTACTTTTTTGTTGTTAAATCTTAAAAGTAAATTTTAATTTCTATAAAAACGCTTCATTTTTGCGATAAGTATCATACTAATAATTTTTCTATTCCTTATTACATTTTAATATAATATCTTGACGTCTCGTTTCTTCAGAATTTTTCTGATCACCTCTCCTGATTACATCTCTCATTTTTTTCAGGCATGCGAAATCTTGCCATATCCTGTGCCATTGTGAGCCTTATTCTTTTAGGCTGCTCCGCTCCTCTAGGAATACTAGGATTATATTATAAGCAAATCAGTACAATTATGGTGACGGGTGTGATGTATAGCTTAGCAGGTAAATAAAAATATATACGAGTTTCTTTTAAAGACCATAAGAAACCATTTAAAGACCATTTCTTTAAGACCATTTTTTTTAGACCATAAATGAAATTACTTAACAATTTTTCAAAATTATCATAAAACAGGATTGTTATTTTCAAAATTGCTTTTAAAAATACTTAAAACGAGTAAAAAAATTTATTTAAGCAATAAGGTTTCGAAAAAATTATGAATTAGGGTTACTTGGGGTAAGTGGGTCACTGGGGTAAGTGGGTCACCCCCCTAAAACTATAATATGGGCATGAAATTTCAGACTTACTCGTATTGATTATGTTACAGCTTGTCACACCGATGAGTTTTGCATATATTTGAGATTTGTTTGATTTATTTTTAAGATTATAGAACTAATTTAAAATAGATTCCCAGAATGGATTTTTTGGAGAGTTCAAGACGTATTTTTCAAAGAAGTATTTCCAGGTAAGTTTTCATTACATTTTAATGTTTATTGAACTGTTTTGCAGAGTTTGACCTAAATTACATACGGCAATTTGAATTTTTTCAAAATTTTAAATTTTGAAGTGTTTAACAGGGGGTCCCACTTACCCTATAGTTTTAGCATGGTTGGGGTAAGTGGGACCCCTCAGTGTGGGGTAAGTGGGACCCTTTATTATGATATAAGTGGTTCTAGAGGGTCCCATATGATATAGGAACTACTACTGAAGACATGGGCGGATTTAAGGTGGTTATAGGGACAATTTCCCCCCAATATTTTCAGAAAATTTCAATTTATAGTAGCAAGTAGCAAGACCTTTTACTCATCACTTCAAAATTCATTAAAATTTATAAATAGTTTGATCGACATTTTATATCAAATTTGCGTTTTAATTTAAGTTGTGGTGAGTAAAGTGAAATATCTCATCAATAGTGTTCATTCTCATTTAGTGTGTATGATTTCTTTTTTTATCTTACAATGTGTATTAAAGTGCCAAAATAAATCTTAATCAACCTTATTATGTTTTTTAAACACTATTTTATATGCTAAAGTAAAACATATCCCTTTGGCCTTTCAAAATATTCTTTAAAATACTTATTTTGCTTTTCATTCTATTCTTACCTTGTCATATTGATTTTGATGTGAGTATATTTCTCACTCATGGACACAGTTACAATAAAATATTTTATATTGAAATCTACTGTATTTTATCAAGTAAGACCCACTTACTTTCTTTTAAGTTTTGCTTGCTTTAAATATAAATAAAGAGGGGGTGACCCACTTACCCCATCTCTTGGGGTAAGTGGGTCACCCATCTCATTTTTGACAAAAAGACCAGTTAAGAAAAATATAAAGCTTTATTTTAGAAGCTGCTGATAAATTTTTGTTTATCGATAGACTCTTTAACGAAATTAGTCAACAAGTACAAAATAAATCCTTTCAGATTTTTTCTATAAAGCTCCAAAAATGTACTAGGCCAAAAAGGGGTCCCACTTACCCCAAGTGACCCTATAATGAATTATTGAAACAAAAAAAAGAACCAGAAAAGAATTAGAATTAATAAAAAACATAATAAGTGAAACCTATTCTAAGCAGAGATACAAGTTTTGATTGCCTCAGTTTATAAACTGTGAATTATCCCTTATGTAAAAACTGGGACCAAATAACACTGGGGAACAGCCATTTCGTTGTCTTAGAACTGTGACTTGTTTTTGAATCACTTTTGGCCCCTGATTCCAAAAGTAACTATAGTTTTTGTCAGTCACGTCCACTTTTTTGGCAAACAGCCCCGCCCCCTTTTTACGTTTTTCAATGACTTAATGACTTTGAATTCGATTTTCAGTGTCAAAAATCATTACTTTAATCTTCAAATTACACCCAAGAGGACAAGAATGGTTAAAATTTCTAAAATAGGAAAATTTGTGGCCAATGGATAGGTTTAAGGGGTTATTACCCCCTAAAAACGCAAAAAAATCGTTAAAAATGATAGAGTTTATTTTACGCTATTTTTTACGCAGTTCCTTTTCAAAAGGTCCTAACCCATCACCAAGGACCCAAATTTAATGAAAATTGGCCGCAATGATTTTTATAAAAAGCGGTTGAGGCATTAGCGCCCCCGAAGCACCCGCGGAAGGGTTCGGAATACCCTTTTTCTCTTAGAGGACGCGAACACCTCAACCGCTTTTAGTAAAAATCATTGCTGCCTATTTTCATTAAATTTGGGTCCTTGGGAAAGGGTTAAGACCTTTTAATGAGGAATTGCGTAAAAAATAAAGAGAAAAACCCTGAAATGCAAAAAAGGAACATTATAAAGGATAGAGGTTATTTTAAGCTTTTCTTACTCTTATTTTTTATACAATTCTTCTTTAAAAGGTATTAAAGGTCCCCAAGGACCCAAATTTAATGAAAATAGGCATCAATGATTTTTACTAAAAGCGGTTGAGGTGTTATCGTCCCCGAAGCGAAAGAGAGTCTTCCGAACCCTTCCGCAGGTGCTTCGGGGGCGATAATGCCTCAACCGCTTTTTGTAAAAATCATTGCTGCTTATTTTCATTAAATTTGGGTCTTTGGGGATGGGTTAGAATCTTTGAAAAGGAATTGCGTAAAAAATAAGTGTAAAAAATAGCGTAAAATAAACTCTATCATTTTTAAAGATATTTTTTGCGTTTTTAGGGGGTAATAACACCTTAAACCTATCCATTCGCTAAAAATTTCCATATTTTAGAAACTTTAACCATTCTTGTCCTCTCGGGTGTAATTTAAAGACTGAAGTAATGATTTTTGACCTTGAAAATCGAATTCAAAGTCATTAAGTCATTGAAAAACGTAAAAAGGGGGCGGGGCTGTTTACCAAAAAAGTTGACGTGATAGAAGAAAACTAACAACGGTTTTCTAATCAGTGTGCCCCTTGAACTCTAAAACAGCCAAAAAATCGAAGTCAACAGAAATTATGTTAAAAATTGTTCCCCAGTGTAATTTATTTATCAGTTGATGAATCAGTTTCTGAATTTAATACGCTTTACTTTAAAAAATGTCAAAAAAATTATGTAAAATGTCAATAACGTAGAATATTTCATTAGCATTCCTTGAAATTTTATTTTATCCATGCTTCGTCCCATATAAATTTTTACTTCATATCACTCAGATTTGCCAGTATTTTAAGTTTGTGTGAAAAACACTGAAGTCATTCACCCCTTAAACTCTTATAAACATTTAAATTGTTAACTACCCAATCCAATTAAAAATTTCTCTACACTTTACTCTTTCTCCTGATAAGTCCTAAATTATCACTACTCTTGGCCGATAAATAAAAGGCTAGTCAATGAATGCATGAAGATTTTTAGAGACCGGATATTATTACATAATCTTATCTCTTCCTAGAAAACTTTTCATTTGGGATATTTCCAATAACTCATCTTAAGGATTATGTAACAATAAGTCATCTCTATTCTAAAAAGAAGTTTTCGGTGAACGGTTTTCAGAGAAAAACTTTTTAATTAATGATCCGTAAAACACATTTTTTGTATCAAAACGTCCGGATTCTTTCCGTATATCCGAGTAAACTATTGGATTTAAATAAAAATCTCAATTTTAAAATAATTCTATTTGATTACATTACGGATAAGGTTACAGTTACATAACGATCAACTGTCAAACAACTCATTATTCTTCCAATCTCAACTACCAATTGACGAATGAATCAAATTCCTTTCACGTTTTAAAAAATTACTCTAAAATACTTTCTAAAATAAATACCTTTCAAAGTTTGGAAGAAGTGTTATAGAAATACAAACTGAAATAAATTAATTGTTTGTAAACATTGATTGTCATAAGTATTCTTAGTTCATAAAATTGAAAATTTCTCATTTTAAACTCGTGAGGAGAGTTTTAAGACGTAAAATCTACGTAAATTCAACCTTATTGAGCGTGTGTTGTAGGGGTTTTATTCAAGATATTTTTCTGCTTATAACGAAAAAAAAAACATAATGAAATGAAAAAATTTATTGCATGAGGTACAGCAGTATCCGTACTACTTACACCATAAATTTGATAGAAATTGGACAACTTGCTAAACCGTGGGGTGAGTTTTAAAACGCACAGTATCTTTTAGCCAAAGAATAGAGTTCCCTTAATGGTATTTAGAAAAATGATGATTGGGGAAGGAATTTTCAATGATTATACATTGATCATTTAAACTGTATGATCATTGAAAAATCCTTCCCTGATCTTCATTTTTCTAAATACCATTAAGGGAACTCCATTCTTTGGTTAAAAGATTTATATTGCATGTGTTTTAAAACTTACCCTACGGTTTAGAAAGTGGTCCAATTTCTATCAAATTTATGATGTAAGTAGTACGGAGGGATATACGAAAAAACCGTTCAATGCAAAAACCGTTCAATAAAAAACAAATAAATTTATTACATGTGTAAAGCTATGAGTTTTTTTGTTTTTTGAACGGTTTTTGTATGAACGGTTTTTGTTTTGAACGGTTTTTTCGCGACACCACGGAAGAACTGCTGTACCTCATGCAATAAATTTTTTCATTTCATTATGTTGCTTGTTGTTCAAATATGCTTGTCTAGGTCTCCTCTACCTACCCTACCCAGTTTGTACCACGAATTTAGGACCACCCTGTATATATTTTGGAAAGTTAGTTGAAATTTCTTCTGCTAAGGTTTTAGCAGTTTAGTCGAAGGGGGTTTAGTCTATAATTTTTCTTTTACATTAATTAATTGAAAAAAAGGAGTATTTCACCAATTATTGCTGGTTAAGAGGACAATAAGTGTAAAATAATAACTCTTAAGCGTCACCTCCAACCGTGGACCAGTTTTGTCCTGGACCAGTTCCTGCTGGAATGCCAATGTCATTCCAGCAGATGAGTGGAGGACTAATCAATGGTCACCACTTTTTCAGTTATAGTCGGCTAGACTAGCACTTGCCCTCGTCCTATACGGTGCTGATGAGTCCTAACAAGGACGAAACTGGTCCACGGTTGGAGGTGATGCTTGAGAGTTGTGAGTTTACAATTATTAATTAATTAATTATGTTTAAGTATTGCCTCAGTCAGATTGTATTTGCCCTGACAATTAATTAAGCTCAAGGCCTGACTCCTGACTTTTGAGAAACTAGGTATTAATTAAAATTATCTGATCTTTAACACGAATAACTAACTGAAAGTCACTTTAGCAAGATGTCATAAGATGATTGTCTGATTTAAAATTCAAAATCACTAAGGTCAAAGATAAGGGTTTTCGCGTTTAATGTTTTTTCACACCACATAATTTAACCCATAGATGGGGATAGAAGATTTTTACGAAAAAAGGATTTAAACTATTACTAAGAGTTTGATTAATCTTTTCTGCCCCTCAGAAGTTAGGGGAGAGTCGCTCACAAATTGAGTATGTCACCCAAAGAGAATTTACGGGGGATCATGGGGTCAATGAATCCTCCTGAATTTTTAAGGATATTCCATTCTTTCATTGTAAGCAATTATGGTTTCAGTTAATTGGGGACTAAATCCCCCCTAAAGTCTCTAGCTTGACCCTCAGGGTCTTAATCCTATATCCGTCCATGTTTTTAATATTAGTTCTAAAACAGATTAATTTGTGATAAGATTTGTCTCGATTGTAGTGCTTACCCGCTTTGGGCCACCAATTCGGCAAAGCGTTTTTTTACGAATATTTCTTTTTTAGTAATAACTTTCTTTTGGCTTAAGCCAACACTATCCTATATTTTTATTTTATAGTTTGATAACTCCCCTATAATTTAAATTCAAATTTTTAATTTTAACCATACAATAAATATGATTTTTGAGCTTTCAAAGTTAGCATATCCGCTTTGAGCTACTCTCCCCTACTGAAATTTAATTAAGCTCGAACATTCATATTTTTGCTACTAAAAAAAATAATTTATTGATTTTTTTATTATTTTTTCTATTAACATCTGTGTTTTTGAAAGCTCTTTTTACCTAATTTTAACGCTGCTCTGATTTTTCTTACAAAATTTGATGCATTCATTTCAAAAAACATTTAATATTGTGAAACTTATAAGAATGAACTTTTTATTTTTCTGTAAAAAATGTTTTGGAATACGTACTTTTTGGGTTGAGGGCCTTTACCGTTTCATCAATAACATGCTGTGTACCAATGGCAGTTCGATTAAAACATTTTGTACATTTATATATGTGAAATATTAGATAAAAACAAATTTGGAATGCAGCTTGTAAATTCGATGAAAACTAGAAATTTTAAATTCCAGTAACACAAAGTGAATGACACATAATTGGGTTTCACAATAAGTATTAATCCTATTTTCATTTCAGCAGATTCCAAGAAACTCAATGGTTCTTAAATCAGGTTTCCGCATAAATTAGATAGTGTTTCACTTAAATTATGAAATATTTTGCTGAAAAGTATAAAAAAATCAAGCTCTAGGTATTGTTCGATGTTTTTTTCAGAAATGCTGTAAAAACAACAAATATTTTCGGAATTTTCAAGTTTAGCTTAAAACAAACAGTTTTCCTATAATGGGGATTTTCTTTTCCCTAGAAATATTTTCTATTTATGAAACGTATGAAATGATTAAAAGTCAATTCCCAATTAATTTTAAGAACTTAAAAACTGTTTTTTTGTCTTAGTTTTCTCAAAAATGAAACATGGTTTCATTTGAAATGTAAAACTGGAAAGTCTTTAAGCTATTAAAACTATTGGAAATTGGTAATTAAAAAGAAAAAAAAGAAATCGATTTTTTTTGGTAAATCCTAGAATAAAAGATTATTGACAACTTAAAGACTAAAATTTAATGGTGTACCCATTGCCCTTCATTTCTTTCTTTCTTTTGTTTGCATAATCAAGGCTAAACTGGATCGTTATTCTGATTAGAGAGCATGATAAAATATAAGTTAAAGATTTTAAAGATTGAAATGACATTTATTTCTTTTGAATATTTCACCATATGTAACATTGAATTACCTTTTCCTTTTTAGTAAAAGTTTCACGAATAATATTTTTGTTTTCAATTTTTCGAGAAAGTTATTTCTGTAGTTATTCTATTGATCGGTCTGGTATCCGGCCGTACTTTTCTTACCAACGATTTCCTGTTTTCAGTGTCATCCTCGTTGATAACATAGAGGAAAGGATTATGTATTGACGTCATCAAAATTTTTAATAAAATGTAAATAATCACAAAAACTTCACTGAAAATATAAAAAATGGCATTTATAGTCGCAGAAAATTTTCAAAAATACTGGCATTCAAAAAATAAAAAGTAAAATAGCATTCAGAATCTTTAATGTCATTCTTTCTTTACATTAATTATGTTACTCACATTATTTTTAGTTGTAAACCAGATTATATGTAATTTTAAAAATACACACTTTAAAATTTTAAGTAGGGGAAAGTAGCAGCTAATGGGACATTTTTAAAAATAAATCCTAGTAAAAAATAATAAATGCAGTTATTATTACAAATTAAGTCGACCAACTGCAGGCAAGCGCCCAACAAGGTTGGTTCGGTCCATTTAACTCAAACCACCCGATTCAATAAAACCATCCGATTATAATTTTTATTAATTTAAAACTATATGTTACATTTAAGTTTATAAAAATATTCCTATAAAGTAAAAAAAACTGTGAATTTTTATAATTTAACACTGTCCCATTGACCTCCAACCCCATACTTGGAGTACGATAAGACACAGTGAAAGGGTTAATGTGACATGCTATAGAATTCAAATATGAAAGTAATTTATTAATTTTAAATGCCCTTTTTTATTAACATATGCTACTATATTGAGAATACAAAAATTGTTGTGGATGAAATTTCAGCAATGAATATTTAAATCACACAATATCTTCTGCAATGTTTAGTTTCACTAATCCTAACTAATTCTTCTCTAATTCGAATTATCCTAATTTGTGATAATTCTAGATAGTATTAGTCTCATACATATATAAGAAAAAAGATTTGAGGGGTATTTAAAATTATCAATTTGTTTGCCTAAAATGTTAAAATTTTTCAAATTTAAAAACTATTTTGTTCTTTTATAGTTTTACATGTTGTTAATGACTGTTTTATACTATTTCCATCCAACCTTATTAAATATGCAAAGTGAAATAAACACTCCAGAATAATATAGTTAATTTCTAACAATTCCAAGTTGTTTAGAAAGAGAAGTGGGATTATTCTACCTAGTATTTACTTTGAAAGGCGTTCATTAGTTCCTTACTTACGAAAAAACAAAGATTGTTTCACAGAAAAATTAGATGCTAACTCAAAGAAACCATATTTTGCCTTATAAATGAAATACAAAAAGTATGAAAATAATAAGGGTAGTTATTTTAGATAGATTTATGATGCACGTGTTCACGTGATCATACTCGGTCCCCCTTATACTATTGCCAACAGGGGAAAAAAAGCTGCATACTTTTTCCCGACTATGCACTCTTATCCTCCTTTCTTCTATGAAATTGCAGTTATAAAGATACTTGAAAAAGATAAAAGAAAAAAACCAAAAAGGGTCTTTTGAAAAACAACTTTTACTTTTTCAAACTGTAAAATATCCCAAAAATATATTGACATCATATGGACCTGAGGGAGTCCATGTAAGATACTTTGGGAAGCAGTATTTTATATCATTATCAATGGCACGTATCCTTATTTTTTATATGTTAAATATGGATTCTTAATTTATTGATTGAGACGGAAGCATCAAAGTGCTTAGAAGGCTTTGATTTGTTGTAATAATATGCTTAGTTATTAAACTCGAAAACGCACCTTAAATTTTTCCAATTTACATATAAGATATAATATTGCTTGTTCTTTTTCAGCCATTTTCGGCGTATTCAACCTCGTATTTATGCGCTATAAGCGAATAAAATCAGATGGTTTCTACACTAGTACTGTCCTAGACATTGGAATCCCTGAGGACTATATGAAGGCGAGACATTTTGAGGTCGGTTGGCCTCCCTCCATCGAGTGTACTGGACTGTGCCTTTGTTTCATCGCAAGCATCTTCTGGCTGCTTCTTGCCAAAATCTTCCGTTTCATCATTCTCAGCCCAACTATAACATAAGAGAAATAATATCAATTTTTGACTATAAACTTAGGAGATGTGTGTTTCACTGCCTTGAATAAAATTTTTTACAGTTATCTTCCGTTTTGAGTTCTGTAAAATTTCGAAAAATCTGTTACGGTCGCCAAAAATACTAAAATTAGTTTTTTTCTTTTCAAACAAGTTTAATGATTCTACTGAAGAATTTTTTACATATTTTTTTATATAGAGCAGACTTGTATTGTACACACATTTGGATTAAAAAAAGTTTTGATTTTTTACCGAACTCAAAATGGGAGAAGCATCGTTCGCAGGAAAAACCAAGGCTGAACTGCGAGGGAAGTTATAAGCGGAATAGTAAAGAAAATGATATTACACAATATTTAACCCAATTATTTCGTAACAAGCTTACCTCATCCTCATTTCATACAGAGTCAACAGTTTTGCCTCATACGTAATGGAAAAATGGACGAATAAAAAAAGAACGGAAAACTATATTAATATAAAAATACAAAAACATAGTTTTTACATTCCATCCTGCAGGTTTAAATTTCAAAAAAGTTGTGTCTTTAACAGTAATTTAGGATTGAAAGTATGATTATCTTGTTGCATAAATAAATAAATACAATCTCCTTTGTAAATTATTTACTCTTTTGCTTGACATTAAATATGACCTGTTAAGTTTTCACAAGTTGTATAAATAAATATATTTGAAAACTAGTGTTTTTTAGTGACACACTAAAAATTCAAAGGTTAAAAATTGTTTAGGAATTAAATAGCCATAAGGTCTCTCATATACTATTCATCTCAATATACTCAAAATTTCAAAATACAGTCTACTCCGCTTAATATGATGGCTACGTGCGATGAGCGTGCATCTAAAAAATCAAAAATCTCGAGATTGAAGTAGTTATTTTATATGCTATGCGTATTAATATTAGCCATTTTAATGCTCTTTTTGGTATAGCTAAAATTTTAGGTCAGCCAGGTTTAATAAAAAAACTTATGCAAAACTTGTAGAAAAGATCATTAACATCTTAAGAAACTTTGAAAAAAGTAAAAATCTACAAACAGACAACTAAAATAACTTTTTTCTGGAGCATTTTAATTCCACAACTTAAAAAACCGGAAAATTCAGGAGGGGGAGGGTGCCTCCCATTAAATCCCCCTGCCCTAACTATAACCAAACTCGTTTGGAAAGTAATAAGAAATAGTAACGATTCAGTAAAAGGGGCTCGGTACTCTTTGATGTTGCACAAAACAGGCGAATCACACAAAAAGAACATAAAAATAGGTAATATTTATACGAATAGCCAATAAAATAACTAACAAACCGATTCAATCTCGATATTTTACCAATGTACTCTCAGAGTACGATTTTTAGATGTACGCTCATAGCACAACACCAATATGGTTACCTTTAAAGCCCTGGATGAAGCTACGTTACTTTGCTTACTTTGCGTTACTAAGCTTTGCTATCCAGGGCTTTAGTTACCTTTTACCAAGAGTAAAATAACACAATATTTAATTGATAACAATAATACTAAAAAGTTTAAAACAATGTGGCCAGAATTTTACATTAAAATCACATCTAATAGTCCAAGTTGATGTATTTGAAACGTTTTCCTAGCTTATACATTTTAAAAATTATACATTCTTAAAGAAAAATATGAAAAGGGAACATATTACTCATTTTGTATGTTTAGGTTTTTAAAATTGGCCTCTTCAAACGAGAAAAAATGAGGTTTTGCGGGAATTTCACCAAATTTTGATAACATTAAGGAAGCGAAATGCTGATCACATAAAACAGCGCATTTTACATTAAAGTAAAATGTGTTGTGACAGTGATTGTTTACATTCTAGATTATTTTAATTTATTAATTTTAATTTAATTGTATTTAAGCATGCTTTCAAAATAAAATACAGTTACACCAAAAAATAAATATAGTGATTTATAATTCATTTCATTCATTAATTTGGAGAGTATAAACCTACGAATTTGAATTCATTTTCAATGAAATGGTCGGCCCGCGGCCCGGTTCCATTTGATCCACGGACCGGCACCGGTCCGCGGACCGGGGGTTGGAGACCACTGCTTTAAAGTACTAAATTTAGCCTTTTACGCCTAGATGCTAACTTATTTACAATTTCTTCTGAATCCAATTGCACCGCCAAGTCCCGATGAACACTCATCAGAGCAAGTCCACTGTAAGTAACTTCGTTCACGGGTTGCAGTAGACCAGTGGTTCCCAACTCAAATATGTCTGCGGACCACTTCACTTAAATTTGAACCTCCGCGGACCATCTCTATCCCAACTGTATCTTCAAAATTTTAACTTTTTTTCAGTGCATTCATTCCTCATGGAGGGTCTAAAATTTTGACTTTTTTTCTGAAGTAAGGGAAACCGAGTCTTACAATGTTTCTAAATAGAACTTAGAAAATTAAATAATCTATTAAACTTAAAAGAAAAACTAACAGAACACATTAATTTATATCTAATTATTTAAAAATCTACCTTTTATAAAAGACAATTTAACCATTTTTATCAAGCCTTTTTATCTATTAACCCTGGAAGGGTTCACACCTACACAAAAGTTACAGGTTTAAAAAAACAACAGTATAAAATAGTTATTTTTCTTCTTTTTCATAACCAACAAAAATAAGGTAATATATTAATAGTAGATTTAAATTTGAAAGAATACTTAGCTTTAAATTAAACTGCAGGACGAATAAGATAACCAGGAATTCTGTTGATCACAAAAAAGCAAACTGGACTTGCACTGACTGTGAGTTGTGGCAGAGGAAATTCTATAGGCCAGGGGGGCGAGGCTGATGTTCTCCCGAAAGAAACCGCGTCAAAAGTCAATAATTATTTCAAAGGAACGATCAAAAAAAATAATTTATGTGTTCAAAAACTTTCGGATTTTCGGCAATAAATTTTTCTTATATCTTCGAACAAACCTATTTCTTTTGTGTCCCAGAAATTTCCTCTTTTCATACCACGATTTCTTGGAGACCCTCTGTCTGTCTGACCATAGCATTCCAGTTTGAAATATATCATATCTTTCAACAATAGGGTTGTTTCCTTCAACTGAAATTGATCATTTTAACACCAAAAACACTAAGAGAAATGCAAAAGAATAATTTACCCACGCTCAAAAAATTTTTAGACCAAATAGTTAATTAGTTAAAAGCATTTAAAATTTGGAGCCGCAAAAAAAGAGGCGTGGCCAGCTGTGACGTCATTTGGTATGAACCGGCGAAAAGTACCGATCCTTTGCCTTGCCTCTTGCCTGCATTTGTGTTTTGTTTTCGAACTGAGTATTTACGCTTTGCTTATCATAAATATTTTAAACTAAGCTTTCGTTTATTGTTCTGCTACATCATTACTGTACACAAAACAGGATTAGTTTTCAAATTGAGCTTGGTTTTATTCGAGCAGATTCGAATAATTCGCCGAAAATTTCGGTTTTAACTTCGGTTGATTTCCTTAGAAACGATACACGGTTCAATAAACCAGAAATACAGGAGTTAAGCAAGCAAGATGAGTACTATTTCGTATTCTGTTTTTAAAGTTTTAAAAATCTATTATATTTATTAATAAAGAGCATTTTTAGTTCGAGTACACTCCAGCATTGTGGTAGGGTAGTTTTATTTTCGACTCCCGTTTTGATCCTGAAAAAAGTAGTAGGAATTTTGAAATAACCGCACCGCGCACCTCGGTCTTATTTCCCGCCAACCCATAGAGAAATCTTCTTTTTCGACATATTCCCCTTTTTGATGGTTTAAAAAATAAAAAAAACTAATGAATATTTAAAAATAAGATAATTATCGAAGGTTACAAACATATTTAGTTACATTTCAACGTAATCACCTTGAAATGAACTATTTATTGCACCTTTTTCACAAGTTTTTCTATCCCTCATCTTGAAAAGTTAGATTTTTCGTTGATTCGCAGGCTGTAGCTCCATGAATCACCAATGCCTGGAACTTGGCTGATGCACAGCATATGGTTTTAAACCTGCACAATTGCATACTGCAAAAATCACCTGCCTGCCCATTGTTTTTTGTTAATGCGAAAAGAGTTTGAAAGAATAGAAATTACACAGGTTTGCAATGAAAAAGCTGTTTGAACAATTATTACGATTTCCTATGTATTTTGGTGTGCTGATAACGAAAAAAATATTGAAAAAATCCTGTACGTCAGGATTTTTCACAAATTGCAACATAATATTCTAATTTTCCCATTTTTTTTTAGTTTTTGAACATTTCTAGCTCCTCCCTTTTTAAAAATTAGGAGCTGTGAATGATGCACATAGTAAACTATCTCATCAGGATATTTAGAGATAATTATAGAGATTGAAATAAAATATTAAGCAAGACTTAATCGTGCAATAATGAAGGATTTTTGTTGTATAGTTCAAAGAAACGTTCTTGTTGATAATCACAAGGGTAAATTTACCAAGAAGAGCTTCATAAGGTGGAAAAATTGGCTGAAGAGTGTGTAAATGAGTTTATTTTAGTTATATAATGATTTTTATGAAGAATATGTAATAAAAAATTTATTTTATAAGCATATTTTTATTAAAATTGAAATATTAACTTATTTTACAATCATACCTAAATTGTCGGGAAACATGCCATTCTAGGGCAAAACAGAGATCATTTTTGAGTTTAGGGATCCAAAAAACATTAAAACTAATCACCTCATTAATAAATTTGGATTAAAAAATCTACTTCTTAAGTGTATTTACATTTTTTTTAAGAAATGTTGCTATATTTGCTCAATTTGTTACAAAATGCGATGTTTTAAAAACAAAAAGAGGTCATATTTGGATTCAGCACACCAAAACACATGAAAATGATATTCAGATAAAGTTTGAGTCGAAAAATAATTTTTTTAAAAGATACTTTCATTTTCTTTAAAAAATTGGCATTTTTGTTAAATTGTGAAGAAAGGTGAAGTCTTATGATAAAATGGAGGGCAATTTTAGATTCAGCACATCAAAAACCATAAAAGGTTTTATGGAAATATTTGAATAAAAAAAAATAGTGTTAAGAGTCAATTTTTCAAAATTTTAAGGCATTTCCAAAAAAACCTAAAGACCTGAATTGTCAAAAAACGTGACGTCCCTGGGCAAAATGGAGGTCATTTTTGGATTCAGCGCACCAAAAATCATAAGGTTTAGGTGAAATAGTCCAAACAGCTCGGAAAATTTTTTTTTGCGGACCTGTGTTATCATATTGGCCGGGGGAAATAAGTTCGGGAAGCGCACTTGTAAACTCGATATGCTCGATTGCTGTATATTAATAATGTTTAAATTAATACGTTAAAGTTTTGAGATGATTCGATAAGTTTAAGATAGTAATTTTGGCTCTAAAACTGTACAAACTAGTAATTGTCCATAGTTCTTTAGTACTTCCCTCGTTCCGTTGAGCAGCTGGCATGAAATAAAATCAAGACAGATGTTTCTCTGAACATTGAGAGCTGAGAGTCTTTTCCATAATATCAATGTTTTATTTGTTTCCAACTTCGAACAATAAGTGTTGCATTTTTAGTTTATTCAAAAATATTCATTCGCGCTTTACCGTAATTTAGCGAGTGCAATTCTCACATGCTAAAATAATGCGTGCTTAAATATCGCACTGATTTCTGGATCTATAATTTAACTTAAGATAATTTAACTTAAGACATATTACTAAATAGCTGTGTCTATGTGTAAGCTTTCTTGTGTTGATTTTGATATAGTTTACAGAAAATTTTCTTCAAATGACTAACAAATACCGAGAGAAGTTTTTCCCAATAGATGTTTTGTTTGAGATAAAAATTTCTCCTCTTAAACTTATTAAACTTATTATTATCATCTCAAAACTTTGACATCTGAATAACATTGAAAATATACAACTTAACTTTTAGTAGCCATTTTAATCATGCATTCCCAGATCTTAAAGCGGCCAAATAAATTTTACGAAAAGCGTCGTTTGCGGTCTTCTTTTGTAGCCGCAATTTTGAAAAGAAATAATACCCCTACCAAAACCATACATTGTATTCTTAAATATACGTTAACCACAATCCCCTTTGTTTGAAATCTCCACCTATTACCAGTTTTTCAAAAAAAATTCAAAACCAAAACTTAGTAAAAACTGTCAGAACTTTTCGGACAACTTAATATCTTTCGTGAGCAATTTGTGTTATCAAAAGAACTATAAATTATGAAACAAATAAGAAGCACTACATGTTTACTACACTATGTTTTTTAATAGTGCCAAATGGATACTTTAAAAGGGTCTTCACAACAGTAGAGTTTGGAAGTAGCGGAGCCCATTTTATCCTTCATACAGGCTTTGAACCATTTCTTCCTCAATTTTTTGTTTCTTGGAACGATTAAGAACCTTTTACTATGTGTTTTTGCAGTCGATGAAGTGCATCCTGGCACAATGCAGTATTCATAAGCTTTTTTTACTTCGGAATCCATTCTTTTTTACTGATGCACGTGCTTTCTATTGGGAAAAATAAGAGCGCGCGATCGGCGAAACCTCGGATACTACCAAATGACGTATCTGCGCAGTGGCGCGTTTTTAAGCACTGTGACTGCGCATCTTCTTTAAAAATTAATAAAAAATTAAATTAAAGTCGTAGCGACCTCGGGATTTTTGATAACAACTTTTTTCACTATATTCTACCAGGAAAAAAATAAAACAGAAAATGGGAAACTACCCTATTATACACCTTTAATTTAAATTAAAGTACCATGACCTGATGTAGTACGGGGGGTTACAAAAGCGATTTTCCCAAGGCCCTTTTAAAAAAACGTAGCTTATTGAGTGAAACGATTCATGATATGAAGTACAACAGTATGTCAGAAACTTTTACCATAAATTTGATCAAAATGAAAACACTTATCAAACGCGGGATGAGTTATAAAAAAATTCCCTATTGAGAATTCATTTCAACGCTGGATTACTCTTTCCCTTCCTACTCAAGATAAACTTGTCTAGGTCCTTTCTATCACCCTGTACTGTATGCATATTTTTGCCTTTACATCACGTTACAAACAAAAGTGGAACATTGGTTTTCACATTTTCGCTTTATTTTCTACATTACTTGAATTTTATTAAGGCTTCTTATTTTTTCCCAACTAACAACCAAAACGGGTTAAATCCTTAAAAATTTATTTTTTGAATACCAAATATTTTAATTCAAAACAGATAGACCTCAATCCATTTCATATGGGGGATTGTACTATCTAAATAGTTTTTTCCCGCACCGCCAATGTTGTAATCGACCGCGGAGGGGGATTCAAAAAGGGAGGGGCATAGAGAAGAAATATCCCCCCCAATTTTCATGATATACAATTTTTGTAATAGGTTAAGATTTTTCAAAGCATTTAGAGACAGCGTACCCAACAAAGTGTCTGCTTCCCCCATGGACGTATATAAGGGGGGGGGGTTTAGGGGGTCCGAACCCCCCCCCCCCTGGCCTGGACATCAATTTTTTTTTCAGTCGAATACCTATATTTTCAAATCTTGCGCACAGTCAAGCACAGGCGCCAAAGCTTTTCATAGTGATTAAAGACTCATGATTCATATTCATGATTTTCACTTCATTAATGATTCATAGGGATAAATCTCTCTTTTCCATAGACATAGAGTAAATTCTTTTGTGGGTGGATTTAAGAGCTAGCGAAAGACTTCTACCACATGGCCACCCTTTCATCTTATGTGTCTTTTCGTATTGCGCAGTCTTGTTCTCTAACTGCTTATTTGTGTACACCAGTGGTTCCCAAACTATTTTGGTCGTGGAACCCCCTAATTTGTTGCCAATGATTGCGGAACCCTGAATATTTATTAATCAACGACTTTTCAAAATGTAATATATGATATTAAATGAAACCAGGCGCAGATCCAGCCCGGGTCCAGGGGGGTCATTTTTCCAGACAATTAACTTTACCTTTTGGCAAAAATGTCAAATTCTTAGGGATTTTCAAAACGTATCACTCAAGATCCCCTTCTAGTACCGCTGGGGGGTATGGGGGTCCTCCCCCAGAAAATTTTTGAAATTTGACTTGTAAAAGTAGAGTTTTAACTCAATTTTTAGAACATTTTTGGGTACAAGGGGGGCGGCGCTGTCCATTCTTATTTTTTACACCATTCTAATTTTTTTAATGAAATAAAGTTTGTCCCATGGGGAACCCCTAAATTTTTTCCAGGAACCCCAGGATTCCGCGGAACCCACTTTGGGAACCACTGGTGTACACGTATAGTTACTGAATAAAAATAAACGCAGTCTTTAAAAACACTATGAAACGTACTACTCAACAATCTGTGTTGTTTTTTTTTCTAAAAACGAAAGAGAATTACCGGTGACGCGAAAAAACCGTTCAGTGCAAAAACCGTTCAGACAAAAACCGTTCAAAAAACAAAAAATTCATAGCTTTACACATGTAATTAATTTTTTTATATTTTATTGAACGGTTTTAGTATTGAACGGTTTTTTCGTATATCCGAATTACCTCGTGAACTTCCACAAAATAGAAATAGCCGAAGCCGAAGCGGGTCCATCCACAAAAAATGACAATGAAGCGAAAAAGGTAAGTCCTATCTTATAAGAAATTATATTTGAACCAGAAATGAGAAAAAATGGTTATTTATATTTTGTTACTTTTCCTTTCCATAATATGATCGGTTGTACATCCGCTTACACCACAGATTCACAGAAATTCAATTTTAAGTAAAGTAAATACAGCCTGGTAGTCCATGCTCCACCTGGGGGGGAATTTTATTTGAAACTTTCAAATTTCCCACCTAGAAAATCATATTTCCCCCCGGTGGGGCGTTCGCCCCACGTTGGGAAACACTGCTTTAGATGTTATTTTCTCTGAACTTTAGTTCGGTTAAAGTTTCCGCACTATTAAATCATCGACTTCTCTCCAATTCTAATGAAAATGGTTCTTGAAAATTACAGCGCATGTTAAAAATTGTATATATGTACTGAAATGAGCAAAAATGTTCGTTTTTAGTGAAGACATTTTTATTTTACAAGTGTTTTTAGCAAAATTAAATTGCAAATTACTGGGAAGATTTCACACAGATGAATATTTTTACTCCTATTAATATACTGGCACTTATTAGACAAGTTGCGTTTCAAATAAATGGATAGTGATTATATTGAATTAAAATTTAATATAATCACTGGAAATCGGTTGCCAAAAAAACCTGCCACTGCTCTAGAAGCTGTTGATCAGTGCGATGAATTGTGTTTCCCTTTAACCAAAAAGCTTCTTATAATATTAGCTACACTCCCTGTGTCTACTGCAGTGGTTCCCAACAGGTGGTCCGCGGACCACTGGTGGTCCGTGAGGCCTTCAGAGGGGGTCCGTGAGAAGATTTTTAAATAACTTTTCCAAAAAATGTGTGAAAATTTTTTAAAAATAGTTTTTCCAATCACACATTCCAGGAAATAGATACTAAACTACAGATACTAAAACATAAGTAAAAAATCATACGTCTCATAAATAAAAAATGCTATGTTCTCTTTCTCTCCTATGAATCATTTGTTCATTAATATTATTTTCCACAACTTTATTCAACAGTAGTTTATTACAGAGTAGAAATGGGGGGGAATGTGATTATGTGGATAAGTATTGCATCAGATTAATTAAAACTGAGAGGTGTCGGGTGGGGGCAAATAAAGAATCGAATGATCGGACTTATACTTGGTTTGATACGAAGCGAAGCCTGGAATAGGGTAGTTTCCCATTTTCTGTTTTATTTTTTTTCCTGGTAGAATATAGTGAAAAAAGTTGTTATCAAAAATCCCGAGGTCGCTACGACTTTAATTTAATTTTTTATTAATTTTTAAAGAAGATGCGCAGTCACAGTGCTTAAAAACGCGCCACTGCGCAGATACGTCATTTGGTAATATCCGAGGTTTCGCCGATCGCGCGCTCTTATTTTTCCCAATAGAAAGCACGTGCATCAGTAAAAAAGAATGGATTCCGAAGTAAAAAAAGCTTATGAATACTGCATTGTGCCAGGATGCACTTCATCGACTGCAAAAACACATAGTAAAAGGTTCTTAATCGTTCCAAGAAACAAAAAATTGAGGAAGAAATGGTTCAAAGCCTGTATGAAGGATAAAATGGGCTCCGCTACTTCCAAACTCTACTGTTGTGAAGACCCTTTTAAAGTATCCATTTGGCACTATTAAAAAACATAGTGTAGTAAACATGTAGTGCTTCTTATTTGTTTCATAATTTATAGTTCTTTTGATAACACAAATTGCTCACGAAAGATATTAAGTTGTCCGAAAAGTTCTGACAGTTTTTACTAAGTTTTGGTTTTGAATTTTTTTTGAAAAACTGGTAATAGGTGGAGATTTCAAACAAAGGGGATTGTGGTTAACGTATATTTAAGAATACAATGTATGGTTTTGGTAGGGGTATTATTTCTTTTCAAAATTGCGGCTACAAAAGAAGACCGCAAACGACGCTTTTCGTAAAATTTATTTGGCCGCTTTAAGATCTGGGAATGCATGATTAAAATGGCTACTAAAAGTTAAGTTGTATATTTTCAATGTTATTCAGATGTCAAAGTTTTGAGATGATAATAATAAGTTTAATAAGTTTAAGAGGAGAAATTTTTATCTCAAACAAAACATCTATTGGGAAAAACTTCTCTCGGTATTTGTTAGTCATTTGAAGAAAATTTTCTGTAAACTATATCAAAATCAACACAAGAAAGCTTACACATAGACACAGCTATTTAGTAATATGTCTTAAGTTAAATTATCTTAAGTTAAATTATAGATCCAGAAATCAGTGCGATATTTAAGCACGCATTATTTTAGCATGTGAGAATTGCACTCGCTAAATTACGGTAAAGCGCGAATGAATATTTTTGAATAAACTAAAAATGCAACACTTATTGTTCGAAGTTGGAAACAAATAAAACATTGATATTATGGAAAAGACTCTCAGCTCTCAATGTTCAGAGAAACATCTGTCTTGATTTTATTTCATGCCAGCTGCTCAACGGAACGAGGGAAGTACTAAAGAACTATGGACAATTACTAGTTTGTACAGTTTTAGAGCCAAAATTACTATCTTAAACTTATCGAATCATCTCAAAACTTTAACGTATTAATTTAAACATTATTAATATACAGCAATCGAGCATATCGAGTTTACAAGTGCGCTTCCCGAACTTATTTCCCCCGGCCAATATGATAACACAGGTCCGCAAAAAAAAATTTTCCGAGCTGTTTGGACTATTTCACCTAAACCTTATGATTTTTGGTGCGCTGAATCCAAAAATGACCTCCATTTTGCCCAGGGACGTCACGTTTTTTGACAATTCAGGTCTTTAGGTTTTTTTGGAAATGCCTTAAAATTTTGAAAAATTGACTCTTAACACTATTTTTTTTTATTCAAATATTTCCATAAAACCTTTTATGGTTTTTGATGTGCTGAATCTAAAATTGCCCTCCATTTTATCATAAGACTTCACCTTTCTTCACAATTTAACAAAAATGCCAATTTTTTAAAGAAAATGAAAGTATCTTTTAAAAAAATTATTTTTCGACTCAAACTTTATCTGAATATCATTTTCATGTGTTTTGGTGTGCTGAATCCAAATATGACCTCTTTTTGTTTTTAAAACATCGCATTTTGTAACAAATTGAGCAAATATAGCAACATTTCTTAAAAAAAATGTAAATACACTTAAGAAGTAGATTTTTTAATCCAAATTTATTAATGAGGTGATTAGTTTTAATGTTTTTTGGATCCCTAAACTCAAAAATGATCTCTGTTTTGCCCTAGAATGGCATGTTTCCCGACAATTTAGGTATGATTGTAAAATAAGTTAATATTTCAATTTTAATAAAAATATGCTTATAAAATAAATTTTTTATTACATATTCTTCATAAAAATCATTATATAACTAAAATAAACTCATTTACACACTCTTCAGCCAATTTTTCCACCTTATGAAGCTCTTCTTGGTAAATTTACCCTTGTGATTATCAACAAGAACGTTTCTTTGAACTATACAACAAAAATCCTTCATTATTGCACGATTAAGTCTTGCTTAATATTTTATTTCAATCTCTATAATTATCTCTAAATATCCTGATGAGATAGTTTACTATGTGCATCATTCACAGCTCCTAATTTTTAAAAAGGGAGGAGCTAGAAATGTTCAAAAACTAAAAAAAAATGGGAAAATTAGAATATTATGTTGCAATTTGTGAAAAATCCTGACGTACAGGATTTTTTCAATATTTTTTTCGTTATCAGCACACCAAAATACATAGGAAATCGTAATAATTGTTCAAACAGCTTTTTCATTGCAAACCTGTGTAATTTCTATTCTTTCAAACTCTTTTCGCATTAACAAAAAACAATGGGCAGGCAGGTGATTTTTGCAGTATGCAATTGTGCAGGTTTAAAACCATATGCTGTGCATCAGCCAAGTTCCAGGCATTGGTGATTCATGGAGCTACAGCCTGCGAATCAACGAAAAATCTAACTTTTCAAGATGAGGGATAGAAAAACTTGTGAAAAAGGTGCAATAAATAGTTCATTTCAAGGTGATTACGTTGAAATGTAACTAAATATGTTTGTAACCTTCGATAATTATCTTATTTTTAAATATTCATTAGTTTTTTTTATTTTTTAAACCATCAAAAAGGGGAATATGTCGAAAAAGAAGATTTCTCTATGGGTTGGCGGGAAATAAGACCGAGGTGCGCGGTGCGGTTATTTCAAAATTCCTACTACTTTTTTCAGGATCAAAACGGGAGTCGAAAATAAAACTACCCTACCACAATGCTGGAGTGTACTCGAACTAAAAATGCTCTTTATTAATAAATATAATAGATTTTTAAAACTTTAAAAACAGAATACGAAATAGTACTCATCTTGCTTGCTTAACTCCTGTATTTCTGGTTTATTGAACCGTGTATCGTTTCTAAGGAAATCAACCGAAGTTAAAACCGAAATTTTCGGCGAATTATTCGAATCTGCTCGAATAAAACCAAGCTCAATTTGAAAACTAATCCTGTTTTGTGTACAGTAATGATGTAGCAGAACAATAAACGAAAGCTTAGTTTAAAATATTTATGATAAGCAAAGCGTAAATACTCAGTTCGAAAACAAAACACAAATGCAGGCAAGAGGCAAGGCAAAGGATCGGTACTTTTCGCCGGTTCATACCAAATGACGTCACAGCTGGCCACGCCTCTTTTTTTGCGGCTCCAAATTTTAAATGCTTTTAACTAATTAACTATTTGGTCTAAAAATTTTTTGAGCGTGGGTAAATTATTCTTTTGCATTTCTCTTAGTGTTTTTGGTGTTAAAATGATCAATTTCAGTTGAAGGAAACAACCCTATTGTTGAAAGATATGATATATTTCAAACTGGAATGCTATGGTCAGACAGACAGAGGGTCTCCAAGAAATCGTGGTATGAAAAGAGGAAATTTCTGGGACACAAAAGAAATAGGTTTGTTCGAAGATATAAGAAAAATTTATTGCCGAAAATCCGAAAGTTTTTGAACACATAAATTATTTTTTTTGATCGTTCCTTTGAAATAATTATTGACTTTTGACGCGGTTTCTTTCGGGAGAACATCAGCCTCGCCCCCCTGGCCTATAGAATTTCCTCTGCCACAACTCACAGTCAGTGCAAGTCCAGTTTGCTTTTTTGTGATCAACAGAATTCCTGGTTATCTTATTCGTCCTGCAGTTTAATTTAAAGCTAAGTATTCTTTCAAATTTAAATCTACTATTAATATATTACCTTATTTTTGTTGGTTATGAAAAAGAAGAAAAATAACTATTTTATACTGTTGTTTTTTTAAACCTGTAACTTTTGTGTAGGTGTGAACCCTTCCAGGGTTAATAGATAAAAAGGCTTGATAAAAATGGTTAAATTGTCTTTTATAAAAGGTAGATTTTTAAATAATTAGATATAAATTAATGTGTTCTGTTAGTTTTTCTTTTAAGTTTAATAGATTATTTAATTTTCTAAGTTCTATTTAGAAACATTGTAAGACTCGGTTTCCCTTACTTCAGAAAAAAAGTCAAAATTTTAGACCCTCCATGAGGAATGAATGCACTGAAAAAAAGTTAAAATTTTGAAGATACAGTTGGGATAGAGATGGTCCGCGGAGGTTCAAATTTAAGTGAAGTGGTCCGCAGACATATTTGAGTTGGGAACCACTGGTCTACTGCAACCCGTGAACGAAGTTACTTACAGTGGACTTGCTCTGATGAGTGTTCATCGGGACTTGGCGGTGCAATTGGATTCAGAAGAAATTGTAAATAAGTTAGCATCTAGGCGTAAAAGGCTAAATTTAGTACTTTAAAGCAGTGGTCTCCAACCCCCGGTCCGCGGACCGGTGCCGGTCCGTGGATCAAATGGAACCGGGCCGCGGGCCGACCATTTCATTGAAAATGAATTCAAATTCGTAGGTTTATACTCTCCAAATTAATGAATGAAATGAATTATAAATCACTATATTTATTTTTTGGTGTAACTGTATTTTATTTTGAAAGCATGCTTAAATACAATTAAATTAAAATTAATAAATTAAAATAATCTAGAATGTAAACAATCAACGCCCCCCCCCAGCGGGCCGCGGTAAAATTATCAAACGTTGACCGGTCCGTGGTGGTAAAAAGGTTGGGGACCACTGCTTTAAAGTACCTAATTATTTTATTTATACTGTTTTAGCTTTGTTTTCTTTATCATACATAAATAGTTTACAAACCTTTATTATGTTTTATTGAAAGTTAGCAGCTTTGCTTGAGTGTCAAATGGATTTTAACATAAGTTTATGTAATGTGTTTGCTTTTTTTTTTGCAAAATAAATTCTGGACCCCCCTTGTTCAAGCTATAGCTACGTCCGTGGCTTCCCCCTTGCTCAAAGGATGAATTTCATTCCCTCTTCAAACAAGAATCTTTGAATGTCCACATTTGAAAAAGAATCCAACTGCTCTAATTATGTGTGTAAGGAAGGGATAAGTCGGAAATATCAGAGCATCTCTCCTCTTGGGCACTTTGCCGTAGGTTTATGTTACCTTATTTTTCTGTGAGATGGCAGCACAACATGAATCATAGATTAAATCCTTTTAATGCAAGGTAATTTTAATTTTCTTATAAGGGAGTGAGCTTTTTTTAGGGACGGGTTTTAAGTTTTACGTGTTGTTTAAGGCCCCATTATCATGTTGGTTTGATATTGTTTGTTCATTAATAAATAATAATTTTTAAAATAAAAAACTATTTTTATTTTCATTGATTTATAAAAATAATTATAAACATCGTTAAAGAATGCAGCGTTTTAAACCTTTTCCCTTAGATATTAATATATTATGAGCGAAGGTTTTCAAATGGTAACCATTAAAAATATCAATATTTAGAGAAGCCATCTAAATCGTTCTAAACGTCTGTTATTCGTCTGATTATTATATTATGTTTTGAGTAAAATGTAACGCGCATTTAAAAAAAATACATGAATATTACAATAAACGGTTCTTACGTATTATCCCGTCGACCGTACCGACGAATCCGAAAACGGATAACAACCCATTGACTTTTCTATGGCTGTGCCGCTGAATTTGACAGTCACGGAACGGTCGACGGGATAATACATAAGTACCCAATAAACGTACATATTAAAATTGAAAAATTTCAAAAAATTTTAAAATCTATTATCAGTAGTAGGTTTTGAATTGGTTGCCTTCTCTTTACTTATTTCCTCGTATGCAATATTAATTTCTACAATAGGGGAGAGTGGGGCACATTCGCACAAAAAGTGCATTTTGGCATATTTCTCTGGATCTAGCTGAGATATTGAAACAAACTCGGATTCAAATGAAAGTTAAGACCTTTCCCGATATTTTAGAACGATAATTGGTCGCGTTCATCTAGAATTTCTAACCTATATCATCAATATAAAAAACGAGAAATTACGTGCGAATGTGCCCCATGGGTGGGGCAGTTTTGCACACGTGTGGGGCACATTCGTACACATGCAAAAAATTATAAAATAATTATTTTTACAAATTAAAAAGTTTATGGCACTTTAAATTAAGGATAATTAAACGAAATATTTGGCACTTTTACATATTTTTCCTCTAAATTGAAGATTTTTTTACAAAAAGAAAACAGCTTCAGAAAATATTGAATATCTAAGTTTTTAATGAGAAAAAAAATTGTAGCAATGAAGAGTATATTGCACATTGACATACTTCACATAATATAATTAGTTAGAAAAAGTTCAACCACACACAAAATATTTTATCTATCAGGTTTTATTCGTAAAGAAAAGTGAACAAACAGCTCGTTTATTAACACCTGAAACTGACGGTTGGGGAACTTTTAATACGATATTATCTTTTTGTATGAATGTTGAATCCTTACTTACTGGGAAAATAAAAGTTTCGTCATTAATTTTAAAGTTTTTCATCATTAATTTTAAATAAGCACATTCAATTCCAAATTTCCTATTTGACCAACAAAACAAAGTTTTTTTTATTAGTAGCAAATTACACTGTTCTACACTGAAAAAATTTCCTTGATGAAAATAGTCATTTCTTATAGATTTTGGGTCGCTGAATACGAAAATCACCATTAAAATTCTCAATTGACTCAGGATTTTCGGGGAACAGCCCCTCCCCCTTTTCACATTTTTCAACGACTTTATAACTTTGAACTCGATTTTCAGGGTCAAAAAGCATTGCTTTAATCTTCAAATTTCCCCCCAGGGGACAAGAAATGTTCAAATTAATAAAATATGATAAATTTATAACAAATGGATAGGTTTAAGGGGTAGTTAACCCCCTAAGAATGCAAAAAATTAGCTAAAATTTATAGAGGTTTTTATACGCTATTTTTTCCTCCTATTTTTAACGCAATTCCCGTTTGAAAGGTCCTAACCCTTCCCCAAGGACCCAAATTTGATGGCAATATGCAGCAATGATTTTTGCTAAAAGCGGTTGAGGTGAGAGCGCCCCCAGAGCACCCACGGAAGGGTTCAATGCCGCACTTAGAGTTTAACTGTGCTGTACAAAAAAACATTTGAAGCCACTTACTGAATTTCAGCTGATTCTTGTGTAAAATGATCTGCTGAATTCAAATATGACACCCATTTTCCTCCATCACCCTCAGTTTTTAAGGGAATGCCCCCTAATTGTTATCCACAGCCACAGCCGTGCATCTGTTAACATCTTGAAACATGGAATCCTCACTCCCGAAAACCGGTCAGTTTTTAAAGAACTGAAGAGTTTCTACTTATAGTAGAGTATCCAATGTAAATTTGTAAAAGTTTTTTGTTAATTTATGGTACCAAGGTTATTTTGGTTCTTTAGGGTATGGAGAGTCAGAAAATCTTTGGTACCAATTTTTCTATTCACTTTCCTGGTGTAGAGGTCAAATCAAAGGTCAAATTATGCACTTCCATATTTTGACGATTAAGCAGGTATAATTCAGTTCAAAAACCTTTGAATTATTGAAAATTGGTGGAAATTAAGTAAAAAAGTTTCTAAGCTTAAAAAGTATCAAATATTAATTAAAATTAATCAATTAATTTAAATGCGAAAAATATCATTTTTGCTGTTTTGTTTCCTAGGAAAGTTTAATTTGGTAAAAATACTGCCATTTGTCTATAAAAGGGTATTGGATAGTCTATGTTTAAAAAAAGTTGGTTAGTTAATGTTTCTTTGAGGTGAGATTGACCCAGAAGCGCGCGCAACAGGTAAAAAACCAACAGGCGCTCTCCTACTGGTGTCCAATAGTGGAGTCTCCAACGGAAATTTGTAAAATATTTTTGTAAATTTATGGTACCAAGGTTATTTTGGTTCTTTTGGGTATGGAGAGTCAGAAAATCTTTGGTACCAATTTTTCTATTAACTTTCCTGGTGTAGTAGAGGTCAAATCAAAGGTCAAATTATACACTTCCATATTTTGATGATTAAGTAGCTATAGTAATAGATGGCATGGTTTTAGTTAGGCAAATTAGTGGAAATGTCAACTCATGTAAGGATCTTGTTAATCAATATTTGATTATATTAAACAGTGTAACTGAAAACTATAACATTATTCGTCTAGTTTTTGACCATTATTTTTTTGATTCATCACTAAAAACAGCAACACGCAATAGGTGTAAAGGAGAGAAAATTGATGACAGAGCTTTTATTAGCTCAGATAAGACGCCAATTAAAATGGGACCCTCTAATTTTCTTAATAACTCTAAAACAAAAGCAAGCCTTACCGAATATCTTTCAATAAAAATACTCCATCATTACAAAGGATTAGAGAAAGATATAATCGTATCTACTGAAACCATAATTCAATCAAATACCAAGATTTAGAATAATTTGAAAACAAATCATGAAGAAATAGACACCATAATAATATACAATACTATTTATGCTACTACTTAGGGATACACTGTACACATCTTGTCACCAGATACAAATGTTTTTATTCTGGCCTTGAGACGGTACCCCCTTTTAGACCCTCTGTCATAGCTGGAATAGGGGCCGGAAAACGAATTGTTTCTCTCAAACCTATTTATGATCGTTTAGGAGAAGAACTAATTGATGCCCTTCCAGGCTTTCATAGTTTTACTGGCTGTGACACAACTGGGAGGTTCAATGGAAAAGGAAAATTAACATGATGGAAAGAAGTTCAACCTCATGTCATTGAAGCATTTGCTTCTCTTGGAAAAGCGCAAAATATATTAGATAAACACTTGAAGAGTTCGTTTGTAGGTTATACAGATGCTCTAAAGAAATAAAGAACACTAAAGATCTTCGTTGCTACCTCTGCAAGAGATTACAAGCTGAATCGGAGAGCCTGCCAGCCTACCTCCAAACGCTCCAACCCAAGCCGCTCTTAAACACCAGCGCATTATCAAGCTCTAGTATAGGCCAAAGATGTTGAGCAAACCCCATCCCTTCTTTCAGGAGAGTTTTATGGTTGGAAAAAAGATAATAAATCCTTTTCAAATATTATAACTGATTTGCCACCTGCTCCTGAAACTTAAGTTGAACTTACTGAGGGTGATTGTAGCAAAAGTAAATGCACAAATGGTAGATGTTCTTGTGTTGCTGCACAGCTATCATGCACAGAAATGTGCAAATGTGAAGGGGATGAAGAAAAATGTAAGAACTCTTTTAAATGGACTATAGAATGCATCAGACAGCGACTCCTTTGACTGTGATAAATAATTAATACTTTTCTTTTTATTATTATCAACACGTTTAAAATGAACAACTTTTGTGATGATTTAGGTTCAAAATTATGCAATTAACGAAGTATTATTCTTAAATTTATTATTATAACAAATATAACTTGACGGGATTATGGACCTTAGCAAAAGTGAGTTAGAAAACACTCTTGACTTTGAAGACCTCGAGATATTTCAAGAAATTCATTTAAAAGTTCATATTAAGAAAAGAAATTATTTTAAAGGTAGTTTTAAAATGTTTAACATTTACCTGAGTAACTATACTTTGAGATATATTTCGTATTGATAGTTATTTTCTTGAAAGAAATACATTTTAATCGGTAAGTTTAAGTGCTTTGGAATTTTTAATTAAATCTCATTAATTAACCGTTAATTATAAAATCTTCAATCTGTCAAAAAGTTAACTGAATAAGTGCTTTTAAATAATAAGTTGAAAAATTACAAAAAAGTACAAAAATTTCAATTGTAAAGTAAAAATTTTGAAATTTTGAAAAAATTAATATTTTTAATTAATTAAAATTCTAATTAATTTTTTCAAAAAATGAAAAGATATTTCAAGTACTTACTTAGTATTTCATCTATATTAAAAATTTCATATTTCTAAGATAATAAATAAGCTCATTATGTTAAAAGATCCATCATCCTTTAACTTGTTATTACTTGACCTTGTAATTAGCTTAATTAGTCTTAAAAGTTGATTAAAAAATTGGTACCAAACTTTTTTACGTTCATTATATCATAAGTAATCCAAAAAACATTAGTGTACAAAATTAACAAGAACATTTTACGAAGCCCTTTTTTTTGACATTGGATACTCCACGGATACACCCAAAATATAAGAATAACATCATTTGTAATCTTTTTAAAATCATCGATATTAATTCCTGAACTCGCGAGCGCCTTCGCGATTCTGGAAGTCTTCCGAACTCTTCCGCGGGGACTTCTGGGAGGCTAACACCTCAACCGCTTTTAGTAAAAATTATTGCTGCATATTGTCATCAAATTTGGGTCCTTGGGGAAGGGTTAGGACCCTTCAAACGGGATTTGCGTAAAAAATAAGAGGAAAAAATAGCGTATAGAAACCTCTATAATTTTTAGCTATTTTTTGTATTTTTAGGGGGGTAATTACCCCTTAACCCTATCCATTTGTTATAAATTTATCATATTTTATTAATTTGAACATTTCTTGTTAACTGGGGAGCAATTTGAAGACTAAAATAATGCTTTTTGACCCTGAAAATCGAGTTTAAAGTTATAAGGTCGTCGAAAAACGTAAAAAGGGGGAGGGGCTGTTCCCCGAAAATCCTGAGTCAATTGAGAATTTTAATGATGATTTTCGTATTCAGCGACCCAAAATCTATAAGAATTGACTATTTTCATCAAGGAAAAAATTTTGAAGGTCAAATTTGTAGAACAGTGTTATACTAGAATAAAATCACTCAAGTCCAAGACAATTAGTATTAAACAATTATCAGGGACATTTATTTCTTCAATGTTTAAATCTGGGTCTAAACTCCTAAAACTGAAGCTTTCTTTAAGATGTTATTTTCTATTATCACCAAATTTTGAAACAATTACAATAAAAAACAATTAAACTTCAAGTTATTAAATATACTGCACTTATAAACATATAAATCACTTTCATAATCAAAAATGGGAAAGGTGAGGCACATTCGCACTGTCCGAATCTTCCCCATCTTTTGGTGTACGAATTTGCCCCATCTATCAGTTCAAGCTTACCACGTCCCAACAAGATAATTATAATTAAAGCAGGAAAATAAAACCTTTCTAGAAACTTACTTTAGTAGTGCCTCTACTGAATAAAATTCTGAATGTCCACTTGAGAGTTAATTTTGATTGATATTTTACGCCAACAAAATGACAAGAAAATTTACTTTGCTGCTTCAAACGCTAGCAAATTTCTAGTACGTACGTATACAACAAATTGGATCAGGGCTTTGAAAATTCATGCAGGAGGTGGCAGATTTCAGATTTTTAAATTAATAATTACTAGGGGAAATGCCGTCTGTCCGAATGTGCCCCATGTGCGTAATAGCCCCACTCTCCCCTACACCTCAAAAAACTGAGGGGGGTAACCTTCCCTCATATATATGTTGATTGTAGAACTACGGACAGTGGATTTTCAAAAAGTTTTTGAGGAAAGTATCTGAAACCCCCAAATATCTTTAATTCACGTTATATTTCAATAATCACAATCAGACGAATAAAAGACGTTTTAGAATATTTTAGATGGCATCTCTAAAATTACTTAGTTTCTGGAGAATGGGAAAAGGGACTTTAAAGTGTAACCAAAGTACCCCTGGCCTGGCCCCGCAATTAATGCTTCCTTTTTTGTAAAGGTTAGTATAGATAGAGTATTTATTTTACCTATTTTTTAATTATACTATTTCTAATAGACGCTTTATTTAATGTTGGATGTCTAATACAACAGAATAATTTTTTCTTACAATCCGAATCTTAAAGGATATAGGAGTTAGAGAAGTTTTGCGGGTTAAATATCGAGATATGTTCAGGGTTCGATGCTTAAAAACTTATAAACTAGGGAAATAGTTTAGGATTTTGTAATACACAGTTTTAATTTTTTAATGATGATCAGATGTTTGCTTTGAAAATAGCTGCCATGTTTAAGTAAAACATTGAATGTTATTATTATTGGGTATGGATTCACACAGAAGTATAAAGGGAGATAGAGTTGTCTTTTTGAACCCGAGTGAATATTACTGACTGTGTTCTAAACCAAGAGGATTTCGATAGGTGAAGGAAAGTATTCAAGGACCAATAGATCTGATAGGAGTGTGTTAGCTAATAATTTCAACAGTCGAGTAAAAAATATTGTTCTTGTGACTTTTCCATTGCATCTTTTCGTTCATAAAAATAACCATAATAAACCCAAACAGCACAAACGTTCAAGATTCATCCAATTTTTGTCATGAACGGCAAAACTTCGTTTACTTGCAGTTGCATTCACGTTAACTTGAAAAATTTGGCATGAACTGCACTACGGGGAAGTTACACTATACTCCACAGACTTAATGGAAGATTAAAAGATTATTTAAACACGACAGTTCCTAATTTATCAGGAGCTGAATTCGCATCGACGTAAACTTTTCCACACAATGTTTCAATGCTTTTCATCACTTTCCGATTGACGTGTCTAATCACCTCTTCTCGTATCACCATTGAATTTGTATTACACGTTTAAACTAGCTTCTCCCACCCGGCACTCTCAGGTAGTTATCTATGAAACACATAAAAAGATTAGGCAACAGTTTTATCTCGTAGTTAGAAGTCAATTGTGACACACTTTACTCATCGGGAAGTACGAGTTTCTTTTTTAAAAATGATTGCAAGACTCTTACTTGTCAGTTTCCTCTGGATTAGAGGTAGGGTTGTCCTTTTATTTTGATGTTTCTATTTTTTCCTTGCTCTTGTGTCGACCACAATAAAGAATATTTAAAATTTCTTACGAGTAAATTCGTAAATTGAAAAGAGTTTATTATTAATATTAAAACTAGTTTTCGATAGTTTAGGACAGCAGTTCCCAAAGTGGTCCATATGGACCCCCAGGGGTCCACAGCAACTTCCAGGGGGTCCACGGGCATGAAAATGAAAATTGGGGGTCCACAGCAACTTCTAGGGGGTCCATGGGAAAAGTTCATTAAAATTAAAAATTTTTGACAAGTTTAAAAAATTTGGTCTTTTTTATTATCAAATTTTAGAAACATGAAAAGGGTGGTTATCACAAAGTCCTCGCGACGCGCGAGCAGGGGCAATGGAATCTTTACTCTTTTATCATGGTGGAGAGCCCCCATGGATTTATCATGGGTAATTTGAGGTTGTTGAAACCAAATATTAAAAACCTAATGTCCAAGAACCAGGTTCATCTCTTCCATTAAAAGTATATTGGAATATTCCAGTTTTCAATCTCTGTATATTTTATAGTATCTTCACATACTAATTACTATTCCCTACTTATATTTTTATAAATAATTATTCAATGAGTTAAAATTGAAATGTGGATTTTTTACTTGTTTCTAGCAATAACATTTTATGAGGATGGTTTTAATGTGCTTAGGAAATACATTTTCACATTTTGAAAACCTTTGAAATAATTTTTTATATATTCTAATTAACCAGCGCTAGCGGAAAGTTCTATGATAAATTGTCCAAAATTAAATGTTATATATTAATAAAAATTAAAACATTCAAACTAACACTATCATTTGACTTCTGTTACATTTAGCTGTTCATTCTGTTCATTGGTGGTAACTTGTTAAACATCAATAATAAAGGCATGTTTTCAAGATTCGAACCCAGCTAATCCTAAAGTATCTAATTTTTTAAATTTAAATATCAGTTTGTTTATATTTTAATGTTATAATCGCTTTTCAAAATTGGATATTTTCATTTTAGTTCTCCTTTTGGTGAAACTTAACTATCATTATTTCTTTCTGCTATGAAAAACTCATGCAATTGTTTTCAAAATTTATAAATGCTGTTATATTATTTAAGTAAATTATTTAATTTTCGATGTATGTATAAAAATCAACACATTGCAAAAACATTTTCTTTTCAATTTCATAAATTAAAACTAAATTTCCATAATGTATAATTTGATTTCTTTTCATAGTTGAACTTAATTAAATATTGTTTTTTAACATGACATATAATAATTTTAATTATTTCTGAAATTTTATGATTTGGTTGACTGAATAACTCACTCATAAGCCAAAAAAACTCTATTAAACAAACTTTGACAAGTTTGAGACCAAAACTTTTGTTAAAGCTTTAAGTTTTTGTGCCTTGAAATGTAATGAAATTAAAAGTTTAGATTTGTTTTTAGTTTCATACATTTTAAATGTTTGATTTTTATAGTTTCATTAAAAATGTGGTGTAACCATATCAATGGCACTTGAAAAACTTGAAACAACAACTTTTTATCAACACCTAAAAAAAATTACAAAATTTATGCGTGGTTTAGAAATCATAAATACATAAGATTTTTAGCTACTTTTTGAACGGTCCCTATAACAGGGGGTCCACGGGGTATGAAAAATGTCGTCAGGGGGTCCATGGGCCAAAAAAGTTTGGGAACCCCTGGTTTAGGAGGATATTTTTACTGAACCTTAAGAGGGTAAAAGTATCCAAATGGAACTAACTTAACGGTTTTCTCGGATGTTGTAATAAAATGAGTGCAGCAATTTTAACCGGCATTTATGTTTCCAATGATTTTAAAAATGATCGATATAAACTCTCAAGAAGTGTTTCAAATACATCATGGGGACTATAATTTATCGTTGATTATGTTAAAGTGTTATGATTTCAAAATTATCTCTAGTTTAAAACTCAAAGTGTGGGGTGGCAATCAATTGATATTATCGGTTGCCTTGAATAAAAAATAAAGAAATATATCTTTCTAAATTTAAAATTCTTGGGTAAGTGAAATCTGGGTATATTTGAATTTTAGTGAATTTAAGAGTTGAATGATTTTTATTGGATAAATTAACTAATTTCGAATTAGTTTTACCTAACTTTATGTATACCAATACATAAAGTTAAGTAAAACTAGTTCAAAATGGATCAAATCCATAAAATACGAACACTAATACAGTAGTAATACAATCTTGTAGAATTCAGTTGTGATAATCCAAACAATGTAATAAAATATATGTTTACAAATGTTTTGGATAAGATAGAAAATTTATTTTTTACTTTCACTCGATATCAGTATCTATTATCGTTTTTAATCTGAATAAGAACTTGTCACCAAATCCAAAAACCTAAAGCGATATCGTGATGATAGCAGAGCTAAAATTGTGAACATGTAGTAGTTTAAATGGCATGCAATAATAAGTACGTAAATGTGAAGGTTCGATGGTTTTTTATTAGTTCTTTAAAACTTTTGAGTTAAGAAAATGGGAAAACTTTCATTTATAGCTTTATTTAGAAACTTTATAAAAAAGACTAAAGTATAAAATCAAATATTGGGTAATTTTTATCTACCCCCTCCTCATCTTAAAGTATTGAAGTTTTAAGCGTGGGGTATCCCTCATCTCTCTGTTGACTATATTAGGCTGGGGTAATAGGAATAGGCGTTAAACATGCTATAAAATGTCATACTTTTGGCATTGCAAAAAAGTATTTGAATCACCTATTAATCTTAACCAGCATCAGCCTAAATTAAAAGAACTGTTACAACTTGAGTTACATGACTCTCTTTTGAATTTTCCTACATATTAAAAAATTAAAAAAACCCATAGTCTACTTCCTCTTATTATAATACTGTTTTTGGATCTAGTTTTTTTTTTTAAATGTAGAGGGTGATATAAGGTAGTAGTAAAAATAATCGTACATGGATATTTCTCTGTAAGAAACCTTTATATAAACCTTTTTTGTAATTTCTCCCTTCAATAATTTTTCAGCTATCCAGGGTGCTGATTATAGAAATCAAACTATTAACTGCGTGTTTCTACAATATTCAGCCTGTTACAAAGATATTGCGTCTTTAGGAGCGAATTTTAGCGCAGAATATGACGAAACTACCAAGCAGATGAACGAAACATGCCAGTAAGTAGCAAATACTATATTGACACAGAGATAGATGATGACCCCACAGTGGTTTTAAAAAAGGACGATGGAGCTCTTTAGAGGGTTCGGAGGAAATCGGTTTTAGGCAGTCGAGGGGCATTGTAACTTTTAAAAAAGGGCAAATTTCATTCATAACATTTTGAATTTTAAAATAAAGTAGTCTTTATTCTACTTCCAAAAGAAACAAGAAAAAGCTCTTTCTAAATTTAGAACCATTTGAATAAATAAAACTAAATAACTTGGGAAAGAAAACTATTCGGCGTTTATGGCAAACTTAATGAAAAAGTTTAAATGAAACAAGTGAGAGTATTCTAGTTCGATTACAAAAATGATAAGAAAAATTTCACGAAACTTTAAAAACAACGTTGCAAAGTAAAAGGAGGGTTTATTTTTACCGGTTTCAAAAGTAAAGTTAAAGCACATTCAGTTTCACTTTCTATGTTTAACATAAGATATCCTTTCCGATGAATCACTTATTCATGAGGAAATCGGAGAGTAGAGTTAGTTCTTGGGTCCATAGAATTGATAAATAAAGCTGGTCAATGTAATTTTTGGATGGATGCAAGTTGATTTATATCTAAATTATAAATACTTAGTTTTATTTAGGGAGGTTTACTTAGATTCGGATTTATGGATTATGTAAAGGTGTTTTCGATACTTGTAAAGGTACTTTTTCGATAAGCATTTGATACCTAAAGCAAACACAGTGTTGGAAGCTAAGGGTTTTTAACCTGGGGGGATTCGGTAGAAATAAATTATCGTTTAAATTACTTCTAGTTTTTATTAAAAGGAAATAAAGGGTGCTTTAAATCAACGGGGAAAAATAAAAATTACACTATGCTGTACTTAACGTTCATCTTGACAGTTTAAATCATCGGTTCCCAAAGTGGTCCATATGGACCCCTAGGGGGCCACAGTGACTTCCAGGGGGTCCACGGGCATGAAAATGAAAATTGAGGGTCCAAAGTAACTTCTAGATGGTCCACAGAGAATTTCAGAGGTCTACGGGAAATTAATTTTTAAACTAATTTTTAAAATTCAAATATCAGTTTGTTAATATTTTAATGTTGATAATCGCTTTTTACAAATGAATATTTTCATTACCATTCTACTTCGGTAAAACGTAACAATCAGTATTTATTTCTGCTATGGGAAAACTCATGAAGTTATTTTCAAAATTTGTAAATGCTGTTCAACATCATATGCAAATGCACATACTTTTGAAAGTACGATAAAAAACACTTTTTTTTAGCGAAAACTTTTTCAGTGTCATAAATTTAAACTCAATTTCTGTAACATACAATTTAATTTCTTTTCTGAGTTGAACTTAAATAAAAGTTGTTTGTTAACGTGCCATATAATAATTGCAATTATTTCTGAAATTTTATGATTTGGGGAATGAATAACTCACTCATAAGCCTAAGGCGGCCTGTTGCCTTAATTTAAATCACCTTTAAAGAAGGTATGACTCCAAATCCAAGAAAGAAGCATCTTTAGAAATAACTTAAATTTAATAACAACTAACAATCAACAACTAGAACAACAACAAATTTAGATTCAGAATAGCTATTAAAGTTTAACATAAGCCTGGCTGCTTGAACATAATGGTGGCCGGACAGTGGCCGGCACACGCTCCGTGAAGGCAGGAAGAGTCTAAAAAGAAGGAAGGGCTGAGAGAGAGAGAGCTTTTGAACCGTCAGACCTTTTATACCTGAAGCGCCGATCACAGTCAAAGTTTAGCGGCAGGTAGAGACGTCACCAGTTCTGTGCGAAAGGCTAGAGAGCCTACGAAAGCCGGGAATCGAACACGATGGCGAGGTCGCCACACTATCCCCCTTCCAGTACAGAGGTCACGCTGTACGACATCATGACGCTTGATACCGCGAAGTGAACTTCACTCTTCTTCCAGAACGAGTAGTCACAGGAGGCAAGTTCGTCGACGCAGTATCAGTCACAGGAGGCAAGTCCGTTGACGCAGTATCAGTCACAGGAGGCAAGTCCGTCGACGCAGTATCAGTGGGTGACACTGCTGTGCTACTCTCTCCTTCCTGATCCTCTGCTTCAAGAAAGGCGGGCTTGAGACGATCGATGCTGATTACGACCTTACGACTGGGAAACTGCACAGTGAAATGCTTCTCTTGTCTGGAAAGCACAGGATACGGGCCGTCGTAGGGTGCAACGAGTGGTGGTTTCACACCATCATGTCGCACAAACACGTGGCTGCAGCTGTCCAGTGCTGGATGAACGAAACAGGTTCTCTTACTGTGAGATGAGGTCTGGACCGGAGACAGTCGCTTCATGGTCTCTCGAAGTGTACGGAGAAATGATGAAGGCTCAGTTGCAGGTAACTCTGAAGAGAAGAATTGTCCTGGCAACCTCAGCGGAGATCCGTAGACCATCTCTGCACAGGTGGAACTCAAGTCTTCCTTGAAGGCGGATCTGATGCCCAGGAGTACGACAGGTAAGGTCTCAGTCCAACGAAGGTGATTATGGCTCATCAAACCCTGCTTCAAAGTGCGGTGGAGACGCTCCACTATCCCATTAGCACACGGGTGATATGGAGTTGTGCGGGTCTGTCGGCATCCGAACGTGGAAGACATCACAGAGAAGAGTTTCGACATGAACTGTGTACCTTGGTCGCTGGTTATGACATCGGGTACTCCGAACCTGGCGATCCAATTACTGAAGAAAGCGGATGCAACAGTCTCAGCAGATATGTCCGAAATGGGTATGGCTTCCGGCCACCGGGAATATCTGTCCAAACAGGTCAGAAGATACCTGTATCCTTCAGAGGGAGCTAGCGGTCCGACGAGGTCAAGATGGACATGTCCAAATCTTCTATCTGGCAATCCGAATTGCTGGATCGGGCTTTTGGTATGCTTGTGGACCTTGACACGTTGGCAGCTTATACAGGATCGTACCCACGACGTGACATCCTTGTTCGCAGAAGGCCAGACGTATCGCTCCAGTAGCAGCCTTTTAGAAGCTCGTATACCGGGATGCGAAAGTCTATGGAGCGAGTCGAAGATCTGCCTGCGGAAAGTGGCGGGAACGAATGGTCGGATTTTTCCATTCGACACGTCACAGTAGAGTTGTGCTGTTGGGGTGAGCTGGAACAGCTTAAGGCTCCAAGACGTCTGGGTGTCTTCAAGGATCCTTTTAAGCTCAGTGTCATCTTTTTGAGCAAGGGACATCTCATCGTAGTTGATCGCAGTCAGCTCAACGGTGCACATTCTCGACAAGGCGTCGGCAACTACGTTTTTATCTCCAGATATGTGACGGATGTCAGAACTATATTGAGCAATAAAGTCCAGGTGTCTCAACTGTCTCTGTGAACAGGTGTCGTTTTTCTTCCGGAAGGCATACACAAGAGGCTTATGGTCCGTGTATATGATTAGCTCACGGCCTTCAACCGAATACCTGAAGTGCTTTACAGCACAGTATATGGACAACAGTTCACGGTCATAGGTGCTATAACGTGCCTCGCTAGATGTTAGCCTTCTGGAGAAAAACTCAAGAGGTTTTAAACCTTTTTCAGTTTGAGCCTGGAGACTTGCACCTATAGCCACATCCGATGCATCTACCATTAAAAAAATTTTATTATTTTTAGGAAAATAACACAAGGCAGCGGCGTTCGACAAATCCAATCTGCATTTCTCAAATGATTTACTAGAAATGTCATCCCAAGGGACAGGGCGGGTGTCTTTTTTCTTAGAATTTTTTAAAAAGTTGTGAAGAGGGGCTTGTGTTTCTGCTGCGTTAGGTATGAATCTCCTGTAAAAATTTAACATCGCCAAAAATCTTCGAAGTTCGGATATTGTTTTAGGTTTTGGCATTTCGGTTATGCATTTTACTTTAGAGGGGAGAGGTTTCACACCTTCGGGTGTTATCAGACATCCCAAAAACGTAACAGAATTTTGGCCAAGAACACATTTTGACGGATTCAATATTAAGCCAAACTCTTGTAATCTACCAAAAATGAGACGTAGATGTTTTTTATGTTCTTCAGCATTTGAGGATGCGACAAGTAAGTCGTCAAAATAGGGAATACAAAAGTCTAATCCATGTAACACTTGATGAATGAACCTCTGGAATGTTTGACCAGCGTTCCTGAGCCCAAAAGGCATGGACACGTACTCAAACAATCCAAAAGGCGTTACTATAGCAGTTTTTGGAATGTCCGAAGGAAAAACCGGGATTTGGTGGTATGCCCTCGCGAGATCTAGTGTTGAGAATATTTTTTTACCTTCTAACATTTGGGTACAGTCATGTATATGGGGGACAGGGTACCTATCTGGAACTGTAACAGTATTCAGTCTACGATAGTCGCCACATGGCCTCCAATCACCATTGGATTTTTTAACCATATGTAGTGGTGATGCCCATGGGCTCTTTGATGGTCGGATAATACCCTGGTCAACCATAAACTGAAATTCAGTTTTAGCGGCTTTTAACAATTCTGGATTTAGTCTCCGAGGTTTTGAAAAAACTGGGGGTCCTGTGGTTTCTATATGATGAAATACAATAGGATTTTTGCCATGTTTAGAAATCAAAGAGGGATTTGTTATACTTGGAAATTCTGACAAAATTTCATGAAATTGGGTAAAATTATGGATAGTGCTAATTTTACAGGGGGAATTTGGACTAGGTACGGGTAAACCAGCAGAATTTAATTTTGTAACAGAATCAATTAAGCAGTTATTGTTGGCGTCAACAAGCAATTTGAAATGCTTTAGAAAATCAAGGCCAATGATTGGGTTTACAACTTCAGCTATAATAAATGGCCACTGGAAAGTACGACGTAAGTTTAAATCCAAACTAACCAATTTTGTGCCGTATGTCTTGATTTCGCTACCGTTAGCAGCAAATAATTTCAATTCGTTTGGACGAATGTTATCTAAACATTCATGTTTAGGAATAACACTAACATCCGCTCCAGTGTCTACTAAGAAAACCAAACTTGTTACTTTATCGGCCAACATAATTCGGCTGATGCGGCGATCGGTTTGACCGTCTTCCAATCGCCCGTTCAGTTTTCCGACTGTTTGTTTACATTAACTGAGAATGAACATGGCTGAACGCATTTTTTTGCCTTTGTGCCAAAATTTATGTGATAAAAGCACAAACCGTTCGAAGGTTCTTTGTACTTCGAATATCCGTGCCTACTTTTGCTGCGAGACCTACCTCTGCTATACGATTGCCTTCGTCGGCCAAAAGATCGTTCGAAATCCTCACATAACTGATTTACGCGCTCAGTTAACTCTGAAATTTGTTTTAGTAGGGTACTATGGTTGCTTAACAAACTTTCGGCCATCTTACAAAACCCGGGGCAAACCTATAACCCAAAATTTTGAAGAATCTGAGAGAAATGCAGAATGAGAATCGTTGAAAGCAGCTTACCTCTTGCTCCAATCCTTTTCAGTGGTAATCCAAAATACGATTCGATGCACGACCACCATCAAAATTCAACAATTCCAAAATCATGAAAACATTAAAGTTTTGAAAAAATTTAAAATTTTCCTAGCGCGCGTTGTTCGACCAGCCAGGGTCACCACTTAAGGCGGCCTGTTGCCTTAATTTAAATCACCTTTAAAGAAGGTATGACTCCAAAATCCAAGAAAGAAGCATCTTTAGAAATAACTTAAATTTAATAACAACTAACAATCAACAACTAGAACAACAACAAATTTAGATTCAGAATAGCTATTAAAGTTTAACATAAGCCTGGCTGCTTGAACATAATGGTGGCCGGACAGTGGCCGGCACACGCTCCGTGAAGGCAGGAAGAGTCTAAAAAGAAGGAAGGGCTGAGAGAGAGAGCTTTTGAACCGTCAGACCTTTTATACCTGAAGCGCCGATCACAGTCAAAGTTTAGCGGCAGGTAGAGACGTCACCAGTTCTGTGCGAAAGGCTAGAGAGCCTACGAAAGCCGGGAATCGAACACGATGGCGAGGTCGCCACAAGCCATTAAAATTGACACACTTGCGACAAAAACTTATTGTTAAAATAAAGTTTTTGTGTCTTGAAATGTAGTGAGTGATATATTAAAAGTTTAGGTTTGTTTTTATTTCCAACTTTTTAAATGTTTGATTGTTATAATTTCCTTAAAAATATTGTGTAAAATATTATGAATAGAAAAAAATGTAATGGTGTGAAATCCCATGCTTATCAATACACGAAAAAAACACTTGAAAAAAATTACAAAATGTATGGTTGTTTTAAAAATAATGTAGTATCATAAACATCAGATTTTCAGCTACTTTTAGAACTGTCCCTAAGGCAGGGGTCCAGTTCACGGGATACAAAAAATGTCGTCGGGAGGTCCACGGGCCAAAAAAGCATGGGAACCCCTAGTTTAAATGAACAACATTGAAAGGAATTCTTGAATCAAACAATGAAACTGTTATGGCTAATTTTGGTGTAGGTTCACACAGATACCAAATTCATTCTTTCTAAACTTTTTCAGATCCGAAACTGAAGTGAGTGAATGCATTTCAAATATACCGACAATGTGCAATTCGGTGTCGACGAAACGATCTTCTGAGAACATTACTCACTTCATACACGAGTTGTGTTCAGAAAATTCTTTTGAGCAACAGAGTAAGTATTCAAAGTCTAAAATTTACATTGTTTCTGTACAATATCGGATAGTAAATTGACCTTGGTGTATGTAACCTAGCTTGATTTTTTTATTGCAGCTGAATGTGAATTTTTTAACCTTCCACGTGTTATAAGCTTTTGAAAGGAAATGAATATTTCACCAGTGTTTTTTAAAGATTTTGTAATAAACTGATAGTATCTTTAGAATAGATCCACTGTGAGTAATTATTTATTCAAAGCAATGAAAAACGAGCTAAAAATTAACGCAAAGATGGATAACTATATCAATGAAAATGGTTGTAAATTGTGTGCGTTAGGGATTTCCAAACTATCGATTGCGACCCTGTCAAGGGTTTTTGAACGACTCGTTGATTTTCATTCGAAATCAATTTCAAAAAGAATATTGAATACCTTCATCTATAAATTTGCCAACATTACGAGTGCTTTCTTTATTGTAAAACTTTTTCTGTCTCAAAACGCTTTCTGTTATATAAAACTCTTGTCTTTTTTATAAATTCTGGATACAATATCAAAATGCTAGAGTTCATTTTTTCTATCTCCTCCTTTCTTTCCGGTAATTAATCAATGGAGGTTTAAAAACAGCAGGCGAGTCGATTTGAACTCTTTAAACAGCCTCGGAGTTTTTAAATGACATATTTGATGTGACGCTCGAGGACTTTTTTGCGTCGTTCATAAACCTGGATTTATGCAGTCAAAGGTTTGAAATTCACTGTTGGGTAGGGAAATAAATTTGTTTTCTGTATTGCAGGTTTCTTGAACTCGAGCACCTGTTACAACCAACATAAAGACAAGAGACAACATTGTGTGAACGAATTTAGCAGCGGGAACGAAACGGATGCAAAATCTCGCTGTTGGTAAGAACTTTAAGATTTGAGTTGGTTAGAATGAAAATGGTTAAAGTCCACTAATACGTTGTTTTGAGTAATTGAAGGTTTTCTGTGTCGGTGCCTGTGTTGCTCCTATAAAGCAGTGGTCCCCAACCTTTTTACCACCACGGATCGGTCAACGTCTGATAATTTTACCGCGGCCAGCTGGGGGGCGTTGATTGTTTACATTCTAGATTATTTTGATTCATTAATTTTAATTTAATTGTATCTAAACATGCTTTCAAAATAAAATAGTTACACCAAAAAATAAATATAATGTGATTAATAATTCATTTCATTCATTGATTTGGAGTATAAAACTAGGAATTTAAATTAATTTTCAATGAAATAGTCGGCCAACGGGCCGGTACCATTTGATCCACGGACCGGCACCGGTCCGCGGACCGGGGGTTGGAGACCACTGCTATAGAGAATGCATTTTTGGACTCGCGCTACTTTCATCCTGAACAGCTTATTTATAAGAGATGAAGAGTTCAGCTGTAAGAGCTGAACCCGCTCATTCTTAAATGGATTTATTTCGAATTGAGGCATATTTAGTATGGGCCTCTTGAATGAATTAATTTGCAATTAAAATGGTACATCAAGATTTTCGTGCAAATATATTTTAAGACACTAAATAGAAAATTAAGGTGTATAAATTAAATAATCTTTGGAAAATTCAATCCGGTTGAGCTAATTCAATTGATACTTTTGAGTATCGCTAGTACATTGAGTGCTAAAATACTATCTTAATTCAAGAAAACATTTTTCATCGCAGTTTGTCTTGAAAAATAATACTCTCCTTTTGGCTGATTACTTTTAAGGGTCGTACAATTAATGACAATCATGGGAATCTGACCAAAATGGCAGCTGAAAGCACAACTTCAATTCAATCTTCGAATTTCCCGCTAAAGTACTCATCACAGAACTAGTGATGGGCAGGTATCGATACCAAATACTTAAGTACTCGATACCTATAGGTATCGAGTGTATTCGATACCCACAAAAGTATCGATACTTTATTGACATATTTCATTTTAAATTTTTCACTGAAGTAATCTTTATAATACCTACTGTAGATCAAACGCACCCTGTTTCAGTTTTCATTTTGCAACGCTCAAACCCAAGTCGTTAATCATCCGCGAGAGAAATTTGACGCGGCTAGGTTTTTCCCCCGCCAAATCCTTCGCCTCTATGCACCTCCAGGCCCGTAGCTACGGGGCTTTTTGATGGATCGCTTTCAGTTTTTTGAATATTAGTCTGATTATGGATAGGCCTTAAAAAAATTGTCCCTTCAGGTTCATTTCCAAAAATTGAAAAAAAGTACTCGATACCTATAAGTATTCGATACCAAAGTATTCGATACCTATATGTATTCGATACCAAAGTATTCGATACCTAAAATTATCGATTTTGCCCATCACTACACAGAACCCGTTCCGTATTTTATCCTGGAAGAGTACAACTGAAAGAGTGTTCCTCCAAAGTATCGTCAGTATATTCGTAAGGATGGTTATTCTATATGTAATTTTAATGTTGATGGGACTTGTTAGAACCGTCAGTAGATAAAGGGTTAAAATAAAAATGTCTTCATATAAGAAAAAAAGTAAATAATTTACAAGTTAAAGTAGTTGATATTTATTCTTTAACTCCCTTGCATCGAACTCTTTTACTAGTAAACTATTAAATGAATAAATTGTTTTTATAGCTCAAATGAGAAGACGTTGGAATGTTTAAGAAACGACATGGGTAAAGCGTGTCCAGAAACTGCCACCAAGTTTCAGAATTATTTGATGGAAACGTTCGTCAGCCATCATTCGCTTTTGTGTGCCTCGTACTTGAAATTATGCAGTGGAGCAGAGAAAGTGATGTCAACGTGTGTGATCTTGTTGACAACTTTGGTATCTTTTTATTTTCAAAGGATGTGATGCATTTTGTGGATTGTGGAGTGAACACAGCGACTGTCTAGTCCTGATTTTTATGAAGAGCTTATGCATGATAACGACGAACAATTATTCCGAACTGTTTTTACACTTGTGGAAATAACTTTTGCTCAGGAATAAAGCATTTTGTTTTTAGACTTGGTTGTAGTTATTTCTCTAAAAAAATTGACAAAATTTAACAGATATCCTGGTTTTTATAAAGCTTATTAGTAGTACCTATAGCATGGAAGTGAAGTGTAAGCAATGGTTCAACCCAATGCATTACAATATATAGAAATAGTCATAAATAAGGTATATAAATTTTCTTAACTATATTTAAATGAGAGAAGGATTATTGCTTCGAAACCAAACATGCCAAATATTTGTTTTCATAACAATTGGGGAGTTATATCGAGTCATGATAGAAAAACTTTATAAAAAAGGAAAGTTTTACTAACGCAATCTAAAACGTATGTATTTACAAAAATGAATAGTTTTTGACTGTTTGTTTTTAAATTTTAACTTAATGTTTAAAGTAAAAAATTCTCTACATAATATATAACATGGTAAAATTAATCAAAGCCCGATTTTAATTTCTTTTACATAGTATTGTAAAACTTAATTTTTAAAGAGAAGCCTAAGTATTATAGTAAGGAGCAGAATTTATTTCATTAACAACGACAATTTAAACATTTACGAACAAGGGGATCACTATAAACCTTAAAATACATCTACTTAGAATTAAGTAAGATTTCTCCGTATGAGATTAGATATGTGAGGATTTTCTGTGAGAATCGTAAAAGGTAAAAGCAAGCAAACACTTTCCAGAAGGCAATAAACCAAGGCTAGTTGTATTCCTCTCGTATTCTGATTTAAACATAACGATGGCTTTCAGCATCTGCTTTGTCTTTGCTTTAGTTTCCATCGTGAAAGGTAATGTATTTCTTTTAAATACTGATTGGGAAAAAATTTAATGAAATCATTTATAAAATTTACATCACATTTTTGTGCACCTCTACGAAATAAATGTAATTAAAAAAATGAATTTCTTCAGAAATTGAACTAAACGGTATTGGTTCTAAAAATGTTTTTTATTTAATAAAAACCCCTAGTTTCCTTTCTAATCCACCGTACGACATCAAATGTCATCACGTTTAAACTGTGAGAAAAGGAACTTGATTAAATATTTCAATATGACTCGATTAAATATTTCAATATGACTCAATAAAATATTTTTATTGCCAATTTCTCAAATGTCTTTAATCAAACATTCAAAATCTTTAACTGGTTCCTTTTTTTTTCATAAAAGTTGAATTTAAGGTATTAAAAAAGTTAAATTATTCTTTTTGTGGCGCAAAAAATATGTGAATATGTGCGCGCTTTATAATGTCCATAACGATTTTTAGAACATTCAAATATGAAAAATGTTATTGAAGGATATGTTATTTTTATAAATTTCATGTTATAAGTGTTGCTAACGAATATTTCATTTATTAGCACTTATACTTAAAATATAGGGAGTATTTAATCTAACTTTTCACTTTTTTGCAATCTTTCACACTTGTCATGAGTGTGATTAAAAATAATTTAAAAACTGACATAATAAAAAAATGAGAACTTTCAATTCCTACTAAAGAAAAAAATTTGCTCCAAGACCTTAAACAAGTAAAAGAGTATAAGTAATTTCAAAATTTCCCTTTAACTGTAATACGTACAAATCTTACTTTCTCAGTTAGCAAGCAATGTTTTTTGATAAACATTCTTTTAATACTATAACAGTTCATTTACTTTTTAGGTGTAGAATCCTATTACAACTACCAAGATTCAGTCATTGAATGTGTTTTTAAGGAATACAAGCATTGTTATCAGGATATAGAATCCTTAGGGGCAAATTTCTCAGTCAAGTTTGACGAAACATCCAGACAACTGAATGAAACTTGTAGGTTTGTAAAAATTTGTTATTCAATGAGATCAAAGGTAGCTAGCTTCAAGTAATGTTTGTGATTTTTAACATTAAATTAAAATTTTAATTTTTGTTATATGGGTTTTCATTGTTTTGTTCAGGAATTTTTCATTTTATTTCTAAAATATTTTTCTGACATTTGTAGTTAATCAAGTTAAAAGTAAAATAAATTTAAAACTTTGGTACTAGGTAATTAAGATTGGGGTTGCATTGGGTAACAATGTAAAGCATAAGAACTCATAAAATCAAAATTGTAAGTTATGTTTACCGCAGCGGTCAAGTTTTGATTTATTTCGTATTTTTAACTGCTACAAGATGAAACATTTTGAGATTTGTTATCCACTAAATTAGACATGCCATGAAAATTAGAAATTAATAATAAGAAATGTGGTATTACCGATTTAACATTAATTTTCCCATACATTGAAATTAAATAGCGTATTCATCACTAGACTTGATGAATTTATTGACAGGTGGAAAAACAGAACAGAGGAATGTATAGAGAGGATTGGACCACATTGTGGTGCATTACACACGGAAGGTCTTGTGGAAAGAATTAGTCCAATGATACAGCAGTTATGTAAAAATAAAACGGTTCAGCAAACAAGTGAGTCTATTACTTCATTAGTGATTTTTCATTTAAACCCCTTATTTGTTCGTTTATTCATCTATAAATATATCTTAGGACAAACAATCTCCAAACAATCTGAATATAAATACAAAGAATTCATAAGAAATATACAAACTTAATACAGCTACGAGCATAAGATGAACTAATTTTTTTATAACAACTAAAGGTTCTTTCTTCCTTTAGATTTTCTGAATTCGAGTGTTTGCTACAACAGAAATCAGAATAGAAGATTGGATTGTGTAACGAAACATTCTTTGGGAAAAACTGATGCAAAATCTCTTTGTTGGTAAGATCATTCTGTTTATTTAATAAGAACAAATTTTAAGCTTTGAGGGATTTAAATTACTATTTAACTAATCCTCTCTAAAAGCTAAAAACAATTTAGAAACTATAAGTGATAATACAGGGTGTATCTGAAATGGTGCAACAAACTTTCAGGAATGATAGTACTCATCAAGACGAACAAGAATCGGTATAGAAAGGGGGTCCCAGAACAAATCCCAGGGAGTTAAAAATAAAGCGACACCCCAAAAAATCATTGAAAAATTCAATTTGTAGAAGAACTAATATTGGTAAAAACTTAATTATGGTCTCAAAAATTGTGGTTTAATATGATCTTTAAAATTACCTCAAAAGTCTTCACTTTAAAATTTGTTTTATTATGGAAAAAGTTAAAAAACACAAAGAATGTAAAAACTCTGCAAAAACCTTATTTTGTATTTCGAAATCCTTTCTTTTGATTTGATAATCTGAAAGATCATAGTTGAAAACCTTTAAGTCCAAAGTTTCACGTAAATACAATCAATATTAAACGCTTGAGATCCTTTTAAAGTTTGTTTTTTGGGTGCGCAAGCAGTTTTTTAGAGCTGTTTCCAGAACAGGAGTTAGCGCACACAAAAAACAAACTTTAACAGGATCTCAAGCGTTTAATATTGATTGTATTTACGTGAAACTTTGGACTTAAGGGTTTTCAACTATGATCTTTCAGATTATCAAATCAAAAGAAAGGATTTTGAAATACAAAATAAGGTTTTGGCAGAGTTTTTACATCTTTTGTGTTTTTTAACTTTTTCCATAATAAAACAAATTTTAAAGTGAAGACTTTTGAGGTAATTTTAAAGATCAGATTAAACCACAATTTTTGAGACCATAATTAAAATTTTACCAATAGTAGTTCTTCTTCAAATTGAATTTTTCAATGATTTTTTTGGGGTGTCGCTCCATTTTTAACTCCCTGGGATTTGGTCTGGGACCCCCCTTTCTATACCGATTCTTGTTCGTCTTGATGAGTACTATCATCCCTGAAAGTTTGTTGCACCATTTCAGATACACCCTGTATATGCAACTTATTATCCTCCCTTAAAAATTGTGGTGAAACTTATTTGCTTGTATTTAATATTAATTAAACTTATCTACCTTATACATATAGGAAAAATTTAATCTAAAAATTATAAACAAAGTTTAAAAAACCAAGCTGTTTAATCAGCTGTTTTTTTTTAATTGTTTTAATTTTTAAAAGGCATTTATCATATCCCACATAATGATAGTATAATCCCAACGTTACACATATAATTAATTTTCTAATGAAAAAGTTATAAAGTTTTAAATGTAGTGTATTTTTTAAAACAATCTCAAAAACTTTGGGGTATTAAAAATTAGCATTTAAAATGTTGCACTTGAATAAAATGAATGTATGAAAAGAGAAAGTTTATTTTACTCTTAAAGGTATTTAAAAATTACTCCTATAAAAAAAGATTTCTATTATCAAGTGTTGAAAATAACGTGTTTAATTAATTTGTTTTAATAGAGCTTTATTGTTGTTTTAACATTAACTAAAAATCCTGAATTAGGATCAGATTTGGGAATCAAATAGAACCAATAAAAATATTTTGTTTTAATAAACTATTATAATTGCTCCTAACCGTAACAAATCGTTGCTGGCATACCAAAACTCCTTTAAAGTATGTTTGTCCAGAATAAGCTTACTACATATTCACGAAACTGAATGCTTGTGGTTAATTGGTTATCAGCAAACCTATTGAGAATTGTGATTGCTAGCCAACTCAGGCATAATATGTAACATCTCTAAGTGACTCAGAAAACGAACTGAGTCGAAAAAAATATAGAAATAAAAATAAAAAGATTGGATGTCTTTTGGCATTGTGGTATCGATATCCTGATAAATTTTCTTTTCAGCTCCGCTTTGAAGACTCAGCAATGCGTTAGAGAAGAAATGAGAAAACTTTGCCCCAGGAACTCCACTGAATTTCAAACGCACGTCATGGAAACATTCACAAGCTACGAGTTGGTGATTTGTGGTTCATACCTAAGGCATTGTAACGGTGCTCCCTACTTGATGTCTACTTTAACTCTAGCTTTTGTAATGCTAGCATCTATCTTCATTCAAAATATACACTGAGTAAAACTCTGAATTGATATTGAAACAGGCAAGTGAATTAACTCTACTAACTGAAGAAGTTATGGTTCATTAACTGAGAGCATGGAATAAGATGAGAGTTAGGAATTAAAGACACTTCTTTGTATTTTTCTCGAACCTTTCCTTCTCCATGCAAGCACCCGATTTTAAACATTTCTTTATCCAATAAACTGATTGCACCCAATTTGGTTAAATAACATTAATAACAAATCAGACTTCAGATCCTATTCAAATTAGTATTTGAAATCCAAAATGCTTAAATTCCAAATGAATAAAATAGCTTAAAAAAAGTACCTTTAATTTCCGAATATAGGCCCATTTGTATACATACAGGGTAATTCAGAACTCATGTGCAAAAAGGGTCTAGAAAACATAAGGACAATTCAGAATCCCCAGAAACAATGAAGATGGACGGGTTATTATAATAGTGGGCGAATGGTTGAGGTTAAAAATAAAATTTCACTTCCAGTTATCATGCTTTAACTTATACTTTAAAAGCTGGGTAAAACATTTATTCTTAAGGAGTCGTCTTTATGGGAACAACGAATTAAAAACAACCAACATTCTTGTTGTTGCTACAGGCGCCTCTATTACGAAGTCTTACGGACAGATATTGACGAAGATCTCTACTACAAAAGTTTCCCAAGTTTTTGAAAGCAAGTTGAAGCATGATCTTGACGTATTGTAATAAAACATGATTAAACTTAGCCCACTAGCTATTGATAGTTCGGTTTTCAAAGAAAAACAGCATAATGATGTTTATAATTGCTCATTCTTTTCAATGTGGTTGTAAAAACTCCATACTCATGACTTTAAACAAAGAGTCTTTTATTCTGCTTCAGCAGTCTTCGCCTTTTAAAACCATTAACTGTTTTCAGTGCATTTTGTCCTTTTTTTCAATAGTTATTAAAGTTCAGATCTAGAAAAAACATCACAATATTCATTGTTGGCAAAAGTTTGTGTTAAAAGATAATTTAATAGTGGAGTTTAGTTTTATGAATTTTCGTACTCTTAAAAACTATAGAAAGCATTTGTGTTTAAGGAACGTCTTTGTATTAAATAACGGAATGTTTTAAGTTTGCATAAAGCTTAACCATTCTATAGAAATATCTAAAAATTTGATTAATATTGTTATCAAAATCAGGCAGTAGAATAGATATCTTTGCATGAACAAATTTTCTAAAGCTATTTTCTTATTTATTTAAATACTTTCGAGAGAGCAGTATTCACTCCGAGGCATATTTATAATTTTAGTTTCAAGTTAAGTTTTATACATTATCTTCATAAAAACAATTTGTAATTTAATTAATTGTAAATGAAAAAGTAGAAAATTTGGAAGAAGGGTAGTTTTTAATTTGCTACCTAATGGTTTTAATATTAATGTTTCAAAAATATTATAATGATGATATTGTCTTAATAGGGGTGCAAAATTATTTTGGAAATCCATACACCATTATAAACTTGCCAGTACAATTTTCGGAAATGTTTGCACAGCAAGCAATTTGAATTTTATGCAAAAGGTTGCGCAATAGTTTTCTAACACATTTACGAAGACATTAACAAACTCTTTATTGTACTCAAATTACCATCACTTTAGTTGTGTTTTTATTAGATTTAACACCTTGTTGTGTTCTAGAGTTCTATGTTTGGTTAAAAAGTGTTAGAATTGTGGATCTGAATAGGTTTAAAAGTGTGAAAAGTGTTAAAAATGTGTACTAAAAACATTGTGTTGTAAAATATGTTTAAAATCAGAAAGTGCTCTTAAATTATTTTTAACAACACTTTTAAAGCACAATTTTTTTTCACAAAACACTACCAAAACGCTTTTGATTAGAATCATTCCTAAAGACAATTAGTTAACGCGCGTTGCAAAAGTGATTAAAGCATTTGCAATGTGTTGTTTGGTAGCCGTACAAGGACGTAAGCATCTCGTTGCACTATAGCTGCTATAAAATGTCACTTTATGTTTTCCACTTTTAAATGTCACTTTTAAAATGTTCTTTCTTCAGCAAATTCCACGTCAAGATCTCAAGAAAGAACGCGAAACACGAGATACAATAGCCAATGAGGAGAATGAAGAAGGGACCTTTAATGTCGTCAAGCGAAATGATGAAATCGTTTTCCTCCTCTCTATCCATATCCCAAATGGAGAGTCTGGAGGTGAAGATCTCTTCCGAAATGAACTGTTGATAGAGTCCTCCGTAAAGAACTCGGCGAATCCGCTCGTCCAAAACGGCCTTGCAGCAGAAATTCTTATTCACCGCTATGCCATAATAAGACACTGAGAACCCACTGCGAGATATGAAGTTGGTCGTCTGCGGAACCAACTTGAGGAACAACCTTCCGTTGATCTTCACCATCCTCTGATTCAAGAACACCGCATCTGAGTATTTCGAAGGGTCTCGGAACCACTGATTCTTCTCCATGGCGTTCGCTATCAAAGCCAAATCCTCCCTTCCAGAGTTCAACATCACCTCCACGTGGGCAGTTCCTTTATCGGCAAATGCCTTGAACTTTCCTTTGGACACTGCGGTAGCCAGTCCCGAGAAATCCCTGATGGGGGGTTCACGCAAGGGGACCAGGAGGAAGGAAGGTAGGACGGCAACGTAGCAGTATGACAACAGCATGGATCCGCACAGCCAGAAGAGCTTGAAGAAATTGCCTCGCAGTGACAGGTTAGAGCTGTACTTGCCCAGCAGACTGGCGTAAACGTAAAAGAAAGCACTTAAATACGAGAATCTTTTCCGAGATAGAGTGTTTAGTAGGATTGGTATCCCCAGAAGTAAAGAAAAGGATATGGCCCACGTTGGTGCATCAAAAGGATAGAGGTAAGCATAGATTTTCGGCAACAACTGAGGAGGATTACTGGCAAAAGTTAGGTCCATGTCCATGTAGGCTTTGGCAAAGTCCACTGCCTCTTGTCTTTTCGGAGTGATTCCCAACGTGGATATTCCGATGTCAGCTTCACCTCTTTGGACCATTCCAATAATACCAGTCCAGTTACCGTTGCTCCCTATGCGGCCCCATTCCCCGTCAACTGAGGGAATCAACTCGTATTGGAACCTCAAGGATTGAGATAAAGCTTCCAGGAGTTTTCCATCGATCCCTCCGGGTTTCCCGTGGGGGGGTTTAGGGAATTCAAACAGGCGTGGAAAGTGGAGGACTGCTACTCTTAGCTGTTTTGGAAAACTAGAAGCTTTAGTCGTGTTTTTCTTAAATATGCTATTAGGTTCTACGAAGGGAATTAAAAGGTAGTTGAAAATCCCAAGAAGCAGAACCGCGATGGGCAACGCCATGTTGTTATAGGTCTCTGTAAAAGCGTTTCCTAAAATGCGTTAGATTCGGTTCTCAAAAGTGTTCTTATATAACGCGAATAAAAGTTAATGATATTCATGAGACATAATAGAGAATGTAAGTATTTGTTTATTATTAGGAACTGGTTTTACCATTGATGTTTATAAGCAAGCCAACCTTTATTTGTGCTCAATGCATGCATCATAAAAACACCATTAAAACAGCATGAATTTCACACTTTTTTGTATTCACATGAGAGACCGTTAGTTAGTTATTAATAAGGGATATCTGCATCTGAATTAATTTTAAATAAAAGAGTGCATATTAACTTATATTTCAAACAAATAATATCGGGGGAAATGTGTGGTTTATATTTAAATAATTTTTTTTGAAAAGCAAATTGCACATTTCTTAGACCTTAACAACGGTGAGAGTGTAAAAATAATTTTAGAAATAAACCTAGTTTTTTAAGGTTATATTGTATCAATAAATCCATGCTTTCAAGATATAGTAAAATATAGGTTTGCAGAATATGGTAATTTTAGAGTAAATGAATTGAATGCCGCATGAAACAAGATTCTGCGAAGGTATACGAAACTTTGATTCCTATATTCCTATATTGTACTTATTTTTCAAATACATTCTTCTCTCCCTTTAAACCAGGGTTGGCTAGATTGGACCCAATGGGATATTTAAAAAAAAACATTTTTTTTCAAAATTTCAACCAGGTTTAAATAATTAAGTTTTTTTCAAAATTTAGGACGTTTTAAAGTTAAAACTTTAAATTTAAAAAAATTGAGGGAAATTTTTTTAAATTTCAGTGTTTTTTCAAAGTTAAACAGATTTCTTTCAATATTGTGAATGGTTTTTTTAAGATTAGCATATTTTTAAAATTAAAGTTTTTTTTAAATTTGGGTTTTCCCCCCAAAAAATTTAAGACCTTTGAGGAGCTTAGGAAGTAAGCTTACTCTGGAATATAAAGTCAAGGAAGAATCCAGGTTTTGACAAACGAAATTTATTAACAGGCGAACAACGAGAGGCAACAGGAAGTAAGTAAAACAAAATAATACCAGAACTTAAATAAACAATAGTCTAGTTAGGGGACATCCATAAATTACGTGAGGCGTTTTTTCCAAAATCTGGATCCCCCCTCCCCCCCAAGTGAGATTTACCTACAACTTTTTAAAAATAATTTGCAGTATTTTATCTGTGTGTATTACTTTCTCATACTTAAAAAAAGAAAATCGTATGATTTCTAACTTAAAAAGTTGACGTGAGATTTTAATCGACCCCCTCCCCCCTTGGTGAGATTTGGTGATATTTTTCTAAACCCCTCCCCCTTTTTGACCTCACGTAATTTATGGATGTCGTCTTACAATCACAGTTAAGGGTACAATGGACCTCTGAAATCATATAATTTTTTTTTAATTTTGAAGTTATTGCACTGAAATTCTTACATTATTTGTGCTTGATATCCTAAACAACATAAACAATTCTTCAGAAAAAATCATTGATAAATTTTTCCAAAAAAATTTAAAATACTTTTACAAATTTTAAAATGTTTCAGGCGAACTAAATTTTATCATAAAAATTTTTTTCTTGGTGTTTCAAATAGGTATTTTAGAGCCATTTATAATATTTCGTATATTTGAAACATTTGTGACTATTAAATTTTTATGTAGATCAAATTAAAGAAATTTTTTCATGATTTTGCTATTAAAAATCTAGTATTTATATATTTTTTAGCAAAAATAATTAGCATATGATAATCAAACATACGAAATATTGAATGGCACTGAAATACCTATTTGAAACAACAAGAAAAATTTAGTTATAATAAAATTTAGTTCACCTGGAACATTTTAAAATTTGTAAATTTTTTTGAAAAAAAATTAGAAATTTATCAAAGGATTTTTCTGAAATTTTTTTATGTTGTTTGGGATTCCTTTTTTTATAACTCCTCAATTAGAAATGGTTTTCACCCCTATAAACAGTTAAGTATATTCGTTCCATATTTTAAAATTTTGCAATTTTTTATAACTTTTCTTGATTAATGACGTGGCACCCCTGGCATACCCTCGCGGCACCCCAGGGTGCCGCGGCACGCAGTTTGAGAACATCAGCTCTAAGCTACATTAAAAATATCAATAAAGAATAAATTTTGTTAGATTACCAAAAACTTCTGTGCAGTAGAGTTTCCTTCGAACCAATATTAGTATATTTAAATTGTAATACTGTTTCCCCATAAAATTTTTTATGTAACCTATTATCTCTGGGGAAAAGGCTTATGATGAATATTCAAATAGATAGGATAATAGAATTCATACATAAATACAGGAAGATTTTTAAGACAACATGCATTTCATTTATTAATTCGAAATTGTTAAAAATCAAAACCGAAAATCGTTGAAAATTAAGAATCATTTAAATGAAATTTCCTAGCTACCAATATTTCCAGCATTAATACAAAAGAAGCCACTACATGACCTGAAATTAGAATGAACACAGCCCCTTTAATGTCATTCAGCGAAAGGATAAAATCGTCAACTTCTACTTTGTACTTTTTCCAATACGAAAATTCGCTCCTGTAGACTTCATCCGAAATGTACTTCCGATACAGACCACCTTGCAGAGCCCGTTTTATTTTCTCATCCAGCTGATCCTTGCAGCAAAACTTTTTATTCACGGCAATGGCAAAGTTCGCGAGCGAGAAACCGCTTTTCGAAAGGAAATTCGTGGTCGTCGGCTCCAACAATAGAAAAAGTCGGCCATCGAATTTCACCATCTTCTCTCTCAAGAACTCTTCGTCGGTGTGCAAGGCCATGTCTCGATACCACCGATTCTTCTCTATGGCATCGGCAATGAGGATCAAGTCTTCGCGGCCTGATCTGTACATCTCCTCGACGTGACTGGTACCCTTGTCGACGTAGGCGATATACCCCTCTTTCGACACAGCTTTGGCTAGCTCAGAAAAATCTTTAATGGAGGGTTCCTTCAACGGGAATAGAAGAAAAGAAGGCAGGACGGCGACATAACAGTAAGACAGAATCATCGACCCCAGAAGCCACAAAGAAGTGAAGAGCCTGTTTTCTTTGTTCAGATTTTCGATTTCGGATTTTCCCAGCAAATTGGAAAATACGCGGAAAAAGCCATCTGTGTAAGAGTACTTTCCATTGGAGAATCCGAGCATCAAAAAAGGTACACTCAACAGCAAAGATAATGATATGCCCCAGGTGATTAGGTCGAATGGATAGATGTATGCATACACTCTCGGTAACAACTTGGGTGGATAGCTCGCAAAAGTTCGGTCCATGTCCATGTAGGGCCGGGTGAAGTCCACAACCTGAAGTCTGCTTTTTGTAATTCCCAATGTTGATATGCCAATATCAAATTCTCCTCTTTGGACCATCCCTATGATTCCAGTCCAGTTTCCATCTTGTCGCCTTCTTCCCCATTCGCCATCAACTGGTGGGAATAGTTCGTAATGGAAATTCAACGTTCCAGATAAGGCTTCAATAAGTTTTCCGTCCCTTCCACTAGGTTTTCCATTAGTTTCATTAGGGTACTCAAATAGTGATTCATAGTGAATCGCTGCAACTTTTACTTTACTGGGGAACTTTAATTTATCTGGCGTAGTTTTCTTTCCTTGACCGATATGAACAAGTAGGAAAAAATGAAGGATATACGAAAAACCGAGAGCACCCATGATAAATCTGAGTGCGATTCTAATGTTAACTGATGCAAGAATATTGTGGCGAGTTAAATTTATACTTTGCTTATGAATTTTAATGTCAGCCTTGTTTTGAGCGTATGAACAAACGTGAGATGTCAATAATGCAATTAAAAAAAAACAATAATATATTTTAAAAGATACTCACAAAAAACTTAGTTATTTCAAATACCTTGAAGTCACAAACTGGAATAAATAATGAAAATTTGAATAAAATTTGAATTTTTCGTTTCGTTTCTGTTGGTATCCTAGTATTGGAGCTATCCTTAAATTACCATAGTCGCATTGTAAGAACATACAATTCATGTGAAGTTTGAATATTCAGCGTTTTTTAATTATATTCTTTAATATTATAGTAGTACAGTTGAAATAAGAATACTTTGCACCATATCGTTCTAAGCTGTTCAATAGAAAAATTTATTGATGTATTCCTTTTGAAAATCAGTGTGTACGTGTACTATTCAACATTATTAGTTAGCAATCGCATGGCTGATAGTGTTTCCTTAATGGTGAGTGTAAATATTTATGTATCTAAAAAATATTAGAAACTTTCAGTCAAGTGCTAATTCTGTACCGATGCAAACCAGACCAGTTGTTGTTGTTGTCGTCGTGTGCCACTTGGAATTACCAGGCTCCACAAGGATTCAAGGCAAAGGGGGTGCGGCTCCTGAGAAAGTGAGGCCCATAAATGGCAGGACGGCTTTTTCAATGAGCTTACAAAAATATGTAACTTTTAATAATTATCAAATAAGAAAGAAATACCAAATTTGGTGACATTTTCTTGTATTTCAGGGTTGTCAAATGCATGGTTCTAAACAAGTACAAATATTTTAAATATATAAATAAATAGTACAGCAGAGAGAACTGAAGCTGTGAATTGCCGTAGATGTTTTTCAGAAGGTAGAAATTAAAAAAGAAATAAATTTAAATCTTAAGTCCCGATTTAATTAAACTCTAGGCCCAGGAAAATTAGTCTACAAGAATTTTTGGCTTTATTGGATTGTATTGTCCTTGAAAAACTTTAACCTGATATATGTAGTGACCTCATTTGCAAGATAAATAAGTGAGTCTGTGGGTCCTTCCCTAGAAAAATTTTTGGAAATTGAAGTCCAAAAAGCATGTTTTAACTCGTTTTGGTACACCTAATCCGAATTTCGGACATATATTTTCAAGAGTTAAATATATATTTTGGAATTTATTATAAAAACATTCTAAGTACCGAAGGTGGTCTGGGGGTCCTCCCCAGTTAATTTCTGGAAATTTTACCATAAAAACAGGGTTTTAACTCATTTTGGTACATTTCTGATATATAGTCGCCTCCCCCTATATACGTCCCTGAGTTTCGAGGTTCAGCCTTCCCTATTTCTCGCACTGTTAGTTTCAGAGGGGGGGCTAAAGGCCCCTAGCCCCGTCGGATCCGCAACCGCAAGTAGTTACAACGACAATTGAGCTAACTCCAATGTAAAACCAAAGATGATCTTGATCTGTAAAACTTGGGAGTTGGATCATTTTTTCTTGCCAAGAAATGCCTCTTTAAAGCTGTGCTGCCCTCTAGAGAAATATACAGTAGACACTAGATAGACAGTGCTGTTCAGTTGCAAACCCGTGCTGACTCCTAAAGCAGAAGACTGTGAATAATTTGGCTGAAATAGATTGAATTGAATAGTGAATAGCAAGAATACAATTATATTTTTAAATCATATTTTAATAGGGGGTAAATAGGTAGCTCAGAGTCTTCCCCAAAAATCTTTTTAAATTAGAATGCTAAAAAGAGTCCCTAAAGTACTTTTGGGGAGTTTTCAGAGAACTACACCCAGAAAGGTCAAGGCGGGACAACAGTTAGAAATCCTTGCTCTAACTCTTGCACTTTTTTTTGCATAGGTGCTGACTACATAAGGTTTTTCAGAGAAGCGGAATGGGTGCCCCTCAGTGGCGTGTATAGAAATTTATTTCGGGAGGGGCCCAAAAATATTTTTCACCCCCTCCCAAGCAAATTTATTACGTCCAATGTAACTTTTTATAAATGTTATGCATACATTATTATTTTCTATAGTGACACAAAACTAGGAGGCGTCATCAACGGAATCCCCCCCAAAGAAAAAAAACCTTACTTTATACAAATAAGGACCACCCTAACACAAAAGACTGACATTTAACGAAATAACATAAAAAGAACTGCGGTTAAATGGATTTTTCAAAATTTTAACCAGGTTTCAATAATTAAGGTTTTTTCCATTATTGAGAATGGGTTTTTTCAAAGTTTAATAAGACGCTTAAAGTTGAAAGTTTAAACTTTATAAACAAATTAAGGAAAAATTTTTTAAATTTCAGTGTTTTTCAAAGTTAAATATATTTCTTTCAATATTGTGAATGGGTTTTTTCAAAGCTTAGCATATTTCTAAAATTTAAATTGGCAATTTAAATTTGTTTTTTTATTATTTAATGGAGTTTTTTACACAAAATTTAAGACGTTTAAAGTTCAAACTAGTTATAAAAAATTAAGGAGGAATTTTTAGATTTTAGCTTTTTTTCAAAGTTAAATAGATTTCTTTCTCAATTGAATGGGATTTTTCAAAGTTGAGGATATAACTATAATAATTACAAAACATATAACTATTGTTAATAAATATTCTGAAATATAAAAAAGGGAAACCTTTTAAAATAGAAGATTTTTTTTCAAAAAACCCAATAGCTTACTCGGAAATGCAAAAATAATCCGTTCATTTTGATACCAGATACTATGTGTCATTCGGATAAATAATTAAAAATTTTTTATCTGGAAAACTATTTATTAGAATAGAGATACTTATTTCGTTATTAATAAATTTAAAAAATATTTTAATAGATGGTGTGTATGAATCCCTGTAATGTCATATTTTCAGAGAAATTTTTTAATGTATGCAGAAAAAATTAAAGCAATTTAAGTTTGTCGTTTATTTAAATCGATATATTTAAATAGCAGTATGGCGCACAGTAGGGTAGAACTTATAGTATGGGGTAAACATTGATTAAGACAATCCTAAAACCTTAATTAAATTAATTGATTTTCAAGTTTTTTAAACCTCCAATAGTATATTAATTAACTTGTTATGTAATTCATATAATATTGATTGATTGATTATTGTTTAGTTGTTTTTTTGTTGGTTTGGGGATCTCCTCCAGGGGTAGAAGTTGCATATTTGTAATCGATACAGAGTGACAATTTTCGTTTATATTTTTGTCACAACCTACTTCATTTATACGTTTTGTTAACACTTTTTCTACCAGGTTTTCAGAAGAGATGACATTATACAACATAAAGTTAAAAAAACAACTACTGATCCAGCTCCTTAACTAGTGTTCTAACTAGTAACTCCTTAACCCATTAATGACCAACTTTTTATTTTTCTTAAATATTTGGTAAAAACATAGTAAATAGCCCCAAAACAACTGGAACAATAGTGAAAAAAATTCCATGTTAAAATTTTAATTTCTACACCAAAATTAAAAAACGTCCCTAAAAAGGGACGTCAGGCACGAATGCCCCCGTGTTTTTTCCCTATAGTAAACGCATGGTAAAAAACTGTTTTAAAGCCTCAAAAACATCTTCTACCTTTTTAAGTGCAGCAAAAGTGATCGGAACCATACTGTAACATGAATATGAAGAGAAAATATTAATTATTTATCCAATTAACTGTAAAATTAACCTTAATTAACGTAATTTGAGCATTTTTTATGCTCTAAAACACGCTTATTACCTCCCAACAAGCAAATTAATTAAGATTTTTAATTGAAAAAGGCATTCTTTGTTTATATGTTACCTAATATTAAGTAATAACTACTTTTACACACCTCAAATCCATCAGAATATCTCAAAATATTATATAGCAAATTAATTAAGATTTTTAATTGAAAAAGGCATTCTTTGTTTATATGTTACCTAATATTAAGTAATAACTACTTTTACACACCTCAAATCCATCAGAATATCTCAATTTGTGAAGTTTAAGTCTTTCAAATGCCCATACTTTTTTCATTTTATTTAATTTTATTGTGCGGAACACAAATTTCTCCCCAAAAATCAAGCATTAGTGGGATGTGAATTAGCAAGCCAGATGATATAGATTGATCTGCAGTATAGAACACAATGATTAGTGACATCGAATTAGAAAAAAAGCCGAAAATTTATCACAAAAGTGACTTTTTTGGCAATTTTAATGACAAAAAGTCATTATAACTAACAATTAATAAACTTTTAATTAAAATACAACCGTAATATATTTGCATAAGTAATAAATATAGTAAAATAATTAATTTATTCCTTTTAATTAATACAAATTAATTAATTCCTTATAATTTAAGACTTTTTATTCCATTAATTTAGCAGAAATAACATTTTTTCCAAAAAAAAATAAACAAAAATAATAAATTTATTAGCTAAAATTAAAGTAATTTTATAAATATCAGTTATTTAATTCATTTCATAAGAAACGAACGGGTTTTTGTGAAAAAAAATAAGGAAACACTAACATTTCACTATGGGGAAAACCATGGGGGCATTCGTGCCTGACGTCCCTTTTTAGGGACGCTTTTCGGGGGTCCAAAATAAGGTCAAGATAAAATATTTTGGAAAAATAAAAAAACACCCCAACTGCTTTAATGTATAAACAATAATATGTATTGGCATTGAACATTTTTTAAAATAACAACTAGGATTTTTAAGCTTTTTCTTTTAAAATTTTTAAAAATGCATTTTTCATCTTCCAACTTTATCTTCCAACTTTTCCAAATCTTCCAACTTTAAAAAAAGTGAAAAATTTTTTAAATTCTGCTTTCTTCTTGTGTTTTTTATATTCTATGAAGATTAGAGATACATCAGTGCAAATTTTGATTCAAAGGAACAATTTTTGTAGAAATAGGAGGATTTTTAAAAAACGTCCCTAAAAAGGGACGTCAGGCAGTAATTGGTTAATAGGGTTTGGACTGAGCTTGGTGTCTCGCGGTGTCTGGATGCTTGTCTCTTGCCATTTTAAATCATGTGCATTGTTTTAGTTTTGAAGGATATAACCCAGAAAATTAAGGCATAAAAACGGGTGTTTAGCGCACTAATTTATAACTTGCTGAAAATTTCAGAATAAGTTCTCTACGACGTCTATTAGGTCATCCCGAAAGTTTTGTCGCTCTTGGGAGCATCTGTATATAATGTATTTTTTGGTACTTTTCCATTACGGTAAACCAGTAAAGTACTTCTACTTCTATCTAAAGCCAATTTGGCGAATTTTGGCTATTTTTTGTTGGCTCACTTTTCCAGCTTTCCTAGTTTCTACGATTAATAAGATTTTGTTTACTTCAAGTTGCCAGTAATTGAAAACTTTCAAAATCAAAATTCAACGGAATTTAACTCAAATTTTAAGTCAGATATTAAGATTGTACGGAAGATCTTATTTATTTCATAAATAGACACTCATTTAATACTACTTTTGTAGAGCGGCGGTAGAATTTCCAGCTATCTAGATTCCTCTAAATGATCATCAGGATCTTTCCTAAGAGAGGGTTAGGAGTAGCAATCCAGCAATTTAGTATGGATGATTGTGATCAAACTCTCCGGATGCCTCAGAAAAAATTAAAATCTAAGTTAAATTTTCCACACTTGTTAAAAATACTTAAAACTTTAATTGTGTAAGTTTGTTTTAACCAGTTAATTTTAATTTAAAAATCTTAACTTTAGGAAAAATGAAAAGTTTTGAGCAGAAAAGAAATGAAGTAACATGTATTATAGATTTAAGGAAAGCCCAGTTGTCGATGAGTTCCCAAAATCAAGCCAAGATGCCAAATCACGGTAGATAAAGTTACAGTTTATATTGATATCACATAATGGAAAAGTATCCTAAATACCTTATAAACAGATACTCCCAAGAGCGACAAAACTTTCGGGATGACCTAATATAACCAAACCTCAAAAGTCCCCTAAGTTCCCCCGCCGGCTTCTTTCGAAAATATGGCGATCAAAGATGGCCTCCGAGCAATGCAGTCTTTCGTTCATAACTAAAGAAAAAATGAATATTTTTTAATGCTGTAAAAGGTTATATACTCAGAAAAAGACCCTTTATAACATGGGTGTCTAAACTATGACCGTTTAAATGCCACATTGCAACTAAAAAAATTTTTCTGGGCCGCACATACAATATTTTTTCAACAAATTGAAATAAAAATTTACTCTATGTAGTTTTATTAGAATAAATTAACTTCTTTTTATCATAATTTTTAAAAATTTTAATTAGATATGTATAAGTACATATTTAGTTTAAATTTGTAAAAGTTTCGTTTAATTTAGTACCTATGGATTCCATAAAGATAGAAATAATTCAAATTAATGAGATGGATAAATTTGCTTTTGTTGAACAAGCAAATTGATACAGGGTTCAATAGACTAGGTTGTAATTCTTAATGCATTTTCAAGATGTTAGTTCACAAATATAGGTATGCCAAAAGCTGAAAACTTTAATAAAGCATGATGGTGAAAATTAGGATATTTATCGCGGGGTAGGTAATCTTTATAAAACTGCAGAACTAAACATTCCCAAATTTTTCTTTGAATGTCGCTTTGCAGTTCAATGCATTCTATTTGAAGGTAATTTATTTACTTCTAGAGAAAAGGGGGCCAAAATATGTTGAAATGATCTTCATTTTATCAAAATTTTGAAATCTACTTTTAAACTCTTGGATTAAATCAGAAATTAATGCAGCATATATTTTGTGCAATTGACAGGCTTTCGTGCAGCCAAAGTACTGAAATGTGTCAAATATTTTACCTTTATTTGATTGTGCCAAAATGTCAACTTTCTTTCAAACGCTGTTATTGTCTGGATTCTGGAACATATCATTAATAAATTGATTTTTCCCTTAAAGTCTCAAATTTAAACCATTCAAATGTTCTGTTAAGTCTACTAAAATAGCTAAATATAAAACCCAATCTTCGTCTTTAAATTCAGTCACAGGGGGTCCCCTTTTGTTTCCCTAAATATTTTTATTTCAGTTTGAATCGATTTATATGAAAAATATTGCTATCATTTATTTTTTTGAAATAAAAATGTGCAAATTTAAATATTTTCATAATTTGCATTTGGGCCGCATTTTAAAGACTTATGGGCCGCACTTTAGACAAGCATGCTTTATAAGTTTCAATAAATTTTTTCCATAAAAGAACTTGTAAATTTGGAATACAGAGAGTTAAATGACATCAACGTGAAAATTTGCGCGTTTTTTCACATGTTTTTCCTTATAACTGTAACCGTATAAAAATCCCTTAATCTAATTCGAATGCTTTAAAAACTACTATAAACCAGGATTATTTTGTAAAAAAAGTTTTGAAAATCCGTTGAAAATTGACCGAGATATTCCATTTTAAATGGAGGCATGTTCAGTAATGATGAATATAAAATATTATAACTAACGTTAATAGTGTCCTTGGTCTCTTTTGACAGATTTCTTTTTAATAAGCTATAGCTTTTGCAAAAACAACTAAAATTAAGGTATTCTATTTTACTTTAAGAAGATTATTTAAGAAGCTTTTTAAGAAAGGGATGTTCTGGAATAAATATATTAAATTAGTACATAACAAAAGAGATTTATCCGAAATTGTATTTACTTTTTACTAAAAATGTATTTAGAAATAAAAATTCCATAAAGAAAGAGACTTTAATTGTTTTCCTCATCATTTTAATCAAATTCAGTTAGATGTAGGACCTGCATTTTCTCAGATTTCTCCTAAGCAAGAGCTGAAAAATTTTGTACATTGAAGGTCAGCTTTTTTGGATGGACATTTCACATCACATTCTTTTTTAGAACTAACTTTACAGTCACATGAAACTAGCTGTAAAAGTGCATCAGGAGCTGCAGGAAGCGTAGAGGGAACCGGGTGCAACTTGCCATCCTTTAAGAACCGTCACCAATCAGTTGGGTTTAGGTTGTTTCATAACCACTGCACTGCAAAACCTGTAGGTAAACTCGAAATGAATGTTAAGAAGCTGCTGCACTAGTTGGGGGAAGAACTGCTAGATTTAAATTCGAAATTTTTCTCCTTTCTCTAAGGTAGTGAGTATAGCGTAACTCATCAAGAGAAATATTCTTTACTCCTCCGAAAAGGTATTTTATAAATATCTCATCCATTTCTACAAGAAATATTAAACTGTGAAACTAAGGAATGCAGATGAGGATTCTTCCTTATTATCTTGAAAGCAGATGATTTACCCTTCCTGAAAATTGCCGAGGTCACATCCAGTAGCTGCATGTATGAAAAGAATTGTATCTTTCATTGGGCCCAGAGTTTCTTGAGTCCTCTTTTGGTTGTTTGGGGTTGCAAAAAAAACTGTGATTTCCTTGGAGAACATCGCACTGTTAGATTAATTAATAAGTCTGTATCGCTCCCAACTAATATAATTTGTTTCTTCGTATCTTGACAAGCTTTAATTGCAGTAGAACAGATAATAGTGTAGGGGTCATCCTACGCTTGCAAGGCAGTTATACCCTCAGATTGAAAGTAACTTATAACCATTTTTATAAGCCAGGATTGGTTTGTATAGTTTGACAAAAAATCAGATTGTTTGGCCGTAGTAACCAAGTTTTCATTCAAAAGCTATTGTGACAGACATTATGGTCATGGCCCTTCTTTCCCTTTCCACACTTTTGGTTCATAGTACGGAACTGTACCCATCAAAAACAATAGCATAGCAAGGAGAGAAATCTTTAAAAAAAATCGTACATACTTATACTTAAGACATATATCTCTGTGTCGCCCTCATTCCAAATTAATGCATGCAAAAGGTATCCTCCTTCTACTATAAATGAGCATATATCTATGGAGGTTCAACACAGGGTTCCAATGTTTCAATTATAGTTTCTTAGGAGATCTTGCTTAGGAGAAATCTATGAAAAATCAGGACCTACATCTACTGAATTTGATTAAAATGTTGAGGAAAACGATTAAGGTTTCTTACTTTATAGAATCTTTATTTCTAAATATATTTTTAGTAATAAGTAAATACAATTTCGGATAAATCTCTTTGATTATGTACTAATTTAATATATCTATTCCAGAACATCCCTTTCTTAAAAAGCTTCTTAAATAATCTTCTTTAAGTAAAATAGAATACCTTAATTTTAGTTGTTTTTGCAAAAGCTTGAGCTTATTAAAAAGAAATCTGTCAAAAGAGACCAAGGACACTATTAACGTTAGTTATAATATTTTATACTCATCATTACTGAACATGCCTCCATTTAAAATGGAATATCTCGGTCAATAACGGATTTTAAAAAATTTTTATACAAAATAATCTTGGTTTATAGTAGTTTTTAAAGCATTCTAATTAGATTAAGGGATTTTTATACGGTTACAGTTATAAGGAAAAACATGTGAAAAAACGCGCAAATTTTCACGTTGATGTCATTTAACTCTCTGTATTCCAAATTTACAAGTTCTTTTATGGAAAAAAATTTATTGAAACTTATAAAGGGTCTTTTTCTGAGTATATAACCTTTTACAACATTAAAAAATATTCATTTTTTCTTTAGTTATGAACGAAAGACTGCATTGCTCGGAGGCCATCTTTGATCGCCATTTTCGAATGAAGCCGGCGGGGGAACTTAGGGGACTTTTGAGGTTTGGTTATAGACGTCGTAGAGAACTTATTCTGAAATTTTCAGCGAGTTATAAATTAGTGAGCTAAAAAACCCTAAATTTACTGGGCTAATATTGTTTTTAGGGAGTTGAAAATAGTTTAGGCCGAGAGTTCAAAATTTGTTGTGTTAATGAATTATTGTTTTGTACTGGACGGGTTCTTAATCGGAAAATGATCACCCCAGACCCCGAGGTCTCATCATCACACTACAACATCACTATCTTCTTCATCATGTTCAAAGTCACAACAAGAACCAACGAAAGATCAGAGTAAAAAAAATATCTCCAACTCAAAGAAGCCGAAAGAACGATTAATTGAGCAACACGTATCAAGAAAAATGAAGCGCCGTAAAAAGCAATCACCCTGCAGCAGCCTGGCGTGTTGTTCCATCGTCCAATTTGATCAAATTTTCTGCACCACTTTTTCCAACCCTTCTCGTGACCCAGAAGGGAATTAATAGGCAGGCTTCCGCTAGAAAGAATATTCTTTTTTCTTTAGATACAAAGTTTGCACGGGGGAAAATTAAGCATGGGTTTTGTCAAGGCTTAGGGGTCGACAAGTGTCGCATGACTTATATCCAGTTTGTAATGTTTCCGGTAGTTCTCTAGGGCCTTGAAGTTTTCTGGGAGATATTTGCATTTATATTAGCTTTAAATGTCATAAAAGGAGAAATTGGTATTATAGCTAGTCAAGCAGCAATTAATTGAGCAACACGTGTTAAGATAATTAAAGTGCCGTGTTTACAATAAGATTCGAATAAAATAAAGTTTTGCGCTGAAAACTAAAGCATTCTTCAAAAATCCTCTACACTCTACTAGATCCCTATTATCTCTTTAATAATCTACGTAGTATTCGTACATTGGACTATCTCTCATTTAATTTAAACCCATTAGAGGAAACTGTTAAGTAACCCTATAAATTCAAATTTTAAAGTCATTTTCTTGCTCAACTTTCGTCAAACAAACATTAGTGATCCAAAAGAACTCATTAAAAAGAATGATATTATGAAATTCAACAATAATACAACTGAAGGAAATCTTTCGATGTTAAAGAAGAATAAAAATAACTAGCTCATTAGGGTTTTTTCCGAGTTCTAAGCAGAAATCTTAAAAGTTGCCTTATGATAACATTCAAGAAAAAAATTATCCAAGTAACTTAGGGGTTCGTTACAAAATAGGTTAATTTCTTCAATCATTGTAAGCATTATGTTTTCAAATTTCTGAGAAACCAGTTTTTTCTAGAAATGTTTATATATCAATTCAGGTGCTAAGATTAAGTGATTATGATATGTTAAAGTGTTTCGCAGGGGAAAACAACTTTACATAGCCATAGAAATTAATTACGCTCGATCCAATTTTGGTAGATTGTTGCTTTACCTCTGTTAATTAGGAATTAATTTATCTTTGTGTGTGGAAATAGAAAATAATTTTGAATAGTAAGTTAAGACATGCAACAGACAAATTTTCATTATTATATCCTTCTGCGTTGGATTTTCCCTAAATTACATTATTCTAGTTCAAAATTTTAGTAAATAAAAATACACATAACATTTATATAAAATCAATCCTATATAGTGCTGTCCTTTAAAAAAACCCACTTTTTCATATTTCCTTCATTAAAAGCTTTACAAATATGATAATTAAATCGAACAAAATAATGTTGTAACGGCTCATCCTCCCCTACATTTTAGTGCTTAGTATTTTTAATTCCGACTCTCCATTACAAATTGGCAAACAATTAAGTAAGAATCCAAAAAAAACCAATTTTCCTAAAAAAAAACCCATGTACCCTAAAAAAAACCCACGTTTGAAAATACTCAAAATATTAAGAAAAAATGTGATTGAAAGGTTTATTTTGATAGAAAAGAGAATAGTTACGATAATTAAAACCATGTTCATCACAAATTATTTCTAAAATTAAAACTGTGATAAGTTTTTCTACTCAAGAATTTTGCCTTCAAAACACAACGACAATAGCGTTTTTATTGTTGTATTTTGATGAAAACGACCTATTAAATACAAATACTTAATACAATTTCTATAAAAAAGCTTAAAAACGGTAATTGGCACTAATATTTTATTTTAAACCCGTAACTATTTACTCTCAAAACCCATTTTCGAGTAAAACTCGGTAAAATGCTATATTTTCATGGAAAATGGCTGTTTTTGGTATCATTGAGTTTTTATCAAAAATACTGAAAAAAAATCGAGAATTACTGAAACAACTATTATATTTGCATAATTAGTTGTATATCATGAATAATATTAAATATTTTGCAAAATTTTTTACTTATTTTATCATTTATTACAAAAAGAAAAGTGGGTTTTTTAGGCACACCATGGGTTTTTTTCACCCCTCATTTCAAAGACTACCGTAGGGTCCCTAATTGGCCGACTGAGCTGAAATTTCAGTATTTTATTTTCATAATAACGGGATAACACAAAAACACGTGAAAAGTGCTTTAAAATCTTTATAACATATATTTTTATAGCATCAAAATCTGCATAACTAAACCATATTTTTAGCTCAAAATCGACAATTTCTATTTATTCAAAAAACTAAGTAAATAAACGGTTCTTTGACTTGATTTTAAGTAACTGCCACTCTTAATGGCATACAAAGACAGGGGACATGAGAATTTAAAATTATTTCAATTATTTATTTAAATTATCTCGATGGGTTTTTTTAGGGTACAATTGGGAGTGGGTTTTTTTAAAGGACAGCACTATATATAGTAGTAAAATGAAAATAATACAGAGAAAATAGAAATTTGTAAAGCAAAATCAAACTTAGTTGTCCCTAAATACAAAAATTTACAAGTTAAAAATAATTTAATTATAGAAAAATCAATATATTGGCACCAAAGTGGTAATAGGGAAGTTGTGTTTATAGTTAATACACAAACCATAACGCACGAAAACTGATACAACACACAGTTATTAACTATGTATACATACTAAAGATATTATTGAAGTTTTTTGGATAAATTTAAATGAGTATTTTAGTAATCATATTCCAAACATCAAAAATTGATATTTGGTGATAAATTACATTAAAGATTAAAAGTGACGATTTGTTTGTATCTGTCACTAGAGACAGTTTTGGTCATAACTTAATTGAATTAATAATTTGAATATTTTAAAAAATTACATTTTTTATATGCAGGATTTTTTTGTAGAGTGAAACATGTAATTTTTTTTCAAGATTTAAAAAATGGTTTTCATTTCAATGATTTATGTTCTTTTAAAAATAAAAAAAACCATGAAATGAATTTTTTCATCTCTTAAAGTTCTTATGGTCGTTTTTTTGTTAAAAAAAGAATTTGACTTTCTAAATAAGGGGAAGAATGGCGGTCATGGAGAAACGCCGAACGCCTTTCATTTGGGTTAGCTTTAATATATTTTTTTAAATGCAAATAGCTTTACTAAATTTTGGAATGAATATTTTTCAGATAACTTTAAAACTTTATTAAAAGCAGGTATTCTGTTTTCTTATTGACCTTTATCCGAAAACCTTTTTAACTCAATATTTATGTTTTTTATTGGATTATTGATGGTTGAGAACTTTTATAATTTAATAATTTTAAGTGCTGGGGAAACGTCTTACGTTCTGGTGGAACACTGAATAATTTTGTGTCAAAGCTTTGTTTTTTACAATTTGCCTTATACAATATACATGCTTTATACAAGAGAGAAAAACATAACACTAAATTGCGAAAGTTGCATTTAAACAGTCAAACAAGTAAAATAGACTTAATTAAACTCTTCTAGAATTAAATATAAATATGATATTTTTCTTTGAGAGAGAAAGAGAGAAAATTGCAGTACTACATCTTATTATTTATTTATAACTGGTAATTATTATTTATTTTATAGATTTTGATAATGTTTTTGTTATTTTATGCGCAATGCACTAAATGTTACTAAAACTGACAATAGAATATTTCCCAGCTCGTGTGTCAGGGTTAAGTGTTATCATGAGACTTTTCAGAGTAATGAAGAGTAGGTTTGAGTTTTTATGAGGCAGAAAAAGTGTTTGAAGTACTGATTTTTATGGTAGAGTATAAATAAACCTCCTAATGTTAAACCAACCGATTCTTAACTATACTTTTAAAGACTCCAAATTAAATTACATTGACCCAGCGTGGGAACATATCCCACGCTCACACATTGGAAAGATATTAGTTAGCACAGCAATCAAAATGTTCGTCATAAATGAGATAAGCTCAGCTAACTTTCACGCTTATAAAAGTGAGCGCCACCGACCTAGTTGCCTTCCTAAGTGTCCCCAATTAAATTAGATACCTCCCAGAAAAAGAACGCACACCTTCAGTGGCGCGATATCCTCCGTAAAAATAAACCCACTCTTTTCTCCAACTGTAAAATGGCAGCAGCGAAAAAAAAAGAACAAAGACATTCGAAATGCAAACTGCAAAGGCGTGAAATGGAAATGAGCGGTTTGGAACGTTTCAAGTTTTTGGCGGTAAGAAATTGAATATTTAACGCGTTCCAATTCGGGTCGTTTAGCGAAAGCTCCGTGAAGAACAAAAATTGAGATCGAAAATGCGCTTTGTCGTTTGCAAGACGGCCGATGATCACGTGAGGGTGATACGTCACAGTGATGTGTGGCGAGCTGCCAATTTGGTCTACCGGCGGCAATCTCAATGAGCGAGCTCGATTTGGGATTTGCTAACACTGCCATGAGACTGGATGGAATAATAGCGATTCTTCTGACGATTGCGAATGGTAAGACTTTACCACTATTTATATGCGAAAAAGATTAATTTTCTCTAATGTATTTCACAAGATGAAAAGTGTCAAAATTATCTTTGCATGTAAAGTTTGTTTAAAATAGACCTAACTATGTAAAAAAATCCAAGAACTATATATATATATGTTAAGGCTTTTTATGAACTGTTTATATAAAGGGAATTCGTATAAAGTTATGTATAACTTCCCCTAACTGTTTAAATTTTTAAATTGGAAAACTATTGCAGTAAAAACTAGATTGCAACATAACAATAACTTTTCATATGCTTTAAGAGGGGAGATTTTTTATCTGCTGAGGTAAATAAGAAGGAAACTTGTTCTATGATTTCCTAAAAACGTTCTAAACCCAAACTCATATGCAAGACTCCCCTAAAAAATATTTTAAGAATTTTAAATGCATTAGGTTTTATTACAAATGAATCACCAATTTGAAAAAAAAGAATAAGACCAAAAAATAACAAATGTACTTTTTGTGCTTAAAACAATCTCCAAGCTTTGCTCTACATATGAGTGGAAAGAGGGGGGTAAATAACTACCCTTATAAGGGGCATATGTGGCACCTTGAAGTTGTGATATCGATGTCCATTTATTGTATTTTTTCAATAAATTTGGGGTTAAAGTTATATTTTCTTTCGGTTCTTATTCTTTGAGTAAATTAGGCAAAAATGAAATTTGCTTTTAATTTAAAAGTGTTTTAACTTATTTTATCCAGGGAATGTTTGACTCCATTTATATACACTTTTTCATTGATACTGCTTTAAAGACTCTGTTTCATAAGAAATTTAAAATTTATTTACCTTAATCTTTCTATTTCTCTCTTTTGTGTGTTCCGAACTAAGCAAAAATATAATTTAAACGTCAATTTAGGTGGTTTTTAAGATTTTTCTTCACTTGAAATTTCATAAGGATGAAAAGAAGGAATTAGTCCATCAAATTTTTTCAACTCTAAAATACTTTTGAATGCATTTATATTTGTTTTTATGATTGCCCCTTTTTCTAAGTAGGGTCCTGAATTTTCAGTAAAAATTTGGTGGTTATAGAAGGAAAATTCCATTACTTATACAGGTTTTTTTTTCGATTTTCTCAAAACTTGGTTTTTGGACTTATTCCTTTTTCAAAATGATGATTCAAATTATGTTTGGAAAATATTTATCAGTAAAAATAAATTAATCAAAAATAAATAGGAATAAGATTTTAATTAAATACTTCTTAATATGTAGCTATTAAAATGTGTTCAAAGAAGTTATTTGAAAGCCACAACTGCAGTAACAACTTATAGTTATACTTAGCTAAATGATTATTCTATAGTTACATTATTTCTTGTTTTAGTTTTTAGGCAAAAATAATTTAATTTATAATAAACATTGTTAAAGATGAGAGTTAGAAAAACTACTTGCATAAATTAAAGTTTAAAATTATTAATTCTATAAGATTGATAAAATATATTCCTTAGATAGATGGATATTAAAAAAACTATCTCCTGAAGAAAAGGTGGTATTATTAAAGAAAAAATCTCGTACTCTTAAAATACAATTTTAGAAAACCTGTTTGAAAGAAATGGAAATATTACATTTAAATTTCAAAACCATAATAATTTCATCAATTTGGTTTTCGTTTTTCTTGAGGAAACAAAACAGAATAATTAAAAGTTGAAAGTTTTTTTTTTAATTTAAGACATGGTGACATGGTAGAGAGATCTCCCGATGAGGCACACCAGTTAAACAAAGCTGAAGTGAAGGTATTTTAAATAGGGTAAATGTATCTTATCGCAACTCATAAAAGACTATAGACAAACTGTCTTGTGCTAAAATATTAACATTCACCTCCTCTATGGATGACTCAAACGAATCCTTACATCGGATGATCTTGGCAGGTGAATAGATTAGCAAAAAAAGTATGAATTTCAGAGATTCATGATATGACGTCGGTACATTTGGTCTGGATTTAGATGCGGATGAGTGTCCTTTGATTTACAATTAATTTCAAGTTTTACAAGTCTATTTTGGTTCCTTAAAATGGAGATATTAACAAAAAGTAGTTTTTGAACGTATTATATTGATCTAATTAAAATATTTTGTGTAACAATTTTTGTAATAATTTTTAGATATTTATTTTAATCTTGTAAAATACTGATGTTTGATTACCATCAGCCAATTAAATACAGCTACTGATGTTCATATTTTTTCATGTTCTCAACTAATGTAACAATCAAAACTATGCCTTTATAAACTTACACCAAAACAATAGAAACAACGTATTAAAAAAACTAATTTCAAATTCCAAAAGAAAGCATGCTTAGCCGCTATGAAGATGTTGTGATCTCCTTCTTCACTCTAAGAAAAAGAGAAGAAACACTTAGCTATAGCCCCGAGAACTGATTTCAAGAGAAATGCTCGTGTATATTTTTGATGTAATCAAGGTAATTCAAGAAGAAGAAGAAGAAACATATTTTAACTCTTTTGAATTTGGATATTTTTAAATTTTAGTTGGTTTGTTTTGGAAAAAATATACTCGACATGGATTTATACTTTTCTTAAAAAAAGTATTTAACATCAAAACTATTGTATTAGAATTTATCTCTTTGAAAGCTTGATGTAAATAATATTTTATCCATTAAAAGAGAACTTTAAATCAGCATAAGAAACTGTGGGAAAACTAGATTATTAGGTATTTAGAAAACTATCATTCTCTTTTACTATTTCTATTAAAATTGAAAAATAATAATACTTTACACTAGCTATACACATTAAATCTGTTTAAAAGAAATCCTAATTCCTTAGGGTAGCAAAAACATTTTGGTTTGCTTTTTACATAGCTATAGAAAGAAATTTGTACACTCACTTAAAATAAAGGAACTTAAATTTTTATTCAATTGTGTTGGGAGATTTTATCATCTTCCTTAATCAATGGAGCAGTGAAAGTATCGTTTTCAAGCTGAATTTTTTATAAATTGAAAAATAATTAATTTTTATAAATTGATCGTTTTCCTTTTTTATAAATTGAAACTTCGATTTAAAACTCCTTTACTTTTCTTTGTCACAAATACTATACCAACTGATAAAATCCCAAATATCAACAAACAAGGATATTTTTTTTTATATTTACATTTATATTACTATCTGGTATTTATCAGTTAGGTATTCAACTTATGGAATATCATGGTTTTTAATAAATTACTATTGTTTACCCTTTGATGCCTATGATTTTTTTCAGCTTGCTGGAGTCACGTGTCTGCTCACGAGTGCTCCTCCAGTGAATCTGTGGCATGCCGGAAAGAGTTTGAAAATCTCCGAGAGCATAAAAAGAAATATCAGTATGCAACTGACAACCAAACACTTTCAGAAATGTGTAGGTAAGAAACTTAAGTTAGTGGAATATTGTTTAAAAACGTGTGGGAATCATTTCTGAGTAAGGAAACATGTAAAAATTAGGTATTCAAAGAACATTCCTTTAAGTTTTGTAGAATCTTTTTTCAGGAATATTTCTTTATTTTACACCATAAATATTTTTTTGATATTTAGACAACAAGTATAGATTATTTTCCACAACTGAATGCAAAACTTTTAATGAAATCAAACGAGACTGTCTGCAAAATAACTTTTAGTTTTCTGGGAGCCGAAAGTTAAAAGTGTGATCAGAATCAGTAATTATAAACATGACTCATTCTCAATTGAATGATGGAATTTCTCAAAGCATTTTAAGAACCTATACCTTGTTTAATTTACATAATGTAAAAAAAATGATTCTTTAAGTATTGAATCAACTTTCTAGCTGTTAAAAATCCTGCAGTTTAATTTTTTTTATCAAATTGAGCCAAATTAAACCAATAAATCACATCAAATCTTTTGAACTGGATGTCGCTAAAATCAAATTAAAAGGAAAACGATCTCAGCATCACTTCATTCTTGGTTTAATGCATGTAGTACGACATCTGAAATCTATCCGACAGTAAATCATCTCCAAACAAACAAATCGAGCAAATTTGTTTATTTCGACAGGAAGCAGTTCCTCGCTCTGAAATGCGTGAACGCCTTCGCAGAAGAGTGTCTTCCTGAAGAGGAGCAGGAGGTTTTCCGGACCCTCACCAACGGATCCGATGCGTTCTTCGACTACTTTTGTTTGGAGGACAGCGAACTGCGCAAGAGTGAGTTTAGATTTTCTTCCTTCCCTTCTTGTTGAATGTATGTAGTACAGTGATAACGGTGATACTTCTTAAGCTTCTGTTGGCTAATAAGGTTAGGGTGTCCCCGGGTTTATCCGGTGTGCCTAGACGTTATGGCGTGGACCTTGCGCTCGTATTTGAGCTTGGAGTATAAGAGAAAAAATAGAGTTGAAAAGATAAACAGGAACGTTGTTAAGTTAGTTTGTATAGTAAATAATGCGGCAATGAGCATGGAACTTTTTCATCCGCATTTAGGTTTCTTTATCAGTGGTACTTTTTCTTAAATACAAAAAACATCTATTTTTAGCGATGTGAACGAGTGATAAATGATCTGATAGGGGAGTTTCATTAGAACCTCCCGGTGTTTCTCTTTATCTATTCACAGGAAGTCCCCTTAGAGCGAATATTCATAGAATTATTATTTGTTCTCACTCTCAATACTCACCGCAAGGATTTAGCACCCTCTTTGTGCCCTATCAGTTTCATGCTTGATAATAATGCACTTATATCTTCGCTATCTTCTTGAAATACCAAGGAATATTTTATTAGACTAGGGAGCTACCGCCCCCTGCTCGCTATCGCTCGCCAACCCCCGTTAACTGCTGACGCAGACACGTTTGAACCGCTTTGCAATTCCTCACAAAACCCTGCTCACTGCACTTACTCACTTTATAAAACATTCTTAAAACAGGGTTATTACTTCTCCGGGGTATTCTTTCGAAAATGGTGGATATACATTCAGTAGCGGAAATTTAACAGTTCCTTTATGGTAACATTAATTGGCGGGTCGCCTTATAATTCCAAGAAAATTAACAACATAGCAATGTAACATTCCTTTACCATTTCCCCAAGGTAATGTTTTTTTCACAGATCCATTAAGAAGCACTGAAAGATCTCAGGAATAAATTTAACGTTCTTAAAATTTGTAACTATTTTCATCGATTGGCTGTGAAAAATGTAGTAATTACCGTAAACATCACGAAAATTTAGAATTTTATCTTCATGAGAACAAACAAACGTCGAAGTTGTGTCAGTTTCATAGCAATGACACGAATGTTTAGACTTCAAAAATTTTCGATTTTTATCTTAATTTCTAAAACAGTCCCCCATGTTATCTAGTTGTTTGCGTTTTGGCATTATGAAATAAGGTGTCACATTTTACTACCTTAAAAAACATACTTGCGAAATAATATAAAAATAATAATAATTGTAAAAAATAAATGCAAAAGTTCAAAATTTCCGAAAGCGAGTTTATATTTTATTGTAAATATGGTAATGATTATAGGTTGCCACAACGACAAAGATAAATGTAAAAATATTAATTTGTTATTTAAAAAATAAAAGATAAATTATTTATACATAAGTTTTAAATATAATTAAAACCGTTTAAACAACAGAAATATAAATATTGTTAAAAATAACCCAAAATATATTTTTTAAATTCGTGTTATAAATAGAAAGATGATAATTTAATTTATTTGAATATTAAAAACCAGTGAAATATGTTTTAAATTATTTTTGAAATTCATAGTTTCTTGCTTTATAACTGCAACCTTATCCGTAATCTAAAAAAATGGAAATATTTTAAAATTGAGATTTTTTTAGAAATTCTAAAGGCACTTTGCACATCCTCAAAAGAATCCGGACAGTTTGATACCAAATATGTGTTATACGGATCAGTAATTAAAAAGCCTTTCCCTGGAAACCGTTCACCAAAAACTTTTTTTTAGAATAGAGAGATAAAGTAAAACTCTATACTTATATTATTTATGTACATTTTTTTTCTTGAAAGTAAAAATGGGACAGCTAAGCGGTTTGGCAAAAAAAAAAGTGTAAACAACACTGTAATAATAATCAATAGAATGTACATTTTTGTTACTAATAAATTTTCTTCAAAAACAATTTCATGATATTTTTTTCTTATTCAAGGATACTTGAAACATTCTTCGTGTATAAGAAGCATATCTTCTCAACTCGATGTGTGCACCAAAGAGTACGAAACATCGCAGAAGAAGCTCGATGACAGCGAAGATGATTACATCATTTTAAGACAAAGGACGTGCTGGTAAGATTGAGAAATTACTCAAAAACTATAGTAAGATAATTTTACTTTTTATTATCAAAAATATTTTCCTGGTTTGAATGCCGTAGGTCTAATATTAAAGATTTTGGACATTTCATCGACAACTATGGTGGGCATCGTCAGGTGGTAAAAAAGTTTTAGACTGAATCGTTCAGTCTAAAATTTAGATATTTTTAATAAAGACTCCGTGGGGGGTATCGTGAAACTTTCACCTTCTTACTTTTTAATGTTTGAAATATGTGTTCTGTGATTTATTTTTTAATACCAAATAAACAACTTATCTGAAAATAACTAATAAGGCTAGATGAAATGAAAGTTATTATTTCTGATTTTTTGTGTTCTTCTAAAGCAGGGGTTCCCAAACTTTTTATGTCGCGGAGCCCTTTTCAAGAGACAAATTCTTCGGGGAGCCCTTTCCCGAAATAAATTTTTAAAGTATAAAAAGTAAATTGCATAAAACCCATTGCTTCTAGAAATAAAAGCATAAATGCAGTAGTGTATATAGAAATTTATTTCGAGAGGGGTCCAAAATTATTCCTCAGCCCCTCCCATGCAAATTTATCAGTTTAACGTAGCTTTTAAAAACATTTTTAGGTATAATTTGCATCTAAGATAATTTATTTGTAAGAAAAATTGTGACGAATTAAGATCCAAGTACAGTAAAAGGGTCTGGGAGTCCTTCATCCCCAGAAGATTTTGTGAAATGTGATCCTTATAAACAGTTTTTTTTAACTCGTTTTAGGTACATTGTCCAAATTTCGGACATTCATTTTTAGGTAGGATTTTAATTTTAACGAACTTATTATATTATTGTCAATTTTTATAATAAGTTCGAGTATAGTTAAAGTTCTTGAAAGTTCTTAAAGTATAGTTATAGTTCGAGTTATAAGTTCGAGTTCTTGAAAGTTATAATAAGTTTCAAGTACAATAGGGGGTTTTGGGGGTCCTCCCCCAGAAGAATTTCGGAAATTTGACCCTAAGTAACATGGTTTACTTGTTTTGTTATACGTAGTCCGAATTTACGGGGGGGAGGCAGGGCCCCCTCGCCCCTTCTATAGACACCCCGGGATATATGGAACAAATATTTTGCTAACCAATTATATTTTATCATTGGATGCAATGTAAATCTTTGTTTTAAATTTCTGATTATTAAAGCTATCACTCTTTAATCACTATGCCCGTGATGCATGAACAAAAGATTCATACAGAAATCTGTATATCTGTAAATTTTGTTTTCCTAAAAGGTAAAAGTTACTTCATCTTTTGCAATCGAGAGCTGTTTTGGGGGGCTGCTAGACCATACGTCAGAGGTACATATCGAAATTTATTTACACAGGGGCCCAAAATCATTCCTTATCCCCTCCCATGCCATAGGATCAATGTAGCTTTTTATACATTTTTTTGCAGAATTTGCATAGTAAAGTACTTAATATAAGAACGATTTTGAGTAATTAAGTTCCAAATGCTATAAAGGGGGGGGTGGAAATTTGCCTCTACTAAAAACAGGTTTTAACTTGGTTTTGATACATCTACTACGAATTTTGGACATACATTTTTAAGTAGGATTATGATTTTGCTGAACCTAATAAAAAAAGGTGCATAGTAATAAATTAGCGAGATGGGGGAGTGGGGTTCCTCAGTGGGGTACTATTCGGAGCGGGGCCGTTTGGGCGCGGCCGTTTCAGCGGCAGAAATAAAATGAAAGTGAATAGAACTTTCATAATTCTTCTAAAAATTAGAAGAAGAAAAATTTGGTGTCGAAACGGGCCGGCGCCCAAACGGACAGCGCCAAATCGTCCCATCCCGGGGGTTCCTCCCCCAGAAAAGTTTAGGAAATTTGACCCTAAAATTAGGGTTTGAACTTGTTTTGGTAAACCAAAAAAGACCTGAAAAAGACAAAAACCAGAAAAAAACAATAATCAACAGAGCTCACTTCATTGGATGCTCCACACCAAATCCACTTAAATTTAAGGGTGATTTTAGAGCTCTAAAAACTTGGGTAGGAAGGAGCAAAAGTAAGTTCTTAACAAGAAACACCTAGCAGTAAGTTATTAAAATAACATTTCAGAGCAACGCAAATTAGAAATTATCAAAATAATTGAATCGCCAGTTTGAAAGAGAATAAGTTCAAAAATGAAAAATTGACTTTTTAGTGCTTAAATACAAGTAATAATCTCCAAGCTTTGCTCTGCATATGAGTGAAAAGAGGGAGGAAATAACTATTCCCTTAAGGGAGATATAGCCCCTAGAAGTTGCGAAGTTGATATCTATTATGATTTTGTATGTGTTATGTATTTTGTCAGTTAATTTGGAATTAAAATTAATTTGTCTTTTTTATTTTATTTTTTATCCAGGGAATGTTTGACTCCATTCATACTCACTTACTCCATTAGTACTGTTTTGACTCAGTTTCATAATAATTTTTAAATTTTATTTGTCTTAAGTCTATCAACTTTTTTCAACTGTAAAATCATTTTTAATGTACTATATCTATTTCGATGATTTTCCTTCTTTCTAAATAGGGTCTTGAATTGCCAGTAAAAATTTGGTGGTAATGCAACGAAAATTCCATTATTTATAGTTTTTTTTTCTCGATTTGTCAAAACTTGGTTTCTGGACTTATTCCCTTTTTCAAACTGACGATGCAATTAATTCTATTATTTACACTAAAATTTGGAACAAAATAATTATAAGTTGGAATTATTGACAGAGTTCTTTTCCTTGGAGAGATTGAGGAAAAGAGAATTAGAGGACAATGGAGGGATTACAAGGATGAGATGAATGATAAAGTTGAATAGAATGTAAGGAATGAACAAAATGATGAGGTAACTGAGATAATTTAAGTGTATGAAAGATGAAGGCGTTGGAAAAGAATGAAGAGGATGAAAGTTATATAAAGATAAAGATGGTGAGATAGATCAAGAAGATGGTAAGGATATAGAACATTATAGTGTCACATAGAAGATGACAGGGATGAAGAAATTAAGAGTAATTAAGAGGATGAGATGGTTTAATAAGGATGGAGTTGATGAGAGATGAAGATGAAAGGAAGGATGAAGAGGATAAGAGATAATACTATTAATTATATATTATTAGAAGAATAGTAAAAACAAAAAGGTATTAATTTTAAAAGTTAAATAAAGGGAGATATTTAAAAAAAGCAAAAGATAAAGAAGGATATAGGATGATTTTAACAGTAGGTATTATTAATATCCTTCAATTTTAAAAGTAAAATTAAATTTAAAGTTAAAATTAAATTTATTTAACGTCTTGAACAATGAAAAATTGAGTAAATTGCATCCATGAACGTTTAATTAATTAAGTATATTTTAAAAACCGAATTTGTCACAGACCACATTACAAAATCTTATTACCATTACCTACCTCCTTTTATACAAATACATCTTTCAACTTATCTAAATCCCCATTTCCATTTCAGTCTTTACTTCGAGAACATCCGCTGTTCCTCCAACGCGACAGCTGTGAAATGTGGGGAACCAGCCAGCCTACTGGTGGCCGACCTGTGGAGACTGCTCGGAGGTACCTATCTCAACGAACTGTGCCATCCCTACGAAGACTACTCTCCGGACACCTGCACCCCTGTGCCGTCGTCGTCGGCCTCGACGATTCTGGGCTCAATAAGGTTGTGGCTCTTCCCCTTCTTTTATGGTGCCGCCTACGTATTCACTAGGTAGACAATGGGGATTTTTTAGTATTGTAAAAAGATTTGTATATAAGATTTGTAAAAATAAATTATGTTTTCGATTGACATTTGTGGTTTTTATTTTATTGAAGGAGGTGATAAAAGGCCAACACTATCAATTACACAATTATTACAAATTGATACAACAGGTTTATTGATATTCCATCGCGTTGTGATCTCAAAAGTCTCCTATTGTATGAAAAGTAACAGTTTTTAAGTTATAGGACGCTAAAAATAAATCTTAAAGGGGAAGTTTGCTGCACTTAAACGATGGTGATAATGAAAAAGAAAAGAGTGATGTGTGTTACTTCAAATTAAGAATTTCTAAGTATGAAAAAGGTGATTTTGTGTAAAAAAAGGGGAGGGGTTAAGACCTAGTGAGTAATACAAGAAGTCAAGTCCTGTGTGGTCAGTCATGGCGCAGTTTACCTTGGGTGACGGTCTTCTAGAGACTATTCCCTTCCTTTCAGAGACATGGCAAAATTGTGGAAATTGCAATAGATTGTGGTAGTATCTACCATCCGAGGCCAAAATTGGACTCCTGTTATTCATAGGCCTCACTCAGATGGATATTTCAAATTCCAAGTGGCATTAGAAACAACATAGTCAATTCACTACTCTCAAATACATCCCAGATGATTGGAGACACGCATTTCCAAATTAAAACCGAGAACTTTAAAAAAGCATGAGAAATAAACAAATGATAAAACAAAGTTAATTTTTTACTTGTCATTTTAATATTTTCATCATGAATTCTTAATGTCTTCAATCAAAGGTAAGTCCCAAAGTATTATTATGTCATGAAATACCCTCAATTGCTATTAAACGCATAAAAACCTAAATCAGATGGAAATTTTCCTTCATAACTGTACTTCCTCCAATCTAAATCCAATTGCATTATTCCTCCCCCAATAAGTTATTAATTCTCTATCGAACTTGATAGCTATTGCGACTCGACTTTTCTCAAAAAACCCCAACTCCCTCCCATTCCACTGACTGACCACAATTGATTCAACACCACGCTCGTTCATCATCAATATTCCGACCGCTCCATTTACTTAACACGACGAGGCATTCATCTCAATAGAAATCCGATGCACGTCGAATCGATCGCTGGGCATCGAACGCGAAGTGTCCTGCATTCAACGGAATCAAAAGGCGAGAAAGTGACTGGATGACACGGGGTTCGGAGGTCGTTGACACACTTCAATATTAATTGGATGCATGAATAAGAGATGCATGGGGGACCTCTTTCCATGGACTTCGGTGGAGCATGGCGTGAATCTCGGTTTCCTCTCTACCAACAATGAAAGTAGCAATTTTTCTTTCGTGGAGAAGAGATCTTGGTCCGTTAATTGAGGCACGCATGTTTATGGTAAAATACAGTTATTTGATGAATAGAAAACATCGTGGTTGCTTCCCGATTCTGCCCCATGATATTGAGTTCAGGAACTTGGGAACTTCTTTTTATAACTTTGATCATACTATGTCTGCTGTTTAGGAACGCTCAAAAAGGAATAGCATGAATTCTAAATGTTTTTTGAGAAAGGGAAGAATGCAGATATTTTTTATTTTTGAGCAAATTGAGAGAGAATGAATAGTAAACATACTATAATTAAACACTCAAAGACGTAGTTTTTCTTTATCTCAATCAGAATAATTACGCATTTTTATAAAATAGATAAATTGTTTCATCTTTAAACATTTATTTGAAAAAGTATGTTTTTGTTTATTTCACATTGTATTAATAGGTAAAGTATTCGCATGACTAAAAATGGTATAGTTTTTTAAACAGATAAGAATTAGTATTGTGTTTTCAATTTCAATAAACACAAAATTAATTTGGAATAATAAGAAAACTAAACTTCTAGACATCAAGTATATCTTTCTTTAATATTTTTTTAATATCTATCATTATTAAATTGAAATAAGCTCCGCCGAAATTGTGGTGGCGCCATCTCTCAATAATAGCAGACTCTTATATAAATGTAATACTTTGAAAGGAGAGAAAGGATCAAAGGATCGAAGTACTTTTCTCGTCCTCATGAAATTTTATAGTTCAAAGTTTTTGATAATAACTACTGTTTTTAATGATAAATATAATTTAGTATTCAAAAAATAATTTTATATGACCCCAATTGTTTGATATTTTCTCAGATTTTCTTCTACATTTGCATAAGATTAAAATTTGTTCACCTTTTAAGATATTTGTAATAATTAATAAATAAACATAAGATGCAAATGATGAACAGCAAAATATAAAATCCAAATATACAATTATAAAAGAATTCCCATTGCGTTTACAACTTTTTGATTTGATATAGTGTTGATTAGTCCTACTTAACTTTTATTCTAAATTTTATTGAATATCATTGTAGTCTAATAAACTTAAATTTAGGTTCCTCATTTTTAAATATTTTAGCTTTCAATGAAAGTAGGTAATACAAAGAATTAAATATTATGATAATTTTCCTTCAGAGATCTCATTTTTACAAAATAATTTTTACGGATGGAAATCTTGCGTTAGAAGAAGTTAGTATGTATTTTCAGCTAAATTTAATATCAGCCAGCTTATTTAAAAAAATTAGTTTATAAAAAGTACAAAAAAATTGCTTCTTATAATTCTTATACTTAAAACTACTACTTAAAATAAGACTACTTCTTAAGGTTTTTAAATTTTTTATAGCCAAATAATTTTTCAAAAATTGAAAAAATAATTAAAATTCAATTAAAAACACGTTCTTAATTCGTTCTTTTTTCACCTAAGCAAATATATAGGTAGGGATTCCCTCGCGCCCCTTATATACTCCCCTCTGTTTTTTTTATGCTCAGAATACTGTCACCTGCCACAATAAATTGTCGTTAAATGCGCTGAAATTGTCTTTGTATTGTGCAAAAATCCTCATTTGAAGGGTTTTTCTACAGAATAAGAGTTATCTCAAAAGAACCATCTTTAAGGTTGCTAATTGTAAATTTACACCCTAATATTGTATTGTAATTTAGTTAAACATGTTGTTGCAATCGGGTTTTTTTCTTACAGAAGCCACCATATTTTTAGATGTTTTCCCAAATTTGTATTGCCCTATTTTTATTTTACAAAGAGTCCTGAAATGTTTTAAGTGGTGCCCTGCAATATATTTTTTTTCATAGAATACAAGAAAATTCTTAAATTATTATTACTAGAGCAAGAAACTCTAACAGTAGGGATTCTTTTTTTTAAATCCTGTAACATGTCTAAAAAAGATTTCTTCATTTATTATTATTTTCAAACTTGGAGACAGTTTTCATAATTTTTTTCAATTAATTTCAATTAAATAGAACTTTATTACACATAGAGAACAAACACAAAAAAGACAGATATGTGATTCGCCAAGGGGAAGAAACTTCCCTTACAGGCGAAAAAGAAATTATACAGACAAATGACATATTACAACAAAAGCATAAAACTGAATAAAAACAATAGCTAAATAATTAAATAATGATGGCAGCAAGCTGGTAAACCATAAACTAAATATGCTTCATTGAAGTGAAAAATATAAATCCAGGTCGTCGATATTAATTAATAACTCAAATAAATTTCTTTTGAACTCTGAATATCTAATAATGGAGGTTAGATTTAAAGGTAAACTATTGTATAATTTTGGTGCGAGGTAAAAGAAATGTTTACAAAAAATTGATTTAGAAAATTTTGGGATTTGATAAGTTGCTACAGCTCTAGTATTATATGGTCTTGCTATAGTGTTAAATATAGATTTATTCCGATAAAGATAAAGTATAATACGAAAAAACGCGTTGTGACGAAGAGGCAATAATTTGAGTAATCTAAAATTATTTGGATATGACTGCTGATTTAAAATTTTGAATATCTTATTTTGAATAGAAATTAAAGGTTGGAGATTGGATCTATATTCTCCACCCCAAACAGTGACACCATAATTTATTAAAGAATAGAACCAAGAAAAATATAAAGTTTTTAAAAAGGACAGATCAATTTTATTTTTTAGGTGGTAAAAGTTAAATAAAATAAAGCGCAGTTTTTTCCCCAATTCAAATATATGAGTTTTCCATTTCAAGTTAGAGTCTACATTAAGTCCAAGATATTTGTAGCTTTGAACACATTCAAGAATATGACATTGGCAGTTGTTTTTAGATTTACATGATGAAATGTGATATTTTAAGTCAAATGGTAACTCAGATGGTCTTAAACTGAAATTAATGTATTTAGTTTTGTTTAAATTTAAAGTTAAATCATTAGCATTGAACCATTTGTCTATTTCGATTAAATCAGAATCAATTTGAGTCACCAGTTCCTTTAAAGTGGAACAAGAATATAATAAGACAGAATCGTCAGCATAGGTTAATATCTTGCCTGAAAGATTTAATTTACAAAAATCATTAATGAAGATTAAAAAAAACAAAGGACCCAAAATTGAACCCTGAGGAACACCTCGATTTGTTACCAAGTACTCGCTTAAATTGTTACCAACCCTAACTCTTTGTGTCCTTCCTGTTAGATACGAAATCAACCAATTTAAGATATATCCTCTAAATCCTGCTCTTTCTAGTTTGTATATCAATAAAGAATGGTTGACGTTGTCAAAAGCCTTTTTTATGTCCAGAAAAATTGCCACGGTAACTTTGCTTTTATCCACACTATTCACAATAAACTTAGAAAATTCTAAAAGAACCATTTCAGTAGATCGACCTTGTGTAAACCCATATTGGTTAGAGGCAAAGAAATTTGTGTGAGACAAGAAATTATACATCTTTTTTACAATAATTCTTTCAATAACTTTAGAGAGTGAGGGTAAGATCGATATAGGTCGATAATTAGAAAGAATATTTTTATCTCCAGATTTATAAATCGGAGAAACAGTTGCCCGTTTTAAAGAGGCGGGAAAATCGCAAGTATTGAAAGAGGAATTAATAAAATTTACAAAAAATTCAATGTTATTAGGGGCAATTAATTTTAAGTACTTCACACTGATACCATCATAATCAAAAGAGTTAAGTTTTGAAAAAGATTTTAAAGCATCAAATATATCAAGATCGGTAACTTCATAAAAAACAAAAGATGATAAACAAGGTGATATATACTGTTGACAGTTAGTAAAATCAATATTCGTTGCAGTTTGGGTAGCATTATTATATAACATATTAAACTGAGAAGCTAAGATCGAATTCTCAAAGTTGTCAGGCAAGGTTCTAGAGTTATCTTTTACATTATTAAGAACAATACTATTAACAAAATTCCATTTTTGTTTGCCAGTACTGCAGGTTTCGAATTTGTTTCGATAAAATTGAACTTTTGTTGACTTAATTAAGTTTTTTAATTCAGAGACAGTAGTTTTATAAGCTGTTTTATATACGGTATCCCATGGGTATTTTCTGGCTTTATTGAATAACTTTTCCTTTCTACGTATAAGAGTTAAAATATCAAGGGTAACCCATTGCTTTTTAGGTTTCTTTCTTGAAAATTTAAAAAACTTACAGTTATTTTTAATGCTTTGTAAATTAAAGACAAGTTTCTGGTATTGGTGATCAAGACTAGAATTAGGATTAACTTTAAATTTGAATGTCTCTAAGTAATTATAAAACATGGAATGATTTAGAGCATATGAAGATTCCAATGGATCATTGGTATCTGAAGATTCAAAATAATTCAATTGACATAAAATAGGATAATGATCACTAATATCCGAGATAAAAATCCCAGTCCCCTCCCAGTAATTAACCCTCCCAGTAATAAAAATCCCAGTAATTAACCCTATTTATTTCTTCCTATAGGCAATATTTTCTCAAAATGGTTACAAATATTAATAGGGTTCAAACCCTCCTATTTTAATCAGGGACTACTAGTTTAAAACTTTACTCAACTTCTTATAGTTCAGCTTTTGTTTTGGGGGAGAGTTATTGGAAACTATAGGTACTATCTCTCAAATAATTTTCATAGTTAACAGTGACATTCAGGCTGCATCATCTTCATTATTTATAGCCTTTAATTGTTAACGCCCAATTAAGTGATAGAATAATGTCTTCATAGATTCTTATCACAACAAATGTATTGGAATGTACTGTACACAAGTGTCCTGGAAGTGAGACGAAGCGTTTCGTGAGATGTTCGGGGAAGAATTGGTAATCGGAATCGGCAGCGTCATCATACATCCGTTATGTGATATCATCCCTCACAAAATCCCACAGTTTCCTTTCCCTTTCCTCAGTTATGGACCCTTCACACTTAGGGAACGTCCTGGTACTCCTTGGCTTTGTTGGTAAGTTTGAACTTTCCATCGATATGATGTATTTTGCTAAACATTATTGTCACAAAAATAATTGTCTTCACAAAACTTTAGTGGTAATAGTTACGAATGTTTTCATTCTTTGAATAGAGTGAGTTCAATAACCTTACTAGCAAAATTTTAACCTTCTTTTTTAGTCGCTATTTTAGCTATTAACCTTTTTTAGTTTTAAAAAAAAGCACAAATCAAACGCCAATAATGGAATTAACCTTAATTTAAAAATAATTTTGGTGGCATTATTTGTCTTTCATATTTTTTAATGGAGTAAACGTCTGTCCTCAGTTCCGGAAAACCCTTCATTAAAATAGAATGCTGTAATATTATTGTTTTATATATTTTGTTAATACTTAAATAACATTGAATTCACTTAAAATCATTGAATCCATTAAAATATAAATAAAAATTTATCGTTTTTGATGTACCTTCATTCCTTTAACAGTTGAGTCACTTTGAAATAGCCTTGAAAATAATTCCTACTTGGTGAGAAAAATATTAAGTAACATGTTCACTAACATTTTTAAGCATTAAAACTTTGCATATAAAAAGGAACTTTAAATCAAAACAAAAACTTGAACCTTTTAAATCGAATTCCTTCATGTTATATTCCTTGGAGTAACTCCCTCATCATCACTTCCCTTGAATTAGTAGTAGTGTATGCTACATTTATCAACAACGATTTTCTTAATGACTCTTTCTTCCAGCAATTGTATCCAGTGAGTGGGTCACACCGGGATCTGGAAAATGGTCAAGCAAAGATAAGGTGATTTGCTGCTATGATGAGATAGTACAAGACAGTGACATTTCTCACTTGCTACTTGATGTTTTGAGTGCAAAAAAAGTTGATAGGTTCTGCGAGTAAGTCAGTTACATAGCTGTGAAAGAAGTTTGTTCGTTAAATTTTTAAGTTTGAAAGAAGTCTTAATTTTTTCAAACAAAACTTGTACAATTTTTATTGCAGTCGAATCCTAGGTCTGAGGAAATGTATTAGTGATAATGAACACCATTTATCAGTGGCCGAAAATACAGCCTATCTACAGAAAGCGTATGGTGTAAATAATTTCTACCTCGCTATATGCCCACTAGGTTCAGATTTAAGAATAAGTGAGTTTCTCTCATGTATTTAATTTTGAAGTGTTTTAAGAAATATACCCGATGGTTACTTTTCAATATTATTCAATGTCATTCTGTTAAAATTGTAAGAAGTGACACCAAAATAAATCTAAGTAACAAAATGGCTAAGATGAATATTAAATAAAGGTTATTCCATTTGCGTTTAAAAGTGCACTTAAAAATTAAAAACATTCAAGTATAAAAACATTATTTTCTTTGTAAAAGATTCAGAAATACATAAGCTTAAAGTTTATAAACATATTATAAAAATTAAATTTTTAATTGGATTTTGTTGGTTTAAATATTTATAATAATAATTTTTTACCTAACTTTGCATAATTCAAGAAGTTTTATATCAGTGTCTTTTCAATTTCCTCTCCACCTAGTAACCTTCACCTTTAGTAACTTTTTTGAACAGTTTTACTTTACTGCGTTTTTTTTAGAATATAAGGAGACTTCCCAATGTTTCCAGCTAATAAAAGACAGAATTTTAGATTGTGGATCTTATTTACCTGATTTGACAAGCTACAAGATGAAAAGAGATTCGAAAAGTAAATGTTGGTAAGTTATATTATGGCATTCAATTAAAAGTTTTTCTAAAGAGTTTTTTAATATAGTATTGTATTTGTATTAATTCAGAGACACTACAAGGGGTGTATATAAAGGAATAAAAAATGATTACTTGATATTTTCATGCACAGAATTCTAACGTGTTATAAAACCCCAATAGTGCCTAGGTTTTTACTTTGTGTTCAGTAGTGGAACTAAAATAATTAAAATGACCTTAAATCAACAAAACATAAAAAAGAATCGCATGTAATATTTTATTTAAGTGTGATAATATAAATAAGACTGTAGTGGTACAAAGTATTGAAACTTTAAAAACAAATGTTGTAAGATTTTTGATACTTTCTCAATTTGGATTAAATCTTATTTTTTACCCAAATCACACACACATCACATACCTAGATAGTAATAAAATTTCCATGGATAACTTCTATTTCTGTTGTTTCTTATGCCACTAGGAATATCCAAGCTTCATCCGCAAAACACTTCCATTTCTAGTAAATATGATATCTGAAAAAAAATAACCATTGGTAAATGAAAATTTCGAAGATAAAAATATTTATACCTATTTGAAAATATAATGAATAGTTTTACGTCATATTTAGATACAGTGAACAATTTTTGAATATCTTACTCAAGAGGTTCATCTATTTTTAAAGCCCTAGATAAAAGTGTAGGTGAATGATTGTTATTTCGAACCCGGTTAAAAAGAGATTGACCAGAATAGAATAAAAGAAGCCACTCTCAAAAAGGGTTTTACACCATAAGTTCGAAATTTCTGTTTATCTAATGATGGTTTTAGTGATCATGGCCAGTGTGATTCAAACAAACTCAATGAAAAACTAAAATTAATATTATTTAACTCCACACAAAAACAGAGAACTAAAGTATTTCTCTCTAATGTTTATTTTATTAGGCATTACGCTTGAGGACAGTCCAACTTTCAGGACGTTTCAAATTCCTCTGACTTTAGTATCCAAAAGTCAGTGGGAAATCTCTATGGCTTCTTACAGATTTCTCATACATTAATGTGAGTTCATTATTTCTTTATGAAATAGTAGTCATGGAAACTCCATGTAGGAGAGAAGCCGAGTAGTTCTTATTTTGAGGGGGAGGGAGTTCATGAGTGAAGAATTTAAAATTACTAATTTTGGTTCATTAAGGGAAATATTCAAAAAACCCATTCAATGAAAATTTCCAATATTTTTCTATAACTTCGTGTATATTTTTGACTGTTTTATCACCATTAAAGTTGAAGTTTGTATTAACTGAACTATGGACACTTCTTATAGTTAAGTATTAACTCCAATTATGAAGCGTCACTTCCAGCCATGGACCGGTTTTGTCTTTGTTCGGACTCATCAGCACGGCATAGGAAGGTAACGCAAGAGAGCGGATGGCAGGAACTAGTCTATAGCAGACTACAATGGAAAACTAGGTGACATTTGATTAGTCCTCCACTCATCTGCTAGTTGGAGTTTACACTTATTGTACGCTAACCAGCGATAATTGTGAAATACTCCCTTCACTTCTTATAATTATTTTATTACAATAAGTATTTTGGTAGGTCCTGCATTCATTCGTAATCTATCCTTAATCGAGACTCCTCCACGAAAGTTATTAACCTCACATCACTTTTCATCAATCAATTAAAAGCTCATGCAGTAGACTTTTCACTTTCGACCTTCATTTTGGTTGGAGGAATCATCCAAAATGACAAGTGTTAATTTAGCCCTGGATAGCAAAGCTTCCACGTACCTTCATCCCGGGCTTTATCTTTAATCCCCTCTGATTTCTTATGAAAATGTGTGTGATTCCTCGGTGAAGATCACTCATGATAAACATTGAAAATGATAAAGTGTACATTAAAGGCTCATTCACACTTCTTCTTTTTCATTATTCTTATTCATCCTGAGCGATCCACTCCTGTGAATCGCTAGTTTGCATAGAAAAGTGAAGGAGTGAAACGCATTTTCGCTCTTTTCACTTGGGATTATTCCTCAAATGAAAAGTCTGATAGCTATTCACAGGGTTGAATCCCTCAGGATGAACAGTGAAAAGGAAGTGTGAATGAAGTGTGTTGAAGGCTCATTCCCACTTATCACTTTTGGTGTTCATTTTAGAGGAATCGTTAAAAGTGAAAAGTGTGAATTGGCGTTCCACTCTTTATTCCTTCACTTTTCAATGCATGCTAGCAATTCGCAGGACAGAATAACTCACAATGAACAGTGAAAGCGGAACAGTGCAAATGAGCCTTTATCATGCTTTTCCATTTCCAGCTCCCTCCGTCTGCATCGCGAGTGCATGACGGCCGCAGCACTGGAAAGATGCGGCAAAGACGCCGGCGATGTGATGGCGGAGGTCACCCGGAGGTACTTTCTGCAGCAGACGGAAGGGTGCAGCGGTATCGGACGCTACGACTGCGACGATGAATACCATTCCGAATCAGAGAACGAGTGGAAGAGGCATCATCATAAGGGGAAGAACTCTGGGGGGGTCAGTTCTGTATGTGTTGGTACTGTGATCAGCTCGTTGGTCTTTGGTGTTGTTGTGTGCCTGTTGCTGTGAAATAAATGTTTTGTTTTTATATACAGGAGGTTATTTTATTTTACTATCTAATCTATGACCATTTCTGGCAAGTACGATACAACAATTTTGAGTGATGGTAATTTTTTGATTTTGAAATATAGTTAGACCTCAATGTGATTGTGTATTGGGATGATATACTAATTTCAAATTATAAGTCTGAAGTTTTAAGATATTTATGATCTTACCTCTTATTTAAAGTGGTTAAGTGTGAATTTACTTGAGAGGGAAAATATATAACAAATTTGCAGTATAATGTTTATTGAAATATTAGAAGTGTTCAAAATGAAATTTAAGGAGATGCATTTTGCGAATGATTCTCTTTGTAGACATTACCAATTTTATGCATCGTCGTATTGTAATGAATATTTTGTTAAAATCAATATTATACAATCTCTTAACCTTGTATTTAAATATACTAATTATGATTTGAAGAATTTATTATCCAAATAATTAAATTTTTGTTAGTACATTATATTTATTTAACTAAACTTTTTATCCAAACATTTTTTGTTAAAATGAACAAAACTTAGAAGGTAAGAAACGCGATTTCCCAGTCATTTTTTGTTTTTAAGTTAAGCCACGGAAAATACTTAAGTAGTCTTCTTGAACGTTGGTAAGTTGCCAATTCACATATTATACTCGATACCAACACTTTGTCCCCTAGGTTCTGAGTTGCTTTTTACATAATGTTCCATAAATACAGCATACTGTTTTGAGAAAGTGTTTAAAAATTCCCGCCTGGAAGGAAAAAATAATCTATTTTAAGATAGATTTGAAATGTTTGTAAGTTTTTCAACAAAATAATTCTAGATAATCTTCGATTAAAATGTCGAGAGAACTCGAAGTTGTATGTTACCGGCAAAGTGATTAATTGGGCATTATTAATAATGCCCAGAGTGGAGGTGGGCAAAGTGATAAGCTTCATTGATAAATGCCATTGAATTAATCACATTGCCCTCTTCCCCTTCGGGCATTATTAATAATGCCCAATTTATCACATTGCCCGTAACATATATACCCCTTTCTAGTTTCAAGTTCTATATACTAGTTACTATACATCTATTAATATCTGTGAATATTTTGTCTTATTTGTATTACAAACTTTGGATATGTAGGTCAGGTCTTTTGAAGAGTAAGAACGCCGCTCTTTAAGGTCGGTTGGTTTTGGTTTAATGGGAGAAGTTCTGAGATAGTTAGTATGCAAATTCTGATTAGAAGCACGACTAGGGGAATACATAGAGATGTTCAAAATCAGAGTAGGAATAGAAAGTTCGGGGAACAGTTCGTGAAAAATAACTCCCTTCCATATTATAATGTCACCTTTTGGAGAAAAAAAAGGTGAAAATGGCCAGTGTATTTTCGTTTGAGTTGTCTTCCTAATTATTAAGCTTGAAAAGTATTAAACTCTAGAAAACATTATCAAATAATGAGAGATAGGACTCCTCTCGTTCTCCATGAGATATCAATTTCCTTAATTTTTCTGGAGATTAAAAAAAATATTTTCGCGTAATGTTTTTAATTTAAAGTATCTTTCCTCGTACGTATTGAATGCATTTTTTTATAAATTAAAGTTTAAACTCACTTGGGTTTGAATATAGGCTGTAATATAATCTAAATTATTTATATTTAGAGATTTCTCTATTTTTAAAAAGACTCTGCTAAAGTTTATGGTCTTATTGAAAATATCTTATCATACTTTAAAAATTTATGATCTTATGAAATATTAAACGTAAGTATACCATGTATGTTTATTGACTAAAAAATATATTAATCGATTGAAATTCCTTCTGTAGTTAACTATTAATTAAATTGAAGAAGGGTGTCACTGCTGTTGTTTTTTCATCATTAAATTACTAGAATAATTGAATCGTCAGTTTGAAAAAGGGAATAATTCAAAAAACCAAGTTATGAGAAAATCGAAAAAACCCCTCTAAATAAGTAATTGAACTTTCGCTGTATAACCACTAAATTTTTACTGGAAATTCAGGATACTATTTTGAAAACAGAGCAATCATCAAAACACATACAAGTATATTCAAAATATTTACAGTTGAAAAAAGCTGATTGACTTATTCCCTTTTTCAACCTGATGAAAAATCCAAAAAACTACTTAAAATTGACATTTAAATTATATTTCTGATTTGTTTACAGCACAAAAGTGAGAAATAGAAAGACGAGACAAAATTTAAATCTGGTTTGAAATTGAGTCATTTAAGGCAGTATCAATGAAGTAGGTGAATACGAATGGGGTTAAATATTTCATAGATTAGAAAAAGTTAAAAAAAACTTTTAAATTAAAAGAAAACTTTATTTTGGCCTAGTTTACTGCACAAAGAATAAGAAAAGAAAGACAAATTAACTTTAATTCCAACTTAAATTAAAAATTACAATGAATGGCCAATAGGACATCAATTTCGCAAATTCCAGGGGCTATATCTGCCGATAGGGGGAAGTAATTTTTTTCCTCTTCCCACTCATGTATAGAGCAAAGCTTGGATATATTTTTAAGAACAAAAAGTCAATTTGTCATTTTTTGGGCTTATTCCCTTATTCAAACTGGTGATTCAATTAGGATCTACCTTTTAATATCAGTTTCGAGACTTTTGGTATGAAATTTCCACTATACTAATTGTTTTTTCATAGGACTCTTCTGATATTCAAAAAGTTGCTTCATTCTGTAAGAATTCATTTATTGCACAACTTACTACGTAGTACGTAATTATCTTTTTTGGGCATTTTGAAAACAATGACAGAGCAAGAAGAGTCCGCAGTGACATCAAAACTGATCAGGTCAGCAGATATTTTTTTTCTGAAAATGTAGAGGGATTAATACAGAAAAAAATATTCGGAAGTGGGAATTGGCGTTCGTTCAAAAGGATCATCGAAAGATGAAAAAAAGATGCAAACAAAATGTTTCCTTCTGTTATATGGACGTAGTTACCCTATATCATATGAGGATGGCTATAGGATGGATCATCTAACGTCTTGATTACCATTTAATTGATAAGAAAGCAAATTGTTCAGTAGTTTACTATTTAAAAGTTAGAGACTGTTTTTCGTGTTATTGTTATAACACGGAAACCAATCAAAAGAAATAAGAAAAAACATTTTAACCTGTGATTTGTGTGACTTATACCAAAGCATAAATACCAATTAATCCACAAATTAGTTATAAAAAGCATATTATGGTCTTTTTATCAAAACAGATGGATTGTGTAATAGTAACAAATTGTGTGTTATATGAATACTTTTGAATTAGTGAAGAGGATATAAAAATATTTTGAAATCATGAAGTAGAAAAGTACTTCCGTTCATAAAAAAACAAAAAGAAAGATAGTTTTTTTTCATTTAATTATTTAATTTTTTTTAATTCTACCAACTCAAATAATGCATGAAATGTAGTTGCTTAATTTCTATAGAATAATAATGATATAAAACTTCTGAATTTTTAAAATTTCATATAGACATTTTGTGATTTCAATTCAATAGAAATAGCAATGATTAATGATGAAAAATATTATGAATTTATAGTTGACCACATTGCACAAGTTTTGTTTACCCAAAATGTTTAGAATCCTAAAAGTTAACTATACGTCAAATATATGGATTAGTATACCTACTTTAATTTGGTTAAAAGAAAATCGCTTTATTGCCTAAAGGTTCATCCGTTACTGTTCGTTGCTCCGAGTTCTAAAGTTTAGATAAGTGCATTACGTGATTCCCGTAACAATGGTGCTGTAAGTATGCTTTACTGAACAACTCACGGAGCTTTTTTTTCTCTCAATATTAATCGATCCGCTATTGCTTTGACATTGAATGTCAGACAGTTGAATTGGAAATCAATTGAGCTATTTTATAATTTGAAGGGGTGTTTCTAATTTTTATAAACAGGTAATTCAAGTTCAAAGGGGTAAATTTGAAACATCACTTTAGAATTAAACCTAACAGACTAAAAACATCTACTTTAAGAAACTTATATAATTAAAATATCCATAAAAGTGTTCGTAACAATTTTTTTATCCGTTCTAAAACCTATTTTTTTTCATACTACAAGCATGGAAGTTTTAGGGGTTCTTTATGCTGCTTTACTTCAGGAAGAAGGGCGTGAGAAAATTTTGGGGTGAAAACCTGAAAACCCTGCATGCCATTTTTTGAGATGCTATGAGGTAAAATATTTACAGTGGTCTCTAAAATTCATGGCGAAAGTTTCAAGAATAGATTAAACGAGGTTAAATGACAGCACCTTATGTTAGTTCTCACAGGATCCCTTAGAATAGAGTACTTTATATTATTTAAAAAATGGTTCAAATTTCAAGTAGTAATATGGTAGTGATATATAATTCTAATAATAGTTCATTACTTTCTTGCCATTTAATTATAAATGATAATAAAAGAAAAGTTACAATAGGAATGTGTTTGAACTGCAGTCCCCATCGGGATTTTTATCAGTTATCTTCCCCTTTACATAAAACGGGGTAACATTTCAATTGAAAAAAAAATATCAGAAGATTTTTCCATAAATTGATTCTATAAAATTTTGGTACGTGCTAAAGAAAATTATAATTTATATAAACTTAAAATCATGATAAACTACTTTTTATTTCTTTAAAATTTACAGAATAAGTTTCGTATAATTTTGTTAAAGGTGGTGAAACTAGATTTTTTTATAATTCATTCATTTTCACTTTTTTTCATTTGAATATTTAAATATTTTATAAAATTGAAGAAATTATAGAAAAGTGGTTGAAAAAAATTAAACACTCAACTCTAAAATAATTAATATCTAAAAATTGGCCCGTGTGATGTTTAATTTTTATTTTTAAAAATAGGCTGATAAAATACAGCTTTTACGATAAGCTAGATGTGTGTTCAATAACTAATATTTTATTTGAATCGTTAGTTTAAAAAAAGTAATAGTAAGTTCAAAAAATTGCAAATTATTTTTTATTCTTAAAAATAATCCCCGAAACTTCGCTCTAAACATGAACACAATGATGGAATATCACTCTCCCCAACAGACAAATAGACCCTTGAATTTGCCAAAACCTATGAACTTAAAATCTTATTTAATATGAAGTTTAAGTTAGTTTTTCTTTTTTTCTTATTCTTTATGATATTCATTGAATTTTCATAATATTTTTAAATTTGGTCTTTTGTGTCCGTTTGTGCTGCCCGAACTACGCAGAAATATAATTTTTCAATTTAAGTTATTTTTATAATTTTTTCAGCTAAAGTTTAAGTTTGAAAAAGGGAATATATGTCCCTCCATCTTTAACTGTACAATATTTGAGGAGCAAACAGTCAAACCAGGATTTCTCCTTCGGATACAAATTTTCAGGAAACACAAAAATCTAATAACTTAAAAAATAACTCATTTTAAAACCTAGTTATCGTTTGGTTAGTTCTATTACGAGTTACTGAGAAGATTTGTAGTCATAATTTACCTAAAAACTTAAAATTAATTATTAAAAAATGCATTTAAAATTTGGAGAAATCACGTTTTGACCGAACACAGAGGAGGAAATATGGTTTGAATGTTTCCAACATGGATAAAACACTTTTTGAATGAAAATAAGGTCATACACATTTTATTAAAAATGTTATTTTATATCAGTTTGTAATTGAATGAGAGATATTATATTAACAAATTAATTATAAAATGAAGTTAACAAGGACATAAAAGATCTGAAAATTGTAGAGAACCTCTATATTTTTAATCCAATATCTTCATCCAAGCAATCACATATAGTGGTGTCCTTTAAAAAAACCCACTTTTTCACTTTTCCTTCATTAAAATCTTAAAAAATATGATAATTAAATCGATCAAAATGGTGTTGTAACGGCTCATCCTCCCCTACATTTTAGTGCTTAGTATTTTTAATTCCAACACTCCGTTACAAATTGGCAGACAATTAAGTAAGAATCCAAAAAAAACCCAATTTTCCTAAAAAAAACCCCATGTACCCTAAAAAACCCACGCTTGAAAATACTTAAAAATTTAAGAAAAAATATGATTGAAAGGTTTATTTTGATAGAAAAGAGAATAATTAAGATAATAAAAACCAAATTCATTACAAATTATTTCTAAAATTAAAATAGTGAAAAGTTTTTCTACTCAAGAATTTTGCCTTCAAAATACGACAATAGCGTTTTTATTGTTGTATTTTGATGAAAACGACCTATTAAAAACAAATACTCAATACAATTTTCATAAAAAGACTTAAAAACGGTAATTGGAACTGATATTTTATTTTAAACCCCCAACTATCAACTCTCTAAACCCATTTTCGAGTAAAACTCGGTAAAATGCTCGTATTTTCACGGAAAATGGCTGTTTTTGGTATCATTGAATTTTTATCAAAAATACTGAAAAAAACCTCGAGAATTACTGAAACAACTATTATATTTGAGTAATTAGTTGTATATCATGAATAATATTAAAAATTTTGCATAATTTTTTATTTATTTTATCATTTATTACAAAAGGAAAGTGGGTTTTTTTAGGCACCCTATGGGTTTTTTTCACCCCTCATTTCAAAGACTGCCGTAAGGTCCCTAATTGTCGGACTGAGCTGAAATTTTAGTATTTTATTCTCATAATAACGGGATAACACAAAACCACGTGAATAATGCTTTAAAATGTTTATAACATATATTTTTACAGCATCAAAATCTGCATAACTAAAGCATATTTTTAGCCCAAAATCGACATTTTCTATTTATTCAAATAAATAAGTAAATAAACGGTTCTTTGACATGCTTTCAAGTTCCCTGCCACTCTAAATGGCTTAGGAAGACATGGGAAATGAGAATTTAAAATTATTTTAATTATTTATTTAAAATATCTCGATGGGTTATTTTAGGGTACAATTGGGAGTGGGTTTTTTTAAAGGACACCACTATACTTCCTACGTTTCCTCATTGCCTGCAGTTAAATTATTTGTAATAATTTCTTTATACCAAATGAAATCTTGTTGATTTTGATACTCTTTGCTATACATTAATTTCAAAAGCTTATCTACATATTTTTTCTTTTATTCAAGTTATATTGCATAATTAAGAGGAAGAAATTGTAAGAATAATCTTTTTACGACGGCAACACCTTTTTAAGAAGCTTTGACTTTCACACTTTCTCTACTTTTCTCAATAACTATTCTTTTATTTCTGGCATACACTGTAAATTTCAAAAATAAACATTAGGTGATTTCGTATCAAAAAGTCCCCACCAATATTTTTACATCACCAACTTTACGCTGTGACCAATGAGTGGGTCACGTGACGTGTAAGAACAGGTATGATTGGCTGACTGGAGGAATCACTGTTTGACTGAAAACATGCTTAAGAGGAAACACTTTTTGATTGAAACATCAATTTTCTGAGTAGTTTTAGAATAGTTTAAACCTTGTTTTAGTTAAAAGCATAATTTTGTGCAATTTAATGTGGAGATCATGAAAATAGCAGTAACTCATTTTTTATTTTTTTTGGAGGAAACACGGTTTGACTGTTTGCTCCTCATTTATGAATGTATGACTTGTATTTTTTCTACGATTTTTTCATGTTCCACACGCACTGTCACACTGTCCCCACGTTCCTATCACACGCACTGAATATTTTCTTTCTTTTTATTGAATTTTCCTAGGTGCGATGTAAACATTCACATTCCCTATCAATATGGATTCAACATGGTTCCTTTACACCTTATTTTCATAATCACAAGAGGCGCGCGCGCGTTGCTTCCAAATAAATGCCATGAAACGGGCTTTTGAAACACCCTTCATAGTAGCAACAGCAAAATATCTAGTGATGTTAAACTGGTCAAAACACATAGTTATTTTTTGGCACAGTAAATTTTAAATTGCAAAAGTTAATGGTTAAATTACAACACAATCAATCATCTGAAAATTTGTTGATATAATAAGATTCATAAAAATCAGATCACTGGGTACATTGCAATTTTTAATTATGGTGGCAGACGAAAATGAAAAATTGTGATTAAGATCTCAAACATGTTTAGCTATAGATGACTCATCCAATTCCTGTTTTTTGACATAGCCTCATGCTCATTAATTCCTGTAAATCATTTCTTTAACTTAGATTTAAAAAATTAAATATAACTTAAAAATGTAATTTAAAAATCAGAACAAAGCCCCAAACTCTAGAATAGAAGATTGAAAGAGGTTTTAACAACTGCTGTTAATTAAAAACGTTCTTGCACCACTTTTTATCATTTTAAGCCAGCTAACAATGTTTACAATTCCTTTAAAAAACAGGGGAAGAGTGTTGTAGTATACCTACGGACGGCTGTAGCTTAAGCCACTGCATTTTCAAATTCGGGGGAAAATGTAAATATGAATTTGTGATCATTTGTTTACATTCAAATCGACATCTAGTTGCTAACGAGAATTCATCTCTTTAAAATATTATTTATTTTATGCAATAAATTTACTGTTTTTAGATGCTCAAAGTTTTTTTAGTGCATTACTACATTAATACCTTTCTTCCCCTATAATTATATGATAAAATGGGATAGATGCGATGAATTCCAGAGATTGACTTTTTAGTTTTGATATTAGAAATAGTCAGATCTTATTTTTTTATAGAAATTTGAATGCAAAAACACCCGATATTGTACAGTACTGGAAAAAAAAATCGACTCAGACCCTATATCTCCGGAACGGCTTGTGATATAAAGACAAATAAGGTATCATTTTTCATGATTTGAAGTATTCTATATACAGAAAATTTTTCAAGTTCTTAGGGGGTCGTCTTCATATTAAACGAAGCACCAACTTTCGTTTTTCCTATGGGCGACATCAAAGAGTTTTCCAGATTCTGAAAGAGCACCCTCTAAAACCCCCAAAAACCAAGTTTCGTGTTGTTTGGGGGTCAAACAAAGCCAGGAAGGGGGTTTGAAAACTTTGGTAATTTAACTTCAAAGAGGAAAGATTGGCGACAATTGTTTAAAATTCTCTAGTAAAGTTAGAACAGATTTGGCTACTTATCTGTGTTTTGGCACAATTCCTAAAAAAGTTAAAGCAGATTTGGCTATTTATCTATATTTTGGCGCAATTTCGTCTTCCAATTAGAATACCCTTAAGTGGTAGCCCACTTGGTAGAGTAACAAGCTCGTGATCACTAGGTTGCAGGTTCTGCCCCGCAATTCCGCATGTCTCATTGTTCAAGGTTAACCTATAGGGATACAGGATACAGGCAAACACAAAGATGAATAGATGTTGAATACTTTTTTAAAAATCTAAAGCCTTTAAAACAAATTTATACAATTTTTATTGCCGTTCGTTTACAAAAAATAATAATTAATTGAGAGTTATTTAAAATTAACATTTTTTTAATTCTGGAAAAAAGGGAATAAAAATTTAAATAAAGATATTAAATAATCACGCTAAATTATGAAAGTGGTTTTGTTGATAAGAGCTAGAAATTTAACTAATTAATGAAACAATAAATCAGGCTTTTGCGGCTCAAAAATTCCTATAAAAATACTTAAATACAGATAGTTAGATTGATTTTTTGATGTATTTTTAGCATTTAATCGATGTTTCTAATAATTTTCAATTTCCACTTACGAAAGCTAACTTATATTGAAAAATTAAGGCAATTACAAAGTTTAAAATTTGCTTATACATATAGGAGTAGAAAAATTTTCAAATACTGATTTTAATGATTCTGCAGTCATTTTTTTAGTAATTAATTACGAGTTATGTTTCATTAGGTTGGATACAGAGTTTATTAATTTTTAAGGATAAACATTGAAGTTTCTGAACCTATGTGCTTGATGAATAAGATACCAAAATATAAATATGAAACATGTTGACTAGTCAATCATTAAATTTGAAAGTTAATAAACTTGATGAATTAAAATTAATTAACTTTAATCATATCGACGATTTGTAGCTTCTTGATATTTTAAACAATTGGGGTTTTAAGGAAAAAATGAACAATGCATCATCACATCAAAGGCAAAAAGTTTATTTTATTCATCTTTGTAAAGTTTTTAATAATTACCATAAAGTGAGGGAGGGAGAGAGAGAGAGAGAGAGAGAGAGAATATTTTTTAGGTTTTTAGGGGGAGGGGAGTTGGGAACGTTTTTTACTGTCGAAAATATGGGGGGTGATTGGAAAGGGATATTGGAGTTTTGTTTTAGGGGTTGGATATTTTTTCTGTTTGTGTTTTTAAATTTGAACGTTAATTGGCATGCTGATTTTTCTTGAGCCTCAATAAAAATCAGCATATTAATTATTGTTAGATTTTTCAAACTCAACCTGTTCAGTCCCTATTTCTATTTAACCTCATCTATCCCACTTAAACTAGTTTAACGTTTTCAAAATTAGTTTCCAAATTCGATACCGGTAAGAACCAACGTTATCATCCATATTTGGTGACAATAGCGGATGGATCTACTGTTCTCCCAATTCCAGGTTGAATGCAAGAAATGAATGACTTTGACTATACGTATAAAAAATAACATTAAATTAAAAAGTGGTAACTAAATTTTTATTATGGTGTTAATTTTTTATTTTGTAGTCACCACTATTTTATTTATTATTAGTTAATTATGTAAGAACTTTTATTCTAAGCATTGAGCTCTCTTGCTGCGTAGGGTAGATTTAATACGCTGCTTGCCTTGCCCTTAAAAACTACTGTAGGGGTAGGCGGCTGGTGCAACCCTTGGATGTGCCAGTTAGGGAACGTACCCATACTACATGACCCATTTTTACCCTCCTCCACCGTTGGTGACTATCCGTAGTATATGCCAAGACCCCCTCCCCCTCTAGTTTTCACGTAGTAATTCATTAATACTGTTTGACATCGTTTTTTGCAAACAGAAAGTTGAAAAAATTAATTTTGCTTAATTTGTCTAATTTTAATAATTAATTTTGCCTTATTAGTCTTAAGTTGGCAAATTTCAATAATTAATTTGGCTTAATTTTGTCGTATTGACTGGAAGAAATTGACTACGGGACAAACCCTTAAGCCCCCCCTCCCCCCTGTGACCGAGCGTGGTAATTTGAAGACCCCCCTCTCTAAATGGGTCACGTAGTATGGGTACCTTCCCTTGTAGGCAAAGAGATGGTGTATCAAATGGGAAAGATGTATGATCCAAAATTCAGCAACACGATGATATTTGTGTCATGGTTAAATTAATTCATGTCTTGATAACATTTAATATCAAAGATAAAACGTTGAATTTCTTTTAATAATCAATGCATGTAAGAAGAGACCGTCCTTATTAAGCGACGACTTTTCTTGACCTTAGATTTATATTTAAAACCACAAATATCTGCATGAAATCTGTCATGAATTCGAATCTTTATATCGAATACTCTTTTTTGAAACTTTATTCGCGTAATTCAAAAACATTTCAAATTTAATGCAGGTGAAATTTTTAGTCGAATAATTAAGTATTGTTTCAAAAGTAAGTGTTAAGTATTGTTTCAAAATTTTTTCATCTGAAAAAATTGTATTTTAAAGATTTTTTAATTTGTAAACTTTTATTTAAAAATATCATCAAAATTTAAAAACAAATAAAAAATATTACATGCACAAAAAAATAGGTTAATTTTCCTTTTACTGAAATTAATAGAGTAAAAAATAAGAACTTATTAATTCTAACTCTCTCGGTAGTTTAAGTTCGAGGCATACACAAACTTCCAAAAGCAAAATAAGAACACGGAAGCTATGCGATTCGAACTTGGCTCTAAAGATTTGCGACCAGGCACACTAGCCGTTAGTCCACACGGCTACGTTCAACATCAAGGTTTAAACAATAAATGTGTTGATTTCAGTTAGTAGATTATGGTTACCGTAAGGTTACTGTAATTTTCATAAGTTGTATGTCTTTGGCGATATGAGATTGGCGCAAATTTTTCTAATTGAAATTTCCTACAGTGTGCGTGGGGTTAATGGTTGTAAGGATCAAAATCTATGAAAAACGAGATTTCAACGTAAATTCAACGAACTTCAACCCCCACTCCTGGCTTCATTTGGGGACCAAATGACATGAAAACTGGTTTTGGGGGGTTTTAGAGGGTGCTCTTTCAGAATCTGGATTAATCTTTGATGTCGCCCATAGGAAAAATGAAAGTTGGTACTTCGTTTAATATGAAGACGACCCCCTAAGAACTTGAAAAATTTTCTGTATATAGAATACTTCATATCATGAAAAATGATACCTTATTTGTCTTTATATCACAAGCCGTTCCGGAGATATAGGGTCTGAGTCGATTTTTTTTTCCAGTATTGTACCTTCGGACACCATAAGTGTTGTACCTACGGATACGTTCTTGTGGGTGTCTGTAGCTAATCGGTGTTTTAGAATCATGTTTCATTAAAGTGAAATACATTTTAATGCATGTTAAATTTATTCTAAATGGTTATCTATTTGTCGGCGATTATTTGCAAGTGATTTTTAGATAAAAAATCAAATATTTTGTGATCTAAACTACTTTTTTTAATTTTGATTCTACTTAGCATTCAATGTAAAATATGGTGTAAAACCTTAAGCACCCTATCGCATTTAAGTAGGATGATTAAAAAAGCTTAATATTTCCACTGAAGAAGATTTGCGGAAGTTATTACCACCAAATGCTTGGGATAGATCGAATCGATATAATCGATCGAATTGTTTTTTATCAGTAAAATGATCAGATCAGTCAGCATGATTGATGAAATTATTACCTTAAATTTCGATCTGAATATCCCATGTGATTTATGTGTTTTTGGTAAAAAACAAGACTTTATCAATCAACTTCGTTTTAAAAATCATTTACGATCTAAAACTACATTACTTTAAAAAACCCTTATCCAAATTTAAAAAAGGCATGAAATAGGTTATAAAAAGGAACATTTTTATTGATGCATTACCAACTAAAATTTCCCTTTTTAAGGGTGTTCACAGGTACAACTGGGCCTGTCCATAGGTACAACAGGTTGCTGTACCTTTGAACACAAATTTTTTCAAGTTATTAAAAATTATTAAAAATCCAATTTAAGATTTTAGCTAAACAAAAATATCCCCTACTCACAAAGTTTAGGACTATAGGTTGGGCACTTTAAATGGATTTCACCCGTCTTAGAAAAATCCAAACGTGATTTTTTGTCCGAAGGTACAACACTCGCCTATAATTAAAAATACTAAATTTAATCATAACTTAATTTTATACTCCTTTGATTTTGAAACTCCCTGTATAAAATATAGATTACGTCTTAAATAATACCCAAGAACATTAAATGGTCCATCATCACTCGTGAGCTGCTCAGGATGAAAGAGGTACAAATCCAAAAAACACAAAATTTGAGAGAAAAGCATAGATTGATTTCCTTCAAGATCTTTTACCCTGTGTGGTAGTCGCCCATGTCAAAAGCTCAATAAGTAAGAGCTTCCTACAAAATGCCTTAGAGAAAACTTTAATTACTCGAAACTGCGTGAAGTGGACTTTTACTACTTCCATTTTCTAACCAGCTCATATACGAAACCTCCAAAATATCCACAACTCCCTGAGCATTATAAAATAAGTTAGCTAGGAACCCCTCTGTTTACCAAGAAACCATCCCACACCAAAATAAACACATAACACTAGTTTAAAAAGTAAAAAACTTTAATACAAAACAACGAACGATACAAGCGAAACTCTTTAAAAAAAATTAAGAACACGGGCCTCAGATGAAGAAGCAGCGCGTCCCTAAGAGGCTGCAGAGTGCGGCTAGGAGGAGAGCGGCGGAGTAGGCCACCAGGGAGGCCGCGTTCTGGCAGGCAGGGAAGACGTCGAGGCAGGCCACCTCCAGGCCCAGCCCGTTGATGGCAGTCACGTGGTCGTGGAGAAGCTGGGAGGCCGACGGCCCGCAGGCATCTTCAGCAGTCTGCACCGCGCAGTTGCGTAACTCCTTGTATTCACTAGGGAATGGTAGAGAATAAGCTTAGAATAATACAGGGACACCCCCAAGGGGGTTCAGGTATTCAAACCCCTAAATTTTAGGCCGTCATTAGTTCTGCAACTTACAAGGAGAAATCCTCTTCGGATGAGACCCGAAGGTTCTCAAAATGAGTTAAAACACTGCTTTTTAAGATCAAATTCTAAAAGATTTCCATGAGAATCCCCTTCAAATAGTCTTTCCCTAGAACATTCTGCTATCAAATAGAAGCGGTTATCTTTGAGTGTTCCCCAGAACGGGTTTCAAAATGAGAACTCGCTATGTTAAAGTAACATTTCAATATTTTAGGGGGAAGGTCCACTTCACCCCTCACAATTTTGATCCCTATTACCCCCCAAGAGTTAATATAGATCGTCACCTTAGTATCAAAAACTATACCATCTCCATTCAGCAAACTTCGGGAATCCCGATTCTTGGTGTTTAGATCGTTGGAGAAAATAATTTGATTGGTTTTGATCTTTTCTACTCGATCATGTCAGCTCTTGCAAACCAAAAAACGAGCTTCTCCACCGATCTGATTGCCAAGGATTGGGATTCCCGAAGGTTGCCGAATGGAGATGGTAATTTTTTATTCTAAGGTGACGAGATATACTATTAAAATTGGCCAAACTCCAAAATTCTTGTAAATACTAACCACAGTAAAAATAAAATTTTAGATTGTGAATGGAAACTTTTTGGTTCCTTCATTACGATGCATCATTATCATCCAGAGATAAGATGCGTATTTCACCTCCCCCATTTGAAGATTAATATTTTAGTTACCAAAAAATATTTAGTTCACAAATTCCCCGTTCAATTGTGCATTTTCCTTTATGAATTCAATTTAACATGCGTTCAAGGGGGCTAGTACCTATAATTTAAAATTGAATTTTAAAATGACAAAACTAACACGAAATCCCTCACAGCACTCAAAGCATGGTGAAAACCGAGATATCACAAAATTAATCAATACTCAAGAGTTTTCAGGAGTTTAAGACTTACCAGCATTCTGCCTTCCATTTTGAGTCATCATCGTCAGATGCGACAGGCAGAACAGTTCGGTTGAAACAGCTTGAAACCTTTTGTGAGGCATTTTCAAAGCAGCTTTGGTACTCCTTGACACCTGAAGAGTTATTAGTTATTCAATTTTTTTCCAGGAGGTTTTTCAATTACTACATCACATTTAAAGTTTATCCGTTTTTGATGTTAATACACAATTTAATACGAATGAGGGTTTTGACTGGACAAAAGACTAGTCTAGTCGTGTTTAATGATCGTTCCATTTGTACTTTTTCTGAAGAAATATTTCAACATTAACTCAAGAGTCAAGACAAAGGTTTTTAAAAACTCCTTCAACTGTACCTTGCGAAAATTTTACTTATAAATCGTCGAGGATTTAAATGCTTAATTACCATTAAACTACAAAATTAAAATCCCATTCCAGAAATTCGTGATAAATCCTTCCCGCGCCTTCTTGCATTCAGGGCAACCCATAATAAAAAACTGGTTTCTAAACAAATACTTAAATCTAGGGCGAAAAAGTGAGCAACTTGCAAGTGTAGTATTTTATAAGCCTGTTTTCCTAGAACAATAACCTTGAATAAGCTCGTCTCGTTTCACCATAGAGAAAATAGTCTAGCTAATCGACTATACCAAAAGATTATCTATATTGATCGTGACTCATCCAGCTTGTGTTTACGAGTTTAGATTTTGGGCAATTAAAAACTTGAATTAACACTCGTGCGTGAGGCGTAGTTGCCCAACTAAATGTTAGTATAGGAGTAGAATATTCTCCGAAACTTGTTTTATTGTTTATTTTCCAATAGCTTTTATACTTTGAATCAGCCTTACCAAATTACTATACCAAAAGATGAAAAACACTCCAATTATAAAATAAAAAAACATTATCTTGAAGTTAAATTTTAAAACTGGATATTCACCAAAAAATCTTTTAAAAATTGATCGTACAACCCTTTATTTACTGCATTATGATTTTATTTCTTGCAATTTTTTTCATATGAATATTTTTAGTCACTGTATTGAAAGTTAAAGAATATACATAAATAAAAAATCTTTGGAAAATTCACTCCGCTAGAGCTATTAAACTAAATTTGATACTTTTAAGCACTGCCAGTACGCGGAGTGCCAAAATATTAAAAAAACAACTTTTTATCCCAGTTTTAAGTTTTAAAAATAATACACTTTCCTTTTGACCGACTTCGTTTTTCAGTAATCTACATTAAATTTCAGTTACACATCATTTCCTAAAAAACTTATAACTTGGATTGCTCCTCTGGTGAGCAGATCCCTACGTTTAGAAACACTACCGATTAATTTTCTTCAAATCGTATTTGAGTAACCAACTACATAACTTTGTATTACGTATTTTACATTAATTTGCCCCTTTTCGTTTGAAACTGAGAGTAGCGTTTTACTCAATTATTTTTTCTACATGGTAATTTGATAAACTTTAAAAGCCAACATGTTCCTAAAACATGTTGACATGTTCCTGATTAGGGATCCTGATTAGGGAATCTAAAAATTTTTTCCAGGAGTAGGTATAAGTGGAGCAATGCTTACTTAGTGCAAATGAAGAGTTGCGCGAGCAGGCAGCGTTGATGAAATGATAGGTTTTATTGATGGATGCAGTAAGCTCTTCGTTCGACGCGGCCACACAGTGGTCTTTGAAGTCATCCAGACATAGCAGTGTGTCATCTCGGATCCTAAAGAAGATATTCTTGTAAATGTCTCACGAATAAAAACATCACCTGTTTTGATTTAGGTATTCGTATTCAAATTTCAGATTTTAATTTTTAATTTAATTTTCAGTTTTAATTCACAAGTTGTTCAAGATAAAATAACCACTATGAAAACTATGCTGATACAAAGAAGTTCAGTACTTTTAATTTAGACCAGGTTTATGGCATAGTTTTCAATTTGAACACAATCAAAACACAAAATTTACCAATTTGTTATTAACCACGCAAAACAATTTCTATAACTTTCTAAAAAAACTGGAAAAATTTATCAAGCTTAATATAAAAGTATAAAAGTTTCACATGTGGATATCGATACTTTTAAGGCCCAACCCAACTCTTTTAAAAACCAAGATAAATTTTTTTTTTGCATTGAGCATGCGACTCCCCGTTCACAAAGCCTAAATTCCACAAACGTTGAATACAGAAACATAATAACTTAAATATGAAAGCAACACAACCAGTCTTGCCCCTAATGACGATTCTCAATAAAAATCATAGTGCTTGATTGCGAACTTTCACTTAATATACGGGCGTTGGCCAGAAAAATTCTCTTTAATGATTGGGAAAAAATAGCAAAATGGAGCCTAAACTGGAATAGTTAGGTCAATGGAACTTTTAGGACAGGGGTTCTCAATCTTTTTGACTCCGTGACCCCCTTCAGATAAAATATTTTGGCGACCCCCTCAGATCTAAAATGCTATGAATTTAATAACTATCTACCATTTAGTTGTCATTTCACTCGCAATACGATGCCGATGCATCCTATATTTACTCTTATTCAAAATAGTTCATGCACAAAACGAACTATTCTCTCTAATAATTTATAAGTTTGGAAAATTGTCGTGTCTGTATAAAAAAATAACTCTGTACATGACTGTTTTAATTTTTGTTTCGCGACCCACCGGCTGAGAACCCCTGTTTTAGGATGTTACCTAAAACAGAACCCTTCTTATCTAGCTATTAATTTACAGCCTTCGTGAAAACTTCAGCCTCATTTTCAGTGACAAAGCGTGTTGCTTCCAGTACCTTTGCACGAGATCATGAAATTCCTTCCTCGAACATGTACGTACACAAAACTTTTTACGACTGTTTTAGCATAAACTTTGATGATAAATATTAAAATTCATTTAGACACGTAATAAAAATAAATTTTGCTTACGAAGAGTTTTTTATGCATGTTGCAAAACTAAATCGTTGTCGAAAATTGGGAGAAAATATAGTTTAAAGTCTGCAAGATTTTAGGTATATTGCGTTTACGATCATAATTAGCTTTAGCTTCAATACATCTTTTCGGGGGTTCCAAGAATAGTTTTAATAATTTTGCAACAAGATATTTCTATAAATTTGGGAAGAAAGAGTTTCGTGTTCAAGTTCTCAAAGCATTAGATTTCAAATTAATTAAACTCCCTTTACTACCTGTTGTTAGAATTTGAACTTACCGTTTCAAGTCATAAAAATTTACTCTCAAGGCTGAACAATAGAATTACTCGTATCTTGTTCAGTAAAGTCTCATCTACTGTTTCCCTTCCAGTGTTTATCATAAGTGATTCTCACAATTTGGGAAATACGTTTGGAAAGGAAATCTTAGAGGAGTGAAGAACGATTTTACTTATGCTTATCATTTTTAACGATTCTTCCAAATTGAATATCTAAAGAAGTCTAAATAACCATCAAGACATTTTTTGGATAATTTTCAGAAGTATTGAAAAAAATTAATGCGTCTATTTCATATTTTTAAACTCAGAAACTCTTAATTGATCTTCATACTTATTCAATCGTTCCTAATCTTAATCTGGTACAGTAGAATTTTACTCTTAAATTTCTGGTCAATTCTCCTTATATGTAGATGGTAACAAGAAGTAAATAACATCTAGAGTATTGAAAAGTAACTTACACACAAGCTGTCGCTAGACTTTGTTCTGAAAGCTTGATACCTGAAGGCCTGACCAGTGGAAGGAACTCTGTGAGGCAAGCCTGCAATCCATCTACACTACAGTCCGCCGCAGCCGCTGCCAGCACAGCTGAAATAAAAATGTAGACGCTTGTAAAAAACACCATTTCAAAGTTCCTTGCTTTTTGCATTTGCGGTGATTATTATCGACCAATCTAATGTCAGTAGAAAGGTCATTCAAAATTATATTTCCCGAGCTTTCTTTTAAAATGCAAGACCATCTCTTTGCCTATCAAAAACTGCAGGTTGCAAAGTTTGGTGACTCGGATGTCATTAGAATATTTAAGTTAATAGGACATCCTTATAACAAAACTTAAAGCCAAGATAAAAGTATCCCTCCGCTCAAAAGACCCTCTATCCAGACATTTGATCATTATATAGCCAGGTCATCAAACAATGCGATTGGTAAAAATTTACCTGTTCGGTCTAAAACTTATGTTTTTTTGGTCCACGTAATTTGGACATTTTAATCTTTACTGTCACATAAATTAATTGACGGGATTAAAAGATCCCTCTCAAATTATGTTTCTTAAAATTAATTTAGAAAATAGTAATTAGTAGTTCACTCAAAAGCAATTGTAAGGCTTACAAAAAATCTCCTATTTTGCAGGCTACATTTTTAGCACTGCTCCTATGAGCATCCAAATAAAGTTTATTTCCCCCAAATACAAGCTTTATGAGTTTAAGTATACGCATCTTTTACATTTAAAGGCCCACTATGTACCACAATCAAATAGATAGCCCAAGATAGTCAAATAGACATACCAAGGGGAAAAACTTTAAACTGACTGATAATTTTTTTTAGCAAGTTTATCATTTTACCATTTATGTATTAAAATACTTGATATTGGTAACTCAAATATTTCAAATGGATAGTAACCGAACCCTTCTAGAATTGTTATATCCTAAATTGAATTTTACCTTTTGAACTTTCACACCAATTATTTCAAACCAATGTCTTTAAAATAAAAGATAGACACCTTATTGAGCTAGTCATACTTAGTAGACATTTCAAAAAAGCTCATATTTTAAATCAATATTTTAAAAAATATAAAACTTTTTTCGTGTGAAAAATATCTGCCAAGAAAGCCTTTTATAATCAAATCATTTCTGTAACTCAATTACTTTCATAAACTTAACAAAATGACTCAACTTCTTAGTATTCAAACTAACCTTGAGAAGCTGAATCACCGATATCACGAGTCATCTGACCGGGGGCACCCTGAATGCCATACCTTCACCTGAATGAACAGCACAATAACAAACTACACATTCTCCTCCTTTAGAAGGGCCCCTTTCACAAAAGGTCAACCTTCTCAATAGAAAACTACTTCCAAAAGAACACGCATCGCAAAGAATGAACTCTGTTAAACAAAAGAAATTCAGTAACAAAAATAAAACTCACCTGCAAGAACGAAAATCGCCTTCATAACTTCCATACCGTCCAGTTCGCGCTTGCCGAATGCTTGAAAAACCTACAGAGCCGCCGGGGTTACAACACAACCGGCTCACTCCGTCGATCGCTATTTAACCTCTTCGAACATCTTCGCGTCGAATGACGGCGAACTCGCGCTCCGTCGACGGTCCATCGACTGGCTGACGTCACTTCCGAGCAGCGGCCGAAGGGTACCGAGTTCGGCCGATCGCCGAAGTTTCATGAGGTTCTGGTTTTGAAAGAGGAGTTTTTTGACTTAGAGAGGTTTTTTTTGGAAGAGAAAACTCGTTTTTGGAGAGAAGATTGGAAAGAAGGGAAGTTGCCGCAAGGGGGAATAAAGCGGTGTGAAGAGAGTTGTGTGTTGTAATCCGTCTGATTTTATTTTGACGGATGTCAGAATGTGTGGTTGCTTCCGAACCATTCACTTAGCGATTTAAAGGAAAATAAATTGATAGCGTATAGGTTACTATACTGTCAGGAGATTCCCAAGAGAATTGATGTACGAGAGCATCAAAGGAACTTTTTTTAAAAGATGCGACCAAGCTATTGTTTTATTTTGGAGGAAAACTTCACTATCCCTAAATTATCCATGTTCCACTACTCATCCTCTTTAAAGTATATGAATTAAAAGTTGATTTTGTATAGGTGGATGTATGACAAAATTCTGATAGTTGGAGTCATGGACGGATTTAGGTGGTGAACCCTGGGGGGCACAATGGACAACTTGGGGGGGACAAGCTGTCCCTGATGGCTTTGAAAACATGATTTTCCCCTACAAAAATGGAATTTTTTAAGAATTTAGGGGGGACATTGACCCTACTATCCGCCCATGGTTGGGGTGCATTAAAACTTAGGGAAATTTTAACGTAACTTATTGTTTTCAGACACTTGCAAGTTTTAAGATAGTGATATTTTGCTTTTTTTTCTACCTAGTTTTTATAAGTGTAATATTATTTAACAAACTCAAACCTCACGATGTTTCTAGAATTGAACACAAATAAATAAATCGCGTGATGGCCTTATTCACAGCCCCCTTTACCAGTGGTTAACCATCGGTTAAAGAAGGATTCCACCAATCAGAGTCAGCAAAAAGCACCTTTTCTCTCTTTAGCTGCTCGTTTACCACTGGTTAAGTGGATGTGAATAATGCCATGAAAGTTATAAAATCAGGGTATAGGGTTCAAGTTCTTTTGACTATAATTGTCATGCATTTTGTTTGATGGTTTTTGTCCATAAAACCACAACCAAATCAACCATTTTGTTTGAAAAGTTATTCAACTATATCTCCGCCCCCTTTCCAAAAAGTGTTCTCCAATTTTATTATTTCTTGCACCATAAAACCTCAATTAAACCAAACCAATCTCCAACTTAACTATACCGACACTTATAAAGGTAAACTTTATTAACTTTTACGCAATTCCATAATAAAAATATTTCAATTACCCTGATTAATATAAAAGGCACTGCAAGGGGTTGTTCTTCCTACCTTCTTTTCATCACCTATATAATTCTAAGCAATAAAAAGGTGTTATTTCTTTAGTTCCCTGTCTTTTGTTAAAAGCTTTCTACCATACATTTTTTATAATGATTCGATTTACCTTTCTTTAATGTTCGGCACTAGTTAACTAAAAGTAGTTAACTACTAGTTGCAACTACTAGTTAACTGGTAGTTCAACTACTTTTGGCTTAGAGTAGTTGAACTAGTAGTTTAACTACTTTTTTTACCAACTACTAGTTCCAACTACTTTCAAAAAGTTCAACTACTTCAAAAAATATTGAAAGATCAAAATTTTTAAAAATATGTTACATCTACTAACAATGCCATTTTTCGTGATACATTTTCATATTTGGCAACCTTCAAATATATTTCATCCCAGCAATTGACATATAAATACAACCTTTTAAGTTGTTGTTTCCTTTTTATATTTTTATCTTGTGCTCTGTTTAAGTAAATCATAGCATCAATGCCTCATATCATAGAAGGAGGAGGGAGGAGAGGAAAAATTTTAAAATTAACACGTGCAGTTTTTTCTTAAAGCAAAAGTTTAGAACCCTTAACCCTCTTATAAACAACACTGTACTGACTAATATAAATACAACTTAGAAAACTTTAGGATACCAAAAACATGTATACCTATCAAAAATTAGCGAATCTTAAGCCATGATATTTTTGCTATAGGTAAGAAAAATTAATCAAAAATTTGGAAATATCTTACGAAATTAAATAGACTAGCTAACTAGTAGTTAACTACTTTGGGAAATAATCAACTACTAGTTACAACTACTTCCAAGAGAAAGTAGTTAACTAGTAGTTACAACTACTTTTGCCCAGACTAGTTGGTAGTTGATAATTAACTACTTTTTGACCAGTAGTTGCTGAACACTACCTTTCTTTGATACTGGAAACTTCTAGATTTTTATTTCATGTAAAAGAGACAAAAGAGGGAACATTTATGAAAATATCATTAATTGCATTCTAGACATCAATGATATGTAAACTCTACAAAATACAAGTTTGTTCATCTTTTTATCAGCTTTTTAAGTTTTACAATAGTAGGTGTAAATTAAATTGCTTTTATCATGTCTGTTATCAAGGAATTTACACTTTATGTTGTTAATGAGTGTTATGAAATATTACTTCCCAAGCTAAACAGCCATTCCGTATTGTGGTATAATGCCCCAAAAAGATAAGGCACCTTCCGGAAATAACTTTTGCAAACCCCAAAGATTTCTCTCCTAGGATGTCGTGATCTGAAATTCTCTCACGAAAAGGAAGTTAACGAAGGTGAAAGTGGGATAAAATGAGGGCAATAATAAATTGTGCAAATATTGTTCAGTTTAATGCTTCCTTTTCTAATTAATGGAGCAGCCTTGTCATTTAACAGCTAACTCTAGATTAGTTTGAGAATATGATTTTTTAATATATGAATTTCATGAACTTTTGAATCATACTTGTTTTTGTATGGGAAAATACAAAATGTTTAGAAATCGGATGATAATTTGTCTATATATTTTTATCACCCGATTTAAAAATCGACGTAATGGTAGCTTCTTTAAGATAATTAGGAAAGTAGGATAAATAAATTGATTGATTTATGAAATTCGTTATAAGCCTAATGTTGTTAGTAGCAAATATCTTTATAGGTTTAATATTTAAATCATCATAGTCTGTAGATTTTACATTTTAAAAATAGTTATTAATAACATTGAGCACCTCGTAGTTACACAATTGAATAAAAAAAATTAGGTCAAACTATAAACCAAGATTATCTTGTGGAGAATTGGAATTTAAATTCAGATTTGCAAAATGATCATTAAATTTGGATGCTGTGACAGATTAATTTAATATTTGAGGTAAATTAAGAGGTTTATCTATATTGCACAAATACCGTTTATTAATAAATTCCTTTTTCTTTTTTAATATTTTTACAGTTTTGAAGTGTATTATTGTAATGATCAGATTTAGCAGCTTTAATATTTCTCTTTAATTCTGCTACAGTAGTCTTGTATGCTGTACTATAAACTATATCCCAAGGGTATTTCCTTGGGTTTTTTAGACTGTTTACTTTTCCTGTGAATTAAATTCAATACAGGGAGTCCCATAAATAATGGGTCACACTTCTAGGGGGATAGTAGTCACCTAGACGAGTCAGAATCACATAGGATTTGGGGGTCCCAGACCAAATCTCAGGGAGTTAAAAATGGAGCGACACCCCAAAAAATTATTGAAAAATTCAATTTGTAGAAGAACTACTATTGGTAAAAAGTTAATTATGGTCTCAAAAATTGTGGTTCAATATGATCTTTAAAATTATCTCAAAAGTCTTCACTTTTAAATTTGTTTTATTATGAAAAAAGTTAAAGAACCAAAACCTCATTTAGTATTTCGAAATCCTTTCTTTTGATTTTATAATCTGAAATATCATAGTTGTAAACCCTTAAGTCTAAAGTTTCACGTAAAAACCATTTATATTAAACGCTTGAGATCCTGTAAAAGTTCGTTTTTTTTGCGTGTGCAAACTGGTTTCCTATAGCCGTTTCCAAAACGGCAGTTTGCGGAAGCAAAAAACGGACTTAAACCATGCTTTAACAGGATCTCAAGCATTTAATATTGATGGTTTTTACTTGAAACTTTGGACTTCAACTTCAGGGTTTTCAACTATGATCTTTCAGATTCAGGGGTCGATCCAGGCGAAAATTGGGGCCGTTTTGCGGCCCCTTCACAAAAATTAGCTTCGATAAAACGGCCCCTTCACAAAAATAAACTTCCGAAGAACGGACCCTTCACAAAAATAAACTTCCTAAAATCGGCCCCTTCACAAAAATAAACTTCGTAAAATCGGCCCTTTCACAAAATTTCTAGTGACAAAAAATTACCATTCCAAATTTCAAACGAAACCCTTCAAATTCTCCGAAACGAAGGCGATTCTCGGTTGAAAAAGAACTATGGAAAGAACCATACAATCCATAGATCGACGAAAACAGCAGTTTGCGTTTTCAATCCGGCAACCCTATGCTCTCAGATTGTCCGTAAAATTTGCGGATTTCAGCTAAGTTTTACTACAGTGGCGTTTTACGGATCAATTCTAAATTTTTACGAAATGCACGTTTTTTTCCCATTTATCCTTCTCGGAAACATTTACAAATCTAAAAAATCGTGATTTTTTGAGAAAGTTTCCATTTTTTTTCGCGGAATGATCCTCTGTTTTTTCCGCAACCCATTCCTTGTAGAACCACGGGCGTCAAGAGATGTCGGCTTTTCTCGTGTCCGTATTGTAATGAAAGAAAAATCCCAACGTTAACATAGACAAAAGCCAACACGTCCGATGTTCAGAATCTCTATCTTGAAAGCTAAAAAGTTGCGATTCTTCTTGGAAGTCCCTTTTTTTCCACGACTGCTTCCATCGGGCCTCGGCGCCTAATTCGCGATGTAATTGGTACTAATCACATGCGTTATCGCAATATTAGTCGGTATTTTAACTAATGAGGATTTTCTAGAGTAAAGTACTGTACTAGAGAAGAGTACTAAAAATTTTTCTGGTATTATATCAAATCGATTTAAAAAATGTAAAGATAAAATAGCAAATAAAAAATTCTAGGTTTTACGTAAAAAATATTTTTTTCACAAAAAAATTCCATTTTCACAAAAATAACTTCATTTTCACAAAAAATAATTTCATTTTCACAAAAAATAATTTCATTTTCACAAAAATTAAAAAAAACAGGCCCCAAAAATTAAAACCTGGATCGACCCCTGCAGATTATTAAATCAAAAGAAAGGATTTCGAAATACAAAATAAAGTTTTGGCAGAGTTTTCACATTTTTATGTGGTTTTTAAACTTTTTTGTAATAAAAAAATTTTAAACTGAAAACATTTTTAAAGATCATATTGAACCACAATTTTAGAGACCATAATTAAATGTTTACCAACAGTAACTCTTCTACAAATTGAATTTTTCAATAACTTTTTTGGGGTGTCGCTCCATTTTTAACTCCCTGGGATTTGGTCTGGGACTCCCAAATCCTATGTGATTCTGACTCGTCTAGGTGTCTACTATCCCCCTTAGAAGTGTGACCAATCATTTATCTGACACCCTGTATATGTATATGGTCTGTGATCCAACAGTTTTTAATTTTCTTAATAGGTCTTCTGGGGAATTTAAAATTATTTTCTGTATTTTGTATTTTAAAAGTTAGATTTTGTTATTGGTAATCAAGACTATCAGATTCATTACATTTAAAATTACTGAGATCTTTATATTAAAAAAGAGGGTCTGGGGGTTGGTTCCCCGCAGAAAGTTTTTGAAACTCGGCCGTTAAAAAGGGGGTGAAACTAATTTTTATTGTGTCAGAATACAAATCCGGTTTATCCGCCAGTTGCCTACCCCTGCTCTAGGACTTAGAGTAAATAATAATCGTAAATAGGTGATTCCATACTCAATAATCATAACTTTCTGCTGTTTCATCAATCAATAAAATTTTTTCAAGTTACAAATTTATCTAAGTAATAAATTACTCCATTAATTGACGTATTTAACAGGATTATCCTATGATGCAGAATGAAAATCAGTATAGATTTTCGATATCCGCTTTTTTAGGATACCCGAAGGAAGTTGTTCACCTGTAGTAGTTGTCCATGACAGTGCTAGAAGAGCGACAGTGAATATCTCCGTCATAATAAATTACTGTTGAGTGGCGACCTTGGAGTTTTCCATTTCCACGTTTAAGGTACAAATTGTTTTCTCGTTTCCCATAGGAGTGAGAAATGCGAAATATGCACTAAGATGATATGGAAGGTTTTATCAAGAGAAGAACCTTTAGTGGATTAAGAGGAAAATAAAACGGCAGGGAGAAAATTATTTTGGAACCCAGTAAATTTAAGTTCTGGAAAGTACTATTTAATGTAATATGTATTTAAGTTATATTGTACGTTGTAATGCTCCTAATTTTTTTTTATTAAAACACTCTATAATAAAACCCTATATAATATATATGGGGGGATATGAAAATAACTTCGCTCTTGAGGAATTATTTTTATAACTTTGGTCCTAATTGTATAAAAAATGATAGATAAGTGGCTAGTACTGTTATTCTTAAAGTTTATGCAATTGTCAAAGATACGTTTTGTATTATTTGGTAAAATCCTTTTAAAAATGCTTGATAGAAAAAGTCCACTGTGTAGTTTGTTTTCCAGCTTAACTTTGGTGGCGTCATCTAGAATTTGTGTCAGTAGTTGAGGACTGCACTTTAGCAGAATGGAGGTGGAAATTGGAATTGCTTTGGGGGATATGGGTTCAATTTGTTCTTCTTTTTAACCAATGGGCAAATATGGTGTTTTCCAATTATCAAGAAAGGAAAATTTCTGCAAATTCGGGGGGATATATTCTCCATTCCCTTTTCTTTATGTGTTGTGCCCATGTGTTTATAAACTAAAAGATACCACTCTTATTTTTTTCATTAAAAATATTCTTCAATAACTTTTTTATGATAAAAATAATTTTGCGAAATCATAATTCACTGCAAACTTGGGAGGAATTTTATAGAACCTTCGTTAGCTAAAAGGGATTCAGCTGTTCCGCAACAAATGCAGGATTTTATCACTTTTGTGCACTTTCCCATGCGCTTGTATCAAATACATTCTCCTATCTTTCTCTCTCATTTCTATTGTCTCTACCCTCATGCAATTTTCGCATTGGCATATCGTTATTCCTTTCCATTTTCGCATATAATTTTTTCATCTTGTTTTTTATATTTTTATTATGTTTACTCATTCCCTCCAACTTAACTCTTTTTCCACCTTTCATTCAATCACGTAACATTCCCCTATCTCATTCTCATAATATTTTAAGACCATTCGATTTCTTCGTTTCTTTCATTCGAGAATTGCTTACGCAGATAGAGAAAATCCTTTAAAATGTGGTGCTGCCATCTAACACGACATTTAAAATATATCTTTTGTTCGCATGCTCTCATTGAAAAACAGCTAGAAAAGATGACGTGCAATTTACGGTGATTTATACAAACGAAATACAGTTAAAATGTTTTGAAGCAGCTAAGGGAGTTACTTGTTAAGCCTGAATATTTCAAATCTTGAAACTATTAAAATATGCCTGATTCTTCATTTTCCTTTAATTCTTAAGAAACCTTTACACTCAATTTTTGAGATGAACTTACACTTAAACTTAAACTATTTTATGTAATCTATTTTGAGGCGGAAATTATGTAACCATGAATAGAAATTTTATATAATTGTCATGTCAAATTTTATACTCTGTTCAAAATAAATCACCAAAATGCTTGTTTGTCAATTTTATTAGAACAAATAATGACCTAAAATGCCTTCAACGAAATTGATTTTGAACACAAATTTTAACAAGGTCTGAATGTTAAAATATCAATATGCGGTTTCTATAGATCGTATCAGCACACACACACAACGAATATATCCTTTGAGGTTCACCAGAGGCAATAAAAGGTGATTGAAGAGAGTATACTTGCACATTTTTATGAAGTAAAACTATTTGAATTAACTCCTATCGTCCATAATAAGATATCAAAGCAAACTTTTTAAAATAAAGTTATGAATCGCAATTGTAGGATGATGCATGGAATACTGTGATAGCCATTATTATACAGTTCATAATTTTTTTTCAACATCTAAGAGTTTATAAATACTTAAAACAGAGTTGAATCACTCAACGAGCAATTTAACTGTTTTTATGTTTTCAGAAGTAAAACCATAACTGTATTTTCAGTAGCTTCAATTCTGTTCAATTAGCAAAGTTCTTTCTTTTAATTCAGGGCATTCTTATGGTTTATGAGGCAATATGTTTGAGAACATCATGTTGGATAATAAGAAAGGAAGAACTGGTGGTCAAATCACTCTTTAATTGACTGTATTATGAGTTTCATTGCTTTAAAAGTTTTTGGTTGCTTTTCGATGTGTTTAAATTTCTTCCTTTCTAAAAAGTTTGTATACTGCTAAATAATTGTTGGAATAACAGTTCAAGTAGTTTCCTCTGAAATGCTTTGTTTATTCACAGATGTTATTTTAACTTCTTTTACATTTTCTTCTATTGAGTTCCAATCTTGAAGTTTAGCAGATCCAAATAAGTGAAAAAATATACCAGTCAGGAACACGACTGATACATATGCATGTAGAAAACATGGTTCCATTCTTCGACCACTCCCTGCAAAAACGAATCAGAAAAGAAAATGACAGAACACAGTTATATTTTAAATCTACGAATTTATAGTCAATAGTTATGGGTACTTTATTCATTACTAGGGGGATCTGCCCCCTGCTCGCTATCGCTCACCAACCCCCGAAACTGCTTCGCACAGTTCTTTGAAGATCGCTTCGCGATCTTAGCGAGCAGAGCTCACTTGTTTCATCTCAACTATCCAGTACAACCTGGAACTTGTCTGCTTATAATCTGTTCATTTAGAATAGGCGCCTGCAACAGGATCAAAGACGCTCAATAATGCTTAATAACGCTTATCAGACAACTTCAGTGACCGATTTTTTCTACAGTATTTTAACAACTTCTGCTTAGGCTGCCTTGTCATTGCAGAAGAAAATTTTTTCGACGATAATTAGAATAATAACTGCTTTTTAATACATTACGTCTCAGGCGGTAATTCTAAATGAACAGAGTATAGCTAATGATCATTTAATATCGAAACTTTTTAGCTCTCAAACTTTTCAATAATTTAATTCGGATCATTACCACGAAAATAACAAAATAAAACTCTTATACTGAGATATTCCTTTTTAAATTATCAATAATTTAATGGATAGGGGGCTACCGCCCCTACTCGCTTACCCTCACCAACCCCCGTAACTGCTATGCAGCTCTGTACAGATCGCTTCGCGATCTGTAATATCTGCAATTGATCTTCACTTTTAAATTTGTTTTATTATGAAAAAAGTTAAAGAACCAAAACCTCATTTTGTATTTCGAAATCCTTTCTTTTGATTTTATAATCTGAAATATCATAGTTGTAAACCCTTAAGTCTAAAGTTTCACGTAAAAACCATCCATATTAAACGCTTGAGATCCTGTAAAAGTTCGTTTTTTTGCGTGTGCAAACTGGTTTCCTATAGCCGTTTCCAAAACGGCAGTTTGAGGAAGCAAAAAACGGACTTAAACCATGCTTTAACAGGATCTCAAGCATTTAATATTGATGGTTTTTACTTGAAACTTTGGACTTCAACTTCAGGGTTTTCAACTATGATCTTACAGATTATTAAATCAAAAGAAAGGATTTCGAAATACAAAATAAAATTTTGGCAGAGTTTTCACATTTTTATGTGGTTTTTAAACTTTTTTGTAATAAAAAAATTTTAAACTGAAAACTTTTGAGATAATTTTAAAGATCATATTGAACCACAATTTTTGAGACCATAATTAAATGTTTACCAACAGTAACTCTTCTACAAATTGAATTTTTCAATAACTTTTTTGGGGTGTCGCTCCATTTTTAACTCCCTGGGATTTGGTCTGGGACTCCCAAATCCTATGTGATTCTGACTCGTCAAGGTGTCTACTATCCCCCTTAAAAGTGTGACCAATCATTTATCTGACACCCTGTATATGGTCTGTGATCCAATAGTTTTTAATTTTCTTAATAGGTCTTCTGGGGAATTTAAAATTATTTTCTGTATTTTGTACCGCCCCTACTCGCTTACCCTCACCAACCCCCGTAACTGCTATGCAGCTCTGTACAGATCGCTTCGCGATCTGTAATATCTGCAATTGATCTTTAGCAGAGTAAAACCAATTTATCGAAAATCCTCTACCTTTCATCGGCACACAAGTATGTTTAAAATATTATTAACCAAGTCTATACAATATCGCTAGCAAACTTAGAGCAAAAATGTGCACCTCAAAACTTTTAAATTTAATATCCGTGCTCGCGACAATCTAGTGAACAGGCAAATATAAAATTTAAAAACAATAAACAGGTCTGATAAAGACCTACTAAAACTATGAAAAAAATGAAACTTTGATGCTTAATAATTCCAAAACTAATTAGAATTTTTTAAAGAATTAAACGCCAATCTCTTTCTAAAAAATAAGAATATAAGTGTTTAAAAAATCATATTGATACCGTGATTAGTTTTCATTTTAGATAGATAAAAAACGAAAAAGTGTAAAAAATTTCGAAAATTAAAAAAATTAATTACTCTAAACCAAATTCGAAATTCAAAAAAAGGGTGACATAGTGCACATTAGGGTTATGATTTTTTTCAGATTTAAAAGCCTGTGGTGGCAAATGATGAGTATTGGTCCATAACTCTCGAAAATAACTTTTATTTTTGAAAACTGTGAAAAAAGCTTGCGCGCCTAATGAGATTTTTATATGGCTGAAGCACTAAAAGGCAGTTAATAAAATCTTTTTTGAAACTGATTGTTTTATAAATCATAGATTTGTAAAATAGCTTTCCCTATTCCTTTTGGACCCAAAAGATAGTGTGTGAAGTTTCAGCCCCCAAGTTGACTCTTGGGTTTGCCTATATAGAGCCCCAAATTAAGAAAAAATTGGAAAAATTAGCAATTTTCAGAATTTTTAAAAAAGTATATTTTGATGTTTAAATTGATATAAAACTGGTTCAAATGTGTTATTTAGGACATTTAAGATGGTTTATATTTATTTAAAGTTATTAACTGTACCTATAGTGTCTATAATTTAAGAGTAAAAGGTACTACTAAAGGACGTTGCGCTCATCAAAGCTTATAATACACTACAGTGGTCGAAAGTAATTAAATTCCAATTTTCTACAAAAGAACTCCCTCAAATGATACCATTTAGTGTTACATTGATGTTTTAAATATAAAGGCCAGTTAAGTAATAACAGTAATTAGGCCTTCTACTGAAGTTTTAATGTAAAAAATGCTTTTCTTCGAAAATGCTTGTTTCTAGCTGATCAAATACAAAATTTATTCTAAAAAAGATGGTTATTGTATTTTTTTAGTTCAAAAACTTTCAAATACCATTATAAGCTTCATTTTTACTTAGAACTTAATTTTAAATCAAACAGATCGGAATTGACTTGGGTTATTTCTGTATCAGAAGAGAAATGGGATCTCTTTATTAAAGTAAAGAAAATTGTTTAATATTTGTAAATTTTTGTTCATATTTTGATGAAAGAAGATTTCAATTAAACTTTCCCCCTAATACGTTAAAAAGAAGTAATTTTCATAATTTCATACGATAAAATTTATTTTTATTCCTGGTATAGGAGAAGTTCATGTCGTTTCCAATCTGTATGGTTTAAAGTTAAAATCTACTTATAAAAATTAAATCTATAAGCGTTTAAAAAGGTATTTCAAGGTTTTTGATCTTAAAAAGTATTATAACCCTCTTTTTGAGAAAATTCAGGATTTGATCAGCTAGAAACAAGCATTTTTGCAGAAAAGTACTTTTTGCATTAAAAGTTCAGTGGAAGGCCTAATTACTGTTATTTCACTGGTCTTTATAATTTAAACATCAATTTAACAACAATGGGCATCATTTGAGGGAGTTCCTTCGAAAAAAATTCGGATTTAATTCATTTCGTCTACCGGTAGTGCATTATAAGCTTTGGGGAGTGCAACGTCCCTAGCACTTATTAATCTTAAAATATAGGGGCTATAGGACACAATTTAGTTAATGCACATAAATATACATATAATTCATTTAAATATGTTCTAAAGAACACATTTAAACCAGTTTTATATAAATATCAGAATACTTTTTAAATTCTGAAAATTGGTAGTTTTTTCGCTTTTTTTCAAATTTGGGGCTCTATAGGCACGCCCTAGAGTTAAATTATAGGGCTGAAACTTCACACACTATCTTTTGGGACCGAAAGGAATGGGAAAAGCCCTGGGTAGCGAGGTTTTTTGTAAAAAAGTTTTTTTTTCCCGAGACACACTAGTGATTGCTATATTAGAAAGTGAAATGAGGTTAGGCGCGCAAGGTTTTTTCTCATTATAAAGAAAATAATGCTATAAAATTAACATATGGGCAAAAGTTCATCGAATGCAACATCAGGCTTTTAAATATTTTTAAAAAAGTCTCAGAATCATAACCCTAGTGCACATCTTCATACTTCAGAGTATTAGGCTGCAAAAAATCATAGTTCTGCTGCTAATAGATTTCGCTGAACTGGATTACGCGGCGAAAAAAGAAAAACTTCAACTTTGACCTTAAAAATACCCCAGAACTAATTATCACATCAGTTAGCTTTTTGTACTAGAATGTGCCCCAAATATTCCTCTACAAATATTTCAAATTTCATAAATTTCTATCAAGTAGTTTTTGCGATATGAGAGTTCAAATAGTTGAAAAATTAAATTTTCTGAAACAGCGGCGGCAGCGGTGACAGTAACTTTTTTTTAATATAGAGAGACAGTAAAAAGTGTAAGAAGTTTAAAAAATGCATGAATATTTGCTATACTTTAAAATAATACAAATATTATTTTTCTTCTTCTCATAATCACAATATCTTAAATGAAATTTATGCACCTAAGAAGTAAAAAATGTTTTCAAAAAGTTTTATAGTTAAACGGTTATTTTCTTCATTAGTAATTACTCACTATGAAAAAAGTGCTATTTTCTTATGCTTTTATCTCCTTAAATAATCATAATTCTTTCTTGGAATTTTTTCAGTGAATTTTTCCTAATATTGGCAACAATATTTATGTGCTCTGTACTACCTCTTAATTTTTTTAAAATAATTTCTAACTTTTTTATTTCACCTCTAGGAGCGCTGCAATTTATCTCCATAATTTTACATTATTTTTAATGCGATCATAATTTTAAGTGAATTGAAATTTAAATTACTATAATGTAATTATATAAGTTATCAACAAATATCACTTACCAGCAAAAGTAGGAGCCATATCCCCGCTTACTAAAAAACTACCACACAAACCAATACCAATGAAGAAGGCGGCCAAATAAAAGAAGATGGCATTTATCATCCGGTCACATCCAGGCAATATCACCCCAGATAAGCTCCCACAAAATCCTAGAGTATCTGAATAAACCAAAACATTACCAAAAGATGCTTGCATTATAAAAATTAAATTATTATATAATGACCATAACAACCTGGATCTAGGCTTGTAAAAAATCGGATAAAAATGAAGATTTTCACATGTTATTATTATATCTATTACTCTATTTAGATTTGACACTTTATTGATTAAAATATATACTTACATAAAGAATTGCAAGTCTTTCTTGTGGTATCTATTGAAGCAGAGTTTCTCACTTTATTCGACACAATGCCAGCAAATGTACATCCCATTACCATAATTATAAAAGGCAATGAAGAAAGAAGCCCATTCTAAGAAAAATAATAACGATGTTAAATGATATTGATGATTAGAAAGCATACATTCACCTGAAGTACGCCTTTATAAAAGATACAGATAGTTATACATTTTCATGTGGGCGTTTCAAATTATATTTTGGAACTTATTATTATTTTCATATTTTAAGTGAATGAAAATAAAATTATTCATCTCCTTACAACAAAACTGGTTAAGAGATTATTTTAAAAAATGAAAATTATAGACCTATTACCTATTAAAAAGTTTGATAACGAAAATTTACTATTGAAAAAATCATTACGATAGATTACAATTAATTTATTAAATTCAATTGCTGACAAAACATATTTTCATTACTTTTTCACAATTGACTTTTATATATTACTCTTATTTGACGATTTATAAACAATTAAAATACTAAAAAAGTCGATTTTTAGGCGAAGAAAATTTAAGTAGCTTTTTTTTCTAAGTCATCAGTATACTTTGAAATTTGCAAATGAAAATTACGGCTTATATTCATTCAATGTTTGTTTTCATATTTTTCAACAGAAATCTCAAAAACATATTTGATTATAGTCATTGGCTTTGAATAAGTTTTTATTGCGGTCAAAAAACGTTACCTCCTTCATAGTATACTGCAGTATAGTTCTCATAAATGCCAGATGGACTGTCAAAAAATGAAAAAGACACCAGTTGTAACCAAACATGCCAACCAAAAGAGCACAGACAGGGAGAGATGTAAAGATTTTTCCCCATGGAACCGGAGGTCTCTGTAAAAATTACTGCTATTTAATCTCCATATAGGGGGTAATATTCCGTAATCGAGGTTTTCGCCAAATTTTGGCGATGACCATTTTAATGCATGCAATAATGTTTAATGTTGGCGGGATTTCCTCCACGCTTTTAAATCCGATCTCGCCAAGTTTGGCGAAAACCTCGATTATGGAATCTGTCCCATATAGGTATACAGGAAAATGTATTATTCAATACATATTTAATCCATTCTTTTTCTCTCTTTATTGGGTTCAAGGAATTAAAAAAATTAGTTAAAAACGGGCAATCTATAGTATTACTTTTTTGGACATGTCATATACTTGTCTTTGAGCTATGTAATCCATTTCTTCCTGAGATATTTTAGGGTGGCAATAAGGTCCTTCATGGTATAAGAAGAAAAAGAAGATGCAGAAGATTCCTTGCACCCCTCCTAAAGAGTTTGAAAGTGCAGTAATTACTAAAATAACTGATGTCCATGTGTACATTGAAAAGGTTTAGATCATTGATAATTTGACTTTCTTTTTTCATTTTCAGTGGTTGTTGTTGTTGTTGTTGTTGTTGTTGTTGTTGTTGTTGTGACTAATTCCCCTTGGTCTAGTCGAAGCTAGACCAAGTCCAAGAGTTTGTAAATCCCTAAAAAATCATACACCAAAAGAGGAGTAGTCAGAAGGTCCCTCACAGTTAGTCCCATGCACTCTACTCTAAAAGATGTGCCGGGGAGGCCTGAGCTGATGCACATTTAGTGCAGATCTGAAAAGTCTTTTCACCATTTAAAAATTTAAGGCTCCCAATATGTCCACTCCTAAGTCGGCTGAGTTTGACCTGGGTGGGCCTATCCCCTCTAAGGGCAAGGGCACTGCCTGGTGACTTTTCAGGATACCACGAGTGAAGCGGAGTATTTGCAAACATTTTTCGGTTGGATATCTTTATTTTTGAATAGATCTCAGAGGAAGTAAGGGCCCCGAGAGATAGTAATGGTTCAGCGGCACCCTCTTTGGCCAGAATATCGGCTATCTCATTACCGTGGATACCAATATGGGAGGGAATCCATTGGAGAAAAATACTGTGCTGCTGTGAGAGTGCCTGAAGATTTTTAAGAATCGTCACAGAAGTATCATCACCTACTCTAGACCAATTACTTAGGTGCTGGATAGCACTGCGGCTGTCGGTCAAAATCCAGATATCAGAGAAGGTATCTCCGGTCGATAGAGCTTTAAGAGCCTCGTTTATGGCAATGAGTTCGGATCTGAAAACCGAGCAGTGGTCTGGATTTCGCAGTTTAATTTTAATGGAATTTAAAGGAGATTTAATGAAAATACCACTACCACATGCATTCTGGTCGTCTCTACTTCCATCTGTGTAGGCCTGAACAGCTGAAGATGGTATTTGGTTTATGATCTCCAGGGCAAGCTGATAGAGGTAATCAGGTGTATCATGCTGTTTATTTGTATGCGCACCCAAATGGGTTTGAAAGCGTACTCCAGGCAATCCCTCCAAAGGGTCAATGGTATTCTTTAGGCAATGCCTCTCGACATTGGTGTCTAACAGATTTATTGACTGCAGTCTGGAAAAGGGACTATCTCTTTTCAATCTCTGGTTATTTACCCATTTTCTAAGATAGATAGCCGTTCTATTGTGACTGCCATAGCTGTAGAGTCTATTGAAATATTTAATGAGGCCGGCGTTTCTCCTCATACTCAAAGGCTGTAAGTCACATTCATAAAGAGCAAGTTCCATGGGGCAGGAGTTTTTCAAACCACTAATGATGCGGGCTGCAGCCGTCTGAACTCGCTCCAATTTCAACAGGTTGGTATTGGAGGCACAGAAATATATTTGAAAACCATACTCTAAGATCGGTCTTACCAGAGAGGTATAAGTAGTTCTGAGGGTGGCGGCGTCTGCCCCCCAGTCTCTTCCAGAGATGTACTTTAAGACAGAAGAAATTTTCAGTGGTAAAACGAGAACTATAATTTCATTCAGGTTACAATACCGATTTGAGCATCATGTGAAATAGAAAACACTTATCTAAGCGAGAAGTTGACGATTTAAGTTTTTTAATCAAACTATTACATAAATACCAGTTTTTTATACTTAACTAGATCCTTTATCATGTTTTACGGTCTTTTTTTTAAAATAAAATATAATTAAAGAGAAGGGTCTTTCTTGAGAAATGTAGAAAACTTACACTCTGTCTAGCTGAATTCTGAATTTTCATAATTAAAGTGCGTATATCAAGACGGAACTATCAATCGTCTCACCCATAATATAGAATACATAAGGCCATCCAAGTCTGTTACATATCCATCCTGATATCACGCCTGAGACCATCGAACCGACGTTGAGACCATTCAATACAATTGATGACAGAATACATATTTCATTAGAAGGAAACCAGTTGGCCATTAAAACAAAAACAGGAGGAATGGTAAAACCCTGAAAATCAACAGATTTAATATATTTTCAATCTTCTATCTATATATGGAGGGTTCAGAATAGAAATGAACCAAGTCCACTTTAGCCACTTTTGAGCTACAGACGTTTAAAGTTAAAGCTTCATAGCAAATTACATATTAACGCAACAGAACTTGCTGCTGCCAAGCGGATATTATCAGAACTAGGACTTGGTTCACTATTGCACTGAAATTTTACATAGTTGGTGCATGTTATAGCGTTGCTAACTCAAAAATGACAAAAAGTAGATGGTCCATTTTAATTCTGAGCCCTCCATATATAAAAATGGTGATACCCCGGTTTCGCCGAAAACCGTTTTTCCTTCCCCCCTTGTCGAAAAAATCCCTACTATCCCCTCTACCCTCCCCCCTTAATCACCGATATTTCCCTCACATTTCGGGATCGGGCAAAGAAATCGATTCTGGAGTAGAATCGAATGCATTTTCCCAATGGAAACCCTGTGGTGCACTGACCCTGTGACAGTTTTATGACTTGTAACTCTTCACATCAATTTCTGACGCCCTTTGATATCCTGTCTTTTGTATTGGATAGTGTATACTAAGCCAATTAGTTGGTTTCTTAGAAAATGGAGTGATACCCCAGTTTCGCCGAAAACAGTTTTTCCTTAACGTTCTAAAACTAAAATTTCGCATTAAATCCGTGATTTCACCGCAGAGGGATTAAGTAGTATACCCCATTACCCCATGCAAAATCTTTTTCATTATTTTAAATGACAAAATTTAAGGAGAGATATTAATTTGTACACAAACGAATTTACATAGTATTCCATTTTTTACAAAGATAAATTGACTGTACACTGTACGTATAAATTATTTAGCTTAACGAGGTGCTTTCGAGTATTAAAGATTGGAACCAATTTAAACAGTTTCCCCGAATACCATCTACATTTCATTTATACAGAAAACAATCTCGTGATTTAAGCTGTCTTAAGCTTTACTAATATTCAGGGATATTTATTGCATCAGTCTGTTCTTATTAAGATTATTTGTTTGGGAAAAGGATAATTCACTAAGCGATTTTTTTCACAATAAACGATAATTTTTACACGAAAATCAAAATGGTGGGTTGTAAAAAATTTGATATTATCTAAAAATTCATAATCTTTAATGATTAAAGGTATAATGACCAGTTATAGAACGTAAACATCTACAAAATTTGATTTGAGAATTCTATTTTACTTAAAAATGATTGATACAAGTTGAAGTGTCAATATCTCCAATTCGAATAGTATTGAAATTCACAATGCCAATACTGTACAATACAAGTACATCAAGGTAATCATCACTAGGTATGAGATCCAATACTAAATTTATATTTAAATCTTCTCCCCGATTATCAAGGTTAATAGAATACTACAGGTTGGCTCATTAAATGTGTGTGTGTGTGTGTGTGTGTGTGTGTGTGTGTGTGTGTGTGTGTGTGTGTGTGTGTGTGTGTGTGTGTGTGTGTGTGTGTGTGTGTGTGTGTGTGTGTGTGTGTGTGTGTGTGTGTGTGTGTGTGTGTGTGTGTGTGTGTGTGTGTGTGTGTGTGTGTGTGTGTGTGTGTGTGTGTGTGTGTGTGTGTGTGTGTGTGTGTGTGTGTGTGTGTGTGTGTGTGTGTGTGTGTGTGTGTGTGTGTGTGTGTGTGTGTGTGTGTGTGTGTGTGTGTGTGTGTGTGTGTGTGTATTCAACAATGAGAAAAGCTTATTAACGGCTCCTGTCTTAGCATTATTGAAATTACTCGCTCGTCCTAAACTTTTTCTATTAATTTTTTAGCTGATTTAATATTAATAACTGTATATTTTATATTGATTTAGTTGTTGTATATAAGTGGAAATAATTTTAAAAGTCAATAATCTCTTTTCAATTTTCAAAATTTTTTAATGTCAAAATTCTGTTTGAAATAAAAATAGTAAGATGAGAGATATTGTTTTTCTTGATTTCATCAAACTGAGTTGACATCTTCACTTATAACATTTTCTTTTTATAGTATATATTTAAATATCTAGATTTCCTAAGAAGAAAATATGCATACATAGACAAAAAACACAGAAAGTTATAAAAATATTGGAATTATGCATTCATTATATCTGGAGTTCTTTAAACAGAAGAAGGAGAATTAAGTTACTTAAATAATAGACTGTTGTACCTTGGAAAAAAAATTTCGTTTAACTGTTTTAATACAGATAAAATGCCATTTCGACCAATTTAAGTGCCTCTCCAACCTTAATAACATAGGGTGATATTTTTTATTAGCTCAAATCTTAAAAATTGGATTTTCAATTGTTTTTTTTATAACTTGATGAAATTTGTGTGCATAGTTACAACCTGTTTTCCCAATGGGACTCAGTTGTACCTGTCGACACCCATAAAAAGGGAAGTTTTAGTTGAAAAATTTATTGATGCATCACCTTTAATGCTTTAATTTAAAATTTGAAAAAGTAGTTTAGATTTTAAAATGCTTGATTTTTTATCTAAAAATTACTAGAAAATAATCCCTGAGAAATAGATAGCCATTTAGAAGTAATTAAAATGCATTATTGAGAATTCCTATTAACAAAACCCGATATAAAAACGCCGATTAGCCAGGCACATCAAGAACGTGTCCGTAGGTACAACTGGTGTCCAAAGGTACTGTATAAGGTGTTTTCGCATTAAAAATTCTGCAAGGTATAAAAAATACAAAAATAATTTAACTTAAACTTTTTCCTCTTTCGATTACTCTTGTGTTGCACCAATATTCACCATTTACCCCCATAAGGCTTATAATTCCAAAAAAAGAAAAAAATCCTTACCCTGATGTTGGTGGTATCTCTGTTCTAAATTAGGCAGACCTTACCGCATACATTCTCTGACTTTCATCTACAAAATTTTCTACAAAAATTTTTCTCTTTACGTTATCTTACCAATATTTGGCCGCAAATATTAAATACTGAGTTCCTCTGCTAAAAATTTATTCCAATCTAATACTTTCTTATATTAGCCTAAAATTTATGACGCAGCTAAAAATATTAACTGCATTTTTTTATTTAAATGAAAGTAAAGAAAGTTTCCCATCTTCACTTTTAGTTTAAGCGATACAAGTTAAAACGCTGCACTTTTTGATGATGGGATGAAACTTGGTACACTGATTCTATAGGGACCATAGGAATGAGTTTTTGATCAGGAGTCTGCCTCAATTTCCCTTAGAATTCAAAATATTTAACTTTTTGTGAAATTTTTAAATTCGCGTTTTATTCGTTAAATATCACAATTTTCAACATGTGAGGTGACTTTTTTATACAATTTTAGGTCATGGATTGAAGCTAAAGAAAACTAAAGAAAGCTAAAGAAAACGCAAAATACCTTGTTACCTTATTTTCTTAAGATCTAGCTAATATAGAAAATATACCAATTCTTATGAGGTATACATTTTTGAAAAGCAAAAAAAAGTCTCGATCGATCATTATGTGAACACATTTAACATGTTCTTTACACTTGAAAAATATATTGCCTCTACGACTCTCATTCAAAATGAGGGAAAATCTTTAATTTTCTTTTTCTATTTCTTCTTACAGGTAGGTTTATAATATTTACATACTTATTACTTTACTTCCCCGATATTCAATGAATATACAGAGATATTGAAAATAATAAAGTTGTAGGTAGGTAAGTTAAAAGGCATTTGAAAATACTATATAAGTTTTGCATCTTGACTTCTAAACTTAAGTTCTTTTATAAAATAAAAAAAGGCTTAATACACATTTTCTTTTTGCAATGTAAAAATTATTATTCTTTATAAGGCTTGTATAATTATTTAAGCAGTCTCAATTTATTTTATATATACTGATTAAAAACTAAATGTTTAAAGTTTAAGTTAAATGTTTAAATCATTACCAAAGGCAATGATTAGATCCCTTAGGTACTCTCGATTTTCATAAAAATATAGAAAATATATAATAATATAATAATTCTTAAAAAGTGGTTGGTAAGCTTTAAGGAATATAACATATTCACATATATTGAGTGGCAATGATATTTAAGTTTTAACACATCAAAAAGGTTTTGTCTTGGAAATTCTCATTTAAAAGGTAATTTCTAACCTGAAATATTGTACTTTATTCCTTTTTTTATACAAAAAATAAGAGATGCTTGTTTTTTCAACGTGAAGTTAAGTTGATCAAATGTAGTTAGAAAATCATAATAGAAAGCACGATTTTGTGATTCTTTGACAGAAAAAGTTTGAAGCGCGCGTGTATTTTCGCGTTTGCACCTAGGCACTTGTAAGGCAAAATTTTCCTTTAAATGGTTTTATGTCGCATATTTATATCAGGGTGAACATTTAATAAAATATTTTGAAAAATTTTTCTCCAAGAAAGCATTTTTTTAAGTTTCTAACATGTTTTTCATAAGAAGCTATTAATCTGACTTCGCATTTATTTAAAACCAATTTTAAGCGGCTTAATTGCTGTTCTACTGTTTTAATAGTGTATTGACATTGCTTTTCTTTCAAAATAAGGTTTTCACTATTCATTTTTAACAATAAGTTACCGAGTTATGGGAAGTTTTCGATGAGTAGTCGCATACAACATGGCCGCCATTTTGAAAATTTCACAAATTTAAAGCCTCATATGTCGGTGAATAATAAAGGTAAAGCTCTGAAATTTCGGATTTAGTATAGTTACTAATTGCTTAATATATTGTAAAAATTTCAATATGCCAACTTATGTTAAACACTGTATTTTTAAAGATTTAAAATTCTCAAGTTTAGTTTTTAAAGAAAAAACATATCAAATAATATATTTATGAAAATTTCGACTTCATATTTGTAATCTACGACCTAAAATTGTTTAGAAAAGTCACCTCACATGTTGAAAAGTGTGATAGTTAACGAGTAAAACGCGAATTTAAAAATTTCCCTGAAAGTTAAATATTTTAAATTCTAAGGGAAATTGAGGCGGACTCCTGATCAAAAACTCATTCTTATGGTCTAAAATCAGTGTACCAAGTTTCATCCCATCATCAAAAAGTGCAGTGTTTCGCCCTTTTTCGTCGTGTACCTCTTGGACTATTTCTAGAAGTTTAGTTTACCATGCAGAAAAAGAATTCGTCATACATTCCTTGTGCATTCTTTAAAATACCAGAGTAGCACCGTGACAAATTCAACATCTATGGGTAAACACCTGTGTTTAGATAAGAAACCATCGTGCCCCCTGTAGAGCTTCAATTCGTTTCGCCAATTACTTTCCCCACTTTCCCAGGGTTCCTAGAAATCGATTCTTCAGTAGATTCGATTCACAGGCATTCTATTCAGCATTTCGGCATCGATTCTATAGTATTCGATTAGGAGGTTTGGCCGAAATCTCCCTACAGGGAAGGTGAAACAGGATGTAAAGGGGGGGAAGGAAAAGTGGTTTTCGGCGAAACGTAGGGGACACCATAAAAATGAATGTCTGTTTGTTTGTTTGTTTGTTTGTTTGTTTGTTTGTTTGTTTGTTTGTTTGTTTGTTTGTATGTATGTATGTATGTATGTCCTTTATAGTTTTAAACTTTTCGAACCTACATTAACTATTAAACTATACCACGTTGATCTACTCGCTCCAGGGAAGGTTTCTGAATAAAAATAATTTAAAATCGAAGCGTCCTTATAACTTTTTTAGTAAATTTTATGCTTAAAAACCCATATTTCATAACTAACTTCAGGGCAAAACCACATTGTTGTAAATATTACTAGAGAAGATGTAACATTAATTGTTGTAGGCATATTCTCGATTGTTGCAGATTGAAATCGATTGTTGTAGCATAAACATAAAGTGGCTCTTTATTTAACTATTTCCACACTTGGCCTGGCGAAGCCCATCCGTAACACACCAGAAGAATTTTTTTTTAAAAAATGGACTGGCTAAGCCCATCTGTAACACACCAGAATAATCTTTTTTAAAATGGACTGGCGAAGCCCATCTGTAACCCACCAGGGGATATTTATTAAAAAACTGAAACCCGGGCGAAGCCCTGGTCTAGCGCGTCAGCGCTAGTCTATATATATAAAAAATCAATGTCTGTTTGTATGTATGTCCTTTATAGTTTTAAACTTTTCGAACCTACATTAACTATTAAACTATACCACGTTGATCTACTCGCTCCAAGGAAGGCTCCACAGAGCAGTATGTTGGTCTCAAATTTGTACAGAATATTCCAGGAGTGGTTTTATACAAGCATTAAAAGCCAATAACCTAATCTCTTAGTTAGCTAATTTCAAATTTTGAGATAAAAAATAGCTTAGAGGTAGATTTATTTATTATGTTTTGGATATGTACATAGATTGGAACGAAAATCTTTATAGAACGTTATTCCTAAATACTTAACAGAATCAACTTTATCGATAAATTGGCAGTTATTTAAATTATAATTAAAATTTTTAAAAATTTTCTTTCTAGAAAACGTAATACTATGCGATTTATTCGAATTCAAAACTACATTCCATTCTTTACAAAAGTCGTCGATTTTCTTCAATAAGTTATTTAGCAAAACTTGATCACTATTAGATTTGATAAAATTATACAAAACACAATCGTCAACCAATAAGCGAATGTGAACATCGATGTCATTAACAATGTCATTTATGTAAATTATAAAGAGTTTGGGACCCAACACACTTCTCTGAGGAACACCAGAAAAACCTCAAGAGATGACGAAGAATATTTCGGGGCAACAAAGCGGCTGGGAATACCTGACCCAGCAAGCTCTTACTTTTGAGGTAAGTGAATCTGAGTTGGAAGAGGATAAGATGTATGAACATGATTGAGGGAGTGTGGCGTTTAAATTTTCCACTTTTCCTTGTGTATTGTTGACCATAGCCACCACAGCTACACTTGTCGCAATCCGTTGTCCGTTTAAGAAGGAGAGCGTAAAAACCCTAATAAAGTCACCAGGTGTCTGTATCCGAAAAATGGTAAACTACCTTCTGAAACAAGTTTTAGATAAATGCACCAAAGAATGAAAAATATTAACATATTTAACCATTATTTACTTTAATCATGTAATTAATTACTTAATTTACTTTAGTTTTCTAGTAAAACTTAAAATTTACCACTAAAGTATAAGATTTTAAAATTTGGTTCCCATAAATGCGTTCTCATTACAGTTGAGGTTAGTTAGTAGAGGTTTTTTCGTGATATAAATATACTTAATTAAGAAAATATATTCATCTTTGAAGTAGATTTGAACTTTTGTTTAATAAAAAATAGGTGTATTACCAATTGAGCATTATTATTTTTTTAAATAGATTAAAACGCTGTTATTTACATTAAATTTTTTTATTTGGATATATTTTAGTAAAAAATATTGGAATTTAATCTTTAAATGCCAAAATGCCAAGGTTTAAAGTAAAGGTTAAGTGCTTTTATATTTAATCTAATTCATACAAATAATATATGTTAAGGGGAAAAGTATACACCAGGCATTATTAATACCCGTAGTTAGGCGGGCAATGTGATAAATAAAATGACATTTATAATTTTTACTATTTTCCCGAAATACACGGACTTAATTAATAATACCATGATTTTATAACATTGCCTGTAAACTTCAAAATTGAACTTTTATCCAATACTTAGTAAGATCATGTTTCATAATTCTCAAGCAACTTTTTTCAATAGTCTTTTACAAGCAGTTTCATATAGTACTGAATGCTGAACATTCCCCATCCAAAAAAATTAAAGATGATACCTGGTTTCTGGTGCTAAAAGAAAAAATTAAGAGGTAAACAAACTTACTTTCTTTGTGTTTTTTCTCCTCATTTGAAAGATATTTGGTATGGTTAATAGGCCGGGTCGAAAAAGACGAAATTCAAATAATCGAAATGTAATAGTGCGGAAAAGTTGTAACACACTAATACAAGCATAACGCAAAAAAAATTTTTGAAATCGGTCAACGTTTGACCCTCGCGCAACGCGGTCAAAGTTTTGATGTTTTGGTCATTTTTAGAGAAATTGACCGAAAATCCCAAGATCACGTGATCAAATGGTGTCCTTAATTTTTTCATAGTTGAGTACCTTCATTGTTAATAGTATGTGCCTAGTTTCATTAGTTTACATCCCCATATTTTAAAGCAATAAATTTTTAAAATTTTAAAACTCCTGTAAAGTTGTTTTTTCCGCTTTCATAAAATAGCCATACCTCAAGAACAGCTGCAGTTAGAAACTTGCAACTGGTGTCATTCAATGCACACTATTTTTCTGGTTAAAATGGTGGGTATCACGACTATCTTCCATTATAACAAATATTCAAAATACTTAAAATTTAAAATAAAATTAAAAAATTTAACAAAAAAACAAAATTCTGAAAACTGGTAAAAATGAGATTTTATTGCAATTGAACATATACTATGAACTTGTTTTCAAAATTTTAAGTTGAAATTTTAATGTTATCTCACTGAAAAATACATTGCCTTCGTCTTTTGTATAGTCTCATAGAACCTTCTTTATGAACGGTTAAGTACCAATAAAGTATTAATAAAAAGTAATAAAACTAATTATTCTATTAAATAAGAAGGACATGTTAGTTTTTAACTTATATTTAGAAATTAATTAACCTCCATTTTCCCATTTAAAAGTGCGCACCGCAAGAGTTCAAAGTCACCATTGATTTCGAATATAAGGCATTTCTTCCCGCGACTTGAATGGTTCTCTTATAAAAATTCTTTATTCTTTTGGTGGCCAGCTTTGGTTTTGGTAATCCGAAAAAACGTCTTAATACGGGTGTGGGGGTTCTTCACTTGATTATAACTTGGAAGAGAATTTTATTCGAGAGATCTGTTCAAGAAGTTTTTTACTTTGTTTGCGACACAAATCCTCCCTATTCATTTGTTTCGTTGTTCATATTGAAACCTAACTTCAAGTTTTGGTATTCTTTTCAACTTTTAACAGCTGCAGTCAATCAATGGTGGACTGGACACATGCGTTGAACCTTTTTCTACAAGTGCATTTAATATTTATAGGACATTTACAAAATGCAATGTCAAATGAATGTGTATACACATTCATTTGACATTGCATTTTTTATTTGCATGTTGATTGCATTGTTGAATTGCATGTTGATTGACTGCAATTGTTAAAAGTTGAAAAGAATACCAAAACTTGAAGTTAGGTTTCTGTATGAACAACGAAACAAACGAATAGGGAGGATTTGTGTCGTAGACAAAGTAGAAAACTTCTTAAACAGATCTCTCGAATAAGATTTTCTGCCAAGTTATAATCAAGTGAAGAACCCCCACCCGTATAAAGACGTTTTTTCGGATGACCAAAACCAAAGCTGGCCACCAAAAACGTAAAGGATTTTTATAAGAGAACCATTCAAGTCGCGGGAAGAAATGCCTTACATTCGAAATCAATGGTGACTTTGAACTTGCGGTGCGCACTTTTAAATGGGAAAAAATGGAGGTTAATTAATTTCTAAATATAAGTTAAAAGCTAACATGTCCTTCTTATTTCATAGAATAATTAGTTTTGTTACTTTTTATTAATACTTTATTGGTACTTAACCGTTCATAAAGAAGGTTCTATGAGACTATACAAAAGACGAAGGCAATGTATTTTTCAGTGAAATAACATTAAAATTTCAACTTAAAATTTTAAAAACAAGTTCATAGTAGATGTTCAATTGCAATAAAACCTCATTTTTACCAGTTTTCAGAATTTTGTTTTTTTGTTAAATTTTTTAATTTTATTTTAAATTTTACGTATTTTGAATATTTGTTATAAAGGATGATAGTCGTGATACCCACCATTTTAATCAGAAAAATAGTGTGCATTGAATGACACCAGTTGCAAGTTTCTAACTGCAGCTGTTCTTGAGTTATGGCTATTTTATGAAAGCGGAAAAAACAACTTTACAGAAGTTTTAAAACTTTAAAAATTTATTGCTTTAAAATATGGGGATGTAAACTAATGAAACTAGGCACATTCTATTTACAATGAAGGTACTCAACTATGAAAAAATTAAGGACATCATTTGATCACGTGATCTTGGGATTTTCGGTCAATTTCTCTAAAAATGACCAAAACATCAAAACTTTGACCGCGTTGCGCGAGGGTCAAACGTTGACCGATTTCAAAAATTTTTTTTGCGTTATGCTTGTATTAGTGTGTTACAACTTTTCCGCACTATTACATTTCGATTCTTTGAATTTCGTCTTTTTCGACCCGGCCTAATGGTTAAGCTCCTTATATAATGTGCCAGCTGTTTCTTCCAGGTCATGCTCTTCTGGCTTTAAGGAAGTTACTCTATTTTCAATACTATTATGCATATTATAAAACTTTTTCAATTAGTTAGAGGAGATATTCCTTATGGAATAAAAAAATATTATTTGTGAGGCCACTCCTGAAAAGATATTAATATAATATAATAATATGGTTTCATAAATATCTGAGAAAAAATATTGGTTCAATTAATTATATAGGCATTTTTTATTGGTGATGTTATTTAAAAAACTTTGGCAGGACTGCTATGAGATACCATTTACAATTCTAACTTTTGAATCTATTTTAAAACAGTAGCGAAAATTAGGAGGGATATTTGTAAATATAGCTACTCGGTTTAAGTAAGCAAGCTAAAAATATTTATTTACAATTTCTCTAATACTTTTATAATTGCATACATGTAAAAATATTAATTTCTAACTTGTAAACTGGTGATTATACCCAGACATTAGTACAGTCTTCCAAGATATGTACTATTTTTATTACATTAAGACCGTGAATGTCATTTATAAACAAATATTAAAATTATGTAAACTTTAAGAGTTTCACGGTCAGTGTGAATAAGATCACAGTGAATTTTTGGATAGATGGGCCATGTTCTTTGGAACACCAACTTACTATATTACACTTCAAAAAATAGAACCATTAAGTTCCTTACATTTTTGAAAGGACACATCATTGATAATGAAGCGTGTATGCCTACCTCGTCTTTACTTGAATCAATATGCATTGAATCTTTTTCAGAAAGCCTGTAGCAACATAGTTTCTACTTTCTTTACCAAATCCTGCTTTACTTCAGAGACATATTTAGCTCTTACTCCAAATCGTGCAAGTGGTAACGAAGAAAATAAGGACAATCAGGTTGCTTATTGCAGTTTAAGGAGGAGAGAAAGGATCAATAATTTAATTGTGATCATTAGATGAATTTCACTAGGCTCACTGAATAAAATGACGTAACTTACTGTCTGAAGGTTTTATGCTAAGAATAAAGTTTTGTTTCATTAAATAAAATTGAAACAAAAGAGAGCAAGGTTTATATATACTGAGGAAACGCTTGTTTCTTTTTATGAGTTCCAATTCATTTTTCAAAAACATTTTTTAGGATTAAATAATGAAAAGGATTTCAAACTTTACACTACTTATAGGAGTTTTTGCTGAACACCGGTTTAAATAAATGTTTAGAACCAGACTTTTTCACCAATTAAAGGTGTTTTACTCACATTCATTTAAAATACCAGCAGATTTTCTTCACAAACTATTTTCAAGCTTCAGCAAATATAAATAAACTCACTGGAAAAAATGTGTGTAATTTTTTTTAATTGAACGCCTAATTTCAATTATTTGGTATTGCCACCTTAGAGAGGATAGCATAATAAAGAATACCAAGAACAATTGAATCGCATATTTCTGAAACATATCAAATACCACTTCTTTCAAAAATTAGTTATTGGTGTCATGCGATTCTGTAGGGGTAAAAGCACATTTTAGTGTGAGAATAATAAAAATAACACTATAAGCTTTTAAAGCAAAATCGTTTTACTGTCCTCAAAGTTACATCTAAACGGTTTTTTACTCGTAAGCTTTAGTCAACCTAAGTTAAGCCGACTATGTCACTAACAAACAAATAAATTCCCATCGTGGTGTCTGAATTTCGACAGAAACGAAAAGCGTCAATTTTAAAATATGATGATCAATATTAAATATGTGATGATATTCCCACTTTTATTACCAAATACCTAAAGTTAAGTCATGAAAATAAGCTTGAATACTCTGTTTATAGCAGAAACCTGTCTAAAAATAATTATTTATTGATGACCAAAGTGGAAATCTTCTTGTTACAGAGTAACATAATTCGTATGGAACATGTCTTTCTCGAAATACAAATTAGTCTTGAAACATAAATACACGTTTATTTTTTAACGAGCGGAAGAAACCCGGACTAGACATTTTTGTTTATAAGATTGTTTTTGTGGAGTTTTTCTAGTTTTTTAAAAATAGTTCTAATAACGACTGTTTTATTGGTTGTGCATCTACGATTAATTTAAGCACCTAAAAATAGCTGACACAATATTTATTTGACCTTATATCTGTTTGTAATTCTGATTTCGATGCGAAATTGAAAGTTGAACTTTGTTTATAAAAGTAAACAATCTTAAAAATATTTAAAAATGTGTAATTTATTTATACAAAAATCGACTTTTAAAAAATTTGCAAAGGCAAGGCTAGTAGTTTCTACAAGAAAAACAAAAAAGTGACAACATAAAATAACTTAGAATTACAAGGACCAACATTTCATAATATACTAAATTCCATCTACTTTACACACAATTCTAATATTCAACCCTAGATTAATCTAGGGCTCTTAAAAACCAATTTGTTTAAGGTTAAGTTTAAAACTACGTTTAAACTAGCTTTAAAATTCATCACTCTACTAATCTGTTTGAGTTATAGGAATAAATATTCTAAATGTATGTTGAACTGAAACTTTCTTTCTTTTCCTCATGTTCCAGGGGTACTTTAATAGTTTTCACATTTTCTTGTTTGTTGTTTTGTTCGGTAGAGTTCCAATCCTGAAGTTTGGCTGATCCGAATAAGAGGAAAAACAAACCAGCGAGAAACACGATTGATATATGCATGTAAAACACGTTGTTCCATTCTTTTAATGTTCCCTGGCAGAAAGAATCAAAACAATACACTGTAATGCATACTAAAAACATTTACATAAAAATATTTAACTGTGTAGAGTGTAAAAATATTTTGTTCGAGGTAAAAGAAGATGCATGACAAATCAGTTGGATTGTGAAAATATCTACAGTTTTATCACACAAATTATAGTCAAATTGATAATCGTGGTAGAGGAAACTTTAGAACGTTTCTTGTATATTTGTGATACAAAAAACCTGTTTTAAAAAATGAAAACACTTGTTATTTTTTATCGTTTTATAAACCTTGTTTAAGAAAACTATTTATTTAATTAGAAATAATGGAATTTATGGCAAATGGATCATCAACCTTGTAGGATTAGTTTGAAATCAAATAAAAAAGAGAACATTTTGGATTTTTTTAAAAATATCCTATTAGTGTGATTAAACTTATAAAGTAATAATTTGTGAGCTCAAGTTATAATTTAAGTATAAAATAGATATTTTTGATAAAATTTTAATTTCAATTTTTTCATTCCCCTGGAATCAAGATTAGTTCTCAGGAAAACAAAAACTAGGAAAATCTAACCCCCTAATTAGTTATTTCTACCTGCATTTGTATCATTTACATCAGTGTGGTCTAACTTGCGGAGTGTTTGTGAAAAAAATAATGTATGCTTCCAATGCACTCAGCTTTATACTTTTGGAATAAATGAAAACGCTAAGTAATAATTTGAAACAATTGTGTACAATATAGTGTTACATTAGTTTAAAATTTCAAAAATATAGAAATATGTACTTTATTTGAGATCAAAATTTCATTTTTTTTCTAAATATCCTTTTTTACGGTATGCTTTGGTGAAAGAAAGACTTACATGTTTCGTCATTTCTCCAACAAAAACTGGTAATAATACGCACGATAAACTTGCTAATGTCGTTGATACACCAACTAAAGAACCTATGAAGTACATATGCATAATAAGATAAGAATCACATAGTTAGAATAGTTCGGCTTAAAATTAAAAAAATAGTTGATTACAATAGAGACATATCGTTACCACCACACGAAAAACACGAATCTGCATTCTTAATTAGGTAAAATCCTAGATGTGGGTTCGGGTTGGCGCCTTTTGACGAAATTCTTGTCCCCAACTTCACTATGATACTACTTCACTATGGCGCACATTGGGGCTACTATTTGTGGTGGTAACGATATGTGGACTATGGGGAGTCACTTTGTCGCTTCCTTAATTCATTAGATTAAAATTAAAAGATAAACTTTACTGCGAAACAAAACATACCAGCAAAAGTTGGACTCATGTCCCCGCTTACAATGACACTGCCCGATAGTCCAACTCCAATAAAGAAGGCAGCAAAGTAGAAAGAAATTGTGTTGAGCATTCTATCACATCCTGCCAGTAATACTCCAAATAAACTCACGCAAAATCCTAAAGAAACTTAACATAATATTAGCAGATTTTGAAAGAATAGCAATTTTTATAAAACAAATTTTTAGCATTTTTTTTTAGCATAAGTGATATGAATGGTTAAAATAGTATGGCATAAAAGAACAGATCATATAGGGATGAGTAAAACAGGTTGCTCTCACAGATAGGGGGATCAAAATTTTATGCTTAGTACCCTAGCTGATAATTTCAAAGTTTTAAAAGTGTACTTCACTAAGCGTAAAAATCTTATCTCATTTAAATTTGAAATCTTTTGAGTTAAGAGAGATGTGCAACAGTGTAATATGAGTTTTTTTACCAAACTTATTTCAACATGAATTGATCATTCTGATTTCTAAGTAAGATAAAAGTTTATTTTCACTGCTTTTTTATGAATGTTTTGAGAGGATATGCACTGAAAATGAAATTACTAAAACCAACTTCCACTCAGGGAATTTTCTTAACAGATGTTTTGTACAGAAAAGGTAGTTTTAAAAATAATATTGTGATGATGTATTTTAAGTATTGAGTTTAAAACAACGAATTACTATATGTTTACATACAAAAAAGTTTCTGCACTTTTAATGAGGAAGTTTCATAATTTTTTTTTATTTTTTAAATCTATCCAACCTAACGAGAAAACCCTAAAACCGAGATATTTTTTAATTCTGATCATTATTTATTTTTTTATTGCGGCTTAAAGTTTGCGCTCTGGAAAAGGCGGGAAAAACAGCGATTTCAGATTCGTGATGTCACTCGGCATGTCAAAACGACTACAACTCGTATCTCCTCCTAAACTATGCTGCCGGCGTAGACAAAACTCGGTACATAGACGTATCTCGAGGCGAGGACGATCACTACCAAGTTTTCCAAGTTCGAAAATCGAATATTTACAAGTAATAAACGATTTTATGGCTAAAAACGCTTATTTCTCCATTTCTCTGCTAGAGTGGATCTGCTTGACTCGCTATTTTAAAAATGAAAACCTCAGGATTTAATATTTTTAATAAGAAAAACTCTATAATTTCCAATTTAAAAGTTAAATCAGCTATGAAAACACCAAAATAAACTCAAATAATTAATTTTAAAACATTACATTCTTATATTTTAAGATTAATTATTTATTAAGATTATATTTTAAGAATTAAATATTTTTTATTAAGTGGTACTAATCTCCATCTGGTCAAGTGAAACTATGCCAGATCCATGAGGTCATAAAGACCTTTTATTTTAATAATGAATAAACATCAACAATGCCTTTTGTTTAGTGTCGAGTGACGTCAAATTTGATTTTTGAGCGTTTGCGATTGCATCATTTGTTTACGACTTTTTTCAACTTTTATTTCTTCTATATCTCAGTAAATAAATTTTTGAGGAAAATTTGGATTGCAGATTTGGATTTTTCACATCTTATATTGTATTATTATACACTTAAACCGAAAATTTAAAAAATATGAAACTTCCTCATTACTTAAAGATTACTCAAGGGGAATCGCCAATTTCTCTCTGATATTATAAGGTGTTTTCAAGATAATAAAAAAGCAGTTTGGAATATGATAATGAGTGCTTAAGTTGTGGAAGGTTTTCTGTTTTTTTAATAGAGAAATTAATTTTATTCCACGGTAATTAGCTGCAAGTAAATAATGAAGTGAAGTAATGAAAAAGAGAAAAAGGGGCAGCCTGATAAAGCCACCATGCCTGGGCATAGTTTTATTGTTTGAATTAACTGTATCGGGATTACAATAAAAATTTTCATGGTAAATCTGACAAGAGTAAATGGTTTTATTATCAAGGTTGTACTCGTATGTCACAAAGTAGAATATCAAAAGAAATACAGCGATACATCCCTTGATTTTTCTGATACCTGTCTAGGTTAAGTACCTAATTTTATTTACTTACATATCGAATTACATATCTTTCTGGTAGAATTTATTGATGCACAGTCCTTAATTTTGTTGGACAATACACCTGCAAATGCTGTTCCTAATGCCATTGATAGAAATGGCAATGATGAAAATAGTCCATTCTAGGAGGAAAGACTGATAAATTTCTGTCGTTATTCACAAAAAAAAGAGGTTGATTATTTTTTATAACTATTTATATATTTGTAACTAAAAAATCACATCTAAATGTTTTTACAGTATGCTGAACTTGAATTTTAATATTATTAAACAACATCAAGAGATATCCAGTAGAAATCATAGGGGAAAGGTCGGACAAAATCGGGACCCAAACTTTATTTTTTGAATATTCACTTAATGTGTGATCAAAACTGTCAAAATTGGTGCTAAAACGTTAAACTGGTTCCTTATGAAGAAAAAAATTAATAAATTAATCATAAATAATACCAATATAAGTCATAAAAGCACATTATTAAGATGTGTAAAAAATCCCGGTTTTATCCAACCTTGTAGAACAAAACCGGGAACTGGATAGGATAGAATGATCAAAATAACATAGTAACTTCGAAAAACAACTGCTTATTATAAAAAAACTGGCATGGTATGGCATAATAAATTTTAAGAATTTCAATTAACATAAAATTTTTATCAAATAACAATTTAATTTCCGCTCTAAGGATTAAACGTTTTAAGAACAAAATTTAAGTTTTGTCCTGTTCATCATTTCATGTGCTCACCCTTTGCTGTGAAAGCACTGTACCCAAATCTCTCTAGATTTAGAATGTTTACACACATATAAGCAAAAGATACAAGCTTCATCCGAATTTACCCACATCCCGGTTTTGTCCGATCGTGCCTTTTCAAGAAACTTATCTTGCGTTAATAAAAAAAACTCTTAGGCATCAATATAAGTATTTAAAATAACAAATAACTAATCAAGTATCATAATCTGTACTTACCGAGAGTTAATTATTAGGTATTTGAAATTGGTGTCGTAATATTGCAGACGCTAAAATGATGTGAGCTTTTCTCATGAAATTTAAAAATTATTCCCCCTGCAAAATGTGTTGGTTTATTTAACTTCTGTTAACTGGAAAATGTCAGGGTTCATGCCTGGAAATAGTTCTAGCAGTGTTCGCTAGATATTACTCCAAATAAATGAATAAAGCCTAAATCCTTGTTTTGTCCGGCTCTCCCCATCTCATTTATATTGTGAAAGGTAAAATATTGCTTGTAAAATATATACATCCACATAAATTGTTCTCCTTTTTTAGAGATATTTGCATATTTTTTCAAGAACGTCTTTTAGTAACTATGGTAATTTGTTTATAAAAAGTGAATATTTAACAAGTGGTTCCTTTCCTATCAAAAATATTTAGGATGTTTTAAAGTATTAACTGAGAACACCAATTTTAATGTTTAATTACATTAATTAATTAATTTTTAGCACATGGGATAAGATCGAAAACTTACCTCAGTCATACTATATTGCAGAACAGTTCCCATAAATGCCGGATGCACAGTTATAAAATGGGTAGCAGACCAGTAGTAACCAAACATCCCAACCAAGAGCGAAAAGACAGGCACAGATGTCAACATTTTTCTCCATGGGACTGGAGGTCTCTAAAAATATGCGTGTGTTCAAAAATATCATACAACATAAATTTCGTTCAAATGTGTGTCTATAAGTAACGATTTCAAGATAAATGTTTCGAAATTGAGTAGGGTGGGTTGGGGTAAAGTGGGTCTTGGGGTAAAATGGATCAGTTTTAATTAACTCGATATAAATCAAATTTAAATTGAATAATTTTCGCTCATTTTTTTGTATTATAATCTTTTATCTGTTGGCAATATTTTTCGACTGTCAAAAATTAGTATTTATGATTTTGAGGACTGAAAAAATATTTAATTTGAACCGTAAATGATGTCATCGAAAAAACAGGGTTTACTAACTTCCAAAATATCTATATATTGTAACAAATTACAGCAGACTTTTGTAATATTTTTCCATAAAAGAAAGTCTGAGGGACATTTCAAGTCAATCAGCTTAGAAAAATATAAAATATTTTATCTTTTATAACAATATTTTGTACTTGGGGTAAAATTGGTCATAGTTAGGAGGCCATCTGCATTAAGTAAAACAATGTTTTTAACTTATTTCCTTCAAATATACATTGAACTGTCATACAAGTTAATTTTTTTATCCAAACGAAGTATTTTAATTGCTTAATTTGAACAATGTTCATTAACTTCGGACTTTTACAATTTCATTAAAGTGCAACTTAAAACAAATTTTTTCAGATAAAAAAGGCTTAGCCGATTACCTTTTTTCTTACTTTCATGTATATTTAGTAAAAAATATATTTTTGACATCTTTTTGCAATGAGACCCATTTTACCCCACATTGGGGTAAAATAGGTTATTACTTTTGATGCTAAGTTAAACCAACTTATAAATAAAAAATATTTGTTGAAATTAGATGAAAATGTTCTCAAGGATTGTAGTGTCAAGATCCAATTGAAAGAAATCAGTAAAAAGTAATAGTTTTGATGAAATAAAACTTAGAATGTGAAGGTACCTTAAAATTGACCCATTTTACCCCAACCCACCCTATAAAATCATCTTAAAAAGATTTCACAAACATTAATTTTTTCTGGGTTCTATTTTCTTAAGTAATATACCTTTTAATATTGTTTTTAAATAATAAGTTATGATATGGCATGGGGCACATTTTCAAAATCTTTTTGATGAATTAAAATTTAAATAATTTTAAAATGATCAACCTCAATTAAAAAATTAGACAATAGATCAATTTTAAAAATCCAAATTTTTAACTTATGAAATTTAAGTTATTGATTAGAATACTGGGTACCGCCCCCTGTTCGCTATGGTTCATCAACCCCTGTAAATTCTACGCAGCTCCTTACAGATTGATGTTTAGTGCATTAACAAAAAATTAAAGGATTATATTTACCTTTTTTATAAATAATTTAACCAAGAACTGCAAATAGACTTACCCTAAAACTTCTATGGAAATTTTATAAAACCTATTTAGAAAGCTAAATATTTCAATACGATTTGCCTAATCAAAATTTAAAAAAAAATGTTTAAAAAATATAGAATATAATTCAAATCTAATTCCTTATGGGATCTTAATTTATGTTAACTAATTAGCAGACGTTTTAGAAAATTATGCTCCGGATTCGACCCAGATAGAAGAACCATTTTCTTGTTTCGGTGAATATCGTAGTACGATTAAAACATCATTCTATATGAAATTAAAAAAAAATTATAATTTAAACACTTTCTGGGTCATTCAATGCTCTTTTTAAAAAATTAAAATTCTGAAACGCTACCAAATTTTTAGGCTCTAAACTCAATTCAGGATACGAGTGTAACTATCGGATACTTTCCCAATATTACCTTCTTTGACAAATCAGTCTCTTGCCATTGTGTTATATAATCCCTTTCTTTCTGGGCAATGGCTGGATGACATCGAGGTCCTTCATGGTATAAGAAAATAAAAACAAGGCAGAAAACTCCATTTAATACGCCTAAAAAGAGTTGAAGTAAGCATTAAGATCACAGTGAAGATATTATATTTAGATCAACGTGTTCTGTTAAATAGGATGTTTGTGCAGATGACACATAAAGAGGTCTCATGGTATACTTACCCATGACATAGAAAACATATGGCCACCCCAATCCTGGGGCATCACAGATCCATCCGGAAAACAGTCCCGTGACCATGGAACCGACGCAAACTCCGTTCAACACTAAAGAGGACAGGATACCCCTCTCGTTGCTAGGAAACCAGTTGGCCATCAGGACAAAAATCGGAGGCATGCTAAAACCCTAGATAAATAGATTCTTGAAAAGATGGACTTTTTCAATTAAGAAAAGCATTTCAAGCACGTATAAGTACCCTTTTTTTCCTGCCAGAGAGTTCTCACTTTTAATATATAAAAGCAAAAGTAAGGAGAGTTAAGTGTAAAAGTTACCTGTGCCATCCCTCTGCCAAACTGTACGACAATCAGGGCGTACAAGTTCCACCATGCGCATATAGGAGATATAAGTGTTAGGATAGAGGACACCAAATTCCCATAAAAGATAGTCCTTTTGGAACCAAACACTTCGGCCAAGCGGCCGGCTGGTATATTGGTCATTAGGTAACCAGTGAAACTTGCTGATAGAATGCATCCCTGTTGTGTGGAGTCCCAGTTAAACTCTCCACTCTACAAAATAAAACTTTATTTTAAATAGGATAGGGGGAAATTAATGGCACTATCCACGAAGGTAACAACTCAAATCTAACGAATTTCGCTAATACTTTAGCATGGGTCAACTTTCGTGGATTTAGACACTTCGAAAATTTTATAAATAATTTAAATAATTTTAATTTAATAACTCTTGTTTGTATCTAGTCGCTCTCAAATATTGTGTTAAGTATAACATGATTGACATAACATAATGTATAACTCTAAATAAGTAACATAATGTAATTTTATTAAGTATGAATTTAATTAATTTACTTTCCCAAAGTCAGTTTAAAGATTATTTTCATAATTAATCATTTTATTAAATTTTATTAAAACAACTTAATAAAAATATTATTACAAGCAAAACATGTGGCGAATGTATCGGAAATTTAATTCTGGGTTTCTTAAGGTGCTTAATAACACATTCAAATTAATTATAATAGAAAATTATCACAATGGATACACTAAAACAATTTCGCTTTGTTTCATCTAAGATTTCTTAGTCATAATTTTTTTTTACCTTTACTTACATTAATGCGCCTAGAATCGCTATCCTTAGTTGATGAGTTATAAGTGCATGATTTCGGATAAGAAATGTTGGAATGTGCTTCATTTTCTTGAGTGATGTTGACCATCGCTACTAAAGCAATACTGGTTGCAGTTCGCTGTCCATTCAAGAAGAAAAGGACAAAGAAACCTAACACTGCTACTAGATGTCGGTATCCAAAGCAGGGTAAATTATCCTCTGAAACATTTCTTATTTTAATTATTAGGCAAGAAGTTAGAACTTGAGTCTTATATCTCTAAAATGTGTGTTTTTTTGCTTCTTATTTTACGTACACGCAACATTTAACCTTTTGAATTGTTGAATGGACTACAGAGAAAATAAATTATTCTACTTATAATGACCATTTTTTATATATCTTTTAAATTTGAAATACTTTACAAAATTTGAAAGTTGAAAAAAAAACTTAACAATTTATAGTTAAAGTTTAAAAGCGTTCTTAATATTTTTCGAATAATGAGAATCTTTTTTTTCACTGAATGAGCTAATAAGAAACTAAATCATTAAAATGTATAAGAAAATATAGAAACTGCTTTAATTTCATTATTTTTTACTTATAACTAAGCTAGAAATCAAAGTGAAGAAAATATTAACAGGAAATTTTAGATTATACATTTTTAGCATACTTAAATGCGTTGACGTTTCGAATGCCACTGTGGTGGTTTAACCAGCTCATTGATATCTCACAAGATTTTAAGAGAACAGTAGGTCTTCTGGGTATTGTTTTCTCTTCCAGTGGCAATCGTGGTGGTTATTTAATATTTTCTTCATCCAAAATATAAACAAATACACACGGAATAAAAATCCAAAATATAAACAATAATACAAGGAATATAAACAATTCCTTTTTAAATGAAACTTTAAACAATATAGCTTTGCATTGTAAAACATTTTTAAATCCTAAATACTATATTTTCATATAATGTATGAAACTACTTCTTTGCACTTACTATTTTGTTTATTATTGTTCTCATACTTCTGGTTAGGAAGGTATTTAGGACAGAGGTTCGGTTGATCATCAAAATTACATCCTACTTCCTTTCCATTTTGGGTTTTCTCTTTTTCAATGGCAACGTTGTTTTCTGATTGGCGATGCATTGCTTTTTAAATGAAGCAGGAGATGGTTATATTCAGTATTATCGCAAAACGTATACCTGAAAATATGACGCAGATGATGAGAAGGTATTTGAGATATTATTTTCTTGACTGCTAAAATTAGATGTTGCTGAATCATTTTAACACAGTTAAACACGCTAGTAGCAAGCGCGTAGAATCCGAGTTTTTCAGATATATGCAAATCAAACCTGATGGTTTAAACCAAAAATTATCAAAAGAAAAATCTGCGTGAAAAACCAGGATATATCAAGTTATCAAGCAAATATTTTTAAACTAGCTTGGGTTTCTTTTTCATTTAAAATATTTTTTTGTATTGCTTTAAACGTGTAAGTTACTTTTGTCTGTAGCAGATAAAAAAACATTGGTTCTTACGTATTATGCCGTCGACCGTGGCGTTGAGTCCGAAAACGTTATCAAATCCCATTGACTGTTCTATAGTATGAAGGCTGCTGAACGATCGACGGTATAATACGTAAGTTCCAAAACATTTTATAATTATACTTTTTTTGGTAACTTGTCATAGTAATTTGAAAACCTTAATCAAATACAGTAGAATTAGAAAACCTGATTCAAGGACTCGGATTCAACAATATAACGGCAGCAGTTCCGTTGCATTCATTAAAAACTGGTTTTACAGTATACGAGCATGTATGTATATCTACTCCGAATTACATTGGTTTAGATTTGTTTGGTCAATAAAATTATTATTATTATTAATAATTTATAAAATAAAACTAGGGGGCTATCGCCCCCTGCTCGCTATCGCTCTCCAACCCCCGGGAACTGCTGACGCAGTTCCCCTAGGATTGCTTCGCAATCCTGTGCTCGCTACGCTCGCTCGCCATACGCTGGTACAGCCTAGCTGAGATTCATTACCAACTAAAGGTTCAATTCCGTTAGAGTTACCGCTTAATATCGCCAATCTCTTTTGAACACCAAAAAGTATAAATACTACTAAATAATTTCAAATTCATATATAAAATGGGTTCAATTCCGTTAGAGTCCCCGCTAAATATCACCTATCTCTTTTGAAAGCTTAATTTTCAAATATAAACAATTTTTTTAAAATTTTTAATGATAAACTGAACAGTTAGGTAAACATCTAATTAAACATAATAATCCATAAATTTAAAATTATTTAGCAATATTTATAATTTTTGGTGTCCAAAAGAGGTAGGCGATTATTTAGCGGGAACTCTAACGGAATTGAACCTTAAAATGTTTAATTAGATCTATAACTGTTCAGTTTATATTTGAATATTAAAAGCTTTCAAAAGAGATTGGTGATATTTAGCGGGAAATTTAACGGAATTGAACCCCAACTAAATTTATAGGTGAAAACGTAGTTTTATAAATAGTAATATGCAGCAGGGAAACATTAAATACAGTGTATGAAAAATATGTATACAATGTTTATAAAATTCATGGTTACTGTTGCATTAGCCAAGAAAAACCACCATAAGCAGTAAATTTTTATCAGATAAGTACTATTAACATGCATATAAAAATAATAATTCAACAGTAAATTAATAAAATGGTAACATTTAATCCCTCTTAACATATTTGAACAGCTAATAATATCATTAGAGATTGAAATCGGAAAAAAAATCAAATCCAAAACAATGCACTCATTTTATAAACAAATTTATTGTTGCCAACCGAGTAAAAGAAATACAACGAAATCTGGACGTCACGTAAGGGAATTATATATATAGATGTTTAGGTATCAAAAAGGTATTTAGGAATTAACAGGTTTTTATAGTACGGAATAAAAAGAGTCTTGGAAAGACTTCATAGGATATTTTTAAACAAATTTACAATACTGAATATTTTATATTTAAAAGTTAAAAATCTTTGCATGACAAATGTGATTACTACACAGTAAGTAAAATCAATATAGCAAAATGTAATTTTACTGGTAAAAGTTGTTTTTTCATATCTCTAAGGAGTAGCAAAGCTAGACTACGTCTATGACATTGTATACAAAGAAATTCGATATCAACAATTGATTTCCAAAAGATCTTTTGTCAAAATTATATAAAGTCATCTCTTTCAGCATAAATATTTGAAAATATTTACTTCTTCCAGTATGTTTATTTACCCCTTATTCTCTTAAAACTATGTTGTTTCTACTCTGATATTAAAAGATTTAATAAAAAGCATTGAACAATATTATAAATATTGATTACTCTAGACAATAAATAAACACATTAACTTCAATAAATTTAATAATTCCTTCTATTCCACTAAAAAAACTTATAATATATTAAATAAATAAATGCTAAATGGAAGAATTTTTTTTTAAAAAATCCGTTGTTTTGGAAAATAAAACGTTCTCCTAAAATGACAATACAAATATGAACCGAAACGGTTTATACTTGAATGAACCTTAAGTCAACTATTTTAAATTTAAAGTTTTGTTTTACCTTAAAGCTTCTCAATTTCTTCCCAACGGCTTCTCCCCAATATTACAGAAAAATTGCAAAGAATCAACTTTCTGTATTTACAGATTAACTGCACAATTTCTTATCTAGACACCTGGTCTTCGCGTCACCACTTGCTGAGTATTTAAAGAAGAGTCATAAAAACGATGTGGTGAGTTAGCTGTGAATAAATACTTCAAACACAATGTGTAGGAGACGTTTTGATTGTTTAAGTGCAGCGAAAACATTTTTGTTGTATGTGTCGTTCAGATTTTTTGCATTTTACTAATGTTTCATGAGGTGCAATGCAATCCCAATGATTTTATAAACTTCTCTCGGTGGAAGTAAATTATATTTCGTAAAAAAGGTAGTATACCCAGAACATTGTTATTTTAAAACTAACCGTTGGTCAAAAGGGGATATGCGGCATCCTTCCCAGTAAATTCAGAAAATTTTCTGTTTGGATCACAGAAAACCACTAAAAGTATTCTACATTCCCCCAAAATTCAATAATTATATTTCATAGGGTACTTTATGAAATTAACAAAGGTTCGTAAATTTGATCAGGTCTTCAGTTAGACGGCAATATCCATTTTCATTTATTTTGGAATTTAGCATAGTGTTGTACTATTAGAAAATAGGAAATAGTTTTAACCTTATTTTATTAAAATTGTAAAAGGATTATGTCTGAAATAATAAAAGCAGTCCCTTTTTAATTATATGGTTACTTCTTCTGATCAACCACTCCTCTAAACAACCGATTTTTCTCGGATCGAAAAGTGTTCGCTCAAGAGAGGTTTTACTATACATTTTTTGCACTATTCCTCATTTAAATTTTAAAATTTCATTTTGATTATGACGAAAGAAGGAAATAGCATTTGTTAAGTCCAAGGTGACAAATAAACACAGTTTACTCCCTCTAAGTTGGAGCCGGATGCGAAACCAACCATGCGAAACTAATTTAAGTGTGCAGTAAGAAAATGGCAAAATTATGCAGAAAGTCACCAAATATTTAGCCTTCAACCAACGGAGTTTTTAAATATTGTATGTAAAATTTTGTGATGATTTGATTATGAAGGGTGCGACATGGAATAAATACGTCTTTTATCTATGAAAAATACGTTTCCAGGGTAATCTAAATTTTTCCATTAACAGCTTTAACTAAAATTTCACTTGACTGGCTTATTTCCTATCTTTAATTCAATGGTTACAATAACATCAGACAACATGTAATCCTTGTCAGTTCCTACAGAAATTTTTGTTACAGTTCATTTATTAAGACCATTGAGCTAGTAAAAATATATCCTAGTACGATGCATATTGTACAAATGAAACAGTATCAAACGAGCACTCTCTGCTATGCAGCTTTATTTTGTCGACTTTTGTTTTGATAAAGAAAATGCAGGAAACAGCAATGAACTTGAACATAAAAACGCCCGAACATCTAAAACTTTGCAGGGGAAATGAATGGAAATTTCAAGAGATAATCTAAAAATTCCTAAAAATATCCCTGAAGAGCGCATCGGGTCTAAAGTTTGAGAAAATTGACAAAAATAACCTTAGGTTGAAAAAATTCCCGAATTTCTTAAATTGTGTTCATAAACTTCAAACTAGGTGTAAGTATATCCTTTTAGTTGTCTGAATTCAAATAAAAATATCTGAAAAGTTTACTGCATTTTTGAAATCTGAAAAGGAGGCCTAAACATGGTGAATTTCAGTGAAAAAACCTAAAATTTAACACTTGTAAAAGAAAGGTACTATTGAATGAAAATCTCAACAAATGCGCTTTTTATTGATGAAATAACTTCCTTCATACCTTTTCTTTCACCAAAAAATAGCTCCTGTGAAGCATGCCTAAATAGATTACCATACAGTAAACCCCATTTAATCGTAAAAATTATACTTATATCTTATTAAGTCTGTGAAATAGCTTTTAAGTTGGGTTTACAATCAAAATCTGGGGTACAAGATCGTGTGTGAAAACAATGTTGCTTGTAGGAATCCTTCTCCATCTTTGTTTTTAATAGCAAACTCCGTCACAAGTTTCAAACATTTTTCGACAGCTTTCTTGAGCAAGAATAGTTTTAAAATATTATTGTGGTACAATGCTCTGTCCATATTTTATGTTTATGTCCACAGCAGCTTTGTACTATCAGCGTTACAAATACATTTCATGTTGAATCAAAGAAGGTCGTGATATGTACAAATTCTGTTGCAATATTCTACCTGTCATTTTTAAATTGAGTTTTCTTTCAGAAATGTAGGGGAGAGTGTTGTACCTACGGACGGTTGTACCTTCAGCCACCTCATTTTAAAATTCGGGAAAAAATGTAAATTTGAATTTGTGGTCGATTTTGAATGTAAACAGATGCTATCTAGTTGCTAACGTGAAATCAGCTGTTTAAAATATTATTTAAATTTTCTATAGTAAAAATACTGTTTTTAGGTGCTCAAAGTTTTTTTTAGTGCATCACTAAATTAATTATTTTCTTCCTCTATGATTATGATATGATAAAATGGGATATATGGGGGGAATCCCCGAGATTTTGACTTTTTAGTTTTGATATTAGAAATCGTCAGATCTCAATTCTTTTATCTTTTATAGAACTTTGAATGCAAAAACGCCTGATGCTGTACCTTCGGACACCATAAGTGTTGTACCTACGGACACGTTCTTGTGGGTGTCTGTAGCTAATCGGCGTTTTAGAATCAGGTTTCATTTAACTGAATACATTTTAATAAATGTTAAATTAATTCTAAATGGTAATCTATTTGTCAGCGTTTATTTTCATGTAAATTTTAGATGAAAAATCAAATATTTTGTGATCTAAACCACTTTTTTAAATTTATGATTCTACTTGGAATTTAATTTAAAATATGGTGTAAAACCCTAAGCACCCTATCTCATTTAAGTATGCCGATTAAAAAAACTTCAAATTTCCACTGAAGACGATTTACCACCAAATTATTATTGTTATTACCACCAAATGATTGCACAACTAAGTGTCGATCGAATTGGGTTTTTTTGGATCAGTGAAGTTGTCAGATCAATCAGCATGATTGATGAAACTACTACCTTAAATTCTTATCAGAAAATACCATGTGATTTTTGTGTTTTTGGTAAAAAATCAAGACTTTATCATTCAACTTCGTTTTGATGATCATTTACCATCTAAAACAACATTACTTTAAAAATCTATTTTCAATTTTAAAAAGGCTTGAAATAGGTTATTAAAAGGTAATTCATCAATAAAAATGTTCATTCTTAGCTTTTTTCAAGTAAAACTTCCCTTTTTAAGGGTGTCCACAGGTACAACTGGGTCTGTCCATAGGTACAACAGGTTGTTGTACCTTTGGACACAAATTTTTCCAAGTTATTATAAATGATTAAAAATCCAATTTTCAAGATTTTGACTAGTAAAAAATATCTCTCTACTCACAAAGGTTAGGACTATAGGTTGGACACTTTAAATGGTCAAAATGTGATTTTACCTGTCTTAGAAAAATCCAAACGTGATTTTTGTCCATAGGTACAACACTCTCCCCTATTATCTTAAAACCAGAATGACACATATTAGCTATAAGTATCTAGACTAGAGTGTCTTAATAACTCTAGATCTTTTACAACAAGATCGAAGAACACTCACCATCAACCTGTAGTGCCTTATCCATAATTAGAAAGTACCTCTGATCTTATTTAAGATCAGTTTTTAATCCATGGATTATTCACTTTAAATTCCTTTGAAAACTATAGTAGGCAGGTGACAGCCAGTTAGTTTGTCAATTGCTCCGTTTTGAAAGTTAATGGTCCTCTAGTTTCCCCATCTAAGTATTGACACAAGTGTCTGAACAGTAGCTCATAGCAATCAAAACACTACTATGTACGCTGAATTAGGCCCTCACTGCTAGGAACTAATGTCAATTGGTGTTCTATCACAACCTACTTCTACCCCTCCATCAATATAGAAAAAAACTGTTCACTTTTATAAAAAAAAACTGTTTTACCTACTGCTATTAAATTTTATGCTAATCACTACTCGACAAAAAAATAGGGTCAAAATGCTTCTGACACAAATCAAGCAGATTCTTATGTAAAATGACCCCCTGAATCCGAATTCGACCCCCGGTTTTCTCCATCACGTTCAGATTTTCGGGGAACAGCCCCTCCCCCTTTTTGCGTTTTTGATGACTTATAATGACTTTGAATTCGATTTTCTGGGGCACAAATTATTACTTTAGCCTTTAAATTACACCCGAGGGAACCAGAAAGGTTAAGGCTTCTAAAATATACAAATTTGTAGCAAATGGATTAGTTTAAGGGGTTATTACCCCCCTAAAAATGCAAAAAATCGTTAAAATTGCAGAGATAATTTGGCTATTTTTTCCTCTTATTTTTCACGCAATTCATCATTAAAGGGTCCTAACCCTTCCCCAAGGACCCAAATTTAATGAATATATGCAGCAATGATTTTTACAAAAAGCGGTTGAGGTGTTAGCGCCCCCAAAGCACCCATGGAAGGGTTGGATGCCATACTTAAGGGTTAAACTGCTATACAAAAAATTCCAACTTTTACTGACTGAATTTCAGTCGATTCTTGTGTAAAATGACCTCCTGAACGCAAATATGACACCCTTTTCCCCCATCACCCTCAATTTTTAATGGGACACCCCCAATTGTTATCCTCAGCCCACGCATCTATTAAGGGGTCATAGGACTGTTAAAACGCAATGCAGTGAAAAAAACTTTACATTTTCCAAAAAAATTAATATCTTTTTTTCTAATTTATGAAAAGACTCGGTTTAAACATATTTTTAATCCTTATTTCTTAAACTTTATGTAAAAAATAATTGAATACTTAATAGACATGGTTAAGTTTATAAATTGAGTCGAAAAAAAGCAACTTTGACGGTTAAATGTTAGTATGCAGTGGCTTTCATGCAAGATAATTAACAAACTATTAAATGGAAATTCAAAATTTCAATTCACATATATACTATATGAGTATACAATCAAGCCCTACCAGATATTTTGAGTTTGACAGTCAATTAATATTTTTTATTATAATTTGAACTTAGGTGTCAAAAACACAAAAAAAATTATAAGTTCACAATCTCAAAAAATAATGAAATATAGGTTCAAAACTCTAAAAAGAGGTAGGGCTTTATTGTCACTACTAAATATTGATGCTCTCAAAGTTTCAAGGATATATTCTTATTACTTCAAATTTTATCATGCATGGAACACAAAAAAATCACATTTTGAGAGAAATGACCTCAAAGTTTTTTTTTTTTAGTAATCTCCATGGGTTTCTTGTTTCAGAATTTTAGCCATAACTTCTGAAATAATACGAATTTTTGCATGCGGTTTGTTTTAAATTGTTAAGAAATATCTAGGCTATCACATATATTTTTTTCAAAAAATCGATTTTTTTGATGATTTAACAGTCCTATGACCCCTTAACAGCTTGAAACATGGAACCCCCATCCCCAAAAAATGGCCAGTTTTTAACGAACTGAATAATTTCCCTCAGGATAGACCTTAAATACTATAAGAACAATGTAATTTTTGAGCTTTTCAAAATATGAATATTAATTCCTGAGTTCACGAGTGGCGGCGCGATTCAGAGAGTCTCTTCCGCGAGTGCTTCAGGGGCGCTAACGCCTCAAACGCTTTTAGCAAAAATCCTGCTGCATATATTCATTAAATTTGGGTCCTTGGGGAAGGGTTAGGACCCTTTAATGATGAATTGCGTAAAAAATTAGAGGAAAAAATAGCCAAAAACAATCTCTATAACTTTTAACGATTTTTTAAACATTTTTAGGGGTGTAATAACCCCTTAAACTTATCCATTTGCTACAAATTTGTATATTTTAGAAGCTTTAACCTTTCTTGTTCCCTCGGGTGTAATTTAAAGGCTAAAATAATAGTTTTTGCCCCCTAAAGTCGAATTCAAAGTCATTAAGTCATCGAAAAACGCAAAAAGGGGGAGGGGCTGTTCCCCGAAAATCTGAACGTGATGGAGAAAAACGGGGGTCGGATTCAGGCAGTCATTTTACATAAGAATCTACTTCATTTGTGTCAGAAGCATTTTGACCCTATTTTTTTGTCGAGTAGTGTAGATTAGGTTGAATCTCTCCAGTGGACTAACTGTGTGCCCTCTTCCTCACTCATGGTCGAAAACCTAGTTTCTGAAGAAATATAACAAAATGTGAACAAAGCATTGTACCACAATAATATTTTAAAACTATTCTTACTCAAGAAAGCTGTCGAAAAATGTTTGAAACTTGTGACGGAGTTTGCTATTAAAAACAAAGATGGAGAAGGATTCCTACAAGCAACATTGTTTTCACACACGATCTTGTACCCCAGATTTTGATTGTAAACCCAACTTAAAAGCTATTTCACAGACTTAATAAGATATAAGTATAATTTTTACGATTAAATGGGGTTTACTGTATGGTAATGTATTTAGGCATGCTTCCCAGGAGATATTTTTTGTTCATTCATGTAATTAATTTTTTTAATTGTGCACTATATAAAATAACCAAAAGGTTAAGAAAAGGTATGAAGGAAGTTAGTTCATCAATAAAACGCGCATTTGTTGAGTTTTACATTCAATAGTGCCTTTCTTTTACAAGTGGTAAATTTTAGTTTTTTTTTTCACTGAAATTCACCACGTTTAGGCCTCCTTTTCGGATTTCAAAAATGCAGTAAACTTTTCAGATATTTTCATTTGAATTCAGACAACTAAAAGGATATACTTACACCTTATTTGAAGTTTATGAACACAATTTACGAAATTCGAGAATTTTTTCAACTTAAGGTTATTTTTGTCAATTTTCTCAAACTTTAGGCCGGATGCGCTCTTCAGGGATATTTTTAGGAATTTTTTGATTATTTTTCCAGCTATCAGCATGCCAAGACGCAACTTTTGAGACCTAAAGCGTTTCGATATTCGAAAATTTGTCTTTTTCGACCCAGCCTAATGTATATGGAGAGAGAGAGATCTCTCTTGTATGTATGTATAATGTATATATATGTTATTTGTATCATTTATGTTTATGATATTTTTTTTTATTTTTTGTTTCTGATCGGTACTAATTTTTTATAATCATGTTTTTAGTCAGCTAAATGGGCATATGCCCCAGTCTGACTAATATGTTTTTTCTCCAATTTTCATTAGTATCGCATTGTACAAAACAAAGTTATAAGAACACAAATAAAAAAAACGTAATTCCAAATTTGGGTTTACGCGTACCAATAAGCAGTTTACAACCCTGTTCTTAGGGGCAAATTTCCGAAATTTTCTGGGGGAGGACCCCCAGACCCTTCGTTGAAACTTGACGGCCCTCTCTCACTGGGCTTTAAATTCGTTCTCCACAAACATAAAAAAAAGTCGACCCTCCTTGCCCCTCCCTAAGTTGAACCCTGGCTACGCCCATGCACCTAACAAAATAAAAAGGAATGTTTATCTTGTATTCTCTTAAGTTAAACAGGTTCCAAATTAAATAAATGTTAAACACTAGAAAACTCTTTGAAAAATAATACTTTACTATCACCTACAAACTCATGGACCGTTAAATTCAAAATGACGAGAGTGGCCTCTGACAAACTGAACTCGAAATTTTCAGACAGGTTTTCAAACAGTTGTCAAAGCTTGAAAATCTGCCTGTCATACATGTACAACACGACTCTAAGGTCTAAATGACTAAGAAAATTGACAAGCATTTGGTGACTATAAAGTATGTTTTAGAAATATGCAGAGAGAGAGACTCAGTATATAAAGTTGATAATTAAAAGGAAGTTATGTCAATGCAATTAAAATTAGAAGCGAAAAAATATTTTTTAACGTTTTTCATTTATTATAAAAGTTAAGAAATAAAATAAAAATGGGGAAAATATTTGAATGTGTTTAAATCAAAAATCTACTTACTTTTTTCTAGATTTTGTTTATTTTCTGCTAAATATCCGGGTCTCCGGGGTCTTGAAGATCTTTTAAATCCAAAAGGATGAAAAATCATATCATATTAACTTGTTCTTTACTACAAAAAAAACCCCCACAGTTCTTAAAGTAATTTCTTTCCACTTTGAATTCAAAACATTGTTTCGAAATACCTAAAACTCATGATATAAATAACACCATTATGCAAAGTAAGGTGTTTTGTTTAAAATCACATGTTGATAAATCTTTTGAATGACGTTTTACAAACCTTTAACCCGTTGAGAATTTTGTCTTGTAAGCAAATTTTTGAACTATCTTCATATTCATTTTCTTCTCGTTCTTTACCTTCATATTTAATTCTGAGTATGAATATTTCCCCCTTGTCTCATTTATTAACTTAATCTATAAATAAATTGATACCTAAATATAGTACAGATCATTTCGTAATTACGTATAGAGGATTTTATTGTATGACTAGACATGAAATCCATTGTTACTTTCTTAACATTTCGGTATTATCTCTCAACACAAAGTGAGGAAATTATATTTCTTTTTATGGAAAACTGATTTTTAATGAAAATTGGAAGACTTAAACATATATTCTTATTCTTAATACGATGTTTTGTTATCCAGTTTTGTTCCTCAAACCGGTTTCATTTATATAAAAGCCATCAGAAAAGTTAATTACTAATACAAAAGTGGCCTCACGGGGCGCCCTTACTTAACTTACGTTAAAAATTACTTACTTAATAAGCCAATGATGAAACTTATTTAATCCTAAAGCTTTTTAAGATGATAATATTTAAATAAAACTCTGGCAATTAAGAAAATTAATTTTAAAAATTGTAAGTGATATAATATTTTATGCTCCTATCTGATTCCTAAAAACCATTCATGAGATTCCAATATTTTACTAAAGACAAATATTTCCTCCCTACATGCTTAATCAATTTTTATTTTACCTTTATTCTGTTATTTTAACAATTAAATGCTCTTTGAAAATCCTAATCAATAATTCTTTAGAATCAATCTATGAAAACTATTTACAAGAAAACATTAGGCCATAAAATAATATACGTAAGAAGACAAACACACAAACAAACACACCCACACTTAATTTTATTATATTAGATGAATCCGGTAAATGTTTTATGCCTTTCCATTTAAGATGAATAGCATATTAAAACATCAAACATTTTTTTCTTGAACCTAAAGCATATTTGATACCTAAGATCTTGGTTTTAAATCTTACATGTGTGTTGTTTCACTGTCTTTTAATGCTGAAGGTTGTATTTTAAGAGTAGGGACTATTCCTTCTTGCTTATTGGGTTCAATGGAGTTCCAATCTTGAAGTTTAGCTGACCCAAATAAATTAAAAAATACACCAGTAGCCAGCACAACACCGATATGCATATAAAAGACATTTTTCCATTCTTCTAGCAGCCCCTGCAAGAAAAATTTGAAATTTTGACACTTACATATGATTATAAGATGGCAAATTTCTAAATAAGCTTACTATGATTAGCCATAAAATTTTACACTAAATTAATAAATTTGTGGAACCCACAGTATACGTATACGTAATAATACGTATAAATTAAGTGGGAAGCCTCCTAATAAGGTGTTTTGTAAGTTAAAAAAAGCTCTTAACAACACTCTATACTTTCAGAAAATGTTTTCCTTTTTTTGCTTCTTTATTTTTAACTGAAAAAACTTACGTGTTTTGTCATTTCTCCAGCAAAAATCGGTATAGTAGCTGGTGCCATACTTGCCAATGTAGTTGATATACCAGACAAAGTTCCTAAACCAAAAATAAGTAGAAAGAGTAAAAATTAAATTTTAACATCATAATCCTAAATTGTAATTAAAAAATTAACTGGCTTTATTCGGTCAGTTGAAGTAAATCAGTTTTGTCAAAAGATGGAACTATTTTTTAATTGATGGAAATCATTGTTGATTTGAAAATTTGGATTATTAAAGAGGCATGTTATAAAGTACTACATCAATATATTACAAAAGTTTTAAGAATTATTTATGGAAATGCTGAAACTAATTGTAGAACTTTTTTTGAAGACTCAAAACTAAATTTTTTTTGACTGCATAGCGACAACTTTTCATAATTTTTGCTTTTCATTCAAATTCAGTATAGCTGGTTAAGAGAAGATCCTGTTCAACAGAAGCAGGTTAAGAGAAAATATACAGTGTATTTCAGATGACCCATTAACATAACAAAAATTAATTTTGCTTTTAGAACCATACATTACATTGGTTGGTTGGTGTCGTGTCCATGTTAGAACTAAAGGTAACATACCTTACATTGAACAATCAATCAAAAATCAAAGTCTGCCCGGGCCTAGTGGCCCATCAGGCGGTGCCCATCTCCGTTTCTGTAGCCTTTTGGGCCTGGGGTGCTAATTACTAGCGTGTGTCCAGGCCGAGTGGCTAGCCCGACGCTGGACCCCCAGTTGATTCCCCAAGCAAGCTTAAGGGGGGAGGATGTTTGCTCTTTGCTTATTTTTCCTGACTAGGGGGGAGGGGGGATATGAAAGATGCTTACGTAAGATACCGAATTTTCGAAAATATCTTGTTTCTTGCAAAAATAATTTCAAAACTCAACCAAAAATAAATTTAAAAAAAAATTGAAGTAGGAAATCTGACGTAAGCACTTTTTTCTGGGAACCCCCAAACATTCTGAAATTTTAACCCCGAAAATAAGTGTTTCGACTCATTTTTGAACCCTTAAAAAGGACAGCTCCTTGAATAAGTCACCTAATTTTCACCTATTTAATATTTCACCCTATTAATTCACCTATTTAAGAAAAAAACAGTACTTACTAAAAGGGATGTCAACATTTCGGGGGGGGGGTCCGGCAGTTTCTTACGTAATTATGGTGAGGGGGTTGGAGGTCTGCTTATCTTTGCTGACAAGGGGGGAGGGGGGGTTAAAAATGACCAAAAAAGTGCTTACGTAGTATTTAAACGGCCCCTTGAGCGTTTTTAAGTTATCTTATTTTATCTAAATGATAAAACTTTTTTGTACCAGAAAAATTAGGAGTCATATCTGCGCACACGACAATACAACCGGACAAGCCAACACCAATGAAGAATCCACAAATATAGAAGGAGACAGTGCTCATCATTCTGTCACATCCAGCCAATGTAACTCCTAGTAGGCCTACGCTGAATCCTAAACAAACTGGAACGAAGAAAAAATTGAGTATAACAAGAAATTCAAAGCAAAGATGCACTAAACACTTTTTCGATGCTACATTGTAAAAATGGTTTTCTTCGAATAACGGAATTTAACGTGCAGCACTGTTGCCGGCTAATTTCTGAACTTTAAGGTAATGCGTATATGTGTTTTCTTTTTCTGTCAAATGCGAGAAACTTTCTGTTATTTGGTGAATCTTGAGAGTTCTTTTAGATTAGTTACAAGAGGTGAACTTTATAACAAGCAATGTAATTTAAACAAATTTCATAATCCTGAATGACACTTCGACGTCACCGAAAAACACGTAGCTAAAAGAAGATAGGCCTCTTTTTAACTAAATCACTGTTCATAGCGAAACAATAGGATATTTGCGCGAAATATATAACACATGTCAGAAAAATTTCAATAGGATCAGATTTTCCTCGTTTATAAATCCAGACGCAATGCATAATAATTCGTAGAAAAATGTAAGACGGGTCAAAAGTATAGAAATATCGGATAACTTTGAACCCCTTGAAGAGATCACATGAAATTTTGACTTGTATATAATTCTTTTTAAAATTTATTCTTTTAGTAGGAATTTTACTAAATCATAATTACTTTTAAAGAAAAACTCACGGAAATGGCACGTTTTCTAGAAATACGTAAAATTTTAGTCAAACACATTCAGGGTTGGCAAAAACCTGTTTTTTTTTAAAAATCCTCTGAAATTAAAAAAAATCCTTCTTAATATTTTATCACCAGTTTGAACTGTAAACGTCCTAAATTTTGAAGAAAAAACCCATTCAATAATGAAAAAAACCCACTGAATTATGAAAGAAATTATCTCTCTATATTAAAAAAAAGTAACAGTGACCGCCGCTGTCGCCGCCGCCGCCGCTGATTCTGAAATTTTTATTTTTGAACATTTTGAACTCTCACTACGCAAAAACTATTTAAAGGATAATTATGAAATTTTGACCATTGGTAGAAAAATGCATGATAACCATTTTCGTTCCAAAACCTAATTAATTAGATAATTAGTTCTGGAGTTAATTAATGTCAAAGTCGAAAATTATTTTTTTCTGCTGCGAGTTCGCCTCCAGCAAAATCTATTTACAGCAGAAACATGATTTTTTGCAGACACATACTCTTAGGCATGAAGTTTTGCACCTCATCGCCCTTTTTTTGAATTTCGAATTATTTTTGGAGCAATTAAATTCTAAAGTTTCGAAATTTTTTACCCTTTTTCGGTTTTTTCGTTATAATAGAAAAACTAATCACAGTAGAACTATGATATTTTAGACACATATACAATTATTTTTTATAGAAATATTGGTGTTTCGTTTTTTAAACAATTCGAATTAGTTTTAGAATTATTAAGATACAAAGTTTCAATTTTTTCTTCTCTTTCTGGTAGTTCACTAGAGAAACAGGCAATGATTTTTATGAGTCTGATTTCTTATTCCAGACGATTCACTAGATACACACATGCACTTTATCAATTTAAAAGTTTTTAATGGCATGTTTTTTTCTCTAAGATAGTTTATGACAATTAGTAGACGATTAAATTATTGGTAAGCTAAAAAGGAATATTTTAGTTACAAATTTATCTTTGGTAGTAATGGTCCAAATTAAGTTATTGATAAGTTAGAGAGATAAAAAGTTTCGATATTAAATTATCATTAACTAAGCAGACAGTTTCAGGTTTTACTGGTAATTACATGGTAATTGAGATGAAACAAGCGAGCTTTGCGCGCTAAGATCGCGAAGCGATCTTCAAAGAACTGCGAAGCAGTTCCGGGGGTTGGTGAGCGATAGCGAGCAGGGGGCAGAGCCCCCTAGTTAACTTTAAAAAAACTCACTGAAATTGAAAGAACACCATTAAATTTTTGAAACCTGATTTAAATTTCGAAAAAAAACCTTAAGATTTAAAAATATCCTAAATTTTGAAAAAACTCACCCAATTTTGAAAGAAATCTTTTTAACTCCGAAAAAAAAACAACTGAAATTTAAAAAAATCCTCCTTAATTTTTTATGACTTGTTTGAACTTTAAACGACTTAAATTTTTTAAAAACCCATTCAATAATGAAAAAAAACCACTACCTTCCCTTAATCATTGAAACCTGGTTAAAATTTTGAAAAAAAACACTCAACTACAGTTCTTGGTAAGTTATTTCGTTAAATGTTTTTCTTCAATAATTAAACTGCCATAATCTTGATTTTTAAAAAAATGGGTCCAAAATGAAGTGTTTTTAATTTTTTTTAATTGCATTAGTTCCAATCCAGCCAACGCTGAATACAATAGAAAACTTAGTGTAATAAGAACTTTTTTACACCCAGTGCATCTTAACTCAATAAAGCACTCTTCTCATCAAAAGAGAATTAATTATATAACGATTATGATGCGAATCTGTTGTATGAGAAGGTGTTCTTATAAAGTTTTGATTCAATTTAAGAACTCTTTTCGATTCTGAACACATTTTAGAACACTAATTTTAGAGCACATTTCGGGATAGAATGTATTTTTAACACTTTCACTAGAACACTATCACAACGCAATAAGGTGTTAACTGGTTCTACGAGATCAAATTTTATGATCCAGGTTCAAATTTACAAAAAATATATATATTAGGACCCAGTTTAGCATTGTATAGCAGAGAGATGAACAATAATAATTAAAAATTTTACACTTAATTATTTCGTAGGAAAATACTTACATATGCTGTTATGTACTTTTCTTGTAGTGTTATGCGTGAACCAATTTTCCATTTTATTAGAAGTGAATCCCGCTACTGCTGATCCTAATGCCGTGAATACAAATGGCAAAGATGTTAAAAGACCATTCTAAAAATAAAAATTACTGATGGTTAAAAATAACTCCTAGCTGATGGTCAATTGATTTTACATATGTACTTGATTTTCATGATATTATACTTAGTTTAATGATCTTCATTCCTAAAATTACTTGTGTATACGTATACAATTGAGATGCGAGGTCTATTATCTTTTTCTATAATGTACTTACAGGTTATTTCGGACTGACTTCATTGTTATTAAAAACATTAATTCATTGATAAATCGAAATTATGTTATTTAAAGAAAAATCGTTCTGTAATCTCTCTATTCTTAAAAAAAAAGTTTTTGGTAAACGGTTTCCAGAGAAAGGTTTTTTAATTACTGATTTGTTTAACACGTTTTTGGTATCAAACTGTTCAGATTCTTTTGAGAAAGTGCAATAAGATAACATTTGAATTTCTAAAAAAAATCTCAACTTAAAGATATCTATTATTTTAGATTAGCAGTTACAAATAAGTACTATCAAACAACTTATTATGCATCCAATCACAATGACCAATTGAGGTCATATTTTATGATGAAAAAAAATTTTTTTTCAAGTTTTACAAATGTACTTTAGAGTATTTTCTAAATTAAATATAATTTAAATATTGATAAAGGTATTCATTCTAAAAACTTGCAAATATGATATTTTATACTAAAATTTAACACATTTTGTCTGAAACTTATAATTTTTAGTCTGACAAACGAAATTAATGTAATAATAAACATTAAGTTTCATGTAGGTTTTGTCTTCTATTATTTTCAAAGGCCTTAAAGTTTACTAACTAGTTTCTAGGTACAATATTGAATTTACATTATTCATTGGTGTACGTTTTTTTACAATGTGTAAACTTGCTGGATATTTAAAGGAAAACATTTTGATTAAATTATTGAAGATTTATAATCAATATATATTCTAACTTTTAAGATAGTGTTATTTATGGAGATGACCTGTGATGTATTTTGAAAGTTGTTTTTCTGCTGCTAATTGTTGTTACAAATGTTTTATAAGTTGAGTAAGTTCAGTTAAAAAAAGGTTTTTTGAGGATTGCGAAGCGTTCCAAAAGGGTCTACGTAAGCAGTCTACGGGGGTTGGTGAGCGATAGGGAGCAGGGGCCGGTAGCTCCCTAGTAATGTAAAAAATTAGGAACTTACCTGTGTCATTGAATACTGCAATACATTTTTCATATAAGCAGGATGCATGGTAAATAAATGCGTACTAGACCAGTACATGCCCAAGACCCCGATAAAAAGTGCGTACACAGGCAGAGATGTAAACATCTTTTTCCACGGCAAAGGAGGTCTCTGTGGATACATTTAAAAATGATATTCATTCTATAGTTTCAATATATACATGTCCGTTTCAAGTCTTTTATTTGTAGCCAACGTGTACTAGGGACACGGAAGTAAGGTCCCCTTCTAATAACACCCCTAGGTCTCCTAAGTAATACCCCTAGGCAAGGGACCCTGGAAAGTTCATTGAGATGATTTACAGCGCCACTGGGAAATAAGAAAGTTTAATTAATTTTATTGTTGCCAACGTTATAATGAGATCACCAAAAAAATTTCATGAAAATATCGTGAATATTCGAGGGGACTAGCTTGTGAAAATAGCCCTTTTTCATGCCTCAAAAAAGAAAAAGTTCGCATATTTGCAAGTTTTTTTATTTTTTAATTAAATTTTGCCTTCATTCAACTAAAAAAACAAAAAAACTACTCAATAACACTTAAAAATTTGCAAATTTATGGACGTTTTCTTTTCTGAGGCCAGAAAAAGGGATTTTTTTACAAGTTAATATCTCCGCGAATATTCCCGATATTTTCATGTATTCTTTTTCAGTGAGTTCTTCATAACGGTTGCAACAATACTCTCACTGAGGTTTTTGCTCTATCTCCTTTAGTTTTTAAAATATTTTTTATTTAGCCGCTAGGGGCGCTGTAAATCATCAATCCAAGTTTTAGCTCTTTTTTCTGATGTATGAAGAGAAATTTAAAATTTAGTGGATGAAAAAAGCCTTTGCCTCACAAAATGGGGCAAAGACCTACACCTGCAGGTCTTGAAATAAACTTTAAAAAAAAATTATTTTATCATAAAAATACTATATATAATATTTGTAACATTGTTTTATTATACCCAAGTTACCTAAGAATATTTAACATAAACAATACAGGGTGTTATAGATAAGTGTTTCATAACGTCTAGGGGAGGTAGGGTACATGAAGACGAACAACAATTGGTATAGAGGTTAGGGCAGTGATGGCGAACCTATGCCACGCTGGGTGGCACGCAACCGGTATTTCGGTGGCCCGCGACATTCACTAAAAATGACGCAAAAACCCTTTAGTTCTAGACCAGATATTTCCTACTACCTAAAAACTCATCAAAACCAGCTTCAGAACACTTTTTAGCTTGCTGAAATTCAAAAATATTAGGGGAGGGCCCCCGAACCCCCCCCCCACTAACGTCTTAGGTGCCGTTGGGCCGTTCAAATATTATGTAACCTCATTTTCTTGGTCCTTTTTAGACACCCTCTTCTCCTTTTGTCAGCAAAGGTAAGCAAATCAAAACCACCCTAAAGGAAACTGACATTAGGCCGTTAGAAAACAAAATCATGGATGCAAAAAAAGCCTGAGTACATTACGCAAGGGCACGTATATAAGAGGGGTGAAGGGGCCCTACCCCCCCCGGAAATTCGGACATGTTAAACCCGGAAATATACGTAACAAGTTAAAACCCAGTTTTTTGGGATGAAATTTTCAAAAATTTTCTGGGGGAATACCCCCAACCCCCCTTTTTTACTTGAAGCTTGAAACTTTATTATTCATAACTTTTTTATAATACTCATGAAAATCCAAAATCCTACCTAAAAGTTTATGTCGAAAATTCGGACTAGGTGCACCAAAAACTTGTTCAAAACCCTGTTTTTAGGGTCAATTTTCTAAAATTTTTTGTCTTCGCCCTCTAATTTATGCATAAAATAGTAGAAGTCGTTCATAATATTATATTATAAATTCTCATAGCATTTATGTATAAATGCAATTACTTTTTTCGACAATTTTTCCTCTTGTTCTTGAGTTATATATTTTCGTTCCTCAGGAGATATGTGTGGATGTGAATGAGGACTTTCATGATAGATGAAAACTAAGACGAGGCAAAGTAATACGTGAACTCCTCCTAAAATTTGAAGGAAAATGTTCTTTGAAAAAATAGGGAGTTACATCTAATAAAATAAAATGTGAAGGAAAGGCAATTTTTTGCCTATAGGAATTATTTTAAGTAAAGTAATTAAATTCTTAATTTTTTTCTCTGTGATGCATTTATGAAGAAATTATTAAATATTACATTAGCGTATAACAATACTATGTATGTAACAATAATTAAATATGCATGTAGCAATAATTAAATATTACATTAGCATATAACAATACTAAGTACTTTAAACTCCAGTATCAGCACGGTCAGCTGAACGCGCTAGCTTGATGCTAACAACAACCTTAACGCCACCGGACCTTACTACATCCATTTTAATAATTAAAAATAACTAAATAATTTCTAATAATTTAATGTTTAACTTAAAACGGGGAAAATGTTACGCTTTATTTCTTTACCGAACCTGTCAAATTAAGCCAAAAAGAGTTATTCGAAAAAAAGAAATGTTTTTTATGTCTTACCTAATCATTACTCTTATACTATATCCCTCCCCGTCTTGACAGGAAAAACAAGCGTAACCCTTCTATATAGATGCTCGTGCAATATTTTTGAACAATCCCTTATAAACTGAACCGAACGGCATACCAAATACGTAGAACACTGATGGCCATCCAAGTACGGGAACATCGCAAAGCCATCCAGACAACAACGCTGCAATAGCCGGACCCAAGCAAAACCCATTCATGACCACTGCTGAGAGCAAGCTACGCTCGCTGCGAGGGAACCAATTGGCCATCAGGACAAATACAGGTGGGAGGTTGAAGCCCTGCAACATGAAATATCTCTCATTAATATTTCTTTCAAAGTGTTCCACTTTTTATGAACAGAAATATGATCACCGTAGTGTAGATACTCAGATGAATTCAGAATCACCCTGTATAGTGTACTAAAAATCCTTTTATTTGAGCATATTTAAGTAGTGGGACAATGATGAAATTTCGTACTTCCAAGTTTTTTAAATAATTAATTATTGCTTTGCAAAATTGTTATACCTATGATCAGTACTTATCATAAGGTTATTTATCAGAACGTTGGAAATAAAAGTTTATTTTATGGCATTTCATGGATTTGTGACCCAAGGATAGCAATTTTTCACAATTCCAGATAATCGCCCCAGTACGCAGGCTGTTTCATAAGTCCGTCTCTCTGGTTTTATTTGGAAACAACGTGTCCTTGGGTCACGGAGGTAAGGTCTACTCCTAGGTAGGACACCCTGTAGATTCCATTGAGACGGCATACAGCTCCCCTAGCGGCGAAATGAAAAAAGTTAGAAAAATTAATTTAAAACTGAAGCATAGAGAACAAAAGCCTCAGTCAAAGTATTGTTTCCAACGTTATGAAGAACTCACTGAAAAACATTTCATAAAAATATCGTGATTATTCGCAGATATATTAGCATGTTGAAATAGCCCCTTTTTAGCCCTCAAAAAAAGAAAAGTTCGCAAATGTGCAAGTTTTTCAGTTTTTTAATTAAAGTTTGCCTTCATTCAACTAAAAACACACATAACTACACAATAACACTTAAAAATTTTGCAAATTTATGAACTTTTTCTTTTTTGATATCCGCGAGTATTCACGATATTTTCATGAAACTTTTTTCAGTAATACCCTGTTCGCACTGGCCTTTATTTTTGCCTTTATTTTCGTTAGCACTTTGTTGTCATAGAAACACACTGATCAATTCACTAGTCAAGTAATAATCTTTTATGTATTTTTACTTGTATTTTTGGTGATTTTATTCACTAGTTTTAAGTTGTATTGAGAAATTAAATTTTTAATTATTTTACAAATCATGCTGTTATTGTTTACACACAGTAAAGTGCTTATTTTCGCCCCTTGTCAGTGCAAACGCCGTTTTCAAAAGATGGGGTGATTTTGCCTTTGTTTCCATGACAACAAAGTGCTAACGAAAATAAAGGCAAAAGTAAAGGCCAGTGCGAACGGGGTATAAGCTCTTCATAATGCTGGAAACAATACCATCACAAAGGGGTTTTTTGCTCTATCTTTTCAGTTTTTAAATTAATTTTAAACCGGTGGGGGGTTACTTCCAGGGTTACTTATATAGGGGTAGACTAAGTGACCCTAGGACACGTTGATTCCTAATAAAAGCCGCGAAACGGACTTTTGAAACACCCTGTATATAATATATATATATATATATAATATATATATATATACTTGGGGACCCCTTTTTGGCCCAGTACATTTTTGGAGCTTTAAAGAACAAATTTGAAAGGGTTTATTTTGTACTTGTTGACTAATTTCTTTAGTCTATCGATAAACAAAAATTTATCTGTAGTTTCTAAAATAAGCTTTACATTATTCTTAACTGGTCTTTTTATCAATAATGAGATGGGTGACCCACTTACCTCAAGAGATGGGGTAAGTGTGTCACCCCCTCTTTATTTATATTTAAAGCAAGCAAAACTTAAATGGAAGTAAGTGTACTTGATAAAGTACAGTAAATTTCAATATAAAATATTTTATTGTAACTGTATCCATGAGTGAGAAATATACTCACATCAAAATCAATATGACAAGGTAAGAATAGAATGAAAAGCAAAATAGGTATTTTAAAGAATGTTTCGGAAGGCCAAAGGGATATGTTTTACTTTAGCATAAAAAATAGTGTTGAAAAAACATAATAAGGTTGATTAAGATTTATTTTGGCACTTTAATACACATTGTAAGATAAAAAGAAATCGGACACACTAAATGAGAATGAACACAGTTGATGAGATATTTCACTTTACTCACCATAACTTAAATTAAAACGCAAATTTGATATAAAATGTCGATCAAACTATTTATAAATTTTAATGAATTTTGAATTGGTAAGTAAAAGGTCTTGCTACTATAAATCGAAATTTTGTGAAAATATTGAAGGAAATTGTCCCTATAACCCCCCTGAAATCCACCCATGTCTTCATTAATAGTTCCTATATCATAAGGGACCCTCTGGAACCACTTATATCATAATAAGGGGTCTCACTTACTAAATAAAGAGGGGTCCCACTTACCCCAACCATGCTAAAACTATGGGGTAAGTGGGACACCCCTCTTAAACACTTCAAAATTTTAGGTTTTGAAAAATTTCAAATTGTAGTATGTATTTTAGGTCAAACTCTGCAAAACAGTTCAATAAACATTAAAATGTAATGAAAATTTACCTGGAAATACTTCTTTGAAAAATGCGTCTTGAACTATCCAAAAACTCCATTCTGGGAACCTATTTTAAATTAGTTCTATAATCTTAAAAATAAATTAAACAAATCTCAAATATATGCAAAACTCATCGGTGTGACAAGCTGTAACATAATCAATGCGAGTAAGTGTGAAATTTCCTGTGCATATTATAGTTAGGGGGATGACCCACTTACCCCATTGACCCACTTACCCCATTGACCCACTTAACCCAAGTAACCCTACACGCATGTATTAGATTAAACTTGCTTTAATATAACAGAGTGTATTGTTTTACCTGGGCTACCCCTCGTACTAATTGCAACACTATCAAAGCGTAGATGCTCCAATATGCTGCGACCGGTACTAAGAGGGTGCAGACGGTGGAGACTAAGTTCCCATAAATGAGGGTCCACTTGGCTCCAAAACTCTCCGCCACTCGACCGGCCACTGCATTACTGCACACGTAACCAGCGAAACCCAAGCCGAGGATAGTTCCTTGTTGAGTAGCGTCCCAGTTGAAATCTCCCGTTCCCTAAAGTACATGTGATTTAGTTTTTTTCTCTTGGGTCCAAAAATTAAGGATAATTTGATTGTTTGAAAATGCAATTTTCAATTATAGAAATTTAATACGGATGTGGTAAAATTTACTATTTAAACTTACCTTAGAAATTTTGGCATCCAAATCAGTTGATTCGTTATAAAAACACGATTTAGCAACAGTAGTATTTACAGTTTGAACTCTTAGCGTGCTATTTGCCATAGCCACAATGGCAACACTGGTTGAAGCCCGTTCCATGTTCATTACGGAGAGCACAGAACATCCCAATAACGCCATAATATGTCTGTATCCAAAACAGGGCACATTATCTGAAACATTGAAAAAAGAAAACTGAATAAAAATGATTTAAATCTATAGGAGAGTGGGTAAATCTATGGGTAATAAGATACAATGGGGTAATAATGAAAATGGTTTTATTTGGAACTATATATTCGAAATCAGCACCCCAAAAAAACATGTAAAACCGTCGAAAAAAAACTTAACTATGAATTTTTTTTGACGCTGGCGATTGACTGCATTACTTTTTAGAGCTTTTATTGAATTTTAGCAAAATTTTAATGATGATGAATTTTATTGAAATTTAGCTTTTTAAAACAAATTGCACCCTGAAAGTTTCATGAAAGTATCACATTTTGCAGTTTTTTTGTAATAAGCCACCCTACTACCATGGAAACGAAAATGTAAATCAAAAGATGATCTTATTGTAGCTTTAAGAAATATACCGGGTGGTCCTAAATTCGTGGTACAAACTGGATAGGGTAGGTAGAGGAGACCTAGACGAGCATATTTCGAATAGGAATAGGGGGCGCAGTTACACCGTTAAAGAGCTAGGACCTAATGTAGTGCGAGAGCGTTACAAAAGGACGTTTTGTCCCGTTTAACGAAAAAAAAACATAATGAAATGAAAAAATTTATTGCATGAGGTACAACAGTATCCGTACTACTTACATCATAAATTTGATAGAAATTGGACCACTTGCTAAACCGTGGGGTGAGTTTTAAAACACGCAATATTAAGCTTTCAGCCATTGAATGGAATTCCTTTAAATTAGAGTAATGGTATTTAGAAAAATGATGATCGGGGATGGAATTTTCAATGATCATACAGTTTCAATGATCAATGTATGATCATTGAAAATTCCTTCCCCGATCATCATTTTTCTAAATACCATTAAGGGAACTCCATTCTTTGGCTAAAAGATTAATACTGCGCGTTTTAAAACTCACCCCACGGTTTAGCAAGTGGTCCAATTTCTATCAAATTTATGGTGTATGTAGTACGGATACTGCTGTACTTCATGCAATAAATTTTTTCATTTCATTATGGTTTTTTTCGTTAAACGGGCCTTTGCAAAACGTCCTTTTGTAACGCTCATGCACTACTTTAGGTCCTAGCGCATTAACGGTGTATCTCCGCCCCCTCTTCCTATTCGAAATATGCTTGTCTAGGTCTCCTCTACCTACCATACCCAGTTTGTACCACGAATTTAGGACCACCCTGTATAGTTCTCTGAGTAAACCATTTTGTGTGGGGGCATACTAAATATTTCAAATTTGTAATTCCTATTTATATATAAGTCTTTCTCCCCTCTCCTCTCATTTGTTGAATTTGTTCTAATTTCTCTAATTGTTAATTTTGTTATCCCACTCTGTATATAAACTTACCATGTATCCATAAGAACTTCAAAAATATGATTTAAGAATATCAGATTTGTATATTTTTAAATTTTTCTTCTACTACTTACCAACTAACCAGTTATTTACCAATTTTTGACTAGTAGCTCGAAAAGCAGTCAAAATACTTACTTTTTTTATCATCACTTTTTTCTTTTGTTTCTTCGGGAAAATTTTGGACCCTTGGATCACGCATTTTGAATTTTAAAAATTAACACAATTTTCTATTGCGATATCCAACGAACTTGTCACAAGACGCTTACCAACTACTTATAATTATATACATACACCACATTGAAATTCATTTCTAATGGAGGATCTGAAAAAGAAAAGTTAATCATGTGGTACTGCTAATTATTGAAGTTAAAAACCGATTTAATTCTAATTCAAGGGAAATAGCCTCATGCACTATTTTTTCTGACAAAAAGAGTAAATAAGAGGGCCTGGTTTTCAGGAGAAACTTGGTACGTTAGATAACACTGTTCAACAAATTTTAAATTCAGTATTTTTTCCTTGATGAAAATAGGCATCTCTTATAGATTTTGGGTAGCTGAACACGAAAACCACCATTAAAAATTTTAATTGATTCAGGATTTTCGGGGAACAGTCCCTCCCCTTTTTTACATTTTTCAATGACTTAATGACTTTGAATTTGATTTTCAGGGTCAAAAAGCATTTTACTTAAGTCTTTAAATTACTCCCAAAGGGACAAGGAAAGTTTAAATTTCTAAAATAAGAAATTTTGAAGCAAATAGATGTTTAAGGGGTTATTACACCCCTAAAAATGAAAAAAAAAGCCAAAAATTATATAGGTTTTTATACGCTATTTCTTCTCAAATTTTTTACGCAATTCACGTTTGAATGGTCCTCTAACTCTTCATCAAGGACCCAAATTTGAGGGAAATATACAGCAATGATTTTTACGAAAAGCGGTTGAGGTGTTAGCGCCCCCAAAACACCCACGGAAGGGTTCAATGCCGTAAACTACTGTACAAAAAAAAGTCGAAATGCCACCAACTGAATTTTATCGGGTTACTGTGTAAAATGACCTGCAGACTTTAAATGCTTTGTGAAGACAAATATGACACCCATTCACCCATTTTCCTCTATCACCCTCAGTTTTTAAGGGGACGCCCCCTAATTGTTATCCACAGCGATGCATCCATTAACATCTTGAAACATGGCATCCTGATCCTCACACTCTAAAACCCGTCAATTTTTAAAGAACTGAAGAGTTTCTACTTAGGATAGACTAAGGCTGAGCGCGCACTAGAGACTTTTGTCTCGGAGACAAAGACAAAATTGCTTCCCTGGCTATTGCAAGAAGCTAGAGTATAGTGACTAGAATAAGGTAGTGTGTTTACCGCTCATAGACACCGTTATAAAAAAGTGAACCCAAAAAAGGCGCAAAAATCCAGGTGGCGAACGATCGCTTGTTCCCACTCTCTATGATACTATTATCTATGATCCGTACGGTCTCGTAGTCCCGTCCCGTGTTGATATCTTATCTTTGTTTACAATTACGATCTACGATGAATAAAAAACGAGAACAGAAATGCTTTGTGCCTTGCTTGTTGAATACCATCTAGATTAAGAAACTGAATGGAGTTTATATTTGAAGGCTTATTTATTATTGTCTCAATTATAAACTCTTTTCAGTTAGAAGGAACTTCAATCCAGATCACAAAACATGTAGTATGCGAAGTGTTGATAGCTTTGGTATGTTTGTTATTGGTTTTAACGTTTAACCAAGCTAACAATTCTTAAACACAACTTTAACCTTTACATTTAACTTTTATTTAGCTTATCTTAAAATATTTTGTTGTATACAGGGTGTATCTGAAATGGTGCAACAAACTTTCAGGGATGATAGTACTCATCAAGACGAACAAGAATTGGTATAGAAAGGGGGTCGCAAATGAGTTTTAAGGGGTGAAACCCCGGGGTGAAAATCAGCAAAAAACTTGCATATTTGTGCAGGAAGAGACACAATTGTTCGATTCCGTAATTTTTTACACCAAAAAAATAGAACCCGTACTTGCAAAAAGAAATTTTAACTGTAACTTTTCAGGAAGTTATCTTTTAGTAGCGAAAGATTTATTCGATCAGTCTCTTTTTTAATGCATGTTCAACCAAATTTGGCAACTTATTAGCCATTTGGCGCAATTTTTTCGTTTCCTATTTTATCTTTAAAACGGTAGCTCAACTTGGTAGAGTAATGAGCCAGAATATTTTAACTCACAATCGTAAGATTGCGGATTCTGTCATGTCAATAATTTTTGGGCAATACACGGAAAGAGTACTATTAAAGGATGTGGGTTGGGGTCTTATGGCTTGAGGTTCAAAAATCGGACAAAATTAAAGGATGTGTAACAGTATTTTGAGAATTTTTATTGATTTTTCTAAATTGTAGTGTTTTTCTTTACGGTAATTTTTTTTCAGGTAATTACAATGCTTTAAATCGCATTTTGTCTCAACGCAAAACTTTGACAGGTGTTTAAAATTTTTTACACGAATTTTTGAAAATTGATAGTTCAAAAAAATTTGGCAACACAAAATTTTGTGAAATGAAGGAAAAGCAATCCTTGAAATCCCTGTTTTTAAATCAACGATCAATTAATTAGATTACAAAGTATTTGATTCTCATTTTATTCGGAAATCGTTTCTTCCGTAAATTTTATTTCCCTACAATGTATGATAAGGATTTCGAGGACTGCTTTTCCTTCGTTTCACAAAATCTTGTTCTGCCATATAAGGTAAATGTGGGTATAGTGGACACTGTACCAATAGTGGCCACATAGCTGATTAATTTTAAATAGAACGAGTTAGAGGCATCGAAATGCGTCAAAATTCATAGGCATAGTAGATTGTACAATCAGGTAAGCTGATAAATTACCACCGATACCACAGATCAGCATGGGAAGGATATTTAAATATTTGAAAATAACAACATCGGTCGAGTGACTGAAATTTGATTTCGCTTATTGAATCTCGTAAGGAAACGGGTATTTCGGAACTGATTTTTTCGTATTTATTACCGCTTGATTGACTTTTAAATTTATATCAAGATAAATAAGAGAGTATAAAATAATACTGAATAAAATTTATTTGAAAATGTTGACTTTACGAGGATTTATGGGGGTGTCCACTTTACCAACACATAATCTTAGATTTTCCAATAGTGGCCACCGCAATGGCTTCTAATAGAAACATAAATAATACTTAATTTGAATCAGTTTTTCTTCATAAACTGTTGACTGTGCTTTAAAATGAGTGTTTAATAAATTTGGTTTCATTCTGGCTTCGGGAACCAATGTTTCTAAAACATTGAATTACATGCTAAATTCCTCTCAAATCAGCTACAGCGTAGACTTTGGGCCGAAAACTATCAATTTTTTTAAATAAAGCTAATTTTATTAAATCTAAAATACATTTCGTTGGGAAGGGAGATTTAATTAGAACTAGACGACTATACCAAGAAAAACCCCTAAATTTCATGCTTAAACCCCTCATATAGGCAGAAAAAGACAGGTGTCCACTATTGATGCAAGAGGTGTCCACCATAGAAGCAACAGCTTCATCTATGTGGCCACTATAGATGCAATTTGGAGTACTTTTAAAAAATTAATTAAAAATACTTTGCCCAATCTAATTAAAGTTTTTAATGGTAAAATCGAAAGAAGAAGATCCAATTAACCTAAAAATAGGAGGATAACCGTTTCGAAGCAAATAGATTGGTATTTATTAAGAATTTAAGCAAAAATTTTCCTTAAAGTGTCCACTATACCCACATTTACCTTATTAATTTTTTTAATCTACCGATTTAAAATAAATTGTGTTAAGAATTTCTTTAGTCTAAAAAAAGACATTTCAGATCACGGGGTATTTTTATCTTGTTTTGTCTATTTGTTATTAGTTTTTAAACTAGGGAGCTCTTTGTGAAACACCCTTTATGAACATGTAATGATGACTCAAATTTTGTATGAAACATATGTGTTAATAGAAAAAAAAGAGTTTAAAAACCTAAGCATTTTATACAGTTTTATACTTAAATTCTCTTATTCTAGATGTGACTACATAATTATAACTGTTATTTTCATGACGAGACAAAACTAAAAAAATTACAAGTTCGAGCAATACACGGTCGAGATGGGTTTGAATCATTGGAATTGGAATCATTGGATTGATGGAATTTGAATCAGTTTTTCTTCATAAACTGTTGACTGTGCTTTAAAATGAGTGTTTAATAAATTTGGTTTCATTCTGGCTTCGGGAACCAATGTTTCTAAAACATTGAATTACATGCTAAATTCCTCTCAAATCAGCTACAGCGTAGACTTTGGGCCGAAAACTATCAATTTTTTTAAATAAAGCTAATTTTATTAAATCTAAAATACATTTCGTTGGGAAGGGAGATTTAATTAGAACTAGACGACTATACCAAGAAAAACCCCTAAATTTCATGCTTAAACCCCTCATATAGGCAGAAAAAGACAGGTGTCCACTATTGATGCAAGAGGTGTCCACCATAGAAGCAACAGCTTCATCTATGTGGCCACTATAGATGCAATTTGGAGTACTTTTAAAAAATTAATTAAAAATACTTTGCCCAATCTAATTAAAGTTTTTAATGGTAAAATCGAAAGAAGAAGATCCAATTAACCTAAAAATAGGAGGATAACCGTTTCGAAGCAAATAGATTGGTATTTATTAAGAATTTAAGCAAAAATTTTCCTTAAAGTGTCCACTATACCCACATTTACCTTATTAATTTTTTTAATCTACCGATTTAAAATAAATTGTGTTAAGAATTTCTTTAGTCTAAAAAAAGACATTTCAGATCACGGGGTATTTTTATCTTGTTTTGTCTATTTGTTATTAGTTTTTAAACTAGGGAGCTCTTTGTGAAACACCCTTTATGAACATGTAATGATGACTCAAATTTTGTATGAAACATATGTGTTAATAGAAAAAAAAGAGTTTAAAAACCTAAGCATTTTATACAGTTTTATACTTAAATTCTCTTATTCTAGATGTGACTACATAATTATAACTGTTATTTTCATGACGAGACAAAACTAAAAAAATTACAAGTTCGAGCAATACACGGTCGAGATGGGTTGCGAGCTCGGCCATTTTAGTATTTCTTTGTGCTGAAGGAGGGTAGTTTATGAAGCTTAGGGTTTCGTCTCGTAGTCAATTTCCTCTTGTCAATACGACAAAATTAAGCCAAATTAATTATTAGGATTAGACAAATTAAGCCGAATTAATTTTTAAAATTTTCTGTTTGCAAAAAATATAATTGAAAACCGTATTTATGAATTACTACGTGAAAACTAGAAGGGGATGGGAGGTTCTTGGCATGTACTGTACTACGGGTGGACACCAAAATGAGGTAGGGAGTCAAAAATAGAAAATAAATGGGTAACGTAGTACGAGCACTTTCCGTAAGGGGTTTACGTTATCCGCCTTCGAGGACAGACAAATTGTTTTTACCTGTGAGCCTCAAACGCACCGACACCCTAGGAGCGGATTGTACAGCCCATCCTCAGTACACAGACAAAGTCATTTAAAATTAATTAACAGAGTGGTGACTTAATTAAAACTAGTTTCTAGTAAAATTAATACTATTTTAGTGATGTTTCACCCCTCCTCCAATTTTTGTGTTTAAATTTATTTTTCCTTTAAAACTTCAGCTATCAGTTTTTGGCATAAATCCTTCTTCCTCCTACCTAACAAATCATGGCTTTTCCAATCACTCCATCATTTCCTAAATTATTCAATCAAAATTATTCGATTTCGCTTGGCCGTCAGTCTGTTAATCTTTCCCCACTTCTCCAAATCTCTTGTAGAAATCAATTTCTTTATTCAATTCTTATTTAGACTGTAGGCATTATCTTCAAAATGCTAAATTTCTTCACGTTAAAAAACGAGCCAGCTAGATGGCTCAGCGGCAATCTACCACTTTTAAAATAATTTTCTCTTGTTTATTATCGCTATGAATCCTTACGGTGTCACAGCAGCTAGCTCGATAGCAGTACTCATGCACTGCTTATTGGAGTTAGCTACCAATCCCCTAGGGTTTGTGCGAGTGCTACGCTTGTTCCATCCAGGGCTTTAACTGACCCCTGGGTGCGAAACTGCGGGCAATTGCGGGCCGGTTGCAACTCCGTTTCGTTACGTTCTAAGTAACCGTATTTTACCGTTGTTCACCGTACTACGATAACGTCAGGTCAGGAGCAGGCGTCGGCCGTTTCATCCTCTGACGTTTTGCTCTGATTGGTTGAAATGCCCCATGACGTAGCTCGATTTATTTATTCGGCAAGCTGGGCAAATGAATAAAGAAAACGATAGTTGAGTTGTTTGGAAGTAGGATTCGACCAGCTTCAACCGTCAACCAAATCGTCGTAAAACGGAGTTGCATCCGGCCCTAAGGCTTAAAGGACGTGTTTGTCTTTAAAAGCTGTGCATTGTCCTGAATTGCATAAATAGTACTAATAATGAATTAAAAATGCAGGGATCTCTAATTCTACATTTTGTGTTAGTATTTTACTTCTAAAGGTACGATATTAATTGATCAATATGTTTCTATTTAAAAAAACACTTATTTAGTATAGCTAAAAAATTTATTTAAAAGGGACCAAATGAAATCTTAATACTTTAAAACATGTTGCAATGTCTTTCAAACTATAGCTTTCAAAAAAATTATATGAATTTAAAAACGAACAACTTCATACAGTAGGACAGAACTCGCAATCTTACGATTGCAAGACTGTTACGCTACCAACTAAGCTATAATTTAATCATTAATGGTACTACTACATAGAAATTTGAGTTTCCGTAAGAATCACAAAAAAAGTATTTGGCGATCACGGATTGGCGAAGTTTTTTTTCCTGTCGACTGCAAAAGTGTTACTGGTGGGAAAACTAGCTTAGTAATATTTGAAGTTGTTTTACAAAATAACTACCGGAATCGAACCATTGTGTCTCTTCCTACACAAATATGCAAGTTTTTTAGCAGATTTTCACCCCGGGGTTTCACCCCTTAAAACTCATTTGCGACCCCCCTTTCTATACCAATTCTTGTTCGTCTTGATGAGTACTATCATCCCTGAAAGTTTGTTGCACCATTTCAGATACACCCTGTATATACCTACGTGCTTTTTACATATCAAGTCTGGATTTATATATTAGTTTAGGTAGCTATACTACCACAAGAGTATTGTTCTAAGAACAAACATTTAATTTCTATTTCGATGTGAATCTACCTGTTTCTTAATCCTAAACATGCTATCTGTACTTCTATTCTTTCTTACTATAACAATATTACTAGTATGTGTACTTTCAATGTATTATCTATGCATCTATTCCAAATTTCTTTTTTTTGTATCTATGTTTAATTTCTCATTCTTAATTCCATCTGTGCTTTCTATGAACCTTCCTTCTATTCTTGATATGTTTACATTTCTATTCTTTTTTCTATGCATTATCTCCACCTGTTTCTATTTTTTTCTTTGTAATTTTCTCTGGCACAGCTGCGATAAGAGTCGACCAGCCACCATGTTTACCCATAGCTCAAGTTAGATCTATATGGTTGCGTGTCATTATTTGAGCTGGGGGTGAACATGGCGGCTGGTCGACTCTTCTCGAAGCTGTGCCATTTCTTTTTCATGTATTTTTCTTTTATTTCATTTTATCCAAAATAAATGTTTAGTTGTTCATTCTTTTTGTGTTGTTTATTTACTAATGGTAATATTGATATCCTTTGCAATAAGTAAGATGATAAGTATACAATTAATCTTTAAGTTACAAATACTTTTTTGTGAATCAAAACAGCAATAGACTACTTTAATGATGACTAATTAGATCATGCATTCTTGCCCATTTCTTAGTGTTATTTCCGGCACAGCTGGGATAAGCGTCGACCAGCCGCCATGTTTACTCACAGCTCAAATTAGATCTATATTGTTGTGTGTCATCATTTGAGCTGTGGGTAAACATGGCGGCTGGTCGACGCTTATCCCAGCTGTGCCTTATTTCCATATAATTAAGATTACTAAAACACTTTGTTAAAGATTAAGTAATCATTCCAGTAAATCAACATATTGGTAAGTCAAATTTTAAAAAATTACTATTTTTGTCCATTTATAAATATTTCTATGCTTCACTTCATACATGCGATTACACAGACAAAAAATTTGCGGAAAATATTAAAAAATTCGATGACACCTAAATTTTTCTTCATTTTAAGTATAGGCGGTCCATCGGCTTCTACTTCCTGAGATCTAGGTTGGTTGGGTTTTTATGGCGCATGACCCACAGGCATGGGCGGATTTAGATGGTGAAACCTGGGAGTGCATACTAGAAAACTTGGGGGGCAAGCTATCCCTGATGACTTTGATAACATGATTTTCCCCTATAAAAATGGAATTTTTTCAAAAAGTTGGGGGTGCATTGCACCCCCTTAAATCAGCCCATGCCCACAAGACGGGATTCGATATGCTAGATTCACATTTTTTGGCTTAAATCTTAACTAATTTTTATACTACTTTGATATTTTTTAATTTTTTTTTTCGATCTTTCTTAAAATTTAGTTCTAGGCCACCACACTAGCGGTCAGAGTTTTCAGTATAAAACGATTGGAAAATAAGAAAGTGGAATTTCAGTTTTGCAAATCGAATTGTCGGATTTTAATTTTGGTGAGCAAATTGACGGCTTTTATTGTTAATTTTTCTTTCACCCATTTCTTTCTCTAACTTTTTTAAATTAATATCCGTGGTGGCTCATAGCTAAAATTTTAGGGTGTGCTGCTCTAGCGACACCTTGTTGACAAAGTGTACAATACTGGCAAAGAAAATCGACTCAGACCCTATATCTCCGGAACGGCTTGTGATATAAAGACAAATAAGGTATCATTTTTCATGATTTGAAGTATTCTTTATACAGAAAATTTTTCAAGTTCTTAGGGGGTCGTCTTCATATTAAACGAAGCACCAACTTTCGTTTTTCCTATGGAAACCATCAAAGATTATTCCAGATTCTGAAAGAGCACCCTCTAAAACCCCCCAAAACCAGTTTTCATGCCATTTGTTCCCCAAATGAAGCCAGGAGTGGGGGTTGAAGTTTGTCGAATTTACGTTGAAATGAATGAGTATTGTACAATGAGATACAATACCAAATTAATCTAAAAAACGCGGATAGCGACCGCTTTTTTTTACTACGACTGCGATTTACTTATAGTAAGACAGAAAGGAAATTTTAAGCAGTTGAAGTTCACTTACAGCCAGAACTCAATCTTTGGAGGATGCTATTAAATAAAAACATCGAAAAAATCAAATAAGAGATGAGGACAATATTAAGTTTTAATTATACACCTAATTAACGTGTCCAGGTTTTTCAATCTAATAAGCCACTGGACTGAATTTTTTTAAGCAACAGAATTTTGGTGGAAAAAAATAAACTAATCACCAAAACTTGAAGGGGGTTGAAACTTGTATCACCCTGAACGCACACCCTTTTTTAATATGCTACTTTATTAAATCCTTTGTTTTTAAATTTTGAAATAACAATTCATAAAAAATGAGTAATTCACATCAGCTTACCATTTAACCCGTTGGGACTTGCGCCTCCCGGGCGAACGTTGAGACTCGCGGGGGTTATGGAATAGCCCCAACCTTTTTCACTCTTTTTTTACATCGTTAAAAACATTTTTTACAATTGGAAGCATAAATTTTTAGACATTAAAACTTACCTGATTAAGAAAACTTATAATTTGAAATATTTTTTTACGCTGAAAAATAATTTTCGAGTTTGATATTAATATTTCTTATTACACAATACACACATATGAAACAAAATAACACAAATCATTTCAAAATACTACATATACTGAATTTCTTTAAGCTTTCTTTTGGTAAAGACAATTATCACAGATGATATTAATGCGAGCTTTGCAAAAAAAATTTAACACAAATTACAGACATAAGTAGTTTTTCTCCTAACCTATCTCCTAACACTCAAACTTAACCCACGAGGACGCGCGCGGGGTCTGCGAGACCCCAACGCTTAAATAAACCTTCATAAAAACTCTAATTTTTAATGAAAATATATGAAACTCCGTGTAGCTGCCTAAAAGGTTTCCACCTATCACCTCATGAAGTTTAAATAAAGTAGGTATGTTATTTTCCGAGTTAGGTTGTTGTTTTTAAGGAAAATGCTTCCAAAACTGTGAGGATTGGTGCGAGTTAAACAGCCAAAGAGGTTTCCAAAAGTAAGAAAGAGGTAACTATAATCCATAATTTTTCTTGCAAAAAAAGAAATTAGAAAATAAAGGATTTTAGAAAATAAACATCGGTTCAGTTTAGCCAAAGAAATTCGTTAGCTCCGCTCACATTCCATTGCATTTCCTGTTTTCCTAGTCTTATATTATATATTAATAAGAAGCAGTCAACTAATAATGCACATTAAACAATTAAATTATATATTTAAACTATCCGTGATAAAAATTTTGCATGCACTGAACGTTTAGAACGGAAAACGGTTTGTGGGGTCTGAGAGACCCCGCGCGCGTTCCCGTGTAACAGAAAGTAAAGCGTGTCCTCCCGGGTTAAGATATTTTTTCTTCGAAAACTTGTTATCTCAATACACTTTCCTAGATCCTTCCCCATTCAATACAAAAGCAAAGAGAGTAAGGGGCGGGGTGGAGTGGTCTGGTGAATTACAAGTCATAAAACTGTCATGGGGACCAGTATTGAAAGTCCTTGTACTTGCACCTGTGTCTTCCTTTTCTTTGTATGTACTAAAATGCAATAGAACCCCCTGAGAATTTCTTTGAATTTGTTTTCCAATGTGTTGGGCCCGTATCAGTGGGTTGTATAGAAGGCGGAGTAAAAGAGAACGGATGCACAGCACTAATGAAAAGACTTGCGGGGTCATTCCATTACCCATACATGTGATTCTTCCGCCAATTGGCGGAAATCCGCCAATTCGATTAGCAAAATTAACATCTGACAATTCGATTTGCAAAACTGATATTCCACTTTCTTATTTTTCAATAATTTTATATTGAAAACTCTGACCGCTAGTGTGGCGTACTAAATTTTAAGAAAAATCGAAATAATATGAAAATTAGTTAAGATTTAAGCTAAAAAATATGAATCTAGCATATCGAACCAATCTAGATCTTGGGAATTAGAAGCTAATGGACCCCCTCTACTTAAAATGAAGAAAAATTTAGGTGCCATCAAATTTTTTGAAAAATATTTTCCGCCAATTTTTTGTCTGGGTAATCACATGTATGATTACCCCGAAAGCTAACAAATTGCGTCTGGCTTTCCACTTACACTTAAGGCAAACCAAACAGTCAAGGCATAGTCAACCTGGTCAAAAAAGTTTGTGCTAACCTTAAATCCTACATTACAGAGTCAAATTTCCGAAAAATTTCAGAGGATCCCCAGGTACTGTTTGGATTTGGAACTTAATTATTCACAATTTCTTTACATTTTTTTTATTTATAATTAAATACAAAAGACTACTTTTTAAGGTAAAATTTCCAAAAACTTTCCTTCTTTCCTGGGGCATCATCTAAGTATTTTCAATAACAGGTACAAATTTTCAAAATTCTTCTGGAGAAAACCCCCCAACTTTCTTAAAATGTAGTTGCCCCCCCTTAGGTCGAGGCTGGATCTGCTACTGCCATGGAGATGCAGGAGAAAGATTATCCAAATGTAATGTCTTCCAATCTCTACAGGACGAAAAATTACTATCATCGTCACTTTCGATGTAATATCCATTGGTAAAAATATCGGTATCCAATTTGCCGAGGAACCTAAATTATACTCCTCATCGGTATCTAAATCGGACATTGCAAAAAAAAACTAACTGAAACGAAAGCAAAACTCTTGTCTTTTGTTTATCAATCTGTTTATCTGAGCAGCTTACAACAGTCACATTTTCCCTCCCTTGACTGAAGTTGTAATCGGTGAAAAACCATGACCACTAATGCCATATAGTTGAATAGGAAAATTGTGAATTAAGTATCCTAAAATAGAAACAAACTCAGCTCAGGCTTCACAAAAAAATAAAGTTAATTTTTCTCCTGTCCGAACTCGGTTCAGGCATCACAAATACTGCACATAGTAGTTACCCGAACTAGACTCGGGCGACACTGGCAAGGGGATAATTACATTTACCAAAAGGTGTTGGTAATTAATTTTAACCGGTTAAAGTGATAAATCATTACTAAAATAAATATAGGATTAATCACAGTAACATTTATACAAATGTATATCTTGGTTTTTCCTTAAAATTTTAAGTGTTCACAAATTGAATTCTTGTTGCTTGTTGCTTTAAATGCAAGAACATATCTACAGAAAATAAAAAAGGGTAATTTTGAACCTCATATAAAACAAAAATTTATTTCATTTTTAAATCAAGACAGTATGATTTCACGATCTCCGTCCAGTGGCATGCCTTGAACCCAAGCTTGTACAGAATACTGTACTTTAGAACGCGGAATACTGCTCTTCATAAGTAATCAAACAGGGAATGTGACGTCATGAGCCTGATTGTGACTTGACATCCATTTCGAGAGGAAGTTGAAAAACGTTTTTTAAAATTAAAATTCTTTTCTCTGAAAATAAAGCTATTTTATAAAATTTTAATTTCATTCTTTTCTGTTATATTCAACCACAAATAATAAAATGTAACAAAAAACAAGCAATTTATGTAAGAGTTAACTCTGATATTTTTACTCAACTGCCAAATTAGATGTTCTTAGCAGGTTCTAATGATTATGTTCTAATATGTTATCCTAGAGATGTTCTAAAATTTAAGTCCAGAAGTTATCAAATAAATTTTTCAATGCCGTCAACTAGATGGCCATATAGATTTGTTACTTAAATAAAAACAAAGATTATAAATTGAACAAATTGTAACCTTAGTTTTTGTTTAACATTTGTTATTGTAACATAATAAACACCTACTCATCACAAGATAAACCAAAATTATGGGAACAAAATAACATTTCCTTCTACCCTTCTTATACTTCAAAAGAAAATATCTAAACAACGATTTAGCTTTTCCTGATGTACACACTAATATAAAATTTTTGACATCTAATGTTATTGGACACTAATCTTTTACATCACAAGAAATCTCCAAGCAAAGAATTTATATTAAATCCTACCCCTACATATCAATTCTCCAAACTATTAAGAAATCAGGTAAATGAAGCAAACTCAAGTCATTCATAAATCCCTTAAAAACATTGAATTGAATTAGCTTAGCTTTCTAAGCACGTTTGTATTTGTAAACCAGTGTAAACTAGATAAACCAAAATTATGGAAACAAAATTTCATTTTATTCTACTTTTCTTATACTTCAAAAGAAAATATCTAACAAACTATTAAGCTTTTCTTGATGTAAGCACTAATATAAAATTTTTGACATCTAATGTTATTGCACACTAATCTTTTACATCACAAGAAATCTCCAATCAAAGAATTAATATTAAATCCCTAACCCTACATATCAACTCTCCAAACTATTACGAAATCCTAGGTAAATAATGCAAACTCAAGCCATTAATAAATTTCTTAAAGAAATTTAATTGAATTAGCTTAGCTTTCTAAACACGTTTGTTAACGTAAACATACACATCGCGAACGATACAGCACGGATCTCGGAAATCATAGATAATAGTATCATAGAGAGTGGGAACAAGCGATCTTTCGCCACCTGGATTTTTCGCCTTTTTTGGGCACACTTTTTTAATGCGGTAAACACACTACCTTATTCTAGTCACTATAGCTAGAGTGCGCGCACATGGCGACGAGACAGATAACTAGGCCAAGAATTTCCTCATAGAAATGCATTGCTCTCGAGTGACTAGTGTTTTAAGTCGCCGAGACAGAAGTCTCTAGTGCGCGCTTAGCCTTAAAATATAAGAAAAACGTAATTTGTAATCTTTTCAAATCATCAATATTAATTCCTGAGCTCGCGAGCGCCTGAACGAGAACTCCAGAACTCTTCCGTGGGGGTTTCTGGGGCGCTAACACCTCAACCGCTTTTAGTTAAAAAATACATACTCACCACTTCAAAATTCATTAAAATTTATAAATAATTTGATCAATACTAATTTGCGTTTTAATTTAAGTTATTGTGAATCAGAGATGGGCAAAATGTAATCAGATTAAGGATTAACGATTACGATTACAAATGTAATCTGATTACATTTGTAATCTGATTACTTTTTGTAATCGTTAATCTGATTACAGATTACATTTGTGATCGTTAATCTGATTACAGATTACAATTGTAATCTAAAATAACATACCTTGATACCTTTTTGCATACCTTTTTGCGACTGATAATGGTACGGTGCATAGGATGCACTTGTTGGTCCGCCACTTAATGGAAGTGGTCCACAAATGACAGGAAGTGGTCCACAACTTACCGGAAACGATCCACAACTTACCAGAAATGATTCGCAACTTACCGGAAGTGACCCACAACTTACCGGAAGTGGTCCACAGCTGACCAGAAGTGGTCTGAAACTTACCGAAAGTGGTCCAAAAATTACCGGAAATGGTCCAAAAATTACCGGAAGTGGTCCACGGCTTACCGGAAGTGGTCCGTAACTTACCGTAAGTAGTCCACAACTTACCGGAAGTGGTCCATAACTTACCGGAAGTGGTCCACAACTTTCCGGAAGTGGTCCACAACTTGCCGGAAGTGGTCCGTAACTTACCGGAAGTGGTCCGTGACTTACCGGAAGTGGTCCGTAACTTACCGGAAGTGGTCCACAACTTACCGGAGGTGGTCCATAACTTACCGGAAGTGGTCCATAACGAATCGGAAGTGGTCCACAACTTACTGGAAGTGGTCCACAACTTGCCGGAAGTGGTCCACAACCTACCGGAAGTGCTCCGAAACTTACCAGAAGTTACGGTAGGTTACGGACCACTTCCGGTAGGTTACGGACCACTTCCGGTAAGTTACGGATCACTTCCGGTAAGTTGTGGACCACGTCCGGTAAGTTGCGGACCACCTCCGGTAAGTTGTGGACCACTTCCGGTAAGTTACGGACCACTTCAGGTAAGTTACGGACCACTACCGGTAAGTTATGGGCCACTTCCGGTGGGTTACGGACCACTTCCGGTAAGTTACGGACCACTTCCGGTAGGTTACGGACCACTTCCGGTAAGTCGCGAACCACTTCCAGTAAGTTGTGAACCACTTCCGGTAAGTTGTGGATCACTTCCGTCAAGTTATGGACCACTTCCAGTAAGTTGTGGACCACTTCCGGTAAGTTATGGACCACCTCCGGTAAGTTGTGGACCACTTCAAGTAAATTATGAACCACTTCCGGTAAGTAACGGACCACTTCCGGTAAGTTACGGACCACTTCCGGTAGGTTACGGACCACTTCCGTTAAGTCGCGAACCCCACTCCAGTAAACGTGCCACAGTTATCAGATTGAAGATTGCAAATGTAATCTAACTACAAATGTAATCAAACTACAAATGTAATCAAACTACAAAAGTAATCAGATTACATTCATTCAGATTACAAATGTAATCATTACAAATGTAGTTAGATTAAAAACTCCAAAAAGTAATCAGATTACAAATGTAATCATTACAAATGCAATGATTACAAATGTAATCAGATTATTAATCTGATTACAAAAGTAGTTTGATTACGCCCATCTCTGTTGTGAATAAAGTGAAATATCTCATCAGTAGTGTTCATTCTCAGTTTTTTAGTGTGTCCGATTTCTTTTTTATCTTACATTGTTTATTAATGTACCAAAATAAATCTTGGTACTTTCGTATTAGCCCGTCCATCGTTTTCGCCAACTTCGCCAAAACGCGCCAAAATAAGGGATTTCATCAGAAACGCCGAAAAACACATTTTTAACATCAGAAACATCTTTATAACATCAGAAAATAAAAAATAAAAGTTTCATGTGGTTGGGGGGGGCTGCCGCCCCCCCCAAACCCCCCCTGCCCTATCTATAACCAAACTCGTTGTGGGGGTAATCAGACACAGTAAGGATTCAGAAAAAGGGGAATCAGTATTCTTGGATGAACCAAAACTACGGATATCACTCGGTAAGAGCATAAATATAACTTTTTTAGCACTAACTTACTTGAAAAATGGTCGATCCTACCGCCGGCGATCTTTTGTTGATTCTACCACCGGCGTGCATATGCAAACATTGAAAGACTCTGGGGCTCGGCAAAATGGCGCAACAAAGTTCACCGTGGAACGACACGAAAGCAGACTCCTACCTTTCAGATGCAGTCTTCGTTCTTACCTTGTAAACACTGTTGAATTTACGTTCAAAACAACCTGCGCGGTGCGCACACATTATTTCACCCATGGGCTTACCGATTTAAATTGCGCGCGCATGCGCCAGTGATCGGAACTAGCGCGATTTCACTACGTTTTCCAGGGTTACCAGAATCAACGGTAGTGTTGCGGGGTTTACCAGACTTGGCGACTTATCGCCCTTGTTGGCGAATGGACGAGCTAATACGAATGTACCTAAATCTTAATCAACCTTATTATGTTTTTTCACGGCTAGACTGGATTTAACTGTGTTTATATACGGCTTGCGCAATTACGCGAAAAGGTAGGTTCCAGAAACTGGGGATACGATCTACGATGTTAGCGCCATCTGTCTGTCATTCATGGCATTTCTTTTGACTGGAAAATAACACCGGCACACAAAAAAAAGAAGTGGAATGTACTTTGGACCGGACCTACCTACCGGTATGTTTTTCGACCCGCTGAACCTGAATTTCAAGTCCGTTTGGCCCGGTCACCCTCCAGTTTTGAGTAAAATGCAAAAAAAGGCCAAAAATTCCAAAAAACTGCAGTCACAGCATAGAAAAAATTTTTGTGGACCCGGATCACGTATGATTTTTGTGTATTCTAAATAACTGAATCTAAATCTGAAAGTTAATTAGCCCTGTTAGCCGTCCAAATTTGAAAAAAAACCAAAATGAACCATGAAAAAATGAAAATGAACCATGAAGTTAGTCACCAGTTGAAGTTTTTGAGAAAAGTTTGTAAGTATGGTTTTGGAACTTGCGTTAGGATTTTTCTGTGTGCTGCGTATTTTGAAGAGCCGAAGCAAACCAACCCTAACGAGCGACTACGCGCGGTACCCCCTCAAGCGGTAAAAACTGGAAACTTCCAGCGCCGTCGGCTCTTTTGATCTTTTGGATAGTGGATAAGCCGTATAACCTACGGTCGCGATCAAGTTTAGCCGTGGTTTTTTCAACGCTATTTTATATGTTAAAGTAAAAAATATCCCCCTCTGGCCTTTCAAAACATTCTTTAAAATACTTAGTTTGCTTTTCATTTTATTCTTACCTTGCAAATTGATTTAATTGTGATTTCTCACTCATGGTTACAGTTACAGTAAAATATTTTGCGGTGAAAATTTCTGTACTTTATCAAGTAAGACCCACTTACTTCCTTTTAAGTTTTGCTCACTTCCCATATAAATGAAGAGGGGGTGTTCCACCTACCCCATTACTTGGGGTAAGTGGGGCACCCATCTCATTTTTTAAATTAAGACCAATTAAGAAAACTGTAAAGCTTTATTTTAGAAATTACTAATAAATTTTTGTTTATGGATAGTGTCTTTAACGAAATTAGCCAATAAATTCAAATTTAACCCGTTCAAAATTCTTCTATTGAGCTCCAAAAGTGCACTAGGCCGAAAAGGGGTCCCACTTACCCCAAGTGAACCTATTTTAGTAAATTATCTAATAAAAAAACTTAATTAAATAAAGATAGTACATAGAAAAATTAAATCACTAGAAATATGCAATAGTATGAAGTCATATGAAATATGCAATTGCATAAAGTCGCATGTAGTAGTACATTCATACATGCAATAGTGCTATAGTATGAATACACAAAGCTCTTACCTTTAATGTAATTATTATGCATATGCACCCACCCAAGTTCTATGGTACCAAATGTATTGTATGGCTTGTATGGTATAAGTATGGTTCAAGTATATGGTACCAAATGAAATAAGCATTATTGTATTGCATTGAAACCTCACTTTACCTTCATAGTAACTTCAAAGTAGTAAGTTTACTTACCGCAAATACTAGTACCCTAGTGGCACAACTTATACCAAACATGTGGAGTTAAACATGTGGACGTAGCTGTAACTAGAAGTAAGCGAAATGTGGCCATGCATGACAGAAATTGAACGATTCTTGAACATTTGTGCTACTTGTGTATAGGCACTAGGGAATATTTCATGGAAACTCGTAGAAAAAAAAACAAAAAGGCCTTGGACAGTTAGATGTATACCTTTTCTTCTGTCCAATCGCGCAAAAGGTTGCACGCCACTGCTCAATGAATATTTAAATAAAGGCAGGACAATCTTCTTAGATTCAACATACCTGAATAGAAATGTATGTTTTACATATATTGTAATGTCTGTTCTCTCTCTTTTTTTCTTGCTTAATATTTCTCTAGTTTAACTGAAATTTTCGATGAAAATAGAACACTTTTACTTCATATTTTAGGTTTTCATTATTTTTTTTGTTAATTTCTAGCACAATTTTCACAATTTCTAGCACAATTTAGTAAAGGTTTTTTAAATTTTATATACTTAAATAATTTCTGAATATTTTTTTTAAATAGGGTCACTTGGGGTAAGTGGGACCCCTTTTTGGCCTAGTACATTTTTGGAGATTTATAGAAAAATTTGAAAGGGTTTAGTTTGTACTTGTTGACTAATTTCATTAAAGAGTCTATCGATAAACAAAAATTTATCAGTAGTTTCTAAAATAAAGCTTTACATTTTTCTTAACTGGTCTTTTTATCAAAAATGAGATGGGTGACCCACTTACCCCAAGAGATAGGGTAAGTGGGTCACCCCCTCTTTATTTATATTTAAAGTAAGCAAAACTTAAAAGGAAGTAAGTGGGTCTTACTTGATAAAGTATAGTAAATTTCAATATAAAATATTTTATTGTAACTATATCCATGAGTGAGAAATATACTCACATCAAAACCAATATGACGAGGTAAGAATAGAATAAAAGCAAAATAAGTATTTTAAAGAAAATTTTGAAGGCCCAAAGGGATATGTTTTACTTTAGCATATAAAATAGTGTTGAAAAACATAATAAGGTTGATTAAGATTTATTTTGGCACTTTAATACACATTATAAGATAAAAAAGAAATCACACACACTAAATGAGAATGAACACTATTGATGAGATATTTCACCTCACTCACCATAAATTAAGTTAAAATGCAAATTTGGTATGAAATGTCGATCAAACTATTTATAAATTTTAATGATTTTTGAAGTGGTGAGTAAAAGGTCTTGCTACTTGTAACTATAAATCGAAATTTTCTGAAAATATTGGGGGAAATTGTCCCTATAACCCCCCTTAAATCCGCCCATGTCTTCAGTAATAGTTCCTATTATCATATGGGACCCTCTAGAACCACTTATATCATAATAAAGGGTCCCACTTACCCCACACTGAGGTGTCCCACTTACCCCAACCATGCTAAAAGTATGGGGTAAGTGGGACCCCCCTGTTAAACACTTCAAAATTAAAATTTTATGTATTTTAGGTCAAACTCTGCAAAACAGTTCAATAAACATTAAAATGTAATGAAAACTTACCTGGAAATACTTCTTTGAAAAATACGTCTTGAACTCTCAAAAAAATCCATTCTGGGAATCTATTTTAAATTAGTTCTATAATCTCTCTATTCTAAAAAAAAGTTTTTAGTGAACGGTTTCCAGAGAAAGGCTTTTTAATTACTGAACCGAATGACACATATATGGTATCAAAATGTCCGGATTCTTTCCGGATTTTCGAGTAAGTCCTTCGTCTCTCTATTCTAAAAAAAGTTTTTAGTGAACGGTTTCCAGAGAAAGGCTTTTTAATTACTGAACCGAATGACACATATATGGTATCAAAATGTCCGGATTCTTTCCGGATTTTCGAGTAAGTCCTTCGATTTTTCAAAAAAATTCTCAATTTTAAAATATTTCCATTTTTTTAGATAACGGATAAGGTCGCAGTTACAAAGCAAGTACTGTCATTCAAATTATTATGCATCCAATCACAACGACCGATTGAAGCTATACTTTAAGATGAAACATGTTTTTTCACCTTTTAAAAAAAGTACATTCTTGATGAAATATCACTCAAAGACTGATAAAAACATTCTAAAAATTTACATGAACGCCATTTTATACTAAAATTTCACACTTTTTTCCCAATATTTATAATTTTTAGTCTGATTTTATCGAAATTAATTGTAAACTTAGAGTGATGTTTTGTCTATTATTATTTTCAATTGCTTAAACGGTATTGTTTAACCAGTCTGGGTTTAAAAAAAATATGAATGATAAACACTAGGCATATTATACTAACGAGTTACTTTAAAATAATGGTTTTTGTTTGGTCCGAATATTGATAGACAATTAGAATTAGCTATTTTTATAATCATAGATTAAAAATAATTAAGATTAATCTTTTTAAAAACATTTCGTTTAAATTTTTGATAAGTTCGAGTAAATATATATTCAAACTTTTAAGGGAGATTTATTCATGTTGGGGATTTGGTGATGTATTTTTGGAAAGTTGGTTGACGTTTTTTCTGTAAATTGTTTAATAAAGTGTATTAAGTTCAGCGAGTTGGAATGAGGAAGTTGCATGATTTTTTTTTTATTTTTTTAATCGATTCCTCTTGCAAAAATTAGCAACTACCCAAAATTTGAGGCCGATCGAGAAATTTTTTGATTGCCAAAAAAATTAACAAAAATCCCCTTTTTAAAAGCGCGCGAAAACGCCAAGAGTTTGGATGTGACGTCATCTTATATTAAACATTGTTGTAAAGCAATGGAGTTGATGGTATCATTGTTGACGTCATCTTATAGTTTAAACAATAAACGTTTTCAGTCACGTGTTTTTTTCTCGACTTTTAAATTAAAATATTTAATTACCTGTACATTTTTTTGAAAAACTGACTAGATATTTCATTTTACCATACAAAAAACCATACGGAACACTTGTTTGTTTTTGAAAATCTGACGCATGCAACTTCCTTATTGGTGGGAATTGCGAAGCAATTCCAAAAGGTCCTGCGTCAGCAGTTTACGGGGATTGGCGAGCGATAGCGAGCAGGGGGTGGTAGCTCCCTAGTCTTAAAAATAAATTAAACAAATCTCAAATATATGCAAAAATCATCGGTGTGACAAGCTGTAACATAATCAATGCGAGTAAGTGTGAAATTTCCTGTACATATTATAGTTTAAGGGGGGTGACCCACTTACCCCAGTGACCCACTTACCCCAAGTAACCCTATATGAATCCCATGATTTGTGATATTTTATTTCTAATTCACTAGAATAATTTTCTGTACAAAAGTTTTTCAGAAGTTTTTTGTATGTATACTCTTAAAATAAATTAACATTTCTACCAAATTTCAAGTAGAAAAAAATATTATAATGTAGAAAAAAATACAAATCATTGAAATTTTTGGCAAGTTCCTAAAATCCTAAAATCATACAGAAAGAGCGATCCACTCATGGAGAATTCACTTAAGAGTGTTCCTATGATTTAAAACACACAAAAAATGTCACATAAATTTCAGAAAGTACAATTATGAACAGATTCCGTACAAAATCTTACATAGCTACTGCAAAACCAAAGATAGTAAAAGGGTCACGTGATTTTTTCATTTTAGTATATTTTATTTAAAATATACCGACTTTTTATGTATATTAGAAGGTGGTGTTTCTTCTATGCATGCTATGAAGTTAGTTAAAATAGAACAAATTAAGGTAATAGGAAATCAAAATTGAACAAAAACTAACAAAAAAAACTAAGTGTTTCAGTTAAGTTGAAAAATTCAAGAAGAGAATATGGTAAATGTGGTATAGTGGACACTATTAGGAAAATTTTCGTTTTAATTCTTTATCAATCTTTTCTATCCACTACATAAGTTAAATCGGGTAAAGTATTTTTCACTAATTTTTAAAAACTACTCAAAATTGCATCTGTAGTAGCCACCTAGATGTAGCCGTTGCTTTTATGGTGGACACCTCTTGCATTTTAAGTAGACACCTCTCTTTTTCTGCCTATATGAGGCGTTTATGCATGAAATTGAGTAGGCATGGTCGTTTAGTTCAGAAAGAAATCTTCCTTCTCAACCAAATATATTTTAGATCAAAATCAAATTAGTTTCATTTGATCTAGAAAAATAGACTTGATAGTTTTCAGCCCAAAGCCCAAGCTGCTGCAGATTAGAGAGAAATCTAGTTTAGTTTCAATGTTTTAGAAACCTTGGTTCACGAAGACAGAATGAAACCAAATTCATACAACACCCATTTTAAAGCATGATCAACAGTTTATGAAGAAAAACTGATTCAAATTAAAAATTATTTATGTTTCTATCAAAAGATTCTAAGATTCTACGTTGGTAAAGTGGTCACCCCCTAAATTCTAGTTAAATCAAAATTTAAAATTAAATTTTATTCAGTATCATGCAAAGAGATAGGACACTAACTTTCCAGTTAGTACCTCTGAAAGTTAAGTAACAAGATTACAAACTGACAAACATAGAAACATGATCAGAACATAAAAAGCGTTCGAAAATAGTTAATGTAAGGCTAATTATCCACGTCTCAGGTATGGTGGTTTTACATTCTTATATTTCCCATGAAACTATTGATATTTTATTCTTAAATTTAATTTAACGAAGCAGGGCAATTCCACCGTAACTCACGCTACATTTTTTTCAAAATTGCAATTTCAAATAATTTTTAAATATAGAAATAACTATTATTTTCTTTCTAAAAAAATCATACATATTGAAATTTATGTTAATAATTTAAAATAAGTATTGCGAATCTTTTAAGAATTTTATTTTTTTAAATATTAATTAAAATAGAGTCGTAACTCACGCTACAAGAAAAAGACATGGATTTATGAGTATAAAATTCAAATTTTTTTTCTGCTTAAATAGTGTTTCAATAATTCTATATGCTTGTAAGGTGTTTGAATATACTTCCTTTATTCTAAAATAGCAAACAGTTTTACTGGGAATGCTTTAGAAAATCAGAAATAAAATAAAATATAGAGAGCTGTTCGTAACTCACGCTACAGTACTTTGTAACTCACGCTACATGTGTATAAGCGTTCAGTTATTCATGAATATAAATATAATTAAATTGATTTAAACACTTTATTTCATTTTTACTATAAAGTTTATGAGTATATTTATCAAAAAAGTTGTAAAAACTAATTAATTTATTTTTAATTTTCTAAATAAACTATACATTTTTCATTAACAAATTGACCTTTAAAACAAATATTTCTAAATATTGACTTTAAATGCTAACATTCCGATAAAAATAATTTTACACAAAATTTAAGCAATGCAAAACACAATTAGATCAATACTGCATAATTACTCCCTAAAATAATTAGAAAATTTTATAATTTTATTTTTTCATTTTTCTTGATCATGTCCCCTGTTCATATGGAATAGCCCAGCACCGTTTGTGGCAAAACTACTTATTGCAACCATTTCAGGTAATAAAATTTATAGATAGTTATTTAACTTACTGCGGGTTTAAACATGAACCACGCTTTTACTTTGATACATAAAAATGCTTTTACATCTTATTTATTCACTGCATTGATTTAAATTCAAATATTACTAAACAATGCATAATAAATTAAAGGTTTACATACTTTTCTACTTTCACTCACTTGATGTTCTAGATCCCATTTTTTACCACCTACGAGAAAAAGCCCTAATTTTTTAAGAAGCAAGCAATAATATTTATATGAGAAAGCTCCTTTTAAAAACAAAGAGTAACTTAGTAAAGGGTAGAGAAATCAAAGATACTTTGAGAGATTATCGCTTGATATGGTTCAGAAACCTTATCTGGTGGTTCAGGGTTAAAAAAAATTAGATTTTGTCCTTCCATCTTAACTGATGCATTCTAATCAAAGTTCTCGTGTTGACGTTATTGACCTTCACCATATATCTAAAGATAGTTCCAGTTTTTCAACTTATTTCAGATTTTATTGAAGTCCAATAACATGAAAATAACTTAAGTCCGGATTTTTTTAAAATTTTTATTGAATAAGGGTTGTATTCGATACAAAAGGAATGATGCCTCAGTGATAGATACCCTTTAGATACAATTAACTTCAATTAACCTAAGTAATCAGGACAGAACCATGTAAAATTTTAGATTAAAAAGAGCACTAAAATAGAAATATGCCCCCTTTGGATTTTAAACATGTGCAAAATAACTAAATACTGAGCCATAACTTTATCCAGTTTAATCATTTCTTCCTTTTTTTAATCAATATTTTCTCTAATGTAGTTTGGTAGCTTCGAGTTCCTCCTTCCTTTCTGGAAGGCGTATTTAATAGTATAACTGGATAAATCTGTTTTAAAAGTTCTTCCGGAGAGGCCTCTCCTGAACACATTTTATCTTGTTTAGGTTTTAAAAAAGACAAGGTCCTTTGCGACCCTCTGCTGTTTTTAGACTTTTTAGACATATTCGGATTGATGGGGACTGTGTTCTTTATACGATGAAACCAATTTATTCTCAAGAATATCAAATAAAATTTAGATTTATAATGATCTCTTATCTATCGATCAAATCAATTTTTGCTTAAGCCTAGTTGCCCATCAGGATCTGCCCATCTCCTTTTTATTAACCTTCGGGCATGGGATACTATAAAATTTAAAATTTTACCCAAACTGTTGATTGCAGGAGGCATCACTGCTCCCATTTTGGAAAACAATGACTATACATGCACCAATAAAATTTTTTAAAAGAGTCATCAAACTACTATGTCAGCAGTACTGTCATCAAATAGGAGCATTTTTCCCCAAACAAAAATTCTATTCACTACCAAACTACCTTATATTAACCAATCTTATTTGCTATGTGTTTTATGTGCACACTGCAGCACATGCCGTCTCTGCTCTCATGAGTAAGCTGTTTGGCGTGAAAAGAAAGCACAGGTGTTTCCTGTAGGATTTAGCTAGAGAGAGAGAAAAGCTGCCAGGGTTATAACAGCTGTATATGCTAGTTTTATTCATAGATTTTATTAAGTTTCCTTCCCTACAATAAAGGGAATACTCGTAGCGGAGACTACGACGGTTATTAATATAAGAAAACTAAAAAAGAAGTATCAGAGTGAAGGGGGGTTCTTGGTCGAATTGGGAGAAACTAATTTTAAATAAATAATTTTAAGAAAAAGGGATATCAAAAATCCTCTCCAACCTTGTCACTATTTATCACACTTAAGGACGACCTTCTAAATCTGTTCGTATTTTACGAATTACCTCTTATTGGATTAAAAACGTTGTTCTTCCATACTAAGAATATCAATGAAATGTCATTTAGGTCAAGATAAATAAAATTTGATAAAGCACATTAATATTACAAATATCGAGATCCTGAGTAAAATACCTTAATATGTTTAGAATGAAGTAATAACAAAATTAAAAGATACCTTTAATATCGTGGGTACTAGGGTGGGCCGAAAAAAACTTTTTATTTTATTTTGAAACGCTATACCGCGGAAAACTTGCCTCTGGGGTAGAGAAGTAAAATGCAACAAAAATTTTTAAAATCGGTTAAAAATTGCAATAGCACATTGCACCTAAAGTTTGAAAAAATAGGCTATTTTCATTACTTTACAAAAAAATCAAATTAAATCAAATAACTTTTATAAAAAGTATCTAAAGGCATATAATAGAATAAAAATGTGGAGAAAACATATTTAATTGAAAAAAAAGGTGGTATTTTTCAATTAATTGGTAGTATAAAAACATCTAAAAATACACGTTTTTACCAGAAATCCACATATTTCGTACGAAACAAAAAATATGAAAAAAAATTTTTCATTACTATACTACCTTTCTAGCTATCACTCAGTAACCCCCTTAACAGTTAAAACATGTTTTACAGTTCGCTTCGCGATCGGAGCTTGCTCGTTGCACAACAAACCGCATCACTATCTCTCGCCGAAATAAAAACGTATTTTATATTTTGAAACGCTATACCCCGGAAAACTTGCCTCTTGAGTAGAGAAATAAAATTCAGCAAAAATTTTAAAAATCGGTTAAAAATTGCCTTTGTACAAGGGTCCTAAAATTTGAAAAAATATGCTATTTTCATAACTCTTAAAAAATCAAATAACATCTATAAAAAGTATCTAAAGGCATAAATTAGAAGAAAAATGTTAAGTAAAATTTATTTAATGGAAAGAAAGATGGTATTTTACAATATAAGGTTGCACAATAATGTTAACTTGGCATTTCGCCTTTTGTTTTCTTCAAAAATCGCATTTTTCGATTGAATTAAAAATTTATTTTTCCTGATGGTGCATAGTTTGGTTTGTAACAAAATGTAGTCCTTTACTAGTTATTAACTTCTTTTGGTAGTTTGAAAGAATCTTATTAGTACGGGAGCTGGCGTTTAATTTCAAGAATTCATCTGCTCGCATACGATTTTAATTTTACAGGATAGTGTTAGTGGTGCTGATCATGGAATCGAGCGTCAGCTGGTCAGGTATCGATGGGTTGAGCGTGTGGAAAGGGTCAAAGGTACAAAAAAAGAAAAATAAATTCATCTGCTCGTGTATGTAACTTGGTGGAGATGGTAGTTTAGACCTTCTTGATTACAAAAATGACCGTCAGCTGGCTGGGTGGCGGTGGAATGACCGTCAGCTGGTCACGTGAATTTGCAAACAAAAAATTTATCTGACAAAGCAAGAAACTTGGTAGAAGTTAATCTCTGTTACAGAAATAATAACGAGTTACTAGTACAACACAGATATTAATTAATGAGTTGCTAGTGTAAGTTGAAGACTAGTAACTCGTTATTACTTCATGTAATAGAGATTGACAACCCTACCAAGTTCCATGCATTGTCAGATAAATTTTTTGTTTGGAAGTTCACGTGACCAGCTGACGGTCATTCCAACACCACCCAGCCAGCTGACGGCCATTTTTGTAATCAGGAAGGCCTAAACTACCATCTCCACCAAGTTTTCTACACGAGCAGATGAATTTATTTTTCACTTTTTTTGCAACTTTGACCCCCTCCCAACGCTCAACCCACCGCTACCTGACCAGCTGACGCTCGATTCCGTGATTAGCACCACTAACACTATCCTGTCATATTAAAATCGTGTACGAGCAGATGAATTTTTTATTTTAACGCCAGCTCCCGTACTATATGTTCCTCTGTTGGATTATTTATCAGTACTATAACATAAACTGTATTTTAGTACTGATAATCCAACAGATGAACAGAAGATTTCAATTTCTTTTATATTAAAATCAAATTAATTTGTCTGTATGATTCTTTATTTAGAAAAGTAAATGGTTATAAATTTGACCTGGACACTTGTTTGAAGTGATAGAAACATCTAGATTTTTGCCAGAAAAGTTATTAAAATCATTGATCCAATGATTAAACAAAATGCCTTTTTTGCTCATTCTGAAAACTTGCTTTTGGGCATGATCATAGATAAAAGGGATCATATATGAGGGAGTTTGGTTTAGAAGAACAATTAAGGCTAGAAATTCAGCTTCTAAAAGAAAGTCAGTTAGGAGTTTCCATCCCCCAAAACCTAATTTCCAAGCTACAGACCATATATAGAACATATGTAGACTATATATAGATTAGCTAGAATACTGCTTCTCTTTCTCCCCACCTATACACCTATACTACGAAGATTCACCGATCAAGAGAATATGATAATGACTGGAACTTTGACAGATTCCCATGTCACACACAAACAGTCGAATGTTGTGTAAAATTAGTAACACAGAGGGCATCACGAAAAGTCATCGGTATGAATGCCAGGAGATGGGTTTATAAGAACTATTAATCTTTCAAGACCTTCAATTCCAAATTTTTCAATCAAGTCTTCTTTCAAAATACCAAAAGAAGTTAATAACCAGTAAAGGACTACATTTTATTACAAATCATACTATGCACCATCAGGAATTAATTTTTTAATTCAATCGAAAAATGCGATTTTTGAAGAAAAAAAGGCGAAATGCAACCTTATAGTGCAACCTTATATTGTAAAATAAGATCTTTCTTTCCATTAAATATATTTTTTCTTAACATTTTTCTTCTATGTGAGAAAACTCCAGCTCTCAAGCGTCGCCTCCAACCGTGGACCGGTTTCGCCCTACCCCTCCCTTTCGCAGGGCGAAACCGGTCCACGGTTGGAGGCGACGCTTGAGAGCTGGAGTTTTCTCACATATTCCTCTAACCAGAGGTAGTGGTAAAGCACTCCGTTTTCATTTTTTTTCTAATTTATGCCTTTAGATACTTTTTATAGATGTTATTTGATGTTTTAAGAGTTATGAAAATAGCATATTTTTTCAAATTTTAGGACCCTTGTACAAAGGCAATTTTTAACCGATTTTAAAAATTTTTGCTGAATTTTACTTCTCTACTCAAGAGGCAAGTTTTCCGGGGTATAGCGTTTCAAAATATAAAATACGTTTTTATTTCGGCGAGAGATAGTGATGCGGTTTATTGTGCAACGAGCGAGCTCCGATCGCGAAGCGAACTGTAAAACATGTTTTAACTGTTAAGGGGGTTACTGAGTGATAGCTAGAAAGGTAGTATAGTAATGAAAAATTCTTTTTCCTTTTTTTTTGTTTCATACGAAATATGTGGATTTCTGGTAAAAACGTGTATTTTTAGATGTTTTTATACTACCAATTAATTGTAAAATACCACCTTTTTTCAATTTAATATGTTTTCTCCACATTTTAATTCTATTTTAAGCCTTTAGATACTTTTTATAAAAGTTATTTGATTTAATTTGATTTTTTTGTAAAGTAATGAAAATAGCCTATTTTTTCAAACTTTAGGTGCAATGCGCTATTGCAATTTTTAACCGATTTTAAAAATTTTTGTTGCATTTTACTTCTCTACCCCAGAGGCAAGTTTTCCACGGTATAGCGTTTCAAAATAAAATAAAAAGTTTTTTTCGGCCCACCCTTGGGTACTTTTATATTAAAATGGATGTTAAGTTGTGTAGCAGTTTTTATAAAATATGGAAAAGGTGGTTATCGTCTAAATAAATACTGGGAAAGTAAGTCAACCCTCCAGGTCTTATTGGGATAGAATTTATATAAGAATACGAGAAAAAGAACACAGGAATTAGTTATCCATCATCTTCGATTTCTTAAGAAAAAAGTAGTTCTGTCCGGAAAAAGTGCCAGAAAAGAAACTTAGCTTTAGAGAACTTTTCAAGGGTATATTTTCAAGAAATTTAATTAAAGAAACATTTGGTGTTCTTACGTATACCATGGTGGTTTTGAAACTTTTCTCCTAAATAGATACTATCTAAAACAGAGTTTATCAAACTGTGGGTCGGGACCCACTGGTGGGTCGCCAGTCAGTTTTTGGTGGGTCGCGAGAAGATTTTTAATTTTTCACAAACGGTGTTATTGACTATCAAACTATTAGTTGAACTTTTGAAATTATCAAATTACCGTACTATAGTAAAAAGAATAAAAATTTGAGGAAAAACTACACTACTTGGAGTGGAACGGAAAAGGCAATTAATGTAAATACGTACTATGTGTGTCACTTTAATGTGCCGATAATGCAAATCTAGTCGGTTATTCAAATAAGATTTGAAAAAAATATTTAGTGTTTTCTCCCCATCCACACTGGGGAGTCAATGCAAATTTTAAGAATTTTCTTGGGAAATGATGCAACTGATGTAATTTATCCCATATTGCTAAAAAACAAGTTAAAACCATGTTTTTAAGGGTCAAATTTTAAAATTTTCTCTGGGGGGTACCCCCAGACCCCCCTTTTTACTGTAGGGATCATTGCTAGACCACAATTAAACTATTTCATGCCCTTGTAACTAAATAGTTGGTGAACACCCCCCAGTCAGAGAAGTTAAATTTCTGTGGGGAGGGGGCATGAGATAATTATCTCAGTTCAGTTAATTATAAATAACTGAAGTCGGTGGGTCGCGTTAGATTTTGTTTCTCAAAAGTGGGTCGCGATGTTAAAAAGTTTGAGAACCCCTGATCTAAAACAAAAACATAAATGATAAATACAAATAAGTTCAAAAAGGTTTCTCATATTTTTTTAAAAAAATTTATCGCAAAAAAGAATCAGAAATTTTTTCTGCTCCTAAACACTATGGCCTATATTAATGTTAAGTCATTCTTGACTAAAAAGTTCATTAAAGTATTAAAATTTTAGATTTTTTGTCCGTGTTTCACATGGAACATTTCTAAATATATTCTAAGAAAAACATTCGATTCAACTTTCAGTACTTATAAGGTTAAAGTTTTGTACCAATTTTTCTGTAATAGTTCGAATTCAGTGGAAATTTTTTTAACAAATCAGACCAATCAGTTAATATAATTGTTTTCTAAAATATTGCTTAAAATCTATTTTCATTTATATTCTCTATAATTTCCACTCTTAACTAGTTATTTAGGTGATAAATACAGCTGAAGGATTTTTCACAATTAGTAAATTTCATCTTAGGTTTATCTGCCTAAAGGAACACGAGAAAAATTACGTACTTGAAAAAGTTCAAACTTGCACATTCTTTAACAATACTGGTCATCTTTCTACTGGAAGAATGGACGAACTACTGCTATCTAGACTATTGACTCATATGCCAATAACGTTGTTATTAAATGCTTAAAGGCAATTTCCTCTGACTCACTAACTTAAGTTAATCCATTAAGTCAGCTGTGAGTTTCTTTTCTAGTTCCAGGCCTGGGTAATATTTTGCCAGTGGGCCGCAAGTGGTTCAACGGTCATTTTTATTTTTGGTCCTACAAGTCTACAGGCATGATTCTAAAATTTTAAAATATGGCGTAAAATTTAATTCAAAAGATTAAATTTTTCTCCGGGTTTTTAATGAGTACAAATAAGAATAAGAAAATGCTCAACAGTTTTTGTTTCAACTATTTATAATATATGGTATAATAGAAGAAGGTTAATGGATAGGAGGAACTTGAAGATATTTTGAATGCATGCACTGAAGCTGTCACTTAAATAGAAGTGGAGGGAAAAGAGCAGCACCTATGAAATTAAAATGCCGCTTGATAGAAGTTCCATATCCAATAAGGAATCACTGTCGCATTTCGCCTTCTCTGATTGGCTGATTAATTGTAATCTGCGAGCATTAATTAAATTAAGTACCTAAAGAGGAAAACTGTCGTTTGGAACCTTTGTGTTAGCTCTTTACTCTTTGGTGCATATCATTTCGCAATTAAGTATTAAGTATAGATTATTTTGTGACTAGACATGAAAAACATTGAAGGGAGTATTTCACCAGGCTGGAGGCGACGCTTGAGAGTTGGAGTTTACATTTATGAAATACATTGTTACTTTCTTAACATTTGGGTATTATCTCTTAACAAAAAGAGAGGAAATGATATTTGTTTATATGGGAAAAATGATTTTTAAAGAAAATTGTAAGATTGAAACATTTTTTTTACATGCGGTGTTATTTTATTTTATTTATTACGCATATAAGGAAGGTTACATAGAAATATAAAAGACAAAGAAAAAACACTTATAGTCACCAGGGATCACTTGATCCATATTGGTGACCTTTTTTATTTTTATACTTAATACGATGTATTGATATCCAGTTTTGTTCCTCAAATTGGTTTCATTTTAATAAACGCATTCGAAAAGTTAATTACTTACACAGAAGTGACAACACGGGGTTCCCTTGTTAAACTTACTTTAAAAATGACTTACTTGATAAGCAAAGAGGGAATTATTCATTTAATCCTAAAGCTTTTTAAGATAATATTTAACCTTCCTACCCCGCATGGGGTATGAGGCGACCCCAAAGGCACTTTGGCGTTTGATATCTCCCATAGATTTTAGTTTTGGAGGTTTTCAATGCTAGTATTCCTTAAATGCGTGAAGTTTTACAATAGGTAAAAATTTTGGGGCTATAATTCAATTTTGAAGCATCATGGAAGAAAGAGACACATATTCCCCCTCTGGGGTCTCCCCAGACCCCAGGCATGAAAATGGTAAATTAATAACAATTAATGGAGATGTTTCATATTTATGTCATATTCTTGATAAATCAAGGTTCCTGCTTTCGTTTTAGTTGTATAGAGATTTCTTGGAGGGTCACAATGTGTTCATATTTTGATTTTTGTTAGAGTATAAAGATTTGGAGAAAGCGCATTGAATTTCGCCTTATTTCTTTATTTTTTCTTTCATATTCTGAGAAAATGGGCTATTTTTATTAATTTTTTCCAGGAACTGATAGGGGAAGCAAAAAAAACCTTTAGACAACTGGGCACCACTATTTCCTGTGAGTTGGTTCATTACAAAAAGTACATAAATTTATGGCATTTTCATTCGGTTTTCTTGGAAAAATAAGAATATTTGCAAAGATTAAAGAGTATTTATTGAAGTTCAGAATGTTATTTCAAAGAAATATTAAAAGAAAAGACTATTTTTTTGCGTGGCAGTCTTAAATAACGTGGAGAAGCTCTCTTTCCAGACATTTCTGAACCGATCATTTTTCGCTTGGTTATTTGAATTTTAAAGAGATAGTCCGTATTTAAAATGTGATAAAATAATTATACAAATTTATATAGAGCTGCTAAACATACCTGCAACTTCATATCAAAAATAAAAATTATCAAAAATCACTTTAAAAATAAAGTAATAAATTATACCCGTGAAAAAACGGGGTTATCAAGTAGTTTACCCTTAAGCACTGTAATTATAAAACATTTTAAGTATATAACTGAATTGTCATTGTTCTTTCCTGAAATTTAATTTTTTTTAAGTTTCAGACGTTATAAAGAAACTTACATCATAAATGAGAAAACTCCAGCTCTCAAGCGTCGCCTCCAACCGTGGACCGGTTTCGCCCTTGTTAGGGCTCATCAGCACGGTATAGGAAGGTAACGCAAGAGAGCGGAGGAAGAGCTTTTAGTCTAGCCGACTATAACGGAAAACATCATAAAGTTTTAAAAAGACAAAATCGCAAAATATGAACAAAAATCGAGAAATTCAATAAAAACTTGACAAATTATTCAGAAGGATGATTTTTGAAGTAAATAATGATAATATTTGCAATTTAAGATATAATTACCCTCTTAAATGCGTAAAAGACAAGTTTTAGGCATGGGGTCTCGATAGACCCCACGAGGGGGAATATGTGACTATTTTTTCAAGAGGGTAGGAAGGTTAAATAAAACTCTGGAAATTATAACAATATTAATTTTAAAAATTGTATATGATACAATATTTCATGCTTCTAACTGAATGCTAAAAACCATTCAAAAGGTTCCAATATTTAATTTAAGACAAATATTTCCTCCCTACATGCTAAATAAATTTTTATTTTAAATTTATTCTACTATTTTAAGGATTAAATGCTCTTTGTCAATCCATTATTCTTTAGAATCAATGTATGAAAGCTATTTACAAGAAAACATATGGCCATAAAATAATTTACGTAAAGGTTAAAAAGACTGTTTACCTTTTATTTTGTACTTCAATAAAAACTCTGTAAATACCATGGAAACGAAAGAACTTATAAAAATGAACTTAAACTTACGAAAAGCAGTAAAAATAAATTTTATTTAAGATTAAACTTTTTATGGCATAAAAACTCAGATATATTATAAATATAGAGAACACATATAGTACAGCGAGTCAATAATATATATCTGTAAAAATTCCAGTTCAATATAAAAAGACATCCTGAGTTTAACTTAAGTCTATTAATAACAATAAAGCTTATAATATGTGTTAGGTTTAAGATCGTGATTCCACTGCTCAAGGTATGAGCAGAAGAAGGTTTCCCAGATTCATCAGAGTTGCTGCGATTCACTACGTTTTTCGAGCTTCCATCCAATCCAAATGAAAAACTAGGCGGGATAGAAGGACGGCTATTGGAAACTCTCTCTGAAGTTCTCGGGTTTCGTTACGAACTTGTCATCGCAGAGGACAATGAATGGATCCGATCGAAAAGCGACAGAAACTGGACAGGTATGATAGGACTGGTCACCACCGGCCAGGCGGACATAGCCACCTGTAGTCCCGCACTTACTTCTGACCGCATGAGAGCAGTGGACTTCACCATCCCTTACATCACCACGGATTCTGCTTTTTCCACAAGTCTCCCTAGGCATTTACCTCCTGCATATACGTACTGGTATCCGTTTGACGGATACACTTGCAAGTGCATTTTCACTTCTGATGATAATGCCGTTGATGTTCCTTGCTATTTCTAAACCAGCGGTTCTCAAACTGTGCTCCGCGGAGCCCTTAGGGCTCCGCCAAGCATTTCCAGGGGCTCCGCGAAGAAATTTGAAATAAATACATTTTTGATAATTTCTAATTTGCTTTTCTCTGAAATGTTATAAATAACTTTCTGTAAGGTGTCGGTAAGGTCTGCTGGTTTTTGCCTTTTTCAGGTCTTTTTTGGTTTACCAAAACAAGTTAAAACCCTGTTTTTAGGGTCAAATTTTCAAAACTTTTCTGGGGGAGGAACCCCCAGGATGGGACGGTTTGGCGCTGGCCGTTTGGGCGCCGTTCCCGTTTCGGCACCAAATTTTTCTTCTTCTAATTTTTAGAAGAATTATTAGAGTTCTATTTACTTTCATTTTATTTCTGCCGCTGAAACGGCCGCACCGAATAGTAGCACACCAAGGAACCCCCTTCCCCCACCTCTCAAATTGATTACTCAGCACCTTTTTTTATAAAGTTCACCAAAACCAAGGGAAAACCTGTTTTTAGTATAATCAAATTTCCAACACCCCCTTTACAGCATTTGGAACTTAATTACACAAAACGCTTCTTATATTAAGTTCTTTAAGATGCAAATTCTGCCAAAAATGTATAAAAAGCTAACATTGATCCTATGGCATGGGAGGGCATAAGGAATGATTTTGGGCCCATGTGTAAATAAATTTCGATATGTATGTACGTATGGTCTCTGACGTATGGTCTAACAGCCCCCCAAAACGGCTCTCGATTTCAAAAGAAGTAACTTTTAGGAAAACAAAATTTACAGATATATAGATTTCCGTATGGAATCCTTTGTTCATGCATCTTCGGCATAATGATTAAAAAGTGATAGCTTTAATATTCAGAAATTTAAATAAAGATTTACATTGTATCCAATGATAAAATATAATCGGTAAACAAAATATTCCATATATCCCGGGATGTATATCAAAGGGGCGAGGGGGTCCTGCCTCTCCCCCGGAAAATAGGACTACGTATAACAAAACAAGTTAAAACCATGATATTTAGGGTCAAATTTCCTAAATTCTTTTGGGGGAGGACCCCCAAAACCCCCTATTGTACTTGAAACTTTATTATTATCAATTTTTATAGTAGTATGTTCGTTAAAATTAAAATCCTACCTAAAAATGAATGTCCAAAATTTGGACAATGATGTACCTAAAACGAGTTAAAAAAACTGTTTTTAAGTATCTTATTTCACAAAATCTTCTGGGGAGGAAGGACCCCCAGACCCTTCTATTGTACTTGGATCTTAATTCGTCACAATTTTTCTTAGTTTCTTACAAATAAATTATCTTAGATGCAAATTATACCTAAAAATGTTTTTAAAATCTACGTTAAACTGTCAAATATGCATGGGAGGGGCTGAGGAATAATTTTGGACCCCTCCCGAAATAAATTTCTATTATGCTTTTATTTCTAGAAGCAATGGGTTTTATGTAATTTGTTTTTATACCTTGAAAAATTTATTTCGGAAAAGGGCTCCCCGAATAATTTGTCTCTTGAAAAGGGCTCCGCGACATAAAAAGTTTGAGAACCCCTGTTTTCTAAATCAAAGAAGGTCGTATTTCGGCGCCTTGTTGACAGTATTTGGCAGTCTCTTGGGGAGATCTACGGCAGACAGGAAATTGAAATGGCCGTATGTTGCGACTGGCATGAGTATTATGTACCACCTTTTTGTCCCTGAGCTATGGAGCAGTGGTATCGTCTTTTCAGTTCAAACCTTTACTCGACATTCAAGTGAAGAACATGCAAGAACTTTCAAAGGATGTTCGAGCAAAGGATGATGGAAAGTCAAATCTAACATTTGATGTTCATAGCCGAGGCGATTAAGAAGAACAAGTGGTTTGTGGACATGAAGAAAGAGTTGATTCCGGACTTTTATAAGGTAAAGGTTGCTTTCCTGGATGGAAGGATCGCCCTGAACTTGAGATATGGACTTCCACCTTTGAGGACCAAGTTCATTTCGAGAGATGGGTGTGCAAATGCACGTATAGGAATAGTGGTTAGGATTTTTGCTGCACGGATATGCTGAATCGTGTTTTGGGTAGTATAATGTCCTCGGGGTTGTATAAAATGTACCCAACTGACGAGATTTTTAAGTCTTGGTTGACTGTTGCAAAGCAAGGATCCGTTGCTAACCCTCATATCAGAGCACTTACACTTACGGATTTGTCAGGTGCAATGTTTGTTTTAGCAGCTGATTATAATGCAGCTTTAGTAATACTCCTAGTGGAAATTTTGTTCAAGTATTTCTAGCTTTTTCTCTTTTTGTCCTAGTTTAGTTTAACTTAGAATCATTTAAAAGAAAAATGTCCTTTTCTTTTTAAAAACATTTTTATTGCTGGAGAAACTACCTTACTATCCAAATTGTTGAAATGTTGAAATATTTTTAGTTAATGGCAAAAAAATAATAATAATTCCCCCTTAATTGTTTTGTTTCATGGTACAATATAGATTATCCGTAACAATGGATAATTGAGTCGAAATTTTTTTTAATCTTAAGGGGACGCGGTACCTCTGTTTCGACAAAATTACGAAAAATTTTTTTAATCCAAACTAATCTATTTGCCTTTGTCTATCATCCTACAAATTTTCAAAACTTTTCGTTGAAAAATATCCAAGCTGTAGTTAATTTTATGTGTGATAGTATTAAGGTTTCTATGGGTTATGGAAAATTCAAAGTCCTTTTACTCAGAACCACTTTTTCATTGTTTAAAATGCTAAGGCTTTTTATCTATTGGACCAAATATCTTGAATTTTTTTCTGACTATTGTTGGAAGTGTGTATAACGAAAATTTGCACGGGTTTTTGGATATCAATGGTAGATGTTTTTTTAAAAATCACTGAGTTGTGAATTTTAGCATTTTTAGAGCTTTTTTAAGAAAGGATTCAAGAAAATAAATATTTTCAGTACTTTAAGTACTACAAACCCTAAACCGATGCAAATTTTTATTGTACATAGTTCAATGTATTTGAACACCAAATTTTGTGAGTGTAAGTCAGTAATTGTAGAGGAGTAGCATTTTAAAAACACCTCATAAATTTTAAACTTTCTTTTAAAAAACCCATAAAATTTGAATTTTTATAAATTTCAAATTTATATTATGTTTAATTTAAGGCATTTACATATTTTACCAACAAAAATTATAAAATAACAATGAATTTAAAGATTTTTACCTGAAAGGTACCGCGTCCCCGTGTTCAGAATGGCTTAAAACCTCCAAAAAACATTTAAATTTACTTTTCAATGCCCTATATTTTAAGTTATTTTCAATTAAAAATAGCTTGTTATCTGTCTAAGCTGAAACAGCTTGTGACCGTCACGTGTGCCTTTTCTTACTATCATCCCGCTTTGAAAGACTGAGCTCTAGTTTTTTTACAGCCTAGGGTTTCGATGAAAACGGTGTTTCACCCCTTTTCAATTGGCACATGTGACGTCACATTGTTAGGCAATTCTCCATTGAGGACTAGGAAGATGAGGAAAACTGATAATTTAGAAAACCGATCATTTATAAAAAAATTATGACATCATAGGGGAAAGGAAAAAAATCCAAATATTTTATAACCGAGTATCAACATATTATTAAGATCTTTCTCTTTATTAATGCTCTAGGACAGTATTTATTTTACTTGTGTGAAATTGTGAAATTTTTTATGCTCTGATAAATCCCAGTTATTAATAAATGTTTGAGTTTGATACTTTTCTTTTAAGACGAAAAGCATATCACATCAACCATTTTTCTTAAACCTAAAGCATATTTGATTCCTAAGATCTTTGTTTTAAATCTTACATGTGTGTTGTTTCACTGTCTTTTAATACAGAAGGTTTTATTTTAAGAGTAGGTACTATTCCTTCTTGCTTATTGGGTTCAATGGAGTTCCAATCTTGAAGTTCAGCCGACCCAAATAAATTAAAAAATACACCAGTAGCCATCACAGCAACAATGTGCATATAAAAGACATTTTTCCATTCTTCTAGCAGACTCTGCAAGAAAAATTTGAAATTTTGACACTTACATATGATTGTAAGATGGCAAATATATAAATAAGCTTACTAATTAGCCGTAAAATTTTACACTAAAATAAATTAATATATGTACAGGGTATTTCAAAAGTCCGTTTCGGGGCTTTTATTTGGAACCAACGTTTCTTAGGGTCGCGGAAGTAAGGTCTATTAATATATATTGCTAAACCCTCAGTATAAGTAAGAATACATATAACATTAAGTAGGAAACCTCCTAATAAGGTTTTTCATAAGTAACAAAAAACTCTTAAAAACACGCTATACTTTCAGAAAAGTTTTTTTTATTACTATTTTAACTGAAAGAACTTACGTGTTTTGTCATTTCTCCAGCGAAAATCGGTATAGTAGCTGGTGCCATACTTGCTAATGTAGTTGATATACCAGACAAAGTACCTAAACCAAAAATTAGTACAAAGAATAAAAATTTAAACTTTAAATAACATGAAATCATTAAATGTTATTCTTAAAAAATTGTACAGCAGTTTGATTTTTAACGGGCTATATTTGGTCGGAAGATTAGACAATTAAAAAAAACTCCGGTTTTGTCAAAAGAAAGCACTATTTTTTAATTGATGGAAATTATTATTAGTTTGAAAATTTGATTATTAAAGAAGCATGTTGTATAATATTACATCAATTTATTACAAAAGTTTCAAGTATAATTAGATTAATGTTTATTTAATTATATAGTACACTTTCGTTTAAAACTAAAAAGTTTTGGCTGCATAGCAAAAGCTTTTCACAATTTTTGCTCGTTATTAAAATGTATTACAGCCGGTTAAGAGAAGAACCTGCTAAACATATGATGGTTGAGAAAAATATACTAGGTGTATTTCAGATTATCCATCAACATTACATATTATAAAAATTTGTTTTGCTTCTAAAATTAAATTATACAGATTGTTTTTTAATTAACTTCCGTTTTTCTCTTGAAAAAAAGTAGTATTAGGAAGGTAAAAGGTAGTAAAAGATATTAGGTAGTAAAAGGAGCAGGCATTAACATTAAACGATGGGTGGGCAGGTGATCGCGGACGGAGCGAAGGGAGAAAAAAAAGCCGAATTCTCTATGGGTTGGCGGGAAAATAGTTCGAGGAGCGCGCTTGTAAAATCGATAAAAAATAGGGAAAATGTCTGATTTTATTTAGTAAGGTGGCAAATTGAACCTGAAGGATGTATCTAACTACCAGCACCAAAATTGTTTCGAAATTCTTACTACTTTTTTTCAAGAGAAAAACGGAAGTTAATTAAAAAACAACCCTCGTACATTATATTGAATAATATTTATGATTTATACTATTGAGAAAAGACAACAATCTGATTAATTTCAAATTTGGAGACAATTTTCCTTTTTCGAAACTTTAATGTTTTTAAGTTATCTCAATCTATTTAAATGATTAAACTTTAGTGTACCAGAAAAATTAGGAGTCATATCTGCGGACACGACAATGCAACCGGAAAAGCCAACACCAATGAAGAATCCACAAATATAAAAGGAGACAGTGCTCATCGTTCGGTCACATCCGGCCAATGTAACTCCTAATAGGCTTATGCTGAATCCCAAACAAACTGGAAAGAAGAAAAAACTGGGTATAACAAGAAATTCAAAGCAGGTATCAGAATGTTCAATGAGGATACGTGAAACACTTTTCCGACTCTACACTGTAAAAAATGTTTTAAAAATGTAACCGAAATTAACCAGCATCACTGTTGCCAGTTAATTTCTGTACTTTGAAGACATATCTTCTTTATCCTTTCTGTCAAATAAGAGAAACTTCCCGTTATTTAAAGAAGATTGAGAGTTCTTTTAGATAAGTTACAAGAGGCGAACTTTATAAAAAGCAATATAATTTTAACAAATTTTATAATCCTGAATGATACTGTGATGTCACCGGCAAGCATATTTCACATGTAGCTAAAAGAAGATTGGCCTCAGTTTAACTAAATCAGCGTTCATAGCGAAACAATAGGATATTTGCACCAAAAATATAATATAATCATAAAAGTTTCAAAATGGTCAGATTTTCCTCGATTATAAATTCGTACGAATGCATAATAATTCGTAGAAAAATATAGGACAGGGGGTCAAAAATATAGAAATATCGGACATATTTGAACCATGCTAAAGGATCTCAAGGGAATTTTGACTTCCCCATACGTAAAAATTTTCCTTAAAAAAATTTAAAATTTAGTGTAAAAAGACGATTTTTTTACACAGGGTAACTAAACACTAAACTCAACGAAAAGAACACTTATGATCAAAAGCGTATCGATTGTACTATAACTATTAAGAAGCGAACGAGTAGTTTAAAGAAGAAAATATAGTGTAAAAGCGTTATTGAAAAATTGTCAGAAAATGTGTTCCTATGACGCTTTGATCGAATTTAAGAAAACTTTCAGATTCGGAACACATTTAACAACACTACTTTTAAAACACATTTCGGGATAGAACGCATTTCTAACACTTTCCAAGCACGTTCAGAACACTATCACAACACAAGGTGTTAACTGGTTATGCCTGAAAACACAACAAAAATGTTTTGGATAGTTTATTAAGTAAATATACGAATCAAATTGTAAGATGTGCTGTTAATATTTTCGTAGGAAAATACTTACATATGCTGTTATGTACTTTTCTAGTAGTGTTATGCGTGAACCAATTTTCCATTTTATTGGAAGTGAATCCCGCTACTGATGATCCCAATGCGAGGAACACAAATGGCAAAGATGTTAAAAGGCCATTCTAAAAAATAAAATTGAAAATAACTCATATTACATGGTTAATTTTACATAGTATTCTCTGAATACATACTTCTAGTTCATCTATTTTCCCAGTTCTTTGTTTTTTTAATGCAAGAATTCGAGATGGGTATTAATTTTCAGTAAAATGATGTTTTTTTAATTTTCTTTTTCACAATATTAGGGTAGGTGCAAGACCTTCTATATACAGGCCATCCAACTCCGGACGACGACGTCATCACTTTCACTCATCTTTGACGTCACAATCATCACAACCCCTTGTTTTAAACTTTCTGAATTGTTAATAGTGAACAAGGAATATCCGTGTTTTTGTTATTAACATTAATTAATGTTAACATTGACGCTGTAATAATTTTTATCGGCTATCGCTATTAAAATCATAGTCTAATAAGTAGAAATTTGAACTAAACATTAAAACAAATGTCTTTAAATTCAACAAAATTAATGGAACAACCACAACAAACAAAAACGTGATGCCATCTGCATAAAATGCAATAATGCATATCAAACTAATTAAATAGACCTTAGTTCACTATACTCAGTTGCAACTTACTTGATCCTGTAGAAATATGCTGAGAGCAACGAAAGAAAGTAGTTCCCCGCGAGGTATCTGAATTTTGAGCGAAATTTAGAGCTTCAATTTTGAATAATGATTATTTTTTTAAATCCACGTATATTAAGCATCTTTTTATCCTGATATGCATAAAATGTTCAGTATTATTATTTTTTAAAGTGGTGTAACGCGTAGTAGTACAACTCGCTCTCAAACTCGCCAGCCAATAAGAGCTTCAAGCAACCCAGCAGGCTTTCTGTTTACTCGAGTGTTTACTCTGTTTTGCCATGACATCAGGCTCAACTTAAGTTGCATTCGAGTATAGTTTATTTTCCTTACTATAAATAGAAGGTTTAATTATCGTCAGAAATTAATTTAAAAACTAAAGGAGATAGAGCAAAAACCTCATTGAGAGTAAAACTTTCGAAATCGAAAAAAAAACTTTTTTCGATTTTGATGATCCGATAGTGCGGAAAAGTTGTCTAAGGTAACAGAGAGTACCTGTGACTTTTTTCAGAATTTTCGGATAATATCTTGAAGCGCCGCCTCGCCCCTGAAGTTGACCATGTTGATCCTATGGGGCGCGCAAACCAAAAATTGGATTAAAAGGCCGAAAATTGGTTTTTCGACCCTCATTCCTACCTTAATCACATGACGAATGTCTTCCCTCGAGTTATGGAGTCTATATGATGTATGCTGCCCGACAAAATTTGAATAATGGCCTAAATCTCTATATTATGTTGATTTTGGGCTCTAATTTAACTAGGAAATACGCGATTTTCGACGAAATATAAGCATACAAAAACGTAATATAGAGATTTATATTAGGCTATTATTCAAGTTTTCATTATTCAAGGCTATTATCATTAACTATCAAAAACTCTGTAGTTTTTGATAGTTTTTAGGTTCCTTTGGCGTATTATGTATTTTGAGACGGTTAGTTATTTAGTTGATGTATTCTGAGGTATTCAATAGTTGTTATAATTTGTTAGATCTTTTTTTAATATTTCTAAAATAAATTAGTGATAAAAGAAAAAATTTAATAAGGTTTTAGAAAAACGTTATTAATGCGGATGATGATTGTCATCGTAGCTGGTAAAATGCAATTAGCGAGCTTTGCTCGCTCAGATTGCAAAGCGATCTGTAAAGAACCGCGTAGCAGTTGTGGAGATTGATGAGTGATAGAGAGCAGGGGGCGGTATTGATAAAATTATTTTTAAGCCAGAAAAGGAGTATTTTAGCAGCAGTTTCATATTTTGAGCGGAATGGTCCGGGATAAACTATTTAGAGACAGGAAAGACAAATAGTTTCAGTATTAAAAAAACTATCTACTATATAGTATACTAGCTGATATACCCGCCGTTGCTCGAGGAAAAAGGATTTTCAATCTAGGTGATAAAATAAATAAGAATTATTTTCTTCCCTATATTAATTTCCTGGGCGTCATTTAGGGGCGATAGGGTCAACTGGCTTTCCGCTAGAATTCTTCTTTCATGCTATACTTCCTTAAGACATAAAAAACTTTAAAAACACCACCTATTAAGAATTAATGTGTGAAATCCTCATTTTTAAGAGTGAATTTTTCAAATTATAAAAACGTTAGCCCCCTAATTTCAAGGTGCTATATCTTTGTTCCCTTCAATATCCTCCATCTATTTCTCCAATTCGTAATGCATAGTTGTGGCAAAACCTTCCACCTCCGCTTCAAAATAATGGTAGAGGTCTATTTATTGAACAGCAATTTCTATTGACTTAATACTTATTTTTCCCTTCATCTCTTTTCCTAAAATTCAAAGCAAATAAAAAATATATATACTTTCCTAAGATATATAAAACAAAATCTAAAGAAACTTTGGGAATTAAAGTGTTAATAACCGGTTTTTAAATTAAAATTTAAAAAAGGTCAGGGGGAGACCCCCTGAACCCCCCTTCGTTGATTTATTACCAACTCATTCACTAAAATAAATCGCCTTCAAACATAAAATAAATGTAAGCATCATTTGAATTGACACCAACCATCTAAAATGATTCTGATGAAATACTATTGTTATATAAATTTTATTACTTGGAAAAAAAATTAAAAAATTTCGGTTAAATATTTTTTGGTAATTGTAAAAAATTATTTTATCACAAATTATTTCTTTATCAGATTTTTTAAAAAAAAATTCTACTCGCTATAAAATATTTTTAAATAAATATTTCCAACAATAGTGGTTTTGCGTCACTTGGATGGAACAATAACCGTTATCAGTTTAACATTGAAGCTACGCATAAGAATTTAGAAAATTCCAAAAAAGACTGCTTGGAATGCGTTGATTTTAAAAATTCTTTTTTGAAAACCTTCCCGATTGTGTGAGGAACAACATGCTAAAATTTCATACCAATCGCATTAATAACGTGGGTGATAGAAAGCAAAAACTAAAAACCGGAGTAAATATTCAAACCCCCGTGCACCCTCTCCAGAATGAAATATCGAAAAATCCAGAAATTACTTTCTTTGAAATATTCTTAAGAATCTATTACCAACAGGTCGCTTCGAAATATCAAATTATTAGTATATTTTTCTTCGAAAATGTAAAACTTTGTGTATGCTCAGCAAAAACAGGTTTTTGAATTTTTTAGACCCCTTAAAATTCGAATATCGAAAATTTGAAAAATGCCTTTCTAGATATTGTATCTAGGTACCTTCCTGTGAAATTACAAAGATCTGGGGTCATTTGGGACGGTGCTAGGTTCAAAAACGTAGAAATCTCTCCAAGCACCCCTGTGGGTCAGAAAAAAAGAATTTCGAAAAATCCCTTCTTAGTGCGCGTTTACTCTGTAAAGTCTTCCACCACACCAAGTTTCGACTCTCTAACCCCGGTAGATTTTGCTGTGCGTTGATAGGTGAACCGATGAATGAGTGAATCGGTGAATGAACCGTAAAGCTCTTTTATTATTATAGATTAAGCGAACGAGTGGGTTATGCTGGATTGTTGAGATGAAACAAGCGAGCTCTGCTTGCTAAGATTGCAAAGCAATCTGAAAAGAAATGTGGAACAGTTTTGCAGTTTGGTGTGCGATAGCAAGCAGGGGGCAGAGCCCAGTAAAGTAAAAATATGAGGAACTTAGTTACCTGTGTCATTGAATACTGCAGTACATTTTTCATATAAGCAGGATGCATGGTAAATAAATGCGTGGTAGACCAGTAGATGCCCAAAATCCCGATAAAAAGTGCGTATACGGGCATAGATGTAAACATCTTTTTCCACGGCAGAGGAGGTCTCTATGGATACACTTAAAAATGTTATAACTTGAAGTTTTAATAAATAGTATATAATAATATTTGTAACAGTTAACATAAATTACTTAAAACAATTAAAGAATGTTTGATATGATCATATAAAAATTATAATAACTAATATAATTTCCTAGGCAAAGAATACAGAAAGAAGTAAAGCCCAAGTATTGTGAAGTAAATTATTTTAGATAGAATTTGGTAATATGTTTTTTAATAAAACATAACATGTAGTACATAGCTAAGAAGAAAATAAAACACGTTGAAATTTTTTTTTACTTTACCTAAAATCGATAAAAGAAAAGAATAGCGCGTTGTCTATTATTTTTAACGGCTATAGACCTGTTTGATGCCACTTTGTTGTCCCTTACACTATTTATGTCCCCATCAGAAGAGCTAATAGGATTTTACAATAAGAAAAACCTTCTTTTCATTTAAGTAGCTGATTACCTCTAGCATGCACTGTTTTAGAGGAATTTCTGCACAAAATCCTAGTAAGTCATTTTACTATTAACTTCTTATAGAATTTATGTTCATATATGCAATTACTTTTTGTGACAATTTTTCCTCTTGTTCTTGAGTTATGTATTTTCGTTCCTCAAGAGATATGTGCGGATGTGAATGAGGACTTTCATAATAGATGAAAACTAAGACGAGGCAAAGTATTACGTTAACTCCTCCTAAAATTCGAAGGAAAAAATTGAAAAAATGAAAAATGCTTCATTGAAAGAGTAGGGAACTATGTCTAATAAATTAAAATGGGAAGAAAAGGCAATTGTTTTCACCATTACTATTTCACCAATAGAATAGAATAAAATTAATTAAATTCCTAATTTTATTTCCCTGTAATGCATCATTAAATAAAGAATTATAGAATGAATTAGATATAAAGAAGTTATTAAATATTAGATCTTACTACATTAGAATAACAATACTATGTATGTGTTACGGGCAAAGGGATTAATTGGGCATTATCAATAATGCCCGGGCAATGTGATAAACTGAACGAAATTTATTAATGAAATTTATCACTTTGCCCGCTTCTACTCTGGGCATTATTAATAATTAATTACTTTGCCCGTAACATATGCACTATTACTAAAACCAACTACATCAATTTCAATAAGTATAAATAGCGAAATAATTTTTAAGAAGTTAGTAATTAGTTTTTTATAACATGGTTATTGAATACCAGACAGCTATTGAAAAACTGCTTCTCTCAAAATATTTCTTATTTGGAAGAAAACAAGCTTTTATGGGAAAAAATGCTAAATAATAATTACTTTCTTACTTACTATTACTACTTACTATTAAATAGTAATTTCTTTTGTGCAGCGTAAGATTTTCATGGTACTCTCAAAAATTAAAGATTGATGCCAATGTTTGAAATTATACCAAACCTTAAGGGCGGTTCACATTTTCCATAGACCTTGGAAGAGAGAAAGATGGAGCATAGCGATAAGAATCCCAATAGCGATAGGCACTGTATATTTGGACGGCTTTTTTCAACTAAACTCTACTCTAATTTCCACGGCTAGGCTACAGCTCGGCGTTTCATTGGTTCAATCACTAAGCGCCGAGACTGCTACGTAATCACGAGACCTACAGCGCATGCGCCACTATCCGTTTTGGCCGTCCAAATATACACTTCGATAGCGATAAGCTGGTTTGTTTTGAAACCTCGAGTAATCAATATCTCAACTCGAAAAAGCACGTGGAGCAGGGAATATTATCGCACTTCCTCCATAGGCGTGTGGAGGGAATCGCGATGGTTATACTACTGGGGGCTTATAATTGCGAAATAAGGCTGGACAAGGATTTTCTTTGCACATGTAAGTCTTCTTTAATCCTTTCCGTTCAACTGAAATACATTTTGAAGGATTTTATTAGCGATAAAACTGTTTTAATCGTCATGGGAAGTTTTTTCAGAACAACAGTCTAACTGCTTTATTGTGGAAAATATTTATTTTTCATTATGGAGAAGAAACTGAATTATCCTAGTCGCTATTCTTAAATGTGAGGAACAATAAGGAAGTTGCATGTGTCAGATTTTCAAAAACAAACAAGTGTTCCGTATGGTTTTTTGTATGATTAAATGAAATATCTAGTTAGTTTTTCAAAAAAATATACAGGTAATTAAATATTTTAATTTAAAAGTCGAGAAAAAAAACACGTGACCGAAAGCGTTTATTGTTTAAACTATAAGATGACGTCAACAATAATACCATCAACTCCATTGCTTTACAACAATGTTTAGTATAAGATGACGTCACATCCAAACTCTTGGCGTTTTCGCGCGCTTTTAAAAAGAGGATTTTTGTCAATTTTTTTGACAATCAAAAAATTTCTCAATCAGCCTCAAATTTTGGGTAGTTGCTTATTTTTGCAAGAGGAATCGATTAAAAAAATGTAAAAAAATCATGCAACTTCCTCATTGTTGGTTTTAGATTTACTGTTTATTTTTAGAAAAAATTACCAATTGCGACCTGTTTCGGATTTCAACAATAAACAAAAAAGTTCTTTTGTTGACATTTCAGTTACAAAAAGTGATTAAATAGAACAGTAATGATTCAAATTAATAATGATATTTCAAAAATGCGTTAAAGTATAAAGTAGGTACTCAATTAATTTATTGTTATTGTGTGTGAGTAAAAATTGTATTCGTTTCACTAAAGAATAAAGTAGAGCTTAGGATTTATGTCAGATATTGTATAATGCAACTTCATGTTTACATGGTTTAGAATTGCTATGAAAGTTTATATTTGATTTTATTTTAGTTTCTGTTTAATTAATATAAAGAATTTATACTCTGGGTAAAGTTACTAAATTAACAAAAGCGACTAGTTCATAAGTAATATTATACTAGTTTATGGCATTGGTTCTTTCACAGCTCTATATACTTACTCTAGTCTAGAACCTTTATTTTTATTTTTTAAGAGCTGTGTTACGTTACTTATGTAAAAGCTTTATGTGTATTTAAAGACCCACCCGAAAAAATTTGAATAAAATAAAGATATTTTATTCATGTAAAATCATCACTACTTTTTTTGTTATAAAATAAAATAAAAGTATAATAAATATTTACAATACTAGGGAGCTACCGCCCCCTGCTCGCTATCGCTTGCCAACCCCCGTTAACTGCTGACGCAGACACTTTTGGACCGCTTCGCAATTCCTCACAAAACCAAGCTCACTGCACTTACTCACTTTATAAAACATTCTTAAAACAGGGTTAGTACTTCTCCGGGGTATTCTTTCGTAAATGGCGGATATACATTCAGTGGCGGAATTTTAACAGTTCCTCTATGGTAACATGAATTGGCGGGTCGCCTTATAATTCCAAGAAAATTAACAACAGAGCAATGTAAACATTCCTTTACCATTTCCCCAAGGTAATATTTTTTTCACAGATCCATTATGAAGCACTGAAACATCTCAGGAATAAATTTAACGTTCGTAAAATTTGTAATGATTTTCATCGAGTGGCTGTGAAAAATGTAGTAATTACCGTAAACATCACGAAAATTTAGAATTTTATCTTCATGAGAACAAACAAACGTCGAAGTTGTGTCAGTTTCATAGCAAAGACACGAAGACTTGCAACATTTTCGTTTTTTATCTTAATTTCAAAAACAGTCCCCCTTGCTATCTAGTTGTTTGCGTTTTGGCATTATGAAATAAAGTGTCACATTTTACTACCTTAAAAAACATACTTGCAAAAGGATATAAAAAATAATAATTATTGTAAAAAGTAAATGCAAAAGTTCAAAATTTCCGAAAGCGAGTTTATATTATGTTGTTAATATAGTAATTAGGTTGCCACAACGACAAAGATAAATATAAAAATATTAATTTGTTATTTAAGAAACTAGGGAGCTACCGCCACCTGCTCGCTATCGCTCGCCAACCCCCGTTAACTGCTGACGCAGACACGTTTGAACCGCTTCGCAATTCCTCACAAAACAATGCTCACTGCACTTACTCACTTTATAAAATATTCTTAAAACAGGGTTAGTACTTCTCCGGGGTATTCTTTCGAAAATGGTGGATATACATTCAGTAGCGGAAATTTAACAGTTCCTTTATGGTAACATTAATTGGCGGGTCGCCTTATAATTCCAAGAAAATTAACAACAGAGCAATGTAACATTCCTTTACCATTTCCCCAAGGTAATGTTTTTTTTCACAGATCCATTAAGAAGCACTGAAACATCTCAGGAATAAATTTAAAGTTCTTAAAATTTGTAACTATTTTCATCGATTGGCTGTGAAAAATGTAGTAATTACCGTAAACATCACAAAAATTTAGAATTTTATCTTCATGAGAACAAACAAACGTCGAAGTTGTGTCAGTTTCATAGCAATGACACGAAAGTTTAGACTTCAAATATTTTCGATTTTTATCTTAATTTCTAAAACAGTCCCCCGTGTTATCTAGTTGTTTGCGTTTTGGCATTATGAAATAAGGTGTCACATTTTACTACCTTAAAAAACATACTTGCAAAAGAACATAATAATAATTGTAAAAAATAAATGCAAAAGTTCAAAATTTCCGAAAGCGAGTTTATATTTTGTTGTTAATATGGTAATGATTAGGTTGCCACAACGACAAAGATAAATGTAAAAATATTAATTTGTTATTTAAAAAATAAAAGATAAATTATTTATACATAAGTTTTAAATATTAAAACCGTTTAAACAACAGAAATATAAATATTGTTAAAAATAACTCAAAATATATTTTTTAAATTCGTGTTATAAATAGAAAGATGATTATTTAATCTATTTGAATATTATAAACCAGTGAAATATGTTTTCAATTGTTTCAAAATTCATAGTTTCTTGCTTTATATAACTGCAACCTTATCCGTAATCTAAAAAAATGGAAATATTTTAAAATTGAGTTTTTTTTTAGAAATTCTAAAGGCTTATTGCACATCCTCAAAAGAATCCGGACAGTTTGATACCAAATATGTGTTATACGGATCAGTAATTAAATAGCCTTTCTCTGGAAACCGTTCACCAAAAACTTTTTTTTAGAATAGAGAGATACTAGCTCTTAATAAACCAGAAATCATGTAATTTTAATAGTAAAAGATCAAGAGTGCTATTAGGGAATCTATATCTACCAATAAAATATAGGAATATCTACCAATAAAATGTAATTTTTTAATTAATAGTGTTAATTCCCCCGATGACACACAGTTTAGTAACTTCTAACCAAAGTTAGTTAACATTTTTATATTAAAAGTTAATGAAGTTATTTAAAGTTGAAGCTATGTAAGATTTTAGAAAAAATTAACACTTTGTTCTAAACAGGGTTGGCAAAAAACCGGGTTTATTTGGTTTTTTTTGGTTTAAACCAGGTTTTTTTGGTTTAAACCAAGTTTTTTTAGAATTTTTTTTCAGAATAAGTTATTTTAGCAGTGATGTTTGAAATGTAAATGAGACTTTTATTTCAGGGGTTGTTTATAATTGATAAATGATTTGTATATTTCAATTAATTAATTAAAATTAAATTAATTTGTTTTAAAAATAATTTTTGTTTTTAAAATATTCCAATTTGAATATCTAATATTATTGTAGTGAATAAAAATCAGTGTTAATTTATCTTGGATAAATGACTGAAATAATCAAATTATTTATCTTAATTATATATGGATTAATTTATGAAATTAAGAAATTTCTTTAGAAAGAGAGAATTTTATTTTTTAAATAAATAAAAGGGAAATGTAAGCAACTAATGTTAATTGAAATTGGATAAATGATTGAGATAATTAATCCGATAAGGGAAATTAACGGTTTTGTATTAATTTAGTAAAAAACCCAACTGATTTTTATCTGTTTATAAACAAACCAACTGGTTTTTATGTTATCATTAAAGAAATCAATGGTTTTTATTAATTTAGTAAAAAAAACAACTGGTTTTTATGACTGACAAATAAGACAAATTGGTTTTTATCAATTAATTAAAATCCAAGCCATATTTTATCAGTGAAAAACAGATAACTTTTGGGTATCTTTAGTTACTCTTTGAAATAATGCTTCATTTTAAAGGAAATTAATAAATGAACTATCTCTTGCAACATATAATAAGTTTAACTTAAGCATTTAAGGTTAAGATTAGAGAGAATTCAATAATTAAAACCATTAAATTAAAATATTTCTGATTTTTAATCACCTTAAAATGTCAATTTTTTGATAAATCTGACCTTTTAATTTTGTGCAAAAGATTATACTTAATAACACTTTCTTTAAAAAATCCTGAAAATATTTTATAATTTCTAAAAAAACCAAAAAAACCAAGTGGTTTTTTTGGTAAAAAAACCATCATAAAAAAACCATGGTTTAAACCAAATGGTTTAAACCGGCCAACCCTGGTTCTAAATGCTTTATAATACCTTTAAAATAGAAAAATATATATGTTGCAAGATTATCAAGTGAACACGTACGCTGGCGATTTTATAACAACACAAACGAAAACCAAAACAACCGAGCACGTGTAGAGGGTGATTGCTGCTGCAGATGAAATGATGCTGATGCCCTGGCCTTGGCCGTCTACTCCGTCTATTCTTCTTCTAAAGTCTATGACATTTTCCTAAGTTTTTTGGGCATTTTAACCCAATTATTATCCTTTTCAGTTAAAATAAGCAAATAATTTTGTAACCCCTCCTCTCCTATAATTATCTACCAACCCCCATTGTTTCAATGTACTGTACAAACTTTGGGTAAAATCTAATTTTAAGAATTTATAACCAAATTTTAAGGAAGTTCTAACATAGCTTAAAACGAACAATTTTACGCTTGCTTTCTTCACAGAACCTGTTGAATTAAGACAAAAGATATCTTCGAAAATACGATGTTTTCATTGTCTTTCATAATAATTACTCATATACAGGGTGATTCAAAAATAATCATCAATATTTTGGGGGGAGGTAGAGGGACCCTAGACAAGCATATTTAGAATAGGGATGGTGGGGCGCAGCCTTACCGTTAAAGAGCTAGGACCTAATGTAGTGCGAGCGCATTTCGAAAGGCCGTTTTTAGAAGGCCCGTGTGACAAAACAAAACATAATAAAATAAAAAGCATTATTGCATGAGGTACAGGAGTATCCGTACTACTTAAATCCTCAATGTGATAGAAATTGGACCACTTGCTAAACCATGGGGTGAGTTTTAAAACGTGCAATATTAATCTCTTAGTCAAACAATGGAGTTCCCTTAATGGTATTTAGAAAAATGATGATCATGGAAGGAATTTCCAATGATCAAACAGTTTCAATTATCAATGTTACGATCATTGAAAATTCCTTCCCCGATCCTCATTTTTCTAAATACCATTAAGGGAACTCATGTAATAAATTTTTTTATTATGTTTTGTTTCGTCACATGGGCCTTCTAAACACGGCCTTTTGAAACGCGCTCGCACTACATTAGGTCCCAGCTCTTTAACGGCAAGGCTGCGCCCCACCATCCGTATTCGAAATATGCTTGTCTAGGGTCCCTCTACCTCCCCCCAAAATATTGATGATTATTTCTGAATCACCCTGTATAAACCTCCCCGTCTTGTAAGGAAAAAAAAGCGAAACCCCTCTTATAGGTACTCATGCGGTAAAAACGGTTATTTATAAACTGATTCAAAAGGCATACCAAATATGTAGAATACTGATGGCCATCCAAGTATTGGAACATCGCAAAGCCATCCAGACAACATTGCTGAAATAACCGGACCCAAGCCAAACCCATTCATGACCACTGCTGAGAGCAAGCTACGTTCGCTGCGAGGGAACCAGTTGGCCATCAGGACAAAGATAGGTGGGAGGTTGAAGCCCTGCAACATGAAATCCCGTGCATTAAAATTGCTTTAAAAGTGTGCTACTTTTTATGAACAGAAATATAATCACCGTAGTGTACATATTGAAGTTTTGAACGTAAGTATTGCAAGGCCGTAACCAGACATTTACGTCAACCAGACATTTACGTCAAAGATGGTTTACATTACTTAAGAGTAGTATTTGAAATATGTTGAATATAGTGCCAAAATTTCACAATTGCTCCAAGTAAAGATAGAGAGAAAATTTTAAAACAGTGAAATTTTTAAATTTTGCCTCTGAAAGTAGCGTTTTAGCTCATCATGAGACCTTTTGGGTTATACCCCTGAAGAGATTTCTTCTTATAAGTAGCAGGATTTTCTAGGTAAAAAAATTAAAGAAATTGATGCCGAAATTTCGGGAGATAGTTAGTTTGACCCCTAACCCCCCTTGGATCAGGTGCTGATCGTGTCTATCTCAAAATTTGGAATTCCTATGTCTTAAAAACCTAGATGAAACATAGGTATACTATAATAATATGTGCTACAGTAGTTTATCTTTTCCAGATAAACACATTTTAGATCTCCGTCTTCAGGATCTACTGTCAGAAAAAAAGCGACAAAACTCTGGGGAGGTTTTTTCAGACGATGTATTTGCGTAATACATAAATAAGCTCTATATACTCATGAATCAGTTTTACCTAAATGTAGAAAATCTTTAAATAAAAATATAATACTATGTATTGTTTACCTGCGCTACCCCTCGTACAAAGTGTAACGCTATCAAAGCGTAGATGCTCCAATATGCTGCTACCGGTGATAAGAGGGTGCAGATGGTTGAGACTAAGTTCCCGTAAATGAGGGTCCACTTGGCTCCAAAGCTCTCCGCCACTCGACCGGCCACTGCATTACTGCACACGTAACCAGCGAAACTCATGCCGAGGATAGTTCCTTGTTGAGTAGCGTCCCAGTTGAAATCACCCGTTCCCTAAAGTACATGTGATTTAGTTTTTTTTCTCTTGTGTCCAAAAATTAAGGATAATTTGCTTGTTTGGATTTCCAATGCAATTTTAAAAGTCCCCAAGCATAAGTCTAAACAAACGCATATGATAGCTTCAAAAAATATGTTACTACCCGTCGATTAATGATCTAAGATCTAGAATCTACCCAAAAGGAAGTTAGAGATGGTGTTACTTAATATATCAACCAAAAATCATACCTTTACAAATAGCAGGGATTTTTTCACTTGAATGTTTCTGCTACCGGAAACTCCATTATTATAGGAGGGCCTCTGTACCCCCTTTATACTATTGCTTTGGAAATTTTATCCAGATCCACATATTTCCACTCTTAGAAAATTCTACGGCATGAATTTTATTGATAAATTATTGATTTTATTGATTTATTAAGATTTGCATCATTGTTTTAAAGATTAAATTATCCCTAATTGTGGGATGCGAATGTATTTCATGTTAATAGCCATTCACTAAATGAGGAACAGAAACATTTTCACCCGTGTTTTTCTTACTTTTACTTTGCTTTTATGGTAAAGATAATCCTAAAAAAATTTAATACGGATGTGGTATAAATTAATTATTTAAACTTACCTTAGAAATATTGGAATCCAAATTAGTTGATTCGTTATAAAAACACGATTTGGTAACAGTAGTATTTACAATTTGAACTCTTAGTGTGCTATTTGCCATAGCCACAACTGCGACACTGGTCGAAGTCCGTTCCATGTTCATTACGGTAAGCACAGAACATCCCAATAACGCCATAATATGTCTGTATCCAAAACAGGGCACATTATCTGAAACATTGAAAAAAGAAAACTGAATAAAAAAGGATTTAAATTTAGGGGAGAGTGGGTAATGAAATGAAAATGGGATATTAAGAAGCATGCAAAATTCCACATTATTTTCTTTTAAGTTTATAAAGCTCATTTTTTTACAGAATGTTCATATCATTATAGGCTTTGAAAAATTATTCACTTGCTAAGTAAAAAGGGAAGGGGATTTTTTTACTGGTTTCTTATTACCCCAAGCGACTGTATCTTGTTACCCCACGAGGGGTAGGGTAGGTGGGGGTAAAACCCCGCACGGGGCAAAACCACGCACAGCGATTTTTAATTGTTAATGATCGATTTAAAAGTTGAAAACCAGGTGGTTGGTTTGTCTTATTGTGACCTATTGTTCTACGAAAGTTCGTACCCCTAAGTCACTCATGAGTTTAAAAAATGCTGTAAGTTTGTTTTTCATCATTTAGATGTAATTTTTCTGATCTTTTACTAAACATTAAATAAAATAGGGCTTGAGGAGAAATACAAACAAATAGCCCAATGATAAGATAGCAATTCAACTTTCAATTGAAAGTTAGTTTCATTTTGAAAGAATTGCCTCAACATTAGGGTGTCCCGTAAAATTTTTTTTTGGCTTTCGTTAATGGAAGACCTCTCAAAATTTGCGTAATTGATTGTAGATTACAAAAATATTTTTAAAAACAAAATTAAACTATATCTTCAGGGCTCTACCTTTCGTTAAAGTTTTAGAAATTACCCTTTTTATGGAGATTATTCGCTCTATTCCTAATTTCGGCTCCTAATCTGAACTTTAAAAAATATTCTTTATATGTAATGCATACTGTCTGTTTTCATTCGTGAAAAACATATTCTTATCTGCCCGTGCATTCTGCACAAGCCATCTGCACTTCTGCGCATACTTCTATGGCGCATACTTTAGACCTGCTTTGATTTCAGGAAAAAAGCGACTGGTTGTTTATTTCGTTTAATCGGATTGATTTGAAGGCGTTCTTTTCTTCAGCATTATTATCAGAGCTAGAACTGCTTGAACTTAAGAAAATTACCCCTTTGTACACTTTCTCCATCCATGAAAGGGAAGGCGGCGTGAGGCATAGCATAGGAGGCACGGCAAGTTTCAATTTGCACGTAACTTTTCAACCTTTTAATTCCATCAAGTTTCAACTTGTTTTGAGAACTTTACTTACGAGTGTTTTCTTCGTAGCAAAATTTATTTTTATGCTTTAAAAGTACTGTTTTAAAGTGCAGTTGTAATTTAAAAAATGAGTTCAAGGCGTAGTGATACTACTTGTTCTATATTGGTACCATATAAACAACTTGACAATAGACAGCTACCAACTATAAGAGACGTCATTAAATGCATTTTATATGTCAAGAGTGACCTGAAATGGAAGAATAATGGACAGGATCCTCCCAATTCAGATGTATTTTCAATTGTTTCTGAAGAGATCAACAATATTTGGACAAAAGCTTCCATTCCAATCGTAACTAAACGAGTTATTCAATTACTGAAATACTATTTCAAAAATTACCTCAGTTTGAAAAGATACCCTCAAAACAAACGAAATGTTATTTTTCAAAACAACCTGGAGTGTTTTTTAGAGTCATCTGAGAAGCTATTTGACGCCGCTGCTTGTAAATGCAGTTCATTTTAATCCTGTTCGTGTTTGAAATCTAAGAAAGTTCCTATCAATGAGAAAAGTTTTTTGTTGGATCAAAGAAATGACAGGAAAATGGTTATAAGCGGCGTTGATAAGAGAGAAACAGCTAGATTGATGAAACGACAGCAGAGAAAAATTGAAGAGTCGGTAAGAGCATCAAAAAAGTTGTATTCTACCTCAAATACCAAATGTGTCTTAGAAAATTGTGATAAAGATTCAGTGCATATCATTTCCACCTGAAACGCATCCTATTACCGAGGAATCTCCGAAAACCACGTCTTCGACAGATACACCATCCACTTCTAAAGTGAGTCGGAATACTTTGACGCTGCCAACAGTAGCTAAGGTTTGTGATAGATACGGTTTATCAATCCGATCTGCTGCTGCTGTTGCTTCTGCAGTTTTAGCCGACATTGGTTTAGCATCAGAAGATGATATGACTTTAGTGATTAATAAAAACAAAATACACAGAGCAGTATCGAAAACCCGAGAAGAAGCATCAAAAGAGGTTGAAGGTTTTGTACCAAAAAGCATTTACTTTGACGGAAGAAAAGACAGAACCATGGTAAATGAGAAAATAGGGGATCGTTACCATCGCAAAGAAGTTCTACAAGAGCACATTTCAATTTTAGCTGAACCTGGATCATTTTATTTGGGACACACATCGCCAAATCGAGGCACTGCAAAGAAAATGTGTAATTCCATCACAACTTATCTAGAGGATCAAGGTTTGGATTTAAATGAAGTGATTTGTGTTGGATGTGATGGAACGGCAACTAACACTGGTTGGAAAGGTGGTGTGATTCAATATTTAGAGAAGCATTTTGAAAGACCGTTACAATGGTGTGTGTGTTTGCTTCATACCAACGAGTTACCCCTTCGTCACTTATTCTTGACCTCAGATGGTCGCACTTCTGGTCCTACTGAATATTCTGGACCTATTGGAAAAGAATTAGCTCTATGTGAATTCAAAACCATTGTATCTTTTTGTGCTGTCTCTGGTAATTTGCCTGAATTGCCTAAAAATTTGGTCAAAGAACTAAGTACGGATCAGAAATATCTCTATGAGATCTACCAAGCTGTCTCGATTGGTTTATGTTCTCCTGAGCTGGCTAATCGTTAACCTGGAAAAATGGCCCACTCCAGATGGCTGACTTCTGCAAACCGTATTCTCAGACTTTACGTTAGTACTCTTAATCCATCTGAATATTTAAAATTGCTAGTTAACTACGTGGTTAAAGTATATGCTACAATTTGGTTTCTTATAAAGCAAAATGCCTCTTTTAAGGATGGAGCCAAACACACTTTTCGGTTAGTAACGTACTCTCGATTTTTACCAAAAAATTTGAGATGCGTTGTGAATTCTGTTGTACAAAGAAACGCTTTCTTTGCACACCCTGAAAACTTACTTATCAGTATGTTGTGTGATGAAAGAGATTATATCCAGGAACTAGCTTTCCGAAGAATTAAAAAGGCTAGAGAAGCTGAAAGGAACATTAACTGTAGGATTTTTAAGCATCCAAAAATTAACTTCCCTGCAACGGATTACTCTGAAATAATCGAATGGGGCGAGTGTCAGATTACATCTCCACCGGTCCTTAGACATATTTCAAATGAGGACCTTCAAACTATAGCAAAGTGTAAGAGCTTGGACATAGTTGACTTTCCTTGCCACACAAATCTCTGGAAAGATGTGTGAAACTAGTTACTAAGGCCTCCCAAAGTGTAACTGATGTTAGTTCCAGGGATGGCTTCATCAGAACACGGCTACAATCTCGAGCAGAAATGCCAAATTTCGGACACAAGAATAAATTTAAAATTTAAGTTTGGTTATTTTATATAAGATCTATTTTGTTTACTATGTTTTTCAAAGTCATGTTTCTTTACTTCTGTAATAAAATTCCCTTTGAACTTGAATATTTTATTAATTTAGGCATACGGTATATAGGTCTGAAAAACTAAAAAATTACAAAACTTCAAGGTGAGGTAGAGCCCCAAAGATGACATGAAATTTTATTTTTTTTACTATTTTCATAATCTGTGTAAAATTACGCAACTTTTGATACCTCTTCCGTTAGTGTAGCTCAAAAAAATTTTTTTCCCATAGACCAACGGGACACCCTTCAACATGTCTCTAAAAATAATAAGGCTTGTTTTTCAAAATAAAGTAAAACGGGGCAAATCCACGCAGCTTAAGAAGCTCAGAAATTCGTCCCAAAAGGAAAATGGGACTACTTGATCTCTAAAGAGGTTAATAAAGGTGTCCGAGATGCCTACCCTCTACCTGAAACCATCCATCCTCCCTTTTGAAAGATATCTGGGCAATCTGAAATGAATTGCTACAACAGGTTGATAATTTTCATTATAACTGATCATATTTATATTTAACTAGCTGTTATACCCGGCCTTGCACGGGGGGGAGTTTATAAATTTATTTTTTTAAATATTTCTTAAAATACATTTATAATTTTGTAAATTAGCAATATTATAAATCATCCCGGTATCCCAGGCACCTCTTTCCTATCCCAGTGTTCCCGGTGGTCACGGTAATTTTTCTAATCCCGGCGGTCCTGGTAATTTTCCTATCTCAGTGTTTACGGTAATTTTTATATTTCGGTATTCCCGGTGTCTTTATGGTAAATTTCCTATCCCAGTGTTCTCGGTAATTTTTATAACCCGGTAATTTTTTCCATCCCGATGTTCTCGCTAATTTTCCAATCCCGGTGTTCTTGTCACTTTTTACAATCCCGATGATCCTGATAATGTTTAATATCTTGGTGCCTTTATAAAATAACAAATTTGAAACCATAATAAAAAGTCTAGTAAATTAGTAAGTCTAGTGAACAAATTAACAAATTTAAAACCAGTGTTTAAAACTAAAATAAAAGATCTAGTAAATGAAAAAGTCTAGTGATCTGTCTCATTTGAAACAATGTTTTATTTTTAACTCGTTGTATGACTGGTAAAACAGGTTTTCAAACACGGAAAAATAAGTGAAAAAAGAAGAAAAATTGGAAAAAAAGAATGAAGGACCGATTTTCTCTTTATAAATTATAGCCTATGTGTTATTTTGATGTATAAGCTACATTATAGTAATATTTCATTAAAATCCATTCAGTAGTTTTTGCATGAAAGAGTAACAAACATCCAGACAAACATTTCACAATTATAATAGTAAGTAGGATATTGTTGGTTGGCTTAGAAATATTAAAACAACATTAAGAGGGTTATAACTAGTGTTTTTATAATAAAAAATTCTGTTTATCTATGTTTATTTCACTTGGGCACCAAGATTTACAAGTGCGGGTCTTTGCCCCATTTTGCGAGGCAAAGCCCCGCGATTTTTTTTTCTACTAAATTGTAAATTTCTCCTTAAATACCATCCATAAGAGTTTAAACTTGGATTGATTTTGTAGGTAGGATCTCAATCTAACATCTCCAATTGAAATTTCGGGATTATCTGCCCCCTTTCGACGACAATGTTAAAAATACTGAAAATTGCGTGGCTTTGCCCCCACCTACCCTAATAAGAAACAAGCAAGTTATTTTGCTAATTAAAACAATTAAAAATCAAATTAATGAGTTAATATAATCTCTGAAGATTATTTTATGACCTCAGTAATTTTCCAAAAATTTCTTTTAAAATCTTTCGATATAAGTGTGGGTATAGTGGACACTTTAAGAAATATTTTTGGTGGCCACCTAGATGTAGCTGTTGTTTCTATGGTGGACACATCTTGTATCTAAAGTAGACACCTCTCTTTTTCTACCTATATGAGGAGTTTATGCATGAAATTGAGTAGGCATGGTCATTTAGTTCTCATTAAATCTTCTTTCCAAACGAAATATATTTGAGATCAAAATCAAATTAGCTTTATTTGATTTAGAATAATAGACTTGATAGTTTCCGGCCTAAAGCATGCTGCTGCAGCATGTAATACAATGTTTTAGAAACCTTGGTTCCCGAAGCCAGAATGAAACCAAATTCTTACACCCATTTTAAAGCATGATCAGCAGTTTATGAAGAAAAACTGATTCAAATTCAAAATTATTTATGTTTCTATCAGAAGCCATTGCAGTGGCCACTATTGGAAATTCTAAGACTATGTGTTGGTAAAGTGGCCACCGCCATTAAATACTCGTTTATCTTAAGGCTACACAGTGGACACTAAAAACTTTCATTATAAAATTTTTTTATTTTTTAAAATAAATGTATGAAATTTGGTCTGCTTATAAAGGTGGTCAAATTAAGCTTAGAAAAAAGTTTAGTAAAATAATATTTAATAGTTTTGGAAAAAATTAAATTTAAAAAAAATTTAAGTACTATATATATATTTCAAAATGCTCCAGGTGTTCCAATTTGTTTACTATCTTGGATTTTTCTTTATTTGTTATCCTCAAATACTAATTAACAAATATTGGATCGAAATGATAAGTTATAAATGATGATTTAGAAGGAAAAGGCAAAAATGTTCAAAAAACCGAATTATTTTTTCAAAAATTTCTGTTTTTGGAACTCGTTTGCCTTTTGCTTCTAAATCATCATTTATAACTTGCCGTTTCGATCCAATATTTGTTAATTAGTATTTGAGGATAACAAATAAAGAAAAATATCCAAGATAGTAAACAAATTGGAACGCCTGGAGCACCATTAAATATTTTTTTACAAAACTTTTTTCTAAGCTTAATTCGACCACCTTTATAAGCAGACCAAATTCCTTACATTTATTTCAAAAAATTAAAAATTTTAAAGTAAAAGTTTTTAATGTCCACTGTAGCCTTAATTAAAATTTAAAAATCAATCAAACGGTAATAAATACAAAAAATCAGTTCCGGCATACCCGTTTCCTTACGCGATTCAATAAGCAAAATAGAATTTCGGTCACTCGGCCGATGTTGATTTTTTTAAATATTTAAAATCCTTCCTATTTTGATCTATGGTATCGGTGGTAATTTACCAGCTTACTTAATTACACAATCTACTATGCCTAGGAATTTTGACGCTGTTTGATGCCTCTAACTCGTTCCATATTAATCAGCTAGGTGGCCACTATTGGTGCAGTGTCCACTATACCCACAATTATAATTAATTTAATTGTGCGGAACACGAATTTCTCCCCAAAAATCAAGCATTAGTGGGATGTGCATTAGCAAGCCAGATGAGATAGATTGATCTGCTGTATAGAACACAATGATTAGCGACATCTAATTAGAAAAAAAGCCGAAAGGTTATCACAAAAGCGACTTTTTTGGCAATTTTAATGACAAAAGGTCATTATAACTAATAATTATTAAACTTTTAATTAAAATATAACCGGAATAAATTTGCATAAGTAATAAATATAGTAAAATAATTAATTTATTCCTTTTAATTAATAGAAATTAATTAATTCCTTATAATTTAAGACTTTTTATTCCATTAATTTAGCAGAAATAACAGTATTTTCCAAAAAATAATAATAAATTTACTAGCTAAAATTAAATTAATTTATAAATATCAGTTATTTAATTCATTTCATGAGAATCAAACGCGTTTTTATGAAAAAATGAAGGAAACACTAGCATTTCACTATGGGGAAAACCACGGGGGCATTCGTGCCTGACGTCCCTTTTTAGGGACGCTTTTCGAGCGTCCAAAATAAGGTCAAGATAATAAAAAAACACCCCAACTGATTTAAGGTATAAACAGTAATATATATCGGCATTGAAATTTTTTTCAAATAACAACTAGGATTTTTAAGCTTTTTCTTTTAAAATTTTAAAAAAAGCACTTTTCTGAAAAATTCTATCTTCCAACTTTAAAAAAAGTGAAAATTTTTTAAAAATCTGCTTTCTTCTTGTGTTCTTTATGTTCTATGAAGATTAGAGATACATCCGTGCAAATTTTGATTGAAAGGAACAATTTTTGTAGAAATAGGAGGATTTTTAAAAAACGTCCCTAAAAAGGGACGTCAGGCAGTAATGGGTTAAAGAGCGTGAAGAAAATCTACATCTAAATTGAATTTCAAAGTTTTGACGGTTCACTATAGATTTATCCCAACGGGATACTAGAGCCGTATTGAATTTATAAAAAATTATGGTACATGTTTGATTGAAGTATTTCTTCTTTCCCTTTACACAGAAGGGGATAAACATTTAACTTCAAACAATGATACAAATAAAAATCCTACTACTATTATAATTGTGAATGTTTGTCCGGATGTTTGTTACTCTTTCACGCAAAAACTACTGAATGGATTTTAATGAAATTTTACCATAATGTAGCTTATACATCAGAATAACACATAGGCTATAATTTATAAAGAGAAAATCAGTCCTTCATTCTTTTTTCCCGTTTTTCCTGCTTTTTTTCACTTATTTTTCCGTGTTTGAAAACCTGTTTTACCAGTCATACAACGAGTTAAAAATAAAACATTGTTTCAAATGAGACACAGATCACTAGACTTTTTCATTTACTAGATCTTTTATTTTAGTTTTAAACACTGGTTTTAAATTTCTTAATTTGTTCACTAGACTTTTTACTACGGTTTCAAATTTGTTTTTTTATAAAGGCACCAAGATATTATTAAACATTATCAGAAACATCGGAATTGTAAAAAGTGACAAGAACACCGGGATTGGAAAATTAGCGAGAACATCGGGAAGGAAAAATTACCGAGAACACTGGGATAGGAAATTTACCATAAAGACACCCAGAATACCGGAATATAAAAATTACCGTAAACACTGAGATAGGAAAATTACCGGGAACGCAGCCGGGATTAGAAAAATTACCATGATCACCGGGCAACGGGATAAGATTACCGGGAACACTGGGATAGGAAAGAGGCGCCTGGGATACCGGGATGATTTGTAATATTGCTAATTTACAAAATTATAAAGGTATTTTAAGAAATATTTTAAAAAATAAATTTATACACCCCACCCGTGCAAGGCCGGGTATAACAGCTAGTCAAATAATAATTTAAAGTGGAAGGTTTTAGGACACTTAAAATGGGTTTATATCGGGATAGTAAGATTTCATTTAAGAACAAATTTGTACAGATCCGGTTCGGTGGATTGGGCTGACGACCGGTCAAAATAAAATGACACTTATTTCAATGTAATAAATTTGTGACAATGCCATGTGAAATCGGAGACAGAACCCCTTTCGACGATAATGAATTAAAACTGTATATTTAATGATAGGGGATGAATAAATACGAACAGGTAGTAACGAACGAATCTCGCTTCAGCTCCAAAGAAGGCTAGCTGTAAAACCCGGCTTTGCCGGGTTGTAACAGCTAGTTTTATATTAAAACAAGTTTCATAAAAATTAGTAGAAGGATAAGTTTCGATTGGCCTTTTCCTTCTTCGGCATTTTCGGATTGGCATTTTCGGACTTCTTTTAAGGGATATTTTATTAATGCATTAACAAGATTATGTTTTCAACCTATACCATCATAAGATTTACAAGTTTTTAGCATGCTCTCAGTAACCCATTTTGTGTTGGAGGCATAGTAAACCCATTTCAAATTTGTAATTCCTATTTATATAAGTCTTTCTCCCCTCTCCTCGCATTTGTTAAATTTGGTATAAACATTGTTTTTGTGTAGTATATACTGTAGCGCACAACAACACAACTGCATTATATTCCTTTTTGTACACAGTATACTATCCCTTTTTACTACTTATTTAAAATTTCCCCAAGTCAAAATCACCACTTGCAAGCAGTGGTTCCACTCTGTAGATAAACGTACTACCATATATCCATAAGAACTTCATTTTATATAAACCTGATCGGGGGATCAGACAGAACAGATAAGGAACTCAAAAATATGATTTAAAAAGTATCATTTCTGTAATTTTTAAATTTTTCTTTTCTTATTTACCAACTAATCAGTTATTTTCCAATTTTTGTCTACAATAGCTCGAAAATAATTCAAAATTAAAATTCAATTCGGGTCACTTGGGGTAAGTGGAACCGCTTTTTGGCCTAGTGCATTTTTGGAGCTCAATAGAAGAATTTTGAATGGGTTTAATTTGAACTTATTGAAAAATTTCGTTAAAGACACTATCCATAAACAAAAATTTATTAGTGGTTTCTAAAATAAAGCTTTACATTTTTCTTAATTAGTCTTAAATTTTAAAAATGAGATGGGTGTCTCACTTACATCAAGTGATGGGGTAAGTGGGACACCCCCTCTTAATTTATATGGAAAGTGAGCAAAACTTAAAAGGACTAAGTGGGTCTTACTTGATCAAGTAAAAAAATTTTCGCCACAAAATATTTTATTGTAACTGTACTGTAACCATGAGTGAGAAATCTACTCACATTAAAATCAATATGACAAGGTAAGAATAGAATGAAAAGCAAAATAAGTATTTTATAGAATATAAAATAGTGTTGAAAAAACATAATAAGGTTGATTATGATTTATTTTGGCACTTTAATAAACATTGTAAGATAAAAAAAGAAATCGGACACACTAAATGAGAATGAACACTATTGATGAGATATTTCACTTAACTCTCCATTACTTAAATTAAAACGCAAATTTGATATAAAATGTCGATCAAGTTATTTTTAAATTTTAATGAATTTTGAAGTGGCGAGTAAAAGGTCTTGCTACTATAAATCGAAATTTTCTGAATATATTGCGGGAAATTGTGCCTATAACCCCCCTTAAATCCGCCCATGTCTTCAGTAATAGTTCCTATATCATTTAGGACCCTCTAGAACCACTTATATCATAATAAGGGGTCTCACTTACTCAATAAAGAGGGGTCCCACTTACCCCAATCATGTCAAAACTATGGGGTAAGTGGGACACCCCTCTTAACCTCCTCAGACCTGAGAGAAAAATATAACTTTGGTTAATGCCCAAAGTGTCTAAAATAGCTGTTTAGGTCCTCTTAAAGTAGAAAAGTGGAATTAAAAAAATTATATTTTATTAGTAGGGGCTGGAGGGTATGTATCACATGTGATACATCAGGACTCAACCACTACAACCAAAATTTTTGAAGTTAAAATTAAAATTGTTTTACTTAGCTTATTTGAGTTATTTAGGCAAAATATATGTAAAATGTAATAGTATTGGTTAAATATTAAGGTTTATTTTGTTTTTTTATACCATATTACACTTTTTTATCACTTTTTAGCATAATTTCTGACTATCATGGAATGCCTTGTAATAGTTTCTGGTTGATGTAAAGACCAAAGTAACATTGCAGTTTTGTTAACTATCAAATCTTAAGGCCATGCATATTATTTGTTGTTATGGTTTGTGATTTATCAGCTAAAAAAACTCCTCTTGAATATTTGAAAAAATACCTAAAAAATAGCAATTTAACACAAAAAACCTGGAAAAAAAGTAAAACAAACACCCCGAGGGAAGTTTTTATACTTAATAAATGTTTTTTTATAACATCCAATACTATTCAAAACGCAAAACAACACATGCTAAAAAATCCCATACCTACGTGGTTTGTATCGGTTGGGCCCTGATGTATCACATGTGATACAAACAAGTTTCAGAGGTCCTAACAACTTAATATTTTATTAAAAAGTTCTATTTTTGGTATCAATTGGTTGGTTTTTTCATTACAAAGAAAATGTATATCTTGAAATTGCTAAAATGTATTAATAAATATTTTAAAAATAATTTTATTTCGACTTTGTGTCGACATTGCGTTTGGAACCCAAAAAGCCTTCTAAAAATCTCGATTTTGCAGAAGTATTAGTTATTACAACCTAAAAATAAAATTGTACATTGTTTTTCACTCCATGTTACATGTGATACAAGCGGTTTCCAAAAAATTTTTACCATACAACATTTTAAAAAAAAGCTGAAACTTTTGTATCATATGTGATACAAGGGGACTGAGGAGGTTAAACACTTCAAAATTATAAATTTTGAAAATTTTCAAATTCCTGTATGTATTTTAGATCAAACTCTGCAAAACAGTTCGATAAACATTAAAATATAATGAAAACTTACCTGGAAATACTTCTTTGAAAAATGCGTCTTGAACTCCCACAAAAATCCATTCTGGGAATCTATTTTAAATTACTTCTATAATCTTAAAAATAAATTAAACAAATCTCAAATATATGGGTCATTCCATGTGAAATCAACCAAAAAATGGCAAAATTCAACCTTACCCCCTCGGATTTTAATGAAACTTTTAAGGATTGTTTTCTTTTATAATACAAACAGGAAAATGACCTTGATTAATCATTTTCTCTGTAAATTTTTTTTTGAAATTTTGAAAAAAAAATAATTTGTGTTTCTTTAACTTCTGAGAGGGTCAGGTTGAGTGCCGTGTTGATTTCACATGGAATGACCCATATGCAAAACTCATCGGTGTGACAAGCTGTAACATAATCAATGCGAGTAAGTATGAAATTTCCTGTACATATTATAGTTTTAGGGGGGTTTCCCACTTATCCCAAGTAACCCTACTTACTTTTTTTATCATCGCTTTTTTCTTTTGTTTCTTCGGGAACATATTGGACCTTCGGATCACGCATTTTGAATTTTCAAAATTAAAACAATTTTCTATTCGATTTCCAACGAACTTGTCACAAGATGCTTCCCAACTACTTATAATTTTATACATACACCACATTGAAATCCATTTCTAATGGAGGATCTGAAAAAGAAAATTTAATCATGTTATAATGAGGAAGTTTCATATTTTTTAAATTTTCGGTTTAGGTGTATATTAAAACAATAAAAGATGTGAAAAATCCAAATCTGCAATCCAAATTTTTCTCAAAAATTTATTTACTGAGATACAGAAGAAATGAAGAAATAAAAGTTGAAAAAAGTCGTAAACAAATGATGCAATCGCAAACGCTCAAAAGTCAAATTTGACGTCACTCGACACTAAACAAAAGGCATTGTTGATGTTTATTCATTATTAAAATAAAAGGTCTTTATGACCTCATGGATCTGGTCTAGTTTCACTAGACCATTTTTTACTAGACTATATACATTTTCCATAAATATTTTAATTTTAAGGGAAAAAATCTTAAAATATAAGAATGTAATGTTTTAAAATTAATTATTTGATTTTATTTTGGTGTTTTCATAGCTGGTTTAACTTTTAAATTGGCAATTATAGAGCTTTTCTTTCTTAAATATTTAATCCTGAGGTTTTCATACTTAAAATAGTGAGTCAAGCAGATCCACTCTAGTAGAGAAATGGAGAAATAAGCGTTTTTAGCCATAAAATCGTTTATTACTTGTAAATATTCGATTTTCGAACTTGGAAAACTTGGTAGTGATCGTCCTCGCCTCGAGATACGTCTATGTACCAAGTTTTGTCTACGCCGGCTGCATAGTTTAGGAGGAGATGCGAGTTGTAGTCGTTTTGACCCGAGTGACATCACGAATCTGAAATCGCTGTTTTTCCCTCCTTTTCCAGAGCGCAAACTTAAATCCGCAATAAAAAAATAAATAATGATCAGAATTAAAAAATATTTCGGTTTTAGGGTTTTCTCGTAAGGTTGGATCGATTTAAAAAATAAAATAAAAATATGAAACTTCCTCATTATTGAAGTTAAACTTATTTATCACTAAATTCAAATGAGGGAAATAGCATCTTGCACTGTATTTTTTTTCTGACGAAAAGAGTGAACAAGAGGGCCTCGTTTTCAGGAGAAACTTGGTATACTTAATATAACCATAGAGGTATAAGAATAATAGAGACGGCATGGGCGGCAACCCTGTGTTCCAAAGATCAATGCTAGGCAAAAAGAATTCTTTAACATTGGAGCTCCCATAGACACGTCGATTTCGAAGGTGAAAAATCGTAATAACTCACAGAAAAATGATCGGAAAAAGAAAAAACATCTGTTTATTATGTAGAAGGAAAATACTAATTATTCTGAGCTTAAAAATTCATAATATCTCCGAAACATTTTTATGAATGGGATTTTAAAAAACTTCGCGCCGAGTTCGTTCGACTTTCACGAGCTATATTCGATTATATTTGACAGAATTTCAGTAAAATTACTTCTAGTATTATAAAATGAAGATTTGTGATTCGATTGGATGTGTTTTTGAGTCATTCCAATCAATATTTCTGGTCGAAAATTGTTTTTTGCGAAGTTAAGTCATGAAATGAGCTTTGGCGGCTGTTGGCGATCGAGCTTGGCGCTTGTTTTGTGTTGGTGCAGGTTTAATTTTAGCGCGTTATTATTTTTTATTCTGCCTCTTTCTCAATAATTCTAGAAGATGATTTCCTATAATTTTTAAGGAATAATATAAAGGCATATTCCAATTATTGAGATGCAGTGTCTACATAATTGTGATTTTTTAAAGTTTCTGTGGATTTTTTTTGCCATATTGTAAAGACTATTTTTAGATTGCTGCTACATTAATACTAAATGTATCAAAATAAGCTACCAATTTTTACATTTATGTAATTTTTGTCACAATATTGTTAATAATATTATTATGTCCTATTTGCACAAGATTTGGGTATTTCTTTTAGAATTTTAATACCTCAATAAAATAATGTAATAATAATTAATGTCGAAATCACAGGGGCTATTTAAAAAAAATTTTCGCTTTGATATCTTTGAAATTTCATAACACAAAACCTAATCAGTAGAATGTAATCTTATTAATTTAATTTACTAGTTCAAAAGCCATCAAATGTTTAATTCGAAAATATTTTTTCAGTTGCGAGTTTGCCATTAAAAAAACTGTAATCAGCAGATTGGTTGGTTGGGGTTTTATGGCATAAGCCCCCCCTATTTTCAGAAAAATATTATTTTGAAGCCACATACTCTTATGAATGAAGATTTACCGTCACTCTTTTTCCTATTAGTTTTTGGGTATTTAAAATTTGAAGTTTCAAGCTTTTCGGTGCCTTTTCGGTTTTTGCAACATTTTTTGCTAAGATCGCGAAGTGATATAGAGGGGGTTAACGAGCTTTAATGAGAAAGGGGAAGTCTCCAAGTTAAATAAGGTAAAAAGTTGACCATCAAATTTCAAAGTGATAATTCACTTCACAAATCCATAAACTTCTTCCCTGTATGTTTTCGGATGTAATTCGCTATTCAAATTACACAATTTATGCACAAAATTAATTAACTATTTTTTTAATCTTTCTAACCACTTAAAGTAACAGTTTACTTTAATTTTGGTATTCATCAAATTAAAATTGCTTTCTTTTAAATATTACGTGTGCTTTATCGTTGTGAATTAGAATATGATACAGAGTAGTGTTAATTTCATTTATGTTTCAGATAACAGATACTGGAATTAAAATTACTTAAATAAAATGTAACCTTTAAAAACAGAAGCTATCACTAATTTATATTTTAACTGTAAAAAATACGATAGCATTGATACAAAAATACGAAACTTATAAGGCAACAAAAATATATATTCTGAGCGCCGTGCCAAACAGCGCGATAACCTCGCCAAATAGCGTGAAATCTCATAACTCATAGCTTTGACATGTTAGGCAGTCTTGGGATCGCTCGCTTCCGTTGAAATCGAACCCGATTCCTCCTCTATAGGGGGTTTTCACTACCAGCCGTCTGCTGCCGAAAAACCGTAAGTGGTGCTCCAAATGCAGCCCAGTCCCATAGGCCGTAATGTTAGAGTTTTCTTAAATAATTTTTATTGAAAAATATGGAAAGTTTTCAATAAAAAAGGGCTACACACAATGTTAAACAAAGCTTATTCTTTCTTTTTATATAACTTTTAGTTATAATTCTGTGAAATATATTATTTAAATCACTAATTTTTAAAATGGAACCGATCGGAACTGAAGCAGACGAGAAGCAGCGATGATTTGTTTACATTTTCCGCAGTAATAGCAAATCAAATTTTAAATTAACTGTTAACTAACTATGTTTTTAGCATTTTATCAGAATAATACTCACTCACGAGGTTGTCCAACTTTATTTCTTGCACAATTTGAATGCGAATTATGTTGATTCTTTAAACGATCGTGTAAAAAGGGTATTTGAAAAATAAAACTATCAATCGTATTCGAACCACTAAAAAGTCTGTTTAAATATTTTAATAGTATTATCTTTTTCCTTAATTTTCTTATATTTCTAAAATTAGTGCCAACAGAAAAAAATCAATCTTTGTAACAATATGCTAAATGTTATTGCTTGTCAAATACCAATTCAAAGTAAATATACATTTTTTTATCAGAATACTACATTGGTCTTATTTTTTTAGCTATAGTAGTAAAAGATACATGACTGGTGTTTAAATATGTTTCATAAAGTAGCTTTTCACTTTTTTTGAACGAGGACTGTAACTATTGTTTACAATATTTAACGGAATTTTGTCACCGGGGTGCAGCACTACCTTGACCCCCTGGAACTTAGCCACAGAATCCTGAAAAATGGTTAATTTTTTCCAATACAATTTTAAACCTTAAAGGTGTCTTAAACATAATAAATTAAATTATACAACAAATCAATTTAAATTAATTTGTCTATTTCAGTGTTTTAAGCCAAGGTAAAGCTACAATTTTGTAATAAAATAAATATTGACTCAATATAAAATTATTTCGGCCACTAGCTTTGACATTTTAATTAGCGGCAACTTAGTAAAATACTATTGAGATCCCTGGTCATGGTAGAGTTTTCCGTCTAGAGATTGATATCTGTCCCAGCTATTCAAAATTGATTCATGCACCATAAAACAATAATCAAACCAAACTGTTCCAGCTATTTTCTTAGCAGAGCAAGAAGTAAAATTATTTTTAGTGAAATACTAGGACACAACTCTTAAAATAACATTTATTTAAATTATCCACAAAAATATAAAATAACTAGTCTTCAACACAACAATGGAATTAAATTTTAAAGCACTTCCTAATGACTATAAGGAGGAATATTTTTTTCTAGGAATAGGTTTTCTCCCAATATGCTGAACATCATTATGTAGTATACTTTATAAGGTTAAAATATTTCATCACATACTTAACAAGTTGATAAAGTACTCAAAAATTATTATAAAAGCACAGGTAGTGATTTTGAGTAATAAATGAAACCCTTTTATAATTATTAACTCTTTCATACATTAAATAAAGTATTGTTCAGATTTTTCTTAATAAAGTTCTTAATTTCTGTAGTTTTCTTTGTGTCCATCTGTCTGGCGCAGTCCTGTCCAGAGTCAACTCAGTTTGTCACTGTTTTATTTGGATTGTCTATTTCAGTCACTGGTTTTGCTACGTCTCATTGATAGACTATAAAATAAAAAAATATTTTTAAGAACAAAGTGTTTAACAATCAGCATTTTAAATTTAAAAAATATGTATTACAATTATGATGAATACAACAGGCATACATTATAGACATACTTATATGTAGACAAGCACGCTCGTGCAGAAAACTAGGATTTTGTAAAAAATGTTTAAAAGTAATTTATATTTTTGATAAATAATAAATTAGGAACATCTTATTATATTTTTAGGTCTTAAAATATAACAATAGTATATATGCAAATATTATTTTCGGACCTAATAATACTATTACTTAGATCTCTACCATAGCCTGTCCATCATTTGAGCTGTGGGAAAACATGGCGGCTGGGGGACTCTTTCTAAAGCTGTATAATGAATTGCATTTCTCCCTACTGTTGTTAAGAGTATTATAACAATATTTAGGCAAACAATGTGACTCATAATGTCTTGTGTTAAAATTTAAATGTCTGGAGGCACTTAATAACTTTGCAGAAAATATTTTAATATTTTGTGTGCAGAGAATTTTTGGTTTTATCCAAGTATGACAACTACAATAGGATGATATGCAAGATCCCTATTTGGTACTTTAGGATTAGCCGAACACAAGCCTCGAGTTTTAAGTTTTATCATCCAAAAAATCAAATAAAACATTTTTTAAATATCTAAACTAGCAGTGTTTTTCTTAATTTTTGTTATATTTTTATGTGTAATTGTTATATTTTTGTGTAAATAATAGTAAAATGTTACCAAGATCCATTATATAGTCCAATTAGAGATTTTGCACACTATTCCTAGCACCTTGAATATCAACGCAAATGCCAAGCGCAGAAAACTTTCCAATTTTGCAGAAAATCTTTTAAATAATATGGTTCAATTCTATTAGCATTCCCGCTAAATATCACCCTGCACTTTTGGACACCAACAGGAATATTGGTACATAATTTTAAACTCACAGATAAAAAAGTTTAGTTAGATCAATAAATGTTCAGTTTATCAATAAAAATCTGAAAAATTTGTCGATTTTGGAATATTATGGCGTTTAAAAAGCTTGGCAATATTTAGCGGGAACGTTAACAGAATTTAACCAATAATTTAAATATTTGATAAATAAATATTGATTTATTGTTGTTGCTCAAGAAGCATTATTATCACAATATTGGGGCGAACAATGGGACTGTCATAATGTCTCTTAAGGAGGTCAAAATTTAAAGGATTATGGGTGCTTACATTAATTTGCAAAAAATATTTCAGGAAAATTTTGTGAATGGAAAGTTTTTGGTTTTATCTAACTCTACCTGCTGGACTTCATTGATTAGTAAACATGCCATGAGAACCAAAAAATTTAAGAGATCCCTGTTCTACGTCAGTTTCCAGAATATTAACTAGCAAATGATGTATAGTTTCTGCTGCATAATAATGTAGAGAAAATTACAGAGTTTATTGCCCAGTTATAGATCATTCAGTGGAAATTTCTACTAGTTTTTAAATATTGCTAGTTATACAGCTTCGATAAGAGTCGACCAGCTGCCATGTTAACCCACAGCTCAAATGATGACACACAACCATATATATAGATCTAATTTGAGCTGGTCGACTCTTATCAAAGCTGTGCCTAAATATTTTCTCTAACAAATTTTGTTTTCAATAACAATGCAACATAAAATAACAATGCATGAGGAATAAGTAACAACCAACAAATATTTTGTTTACTTTATGTCAGACTGAAAGCTTTGCTGATCACTTTGTTTTATTTTATGTAAACATCTTAAGAGAACATTGTGTGCACCGAAAGACTGTTATTAAATGAAAATTTAAATGGATGTTTGAAATTTATATTTATTAGGTTCAAAATGTAAACACATACAAATTATAAATTAAACACCAAGTCCTAATACCAATTGTTCACAATTACTCTTATTTATGCTGAAACTATCAATAACTGGGCAGTTCTTCCTATTTATACAGGGTGTAAAGGAAAGTCCCTTTACCCTGTAATAAGTGGCTAACGGAGCAAGCTAAAGCTATGCAGTTAAGGTAACGGTATAGTAAAGTGACTATGCGCAATCGAATGCGACCAACCGCAGCGCCCTCTAGCGGAGATTTTAGGAGTTAAAAAATTTATTTTAAAAACTATTAAGAATTTGTTAAAATAGTCAATTACAAAGTTGTAGAGCAGCATCGATTTAGTAGGAAAAGACACCTTAAGCAAAAAAATATCTTGAATAGAACCCCTAAAACGCGCGCTCAATTAGGTTGAATTTACGTCGATTTTACGTCTTAAAACGCTTCTCACGAGGCGAAAATGAGAAATTTTCAATTTAATGACTTAAATAAATGAATAAAAGTATTCTTAACTCATTAAATTGAAAATTTCTCATTTTCGCCTCGTGAGAAGCGTTTTAAGACGTAAAATCGACGTAAATTCAACCTAATTGAGCGCGCGTTTTAGGGGTTCTATTCAAGATATTTTTTTGCTTAAGGTGTCTTTTCCTACTAAATCGATGCTGCTCTACAACTTTGTAATTGACTATTTTAACAAATTCCTAATAGTTTTTAAAATAAATTTTTTAACTCCTAAAATCTCCGCTAGAGGGCGCTGCGGTTGGTCGCATTCGTTTGCGCATAGTCACTTTACTATACCGTTACCTTAACTGCATAGCTTTAGCTTGCTCCGTTAGCAACTTATTACAAGGTAAAGGGACTTTCCTTTACACCCTGTATATATTCGTAAACAAAATAACTATCTTTATCTTACTTTAAAAAGTAAAAATATATCTTACCTGCAATAAATATTTTCTTCATTGAATGGCTGATGTCTCGTCTGCTTTTGATCGGATCCATTTTTAAAATGTAGATTTTAGTAATTATTTCAAATATTTACAATCTAAAACTTTCTCAAATGCAAAACAAAGCTGTGTTTAACATCAAGAGTACCTCTGCTTTACTGTAAACTTCCTATATTTTTAAATGTAATTTATTAAAGAAATTTCTAACATTAACGCCTATGGGATTTGGGCACTGTTTGGAGCACCAGCACTGCGAAACGAAACTTTTTTCGCCGGATGTGACGTCATGTGAAAACTCCCTGTTCTTCTTTCCTAACTCTATGAATATAACATATCGTCATGATCCACATCGCCAAAAACGCCAATTTTCTTTTTTCCCTGGTGTTGTGGCAACAGCTCCCTCTCGTAAGTTTGTAATCTCGAGTTTTGTAATCTGGCAACACAGCGACAGAGTTGTAAGAGAGAACGCATTTTCACACATCCCAACGGTTGGGTCCTGACGAGCTTATTGCGCATGCTCGGGGAGAAAAAGGGATTTTCTTTAGATAATATCTATCATTAATGAATTCCCGCTGGTGCAGTGGTAGAGCGCGTGCTCAGCATGCGGTAGGACGCGGGTTCTGTCCCCGATTTATTGTTTTATTAAAATTTCTAAAAAAACCAGCTAAAATAAGTCCACACGCATGCGCACTATGCTCGTCAAGACCAAACCGTTGTTGGGATGTGTGAAAATGCCAGTCAGCTTGTTTATTTTTATTTGAGATTCTGAAATAGTATTCTTAAAATCGTCTGTCACTTTAATTATCTTTTTAAATATTTTTATGCGTATTTTTTTTAAATAAGTGGGTGATTGTATTAATAAGTTTTAAAACAAACTGAATAATGAATTTCAATAATATCGGACCCAATTAATTCTGATGTATCTACGATCTGTTGCAATGGCGTTGATTGTATTAGCTGATATTTTCGTCCAATGGATCGGGTAAATCAATCGTCCAATTCACAGATAACTTATCAAGATATCCCTTTTTACAATTTTCATCTAATGCTCGGAAGAATGGAGAACTCATATTTCGCTAATGGAGCTCATATACGCTTAAAAATAAGAAAAGAGAAATTATAAAAAAAAAACGGGCCGTAGTGTAATGTTATTCAATGTAAATATCAGACAAACCGGAAGATTGAGTTACCTGGTGACGTCACTTCCGTTGGTTGTTTGTTTATTTAGGAATTTCGTGAATAGTACATTTATTACGATAACATGATTTTGAATTTAAAGCAAATAATCTAGTTACACTGTTTGTTGTTTTTTGATATGAGATCGCTTATTGTTATCAATCGGATAATGTAATCAGTTTAGTCTCGGACAATTGCGATCACATTAAGCGGACTCGACTGTATTCCAATTGCGCAAAGTTTTACAATGGGTAAAAATTTTGGAGTTATTATTCAATTTTTTAGTGTCGTGAGAGAAATATTCACATATCCCCCTTCTGAGGTCTGATGATACCCCAGGCATGAATGGCGGTAAAAACATATCAAATAAAGCTTAATATTTTAATTTTTGTCATATTATTGATAAAACATAGTTTTTATATTTGTTTCAGTCGTATATTTGTTTTTTCCAAAAAGAAGATTGGGACTTCGTGCATTGAATAGCTTCTTATATTATAAAATTTTCTTTCATACACTGAGAAAAAATTCTTTTTTTATTAAATTCTTTTTAGAAATGATGGTGGAAGCATTAAAAAAGACTCAGACAACTGACACCAATATTTCCGATGGATGGAGGTAGGCTCATTAAAAAAATTAATTAATGGCTTTGTAAATATATTTTTTTATTTAGTTTTCTTGGAAAAATAAGAATTTTTTCAAAGATTTATGAGTATTTATTGTGATTCAGAATTTCGAAGAATTATTAAGAAAAATAACGCCAGTAAAGAAATAGGATCTGTTAGGCTGTTTTTTGTTAGATTTTGAAAAAAATTGATTGATTTTTCTGAAAATTGAAGAAGGCGGTAACGAAAATATTGCTGGCAGTAACGGAGAGTAACGATACATGCTATGTAGCAAATGTCTCGTTTATCCGGTCACGGCAGCATTAAGTTCGCGGTAACCATTTTTTACTTTTAGAAGCGATTAGGCGGGGCTGTAACGTCGATATTGATGGTAGTAACGTTAATAACTATGGCAGTAAAGATGACTGATATAATGCCTCAATTTGGGACGGTTTTGAGGGTTTTTTCAGCAAGGTGCCACGGCAACGTGAAGCTCGCCGTGGAAACGTTTTTGAAAATTTCGACCATTAGGCTTAGGGCAGTAACGTTAATTTTGCTGGCAGTAACGATACAGTAACGATTTGCACCATTTTCATTAAGCACGGCTACCATGCCACGGCCAACTTCATGCACATCTAAAATATAGCCTAGAGACATGTATCACCTGCATACAGTACAAAATTAAAAGATTTTTGTAAGATATTTTTGTCTTTTTTCAATTTAATTATTTTTAAAATGATTTATTATCAAATATTGTCTAAATATATCCTGTATTACTTGATTTAAAAATTTTACCTGTATATTCAACGTTAATTTTTATAATTAATTAATTAACTAATGATTTAATCACCAATTGTGGTTTTTTTAGGTTTTAGATCTCTATATTTACAGCATCCATGGAAAAATGACCTTGGCAAATGCCTCAAATGTTTTTAACAAGAATTTTTTAAAAGGTCGATTTTTAAAGCCAAAAAAATTTAAAATTTGAAAAAAATTAAACTTTTTATTGTCCGATTTTCTTCCATTTTTAGTATGTTATTATTTAAATAATTTCTAATTGAAAACCATTTAAATTACTTCTTTTGCAATTATTTTGTGGTTTGAGCGACGTTTTAATTTTTTCGACTTTCCAAATTTTGAATAAATATTCAAAAATTGAATTTTTTGAAATTTAAATGGTATATTCGTATTCAGCACTGAAAAATAGCCTATAAACATGTATCATAAGTCTCGATCTTTCTAATTTGATTTTTTGAAAAAAAATTTTCGGACATTTTTTAAAAATTAAAAAAAAAACTTCCGGCTAGCCTATTTTGTCCGATTTTAGTATGTTGTTATTGAGGTCATTCCCAAGTGAAAACCGTTGAGAAACTAAAGGTATTAATTTTTTACCGGTTAACCTTCCTACCCCTTTGGGGTCTTTTTCGACCCCAGACGCACTTTGACGCTTGATATCTCCCATGCATTTTTGTTTTGACAATTTCCGATGCTACTATTCCTTAATTACGCAAGGTTTTACAATGGGTAAAAATTTTGGAGTTATTATTCCATTTTTAAGTGTCTTGGGAGAAATAGTCACATATTCCCCCTCTGGGGTCTTCTGAGACCCCAGCCATGAATGGCGGTAAAACAGTATCAAATAAAGTTTAGTATTTTATTTTTTGTTGTATTATAGATAAAAAAGGTTTGCATGTTTGTTTAGAACGTTTGGAGAAATATTAGAAAGATATTTTCGTAGAAATTGTCATTTTTTTTACAAAAAGAAGATTGCGGCTAAATACATTGAATCACTCGCTATTTCTTAAATTTTTTATTCACATTCTAAGAAAAATATGCTATTTATAGAAATCTTTTGAGTATCTAACAGTTGCAGCAAAAAAAACTCAGACAACTGTCGCCATTACTTCCTGTTGAACACATTCTTTACAAAAACAATATAAATTCATGGTTGATTGTAAATAGGTTTTTATATTCAGTCTTCTTTGAAAAATAAGAATGCTTTCAAATATTTATGAGTGTTTACGGAAGTCCAGAATGTGATTTCGAAGAATTATCAAGAAAAAAACCAATTTTATGTTAAAACTTACATAAGCAAGCGAGATACTGATTTCACTAAGAAATCTGAACCGATCATTTTTTTTGTATTATTTCAATTTTAAAAAGAAGAATCCAAACTTTACATGTTTCATAATACTAAATAAATTAATCTGGGGTGACAGGTAGCTGATAATGCAGAATAGAGAATATATGCAGCTTCATAAATCGTTTAAAATTAACTACTAAATTCTTCCCGTGCAAGACCGGGTATATCAACTAGTATGCTTTAAACAGTGTGATTATAAATATTTTAAGTAAAACAACTTCAATGTAGTTCATTTCTGTGATTTAATTCTTGTTTGAAGGTCCAGATGTTATAAAAAACGTGTATCAAAAGAAACCCAATTAAGCCGTAATAAGGCGAAAAAAATGAGAAAAATACCAAAAAAATTGGATAAATTATTCTGAAGCATCTTTCTAGAAATAAAAAATGACAATTCTTCTCCATTTAAGGAATTTTTAACCTTTATTAGAGTCATAGGCATGTTTTACGCATGGGTTTTACGTGGGGTCCTCAGAGACCCCACGAGGGGAATATGTGACTATTTTTTCAAGAGGGTAGGAAGGTTAAGTTACAGATTGCCTGGACTACATGAATTAGGCAGTAGTGTCCACTAGTTTCCAACAAGTTGCTAGCGCAAAGCGGGCAGCAACAAATCTTCCACTCTTAGTTGTCAACTTTCTTTGATCTTTACCGACACTCCATGGGAAACTAAATTTAGTGGAAGATTTGTCTCTCCACAAGTGGAAGACAGAAAAAGTTGCTGTATTTTGTAAAAAAAAGCAACAAATTGCAGCAACTTGTGGAAAACTTTGGTGTAAACGCGGCTTTAAAGATGCACTTTTCAAAAAGCACAAGTCTGCCCTCAGCAACAATCGATTTCAAAACCGAAACTAGGTGTGTTCAAAAACGAAACTATGTCATTAAAAAATTGCAAAAACAAAGCATGGATTAGATGGTAAACAGAGGCTGCGCCACCTACATTAATCTATTTGCACTACAGTGACAATTAACTAATAAAACTAACGAATGAACTGCTGAGTAGGATAATGGTTACTTCAAATTAAGGAAAATAAAAAATACTTAATTTTTCGGTGACATTTCGCGGACCTCATGGACCCCCAGGGATCCGTGAACCACCTATTGGGAACCCTGTTCTATTGACACTGCGTTTTTAAGGGAAATTGCTGGGGAAAATGCATTTTAATACTAATTAATAGAGTAAATAGATGGTTTATTTCATGTAAAACATTATAAAACTAGTTTTTAAAGTATCTTATTTAAAAAAATACTTAAATTTTTAGATAAAAATTCGATTTTCTGGATTTTTCCCCGCATCCGCAAATATTGCCCTATTTTCAACGAGCTCTAGTGACCAAACTATTAGTCTGACAAAAAAGTTGTAATTGACAATTTTGTAGCTCGTTTTATCATCTTTATTTTTGTATTCATCATTTTCATGAGAAACCCATACTTTCCATTCTACAAACAAAAAATGAGGTGAAATTTAAGGGTTTTTTCGAATTTTCACCAAAATAACATTTGAAATTTTGTGTGCTAAGTTCAGATTTGGATTCTGCACCCTCGAAAACATATAAAACCGTTGAGAAAAAATTTTCCGTATTTTTTTCCTGAAAAACTACCAAGTTACTGGACTATTAGGAGAGTCCAAATATTACTAAACAATATTCATAATAAATTAAAGGTTTACATACTTTTCTACTATTACTCACATGATGTTCTAAATCACTTTTCTTTGAACGCCTACGTGAAAAAGCCCACATTTTTTGAGACACAAGCAATAATATGATATATATCGGATAGCTCCTCGTAAAAGCAAAGAGTCCCTTAGTAAATGGAAGCGAAATTTAAGATTCTTTCTTTCCCTGAGAGATTATCGCTTGATATGGTTCAGAAACCTTATCTAGTGGTTCAGGGTTGAAAAAAATTAGATTTTGTCCTTCCATCTTAACTGATGCATTCTAATCAAAGTTCTCGTGTTGACGTAATTGACCTTCACCATATATCTAAAGATAGTTCCAGTTTTTCTACTTATTTCAGATTTTATTGAAGTCAAAAACATGAAAATAACTGATGTCGGGATTTTCAAATTTTTTATTGAATGAGGGTTTTAACCGATACAAAAGGAATGATGCCTCAGTGATAGATACCCTTTAGAAACAATTAACTTCAATTAACCTAAGTAATCAGGACAGGACCATGTAAAATTTCAGATCAAAAAGAGCACTAAAATAGAAATATGTCATCTCTGGATTTTAAACATGTGCAAAATAACTAAATACTGAGCCATAACTTTATCCAGTTTAATAATTTCTTTCTTTTTTTAATCAATGTTTTCTCTAATGTAGTTTGGTAGCTTCGAGTTCCTCCTTCCTTTCTGGAAGGCGTATTTAATAGTATAACTGGATAAATCTGTTTTAAAAGTTCTTGATATACAATGAAACTAATTAATTCTCAAGAATATTAAATAAAATTTAGATTTGCAGTGCTCTGTTATCAAGAGAGCCTGTATACGAGAGAGAGACGACAACTCGCTTAAAAGCGTGTCTGCGCATCCTTGCGCGCAGTTAAAACTGTCCAAATCTCCAATTCTGTCCAAACTGTATCATGCCGCTGATCTCGCTCACATACTAATTCAATGGAGGGAAATCTGCGGTGAACAGAAAACGCTGTTGACCAATCAGCGAGCTATACCGGGTTGTCGCCTCTCTAGTATACAGGCTCTCTACTGTTATCTATCAATCAAATCAAATTCTGCCCAGACCTATACTCTATTCATTTAGAATTGGCGCTTGAGAAATAGTGCTTTCCCCCATTCTATAAGCGTAACCATAGTTACACTCTTCGAGCAGCCAATAGTAAACCTTCTTCGTCATTTTGACGTAGATAGTTGCTATGGTTACCGATCGGTGGCTGGGGAAGGAAATTTTTTTCAAGCGCCAGTTCAAAATGAGCAGAGTTTAGTTGCCCATCAGGCCTGGGGACATAATTACTTTGCTTGTGTCCAGGCCGAGTGGCTAGCCCGACGCTGGATCCTCATTTAACTCTTATTGATAGAAACTATAAATTTTAAATTTTCCCCAACCTGTTGATTGCAGGTGGAATCACTCACTGTTCCCATTTTGGTAAAAATTACTACACATACACCAATAAAAATGTAAAAAAAAGTCATCAAACTTTGTCAGAAGTAGGGGAGAGTGGGGACGATTGTAACAAAATTTCTTATTTGATCTCAAACTAAGCCATTTTTTATGTTAGAGTTATGAAAATTGGTATGAAAATAGGTTGATATATCCCAATTACAATTTTGTTATGAAAACCGTCCGGTGGACATGCATTGCAATTTAGTAAATAAAACATCGAAAATCGAAAAACGTTACAATCGTCCCCACTTGAAGGGTCAATTGTAACAAATATAAGGGTCAATTGTAACACAACACAAATTCATAAAAATAGATAGAAAATCATTCAAATTTATTAAAAATTTATATTTTCTTGTTAAATAATAATTTACATAGACTAGAATGGAAATAATGAACTTTTCACTCAAATAATGAGTTTTAAATGATAATGAATGTTGATGAGTAAGTAATAGTAAATAATTATTCACAAGGGCAATTAGGGTATTCATAACTTAATTCCCCTGTAGTGCAACGAACGTGGGACCATTTTTTGCACGAAAAATGGTTCCTCTTACTGCCCTTGATCGAAACTTTATTGTGTTGATTATAACCCACTTTAGGATTTTCATTTTTATTTTCTTCTGACAGAATCTGTATAATGTTACATAAAAATATCGTGCTCACGAGCAACACTTCTAATAGACTTTTTAGACACAGAAACCTCAACAGCCTCTCCCTCCATTTTTTCTAGACTAATCAGCCCCCTTTCAGTTTTCCTTTTACGTGATCTCGGCATCCTAAAACCGTAAAAATTCATAATTATATGCCAATATTAAGGGTAAGTATGAATTATAAATCAATACATCGAAAATACTTTTGAAACATGTTATTTTCTACATTGGGGTCAGTTGTAACATGTTACAACCGTCCCCGGCTGCAGTGTTACAATCGACCCCACGTTGCCATTTTTAGTTAAACCCTCGTTTTCCGCGAAACTAACAACAGTATCATCTTGAAACTAAGCAGAATAAAACTAGGATACATGTACATACAATACATAAAATCAGTGTTGTTGTGCTTCATACCTGCAGTGCAGGAGAAGGAAAGTTACACAAAAGTAAAAATTTACTTCGATGCTCGAAAAATACTCTTTTCTCAATTACACAGCCACAACTCAAATGTCGGCCTTGGCAATCTCTGATATTCTTTCATTCACCTCCCTTTTACGTACTGTCATCTCCTTTTCCCCCAGGCAGCCTCTCATTTTGAGAAAATCAAAGTGTTACAATTGCCCCGTGTTACAATCGTCCCCACTCTCCCCTACTGTCATCAAAAAGGATAATTTCATATGGTCTTTTCCCCAAACTAAAATTCTAATCAATACCAAACCACCTTATCTAAACCAATCTTATTTGTTATGTGTTTTAAAGTGCACAATGCAGCACGTGCCATCTCTGCTCTCATGAGTAAGCTGTTTGGCGTGAAAAGGAAAAACAGATGTTTTCTGCAGGCTGTAGCGATAGAAAGAAAAGCTACGAGGGCTGCATGCTTGTTTTATTCATAGATTTTATTCAGTTTCCTTCCTTTAGGTTTCCTTCGTAACAATGAAGGGGAGACTCATAGCGGAGACTACGACGGTGGTTAATAAAAGAAAACTCAAAGAAAAAAGTAACATAGTGAAGGGGGGGTTCTTGGTCGAATTTGGAGGAACTAATTTCCTAAAAAATAATTTAAAAAAAAGGGATGTCATAAATCCAGCTTGTCACTATTTATCACACTTACAGGACGTCCTTCTAAATCTCTTTCGTATTTTGCGAATAACCCCTTATTGGATTAAAAACGTTTTTCTTCCAGAGTAAGAATATCAATGAAATGTCATTTAGATCAAGGTAAATAAAATTCGAAAAAGCACATAAATATTACAAATATCGAGATCCTAAGTAAAATATCTTAATATGTTTAGAATGAAAGAATAACAATATTATACAGGGTGTTTCAAATGTCCGTTTCGCGGCTTTTATTTGGAACCAACGTGTCCTATAATCAAGTAAGGTCTACTCCTAGGTAAGTGACCCTGGAGAATCCACTGAGATGAATTACAGCGCCCCTAGTGTCGAAATAAAAAAGTTTTAAAAAATAATTTAAAAACTAAAGGAGATAGAGCAAAAACCTCATTAAGAGTATTGTTGAAGTTGAGTATTATGAAGAGTATTGTTGTATTATGAAGAATATTGTTGTATCATTAAGAGTATTGTTGTATTATGAAGAAATCACAGAAAAAAATTTCATGAAAATAACTTGAATATTCGCGGAGATATTAGTATGTGAAAATAGCACTTTTTTAGACCTCTAAAAAAAAAACCTGAAGAAAGTGCTATTTTGCCATGCTAATATCTCTACGAATATTCAGGTTATTTTCATGAAACTTTTTTCTGTGAGTACCTCATATCGTTGGCAACAATACCTTACTGACGTTTTGCTCTATCTCTATCTCTTATAGTTTTTAAATTAATTTTTTAAATTTTTTATTTCGCCACTAGGGGAGCTGTAAGTCGTCACAATAGATTCTCCAGGGTCAATTACCTAGGCGTAGACCCTACTTCCGTGACCCTAGGACACGTTGGTTCCAAATAAAAGCCGCGAAACGGACTTTTGAAACACCCTGTATACAGGGTGTCCATAGAGGGTGTCCCATAAATAATGGGTCACACTTCTAGGAGGGATAGTAGACACCTAGACGAGTCAGAATCACATAGGATTTGGGGGTCCCAGACCAAATCCCAGGGAGTTAAAAATGGAGCGACACCCCCAAAAAATATTGAAAAATTCAATTTGTAGAAGAACTACTATTGGTAAAAATTTAATTATAGTCTCAAAAATTGTGGTTTAATATGATCTTTAAAATTATCTCAAAAGTCTTCACTTTAAAATTTGCTTCATTATGAAAAACTTTTAAAAAAAACACAAAAAAATGTGAAAATTCTGCCAAAACCTCAATTTGTGTTTCGAAATCATTTCTTTTAATTTTATAATCTGAAAGATCATAGTTGAAAACCCTTAAGTACAAAGTTTCAAGTAAAAACCATCAATATTAAACCCGAGATCCTGTTAATGTTCGTTTTTTACGGGCGCTAACTGGTTTCCTATAGCCGTTACCCAAACGACAGTTTGCGGACTCAAAAAACGGACTTAAACCATGCTTTAACAGGCTATCAAGCATTTAATATTGATGGTTTTTACGTGACACTTTGGACTTAAGGGTTTTCAACTATGATCTTTCAGTTTATTAAATCAAAAGAAAGGATTTCGAAATACAAAATAAAGTTTTAGCAGAGTTTTCAGATTTTTTGTGGTTTTTAAACTTTTTTGTAATAAAAAAATTTTAAACTGAAAACTTTTAAGATAGTTTTAAATATCATATTAAACCACAATTTTTGACCCAATATTTAAATTTTTACCAATAGTAGTTCATCTACAAATTGAATTTTTCAATAATTTTTTTGGGGTGTCGCTCTATTTTTAACTCCCTGGGATTTGGTCTGGGACCCCCAAATCCTATGTGATTCTGACTCGTCTAGGTGTCTACTATCCCCCCTAGAAGTGATACCTTTAATATCGTGTGTACTTATACAGGGTGTTTCAAAAAACCTGTAACGATAGGCTATTTCCTAAAATATTTCTCCTAGACCCATACTTTCATAGGCAAATTTTCTTCAAATAAGTTTAAGAATTATATGAGACCAGTATCAACTCCATGGGGGGTCTCTTTAAGAAGATGCAGAAAATAATTTTTATACGGCCCCCGTAGATTGAAACCCCCAATATAAAAAATTTTCTACATTCACTTCTTAACATTCACTCGATATCTTCAATATTCACTGAGATATGCGGGTTTATATTTTTAAGGGACCGTCCGCAAGTTAAAAAGCGCGTCATTCTATTAAACCAGGGGTTCTCAAACTTTTATGTCGCGGAGCCCTTTTCAAGAGACAAATTATTCGCGGAGCCCTTTTCCGAAATAAATTTTTCAAGGTATAAAAGCAAATTACATAAAACCCATTGCTTCTAGAAATAAAAGCATAATAGAAATTTATTTCGGGAGGGGTCCAAAATTATTCCTCAGCCCCTCCCATGCATATATAACAGTTTAACGTAGCTTTTAAAAACATTTTTAGGTATAATTTGCATCTAAGATAATTTATTTGTAAGAAAAATTGTGACGAATTAAGATCCAAGTACAATAGAAGGGTCTGGTGGTCCTTCCTCCCAGAAGATTTTGTGAAATGTGATCCTTAAAAACAGTTTTTTAACTCGTTTTAGGTACATCATTGTCCAAATTTTGGACATTCATTTTTAGGTAGGATTTTAATTTTAACGAACTTACTATAAAAATTGACAATAATAAATTTAAGTACAATAGGGGGTTTTGGGGGTCCTCCCCCAAAGGAATTTCGGAAATTTGACCCTAAATAACATGGTTTTAACTTGTTTTGTTATACGTAGTCCGATTTTCCGGGGGAGAGGCAGGGCCCCCTCGCCCCTTTGATATACCTCCCGGGATATATGGAATATTTTGTTTACCAATTATATTTTATCATTGGATACAATGTAAATCTTTATTTTAAATTTCTGAATATTAAAGCTATCACTTTTTAATCATTATGCCGGAGATGCATGAACAAAGGATTCATATGGAAATCTATACATCTGTAAATTTTGTTTTCCTAAAAGTTACTTCTTTTAAAATCGAGAGATGTTTTGGGGGCTGTTAGACCATACGTCAGAGGTACATATCGAAATTTATTTACACATGGGCCCAAAATCATTCCTTATCCCCTCCCATGCCATAGGATCAATGTTAGCTTTTTATACATTTTTGGCAGAATTTGCATCTTAAAGAACTTAATATAAGACACGTTTTGTGTAATTAAGTTCCAAATGCTATAAAGGGGGGGTTGGAAATTTGATTCTACTAAAAACAGGTTTTCCCTTGGTTTTGGTGAACTTTATAAAAAAAGGTGCTGAGTAATCAATTTGAGAGGTGGGGGAATGGGGTTCCTTGGTGTGCTACTATTCGGCGCGGCCGTTTCAGCGGCAGAAATAAAATGAAAGTAAATAGAACTCTCATGATTCTTCTAAAAATTAGAAGAAGAAAAATTTGGGTGCCGAAACGGGAACGGCGCCCAAACGGCCAGCGCCAAACCGTCCCATCCTGGGGGTTCCTCCTCCAGAAAAGTTTTGGAAATTTGACCCTAAAAACAGGGTTTTAACTTGTTTTGGTAAACCAAAAAAGACCTGAAAAAGGCAAAAACCTGCAGACCTTACCAACACCTTACAGAAAGTTATTTATAACATTTCAGAGAAAAGCAAATTAGAAATTATCAAAAAATGTATTTATTTCAAATTTCTTCGCGGAGCCCCTGGAAATGCTTGGCGGAGCCCTAAGGGCTCCGCGGAGCACAGTTTGAGAACCGCTGTATTAAACTATAAAGCAGTGTTTGGCTAAATCGGAACTTATAGGTATTGATTCCTGGGTATCAAGTGTTTCTGGGAGTCGAACACTCGTGCTACGATTATTTTTTACGTAGTTAATAGGTATGAAGGAGAAGGAGTACCTGATTTCTACATAAGAAAAATCTCCGAGATTTTCCTCAACATTCCTGATTGGCCATTCAGTTTGGTAGGAGGGTTACTTTCAAACCAATGACGTCACAAATCTGAACGCAAAATGAGAGCTGATGGGCCACCCCTGGGCATCGCTGATATGAGTAGCAATGACAGGTATCTGGATTAGCGTAGTTGAGCGAGCTCAACACCATGGCTGATTGGAGAAGTTTTTCATGTATTCCTTGTCACCTCAAAAAATCAAAGTTTTACGGTAGTTTGGTTTCTAAAATTTTCAACTGTTGTTTGTGGATGGCCCCTATTTTGCAATAATACCGATGCATCGGTTTGACGATTGTTTGAAAAAATAGCCATCGGCCTATACATCGGCGGCCGATGTTAACTTGAGAAAAAATCGGCCCATCGGCCTAAAAATACATCTAAAAGCCGATGTTTGGCCGATGTTTTTAGCAGAAAACAGAATAACACCAAGCGGAATAGACAAAAGAGTGATTCTGCTCCATCTTCCTCCAAATTCAGTTTTAAGGTGAACTTGCACCTGCATGGATGTCATTTAGGTAGAACAGGGGAGGTGGGGCGATTGCCCATTGCCCCCTCCCCAAGTTTACAATTTACTATTTTCAAGTCTGCTACTTGGAAATTCAAATGCGCAGAAAAACTACTTAAAAGGCAAATTTCAAAGAAAAAATTTGAGGAGGAAACCATGGTTACAGCCTCTGATTGGTGGAAAAATAATTCAATATTTTCCTTCCACCAATCAGAGGCTGTAACCATGGTTTCCTGACCTGACCGCCGGTCAGGTTACCGGTGAATACGGTCGTTAATCTTTGATTCTTCATATTCGTAATAACCAGCTAAATATAGGTAGGTGACAGTTTTTGAATGCTTTATTAAGTGTGATATCGAAATTTTATATTGTTCCCATCGATTTTTTCCACGTTTTAGCTTAATAGAAAAAGTGAAGCATGGTATTACCTCATGTTACTGTCAGTGAAGACTTTGAATCAGGTTTATTAATACTTTGTACTTATCAAATCTGATTAAGGCATCTTTAAACCATTTCTAAGTTATTTTAGATATTTATTTGGCATTATATAGCTTAAAATACGTTGCCAACTTGGTACCTTCGGAGCAGCACCCCTTATAATTTTACCTTCGAGCCGCCACTGTTAGGGAGCTACCGCCCCCTGCTCGCTATCGCTCACCAACCCCAGTAAACTGCTGACGAAGGACCTTTTGGAATTGCTTTACAATTTCCACAAATTCCAACTCGATGACTCATAAATTCCAACACTTTATAAAACAATTAAACAATTTACAGAAAAAATATCAACCAACTTTCCAAAAATACATCACCAAATCCCCTCCATGAATAAATCTCCCTTAAAAGTCTAAATTACACTGGTGTTCAAAATTAAGAGAAATAGCACATTTTTTCGATTTCTCCAGATCTACTCGATAGATTTTGATAAAATTTGGTATGAACATAGGTTGATATAATACCAAATAAATAATCATTCAAAAATTGTAATACACAGGCATGCGCAGAAGTAATAACCGCCAGAGTTGAAAGGTATGAAATAGCGGTTCGAGAATAGAGCAAAACAAGTTGGTTTATAAGGGGTATGTATGACACCCTCCCACTATCATGGATGCCTCCTTGAGTGATTTTATAGCGTGAATAAGGCAGATAGTAAAATTTCCTGGTCACTAGGCCTACTTTCTCAGAAACCCTCTTTTGGGGATCTGAAGGGTATGTGGAGGGGGGTAGCGAGATGCAATTGCATTATATAGAGTCCCTCCCCTAAAAGGACGAAGTCTGAATCCGGCTGCCCATTCCATATGGCAAATATCTTCCGTTTTAATGAAAATTTCTAACCTGATGAGCTCCATTAAGTGAAGGATTTCTATCGATTGAAAAGAAATTACGACCGACAGAACCCCCAAAAGGTGAACAAAGGTCTCCAAGAACATATTACCTGAAATTATCAGGGTTCCTCTTTCAAAGGCAGGGAGGGATCTGCAACTTGTCAAAAATATGCAAAAAATTGTCTTCAATAAGGTAATATTCAAAGGGTGAATATTTTCCTCTCGGTTAGGTCTGAAATCAATTAAACCATTGATTCTCGATGCAATCTCATGTGGAAAGAACCAGAATGCTCTGTCAGTCCTTTAATGTAGGAGAAACTGACCATTTTGGAATCGGAGATTTGGTGCTCTTTGTTGGAATGTTGTTAAGTCTATGCCAAACCCCCTACATCTTTCAAAAGGAGAAAATCATGGTTGAAGGTATTGTGTTGATATCTTGGAGACATTTATTCACCTTTTAAGAGGTTCTATCGGTCTTAATTTCTTTTCAATCGATAGAAATCCTTCACTTAATGGAGCTCCTCAGGTTATTAATTTTCATTAAAACGGAAGATATTCGCCATATGAAATAGGCAACCAGATTCAAAGACTTCGCCACTTTAGAGGAGGTATGAGGGACTCTATATAAGGCAATTGCATTTTGCTACCCCCCTCCACATACCCTTCAGGGCCACAAAACGGCGTTTCTGAGAAAGTAGGCTTAATGAAGAGGAAATTTTATAATCTGCCTTATTCACGCTATAAAATCACTCAAGGAGGCATGCATGATAGCGGGAAGGTGTCATACCCCTTATAAACCCACTATTTTGCTCTATCAGTGAAGGTTTTCACTGATGATTTCCTCCACAGAGAGGGACGTAACGTTTGATACGAATAAAAATAGAACACGGCCTTATATCCCGGAAATGTTTGATTTTATGAATTCAATTGATAATTCCGGCCATGAAAGCCTGAGAGTATTCATATTTTTGTTTAAACTCAGACTCTTGTTAAACAATACCGTTTAAGCAATTGAAAATAATAAGAGACAAAACATCACTCTATGTTTACAATTAATTTCGATAAAATCAGACTAAAAGTTATAAATATTGGACAAAAAGTGTGAAATTTTAGTATAAAATGGCGTACATGTAAGTTTTAGAATATGTTTTTATCAGTCTTTGAGTGATATTTCATCAAGAAAGTACTTTTTTAAAGGGTAAAACACATGTTTCATCTTAAAATATAGTGTCAATTGGTAGTTGTGATTGGATGCATAATAATTTGATTGACAGTACTTGCTTTGTAACTGCGACCTTATCCGTTATCTAAAAAAAATGGAAATATTTTAAAATTGAGTATTTTTTTGAAAAATCGAAGGGTCTACTCGGAAATCCGGAAAGAATCCGGACATTTTGATACCATATATTTGTCATTCGGATCAGAAATTAAAAAGCCTTTCCCTGGAAACCGTTCACCAAAAATTTTTTTTAGAATAGAAAAATTAGAATAGAATTTTTAGAAACTTTTTTTTGAAAGCGCATTTCCCGTTCCTTAATTTTAATTTTGGGTAACACTGTAAGTTTGTTTATTTGAATTAGAGATGGTACGGTTTCAACGAAATTTCCGTTAAAACGAAGAACTTTTACGGTCCCGTGAAGTTCGTTATAACGAGATTTTACTACAAAAAAAATAGTTCATTTCTGACTTTGCGATAGGTTTTAATGCTTTTCTAAAAAAAATGCCAAAGTGTTTGCATTTTTTACCATCGGCCTTAAATATCGGCCATCGCTAAGGCAATCGGTCAAATAATTACCATTGGCCATCGGCTTGCCGATGGAAATTTTTCAAACAATCGGCATCTGCCCATCGGCCAAAAAAATGCCATCGGTCGAGCCCTAGTTTCAAACTATAACAGTGGCTATAGTAGAAAAAAAGCTACGAGCTATATTATTACCTTCTTAACTACTAATTTCATGCGTTCTTGAATCCATCAGCAAGCGAAGCTTGATTTTAATTCGTTTGTAATACAAGGACTAAAGAAACATCTAGGAGATATCTGGGGGTTCCAGGGTTGTTTGATGCTGCTTGTCAGCCGATACTTTGTCTTACTTTGTTGAGCGATGGTCTTAAATCCTAAAGAGTCTGTAGGAGCTTATAGTTTGTATTTTTAGTTAGTTTTGTTGGTCAGGGACGTAGAAGTAGAAGGTAATCTTTATTTTGATGTTGGGTCCTCGTATATGGTCTGTGCTCTGATGAGTATGTTAGGGTGGTCCTCGAGGGTAGTGAAGAATTTCTTTGCTATTTTTTCTATATTTATAGGATGAGAGATTCAACTTTTATATCCTTCTGGATATATCCTCAATATCCTTCTGTTTCTAATATACCAGGGGGAATTTGTGATAATTCGAAGGATTTTGTTTTGTAGTACGCTGATATTCTTTATGTGGCAGGATGCTGCTGTACTCCATATTAGGCAGGCGTATGTGATAATTGGATATTAAGATATATTTAAGCAAGAATTAATCGGTAAAAAAATGGTTGCTATCCTCAGCTTGTTTCTAGCTAGACAAAACTTGTATTTTACTAATATTTCTAGATTTCAATCTCAATGCTCAACCTCAAAAGTTGTTTGATTCCCTCCAAATTTTGCACACGTCTTATTGATACCAATACACAACTTTTGCCAAATTATATTGTAACAAGCACACATTGATAAAATTAAAAGGAATGTTTATCTTCTTTTCACTTAAGTTTAACAGCTTCCAAATTAAATAAATGTTGGACACTCGAAAACTATTTAAAAAATAATAATTTACTATCACTTACAAACGCACAGATCATTAATCCAAAATAACGAGAGTGATTTTTAACAAACTGAATTCGAAATTTTCTGACAGGTTTTTTTGAAAATCTGCCTGTCGTGTGCAACCCTTTGTCCAATGGTCCTTTCCTCATAACCATTATTTTAGGCGATGAAAATTGTTTTCTAAACATAGAAAAGAGTATTTAAAAGGTCTAAAAGACTAAGAAAATTGCCAAGCATTTATCAACCATCAAGTATATTTTGGAAATATGCAGACTCGGTCTACAAAGTTGATGTCAATGCAACTAATATTAGAAGCAAAATAATATTCTTTACATTTTTCACTTACTATAAAAAAATTAAACAAAGATGGTAAAAATATTTGAATGTGTTTGAAACAAATCTACTTACTTTTTCAATATTTTGGTTATTTTCTACTAAATATCCGGGGGTAGTTTTGAAAATCTTTTAATTCCTTCTCAAAAACGTTAAAAAAGCATATCATAATATTAACTAGATAAAACTTCTGATATAAATAACACCATTTATGCAAAGCAAGGATTTCTGTTTAAAATCAATGACGTTTTACAAACCTTTAACCCGTTGAGAATGTCTTGTAAGCAAATCTTCATATTTGAGTATGAACAAGAACATTTCCCCTTTTCTCTTATATTAACTTTAGCTATAAATAAATTAGTATCTAAATATAGTGCACATCACAGAGTACAGAGCTTAACAGAGGATTCATCTCCATAGACGCTAATGCCAACTTTTTTAACATGGGTTTTCCCATAGACAACTTCTGGAACTTCGGACCGCCTCCTATGGTTTAACTCGCTATGGTTAACATTCAAGCGTCGCCTCCAGCCATTGGCTAGAGGCGACGCTCAACAGTTGGAGTAAACACTTATGAAATGCATTGTTACTTTCTTAACATTTGGGTTTTATTATTTATTTTTATGGAAAAAGCTGCTTTTGAAAGAAAATTGTAAGATTGAAACATATATTTTTATACTTAATACGAAGTATTGATATCCAGTTTTGTTCCTCAAACTAGTTTCATTTTAATAAAGGCATTCAAAAACAGTTAATTACTTACACAGAAGTGGCATCACGGGGTTCCCTTATTAAACTTACGGTTAAAATTACTTACTTGTCGCGTGCTATATGCCGGCCTTGTTGCTGTAGCAAAGAGCTCCAAAAAACCCACCCCAACCAACCAACTTACTTGATAAGCAAAGGGGGTATTTATTTAATCCTAAATAAATAAATTTTGATATTATTTATATTTATTGATATTTTTTATATTTATTAATACATTATTTTGATATTATTTCATATTCTTATAAATTGATATATATTTTTGGATAATATTTAAATAAAACTCTGGCAATTAAGAATATTAATTTTAAAAATTGTAAATGATACAATATTTTATGCTCCTAACTGAATGCTAAAAATCATTCAAAAGGTTCCAATATTTTACTAAAGACAAATATTTCCTCCCCACATGCTAAATAAATTTTTATTTTAAGGGGAGTTGGTACCTTTGATATCTTCAAAAACTTGATTTTGGGGTTTTGAATGTTTCAGATTCTAAATTTCATGACCTTTACAACGGTGCCTCATTTATGCAAAAATTCAAAGTAGAAGTGTCTTTTGTAGAATTGTCTTTTAAAAACACGAGAACTCTATTTCATCAGGGAAAATTTTATCATTAAAATGCGTTTTTCTCAAAATGAACTTTTAAAACTGCGTGTACCTTTTTCTCAGCATCTACTGTATGTATTGAGCTCATATTTGCACCATATGTTCTTGACATGTAGTTTTAACGTTAAACATGAGCTTTTGTCAATATTTTCAATTAAACATGTTTTAGAGCAGTTTTTGTAGACACAAATGACGTTTTTTCCTAATATTTAAGTAAGGCTCACTCATTATTTCAAGAAAAATATCTAAAAATTATATTGATAAAAGCTTAAGTCTGTTTAAAGACTAATGTGTATTGATTGCATATAAAAAATTTGAAGCTTTTATGTTCAATAGTTTCTGAGAAAAAGGTACATAAAGTTTGTAAATTTAACATTGTCGGTATACAAGGTACCGACTCCCCTTAACTTTATTCTACTATTTTAAGGATAAAATGCTCTTTGAGAATATATTATTCTTCAGAATCAATCTATGAAAGCCATTTACAAGAAAACATTAGGCCATAAAATAATTCACGTAAAGGCAATAGAGACTGTTTACCTTTTATTTTGTACTTTAATGAAAACTGTAAATACCATGGAAACGAAAGAACCTATGAAAATGAACTTGATCACGATTACGAAAAGCAATAAAAATAAATTTTATTTAAAGATTAAACTTTTTATCGCATAAAAATTCAGATATATTATAAATATAGAGAACACTTTTTAGTATATCAGCCCATAATATATCGGTGAATATTCCAGTTCAGTAGATAAAAAGACTTCCTGGGTTTAACATAAGTCTATGAATAAAGCTTATAATATGTGTTAGGTTTAACCTTGTGATTCCATTGTCCATGGTATGGGCAGAAGAAGGTTTCCCAGATTCATCAGAGTTGCTGCGATTCACTACAAGCCCTTTTTCGAGCTTCCATCCAATCCAAATGAAAGACCAGGTGGGATAGAAGGACGGCTGTTGGAAACTATCTCTGAAGTTCTAGGGTTTCGTTACGAACTTGTTATCGCAGAGGACAATGAATGGGGCCGACTGAAAAGCGACGGAAACTGGACAGGTATGATAGGACTGGTCACCACCGGCCAGGCGGACATAGCCACCTGTAGTCCAGCACTTACTTCTGACCGCATGAGAGCAGTGGACTTCACCATCCCTTATATCACCACGGATTCTGCTTTTTCCACAAGTCTCCCGAGGCATTTACCTCCTGCATATACGTACTGGTATCCGTTTGACGGATACACTTGGATGTGCGTTTTCTCCCTTTTGATAATAATGCCGTTGGTGTTCCTTGCTATTTCTAAGCGAAGAAGGTCGTATTTCGGCGCCTTGTTGACGGTATTTGGCAGTCTCTTGGGGAGATCTACGGCAGACAGGAAATTGAAATGGTGGTATGTTGCGACTGGCTGGAGTATATGTGCCACCTTTTTGTCCCTGAGCTATGGAGCAGTGATATCGTCTTTTTTGTTCAAGCCTTTACTTGACACTCAAGTGAAGAACATGCAAGAACTTTCAAAGGCTGTTCGAGCGGGGGATATGAAGGTCTATGTCTGGAAGGGGACTTTTCAGGTTGAACTCCTAATGGAAAGTCAGATCGAACATTTGATGTTCATAGCCGAGGCGATCAAGAAGAACAAGTGGTTTGTGGACATGAAGAAAGGGTTGAGTCCGGACTTTTATAAGGGGAAGGTTGCTTTCCTGGATGGAAGGATCGCCCTGAACTTGAGATATGGACTTCCACCTTTGAGGACTAAGTTCATTTCGAGAGATGGGTGTGCAAATGCACGTGCAGGAATAGCGGTTAGGAAGGGTTTTTGCTGCACGGATATGCTGAATCGTGTTTTGGGTAGAATAATGTCCTCAGGGTTGCATAAAAAGTACCTTACTGACGAGATTTTTAAGTCTTGGTTGACCGTTGGAAAGCAAGGATCCGTTGCTAACCCTCATATCAGAGCACTTACACTTACGGATTTGTCAGGTGCAATGTTTGTTTTAGCAGTTGGTTATAGTGCAGCTTTAGTAATACTCCTAGGGGAAATTTTGTTCAAGTATTTCTTTTACTAACTAGCTTTTTGTCTTTTGACCTAGTTTAGTTTAACTTTGAAGCATTTAAAAGAAAAAATGGCCTTTTCTTTTTAAAAACATTTTATTGCTGGAGAATTTACCCAACCATCCAAATTTTTGTAATGTTGAAATATTTTTAGCAAATGGCAAAAAAAATAACCCCCCCCCTTAATAGTTTTTTTTCATGGTACTAGATAATCCATCCGTAACAATTGAGAACTAGGAGGATTAAACTGAAAATTTTGACCGATCTTCTATAAAAAATGTATTAAATCATAGGAGAAAAGGGAAAAATCCAAACATTTTATAACAGAGTATCAACGTAGTATTACTAAGATCAGTCTTTTTCTATGTATATTAATGCTCTAAGAACAGTTTTTATTTTATTTGTGGGAATTTTTTATGCTCTGATAAATCCCAGTAACTGATAAATATTTGATACCTTTTCATTTAAGACGAAAGGCATATCAAAACACCAATAATTTTTCTTGTACTTCAAGAATATTTTATAGCTGTTTTAAATCTTACATGTGTGTTGTTTCACTGTCTTTTAATATTGAAGGTTTTATTTTAAGAGTAGGGACTATTCCTTCTTCCTTATTGGGTTCAATGGAGTTCCAATCTTGAAGTTTAGCTGACCCAAATAAATTAAAAAATACACCAGTAGCCAGCACAACACCAATATGCATATAAAATACATTTTTCCATTCTTCTAGCAGCCCCTGCAAGAAAAATTTGAAATTTTGACACTTACATATAGGCAAATTTCTAAATAAGCCTTCTATGATTAGCCATAAAATTTTACACTAAAATAAATAATAAATTTGGGGAACCCTCACTATACGTATAGGTAATAATGCCTATAAATTAAGAGGAAAGCCTCCTAATAAGAAGTTTCATAAGTGAAAAAAAACTCCTAAAAACACGCTATTATACTTTCAGAAAAGTTTTTCCTTTTTTTTTGCTTCTTTTTTATTTTTAAATGAAAAAACTTACGTGTTTTGTCATTTCTCCAGCAAAAATCGGTACAGTAGCTGGTGCGATACTTGCTAGTGTAGTTGATATGCCAGACAAAGTACCTAATCCAAAAATTAGTACAAAGAATAAAAATTAAAACTTTAAATAACATAAAAATCATTAAATGTTTTTTTTTAATTATACAGCAGTTTGATTTTTAACGGGCTTTATTTGGTCGGGAGATTGACAATTGAAAAACTCCGGTTTTGTCAAAAGAAGGAACTATTTTTGAATTGATGGAAATTATTATTAGTTTAAAAAATTTGATTAGAAGCACAAAAGTTTCAAGTATAATCAGGTTAATGCTTTAATTAATTTATAGTACACTTTCGTTTAAAACTAAAAAGTTTTGGCTGCATAGCAAAAGCTTTTATAAATTTTTGCTCCTTATTAAAATTTATTACAGCCGGTTAAGAGAAGATCCTGCTAAACATAGGATGATTGAGAAAAATATAGGTGTATTTCAGATAATCCATCAACATTTCATAATATAAATTCGTTTTGCTTTTAAAATTAAATTTTACATTATATTGAATAATATTTATGATTCTATTCAGAAGAGAAAACAATTTGATTAATTTCATATTTGGAAACAATTTTCCCTTTTTCGAAACTTGAACGTTTTTAAGTTATCTCAATCTATTTAAATGATAAAACTTTAGTGTACCAGAAAAATTAGGAGTCATATCTGCGCACACGACAATACAACCGGACAAGCCAACACCAATGAAGAATCCACAAATATAAAAGGAGACAGTGCTCATCGTTCGGTCACATCCGGCCAATGTAACTCCTAATAGGCTTATGCTGAATCCCAAACAAACTGGAAAGAAGAAAAAACTGGGTATAACAAGAAATTCAAAGCAGAGATTGGAGTATTTGCTACAACACTTTTCCGACGCTACACTGTGTTGGGCGGCCCTTACTCTACCAACATTCTAATTTGCCGAGATCGTTAGATAGTTTAGATTGCGTTGTGATTTACTAAAAGTTATATTTAACATAAAATAACATACTAACAATACCCAGTACAATGGAATCTAGGAAAATGATTTAAAAGGTTTGGATTTAATGACAAAACACATTTATTTACACTTAACACATAAGACTACACAATTTTAGACAGTAGGGATAAATATGTGGAATATACAGGGTGTCCCATAAATAATGGGTCACACTTCTAGGGGAGATAGTAGACTAGACGAGTCAGAATCACATAGGGTTTGGGGTCCCAGACCAAATCCCAGGGAGTTAAAAATGGAGCGACACCCCCAAAACAATATTGAAAAATTCAATTTGTAGAAGAACTACTATTGGTAAAAATTTGATCATGTTCTCAAATTTTGTGGTTTAATATGATCTTTAAAATTATGCTGAAAATTTTCATTTTAAAAATTTTTTTACTTCGAAAAAAAGTCAAAAAACCACAAATAAATGTGAAAAATCTGCCAAAACTTTATTTTGTATTTGGAAATCCTTTCTTTTGATTTAATAATCTGAAAGATCATAGTTTAAAACCCTTAAGTCCAAAGTTTCACGTAAATACCATCAATATTAAACGCTTGAGATCCTGTTAAAGTTTGTTTTTTGAGTGCGAAAACAGCTCCTGAAAACGAACGTTCAGGGAGAATCTACGAGTTACGGATAGATAATAGCTAACTTTCTTTTCTCTCCCAATTTGGCGAAATAATCCAAGCTCCTACAGATCACCAAGACAGCTTGGGCGATCTGTTGTTGGCGAAAGTTGGCGAGGAATCTCGTATCGCAAATAATGGCAAGAAATTTAGCGAGCATCAATCCGTAATTCGTAGATTTTCCCTCAACGTTTGTTTTCTGGATCTGTTTTCGCAAGCAAAAAACAAACTTTAATTGGATCTCAAGAGTTTAATATTGATGGTATTTACGTGAAACTTTTAGCTTAAGTGTTTTAAACTATGATCTTTCAGAATATCAAATCAAAAGAAAGGATTTCCAAATACAAAATAAAGTTTTGGCAGATTTTTCACATTTGTTTGTGGATTTTTGACTTTTTTCGAAGTAAACAATTTTTAAAATGAAAACTTTCAGCATAATTTTAAAGATCATATTAAACCACAAAATTTGAGACCATGATCAAATTTTTACCAATAGTAGTTCTTCTACAAATTGAATTTTTCAATAATTTTTTTGGGGTGTCGCTCCATTTTTAACTCCCTGGCCCAAACCCTATGTGATTCTGACTCGTCTAGGTGTCTACTATCCCCCCTAGAAGTGTGACCCAACATTTATGGGACACCCTGTATACAGTTGATATAATTATCATTTATCTTTAAGAATATTTCATTTAAAATTAAGTTATTATATATATATATATATATATATATATATATATATATATATATATATATATATATATATATATATATATATATATATATATATATATATATATATATATATATATATATATATATATATATATATATATATATATATATATATATATTTAGCGGGCTTTCAATACAAAAAAAACAATATCTAATTCAAAAACATCGGTGACATCAAAAACATCGGTGAAATCGGGGTAACTGTATCCACTCACCCATTTTATTGCAGACCTTTATCATTCTGGTGGTTGGACGTGGAACGGACATCTTCTTATTTAAAATTAAAGGTAATAATTATTTTAGAAAGATCATTTGGGACTTGACACATCCCTTAAACCTCGGGACTGCCACTCTCTGAAAAATTGGAACTTCCATTTCAAAATAAAACTCGGGACCCCTGAGGAGTCTCTTGCTTATAGGCCCCCTTCTTATGATTACTTCACCCACCTAGAATTTCCTAGATGGGGACCTCTATTCTTATTTCTGACAATTCAACGAAGGGTTTATTGTCTGCACCTGAACTATCTGGTTAGGGATGTTACGGTTCCACTGGAACAGTTCCATGGAACCTAATCCCAGCATGGAACCGTCAGAACCGGTTTCACGAAGAACCGCTTAACGGTTCCACCCTGGAACCGATAAAAATCATTAACAAATCCAAATTTCTCTGCAATCCTATCCAACATTGAACTAGAACGCCTCAAATAAAGAGGCGATTTCCAAACGAAAAGATAAGCAATGCCCGCAAACCGCTACCGCAGATATATTCTATAGCAAAAAAACGCAGCGAGGCAAAAACGCAACAATCTATTCGCACCATAGAGCACATCTGCCCAAAACTGAATCTAATTAATCAATCCCTTTTCAAAACAAATATGCTCTTATCTCACTGAAAAAACGCAACGAGGGAAAGTAAATAAAAAAGAAAGACATCTGCCTCCTTCGGCCTTCGGCGAGAATATGGGCGAGAAGCAGCTGAAGAAAAAACGAATGACTGACAGCCGCCTGGACCAACCAGAAAGCTCCAAAGCAGTTGATAGCTTTTATCCCTGCCGCCCGAAATTGTTATGGATTATCCGTTGGAACGGGGCCGGCTTCGTGAACACCCTGAGTTCCACGGATTATGAGCTTTCATTACTGCCGCCCGAAATTCCTATGGATTTGCTGTCGGAATGGGCCGGGTCGGCCTGGAACTGTTAGCGATCGCTAACGGTTCTGAGAGAAATAAGTTCCAGTGACAGAACTCTTTACGGAAACTAATACGTTCTCGTGGAACTTGTTTCGAGTGGATTAGTTATGCTGGGAGGAATTCGCGTAACTGGAATGGAACCGGAACTTGATTAGAACTTCTTTTGGAACTTATAACTGGTAAGAACTTTGGAGCTATTTTGGAACTTATAACTAGGTTTAGAACTTGGGAACTCTTTGGAACTGGTAAGATAATAATACTAATAAACTTGGAACTGGAACGTATAAGCGTTTGTTTCTGTTTGGGCTTCGTTGGGAAGGGTATAACTGTCTGTCTATGAGAATGAGAATTAAATCTGGAAATTCATTTTAAGTTTCCTGTAGCTTGACCACTGGTCAAGATGACTAAAATTCACTTTAAACTAAATGTTGGAGTTGCCAATTTATCTTTTGTAATCCTTATTGATATAACGTGTGTCTTTGGTTCCGACTGACCATTGGTCAGTCCGATTCTCATTTTGCAACTTCTGTGCTTTGGCACTGAAGTAGGTCATATGGGGGCTCAAACCAAACGCCTTGAGGCTGGTAACATTTTGTTTGTTGACCACTGGTCAATATCTCTTGACCAATGGTCATTCCACTTTTTCTCACTATATGTAACTTTTCTGACTTTCTCTTTTTGTCTCTTGATTGTTTTGGGGGTCCTGGCCTTTGGTCAACCTCATTTGACCACTGTCCAAGATGACTAAAATTCATTATAAAATAAATTTAGGAGTTGCTTATTGATATTTTGTAATCCCTATCGTTATAACATGTGTCTTTGGTTATGGTTGACCATTGATCAGTCCGGTCAACTTTTTGTAACTTCTTTACTTTGGCACTGAAGTAGGTCATGTGGGGTATCAAACCAAACGCCTTGAGACGGGTAACATATTGGTGTTGACCACTGGTCAAGATCTCTTGACCAGTGGTCAATCCATTTTTTCTCGCTATATGTAACGTTTCTGACCTTTTCTTTTTGTCTCGTGGTTGTTTTAGGCGTCCCTGACCTTTCCTCAACCCCATTTGAACACTGGTCAATTTTTGAATTTTTTGACTTTATTGCTCCTTTTTGTCTTTGGGACCCTTGCGTTTTTTATATGAACGGTTTTAAAGTTGGAACCGTTTGGAACTGGAACTGTTAAGGGAACCTAATCCCACCTTGGAACTGGAACTGTGGAACCGGTTCCACACTTTAACTAATACGTAACATCCCTATATCTGGTTATCGTTAAATATACCTTTTGGGGCTATCCTTAGACCCCACACGTTGACCCGATCGAGGAATGTCCACCTGGTTAGGCCGATGGACTTATAAAAATAAAATGGTGATGGGTAACTTTTGTACCCACTCAACAACTATAAAAAATATTTTCTTTAATTAGGGTCACTTGGGGTAAGTGGGACCCCTTTTTGGCCTAGAACATTTTTGGAGCTCAATAGAAGAATTTTGAACGGGTTAAATTTGAACTCTTACAGACTAATTTCGTTAAAGACACTATCCATAAAAAATTTATTAGTAGTTTCTAAAATAAACTTTACATTTTTCTTAATTGGTCTTAATTTAAAAAATGAGATGGGTGTCCTACTTATCCCAAGTGATGGGGTAAGTGGGACACCCCCTCTTAATATATATGGGAAGTGAGGAAAACTTAAAAGGAATTAAGTGGGTCTTACTTGATAAAGTACAGAAATTTTCGCCACAAAATATTTTATTGTAACTGTAACCATGATTGAGAAATCTACTCACATTAAAATCAATATAAGATAAGAATAGAATGAAAAGCAAAATAAGTATTTTATAGAATGTTTTGAAAGGAGAAAGGAATATGTTTTACTTAAACGAATAAAATAGTGTTGAAAAAACATAATAAGGTTGATTATGATTTATTTTGGCACTTTAGTAAACATTGCAAGATAAAAAAGAAATCGGACACACTAAATGAGAAAGAACACTATTGATGAGATATTTCACTTTATTCACCATAACTTAAATTAAAACGCAAATTTGATAAAAAAAAATGTCGATCAAACTATTTAAATTTTTTTTATACATTTTGAAGTGGTGAGTAAAAGGTCTTGCTACTATAAAACGAAATTTTCAAAAATTTTGGGAGAAATTGTCGGTATAACCCTCCTTAAATCCGCCTATGTGTTCAGTAATAGTTCCAATATCATTTGGGACCCGCTAGAACCATTTACATCATAATAAGGGGTCCCACTTACTCAATAAAGAGGGGTCCCACTTACCCCAACCATTCCAAAACTATGGGGTAAGTGGGACCCCTCTTAAACACTTCAAAATTATAAATTTTGAAAATTTTCAAATTGCAATATTAGTCCAAGAAAGTTATAGCTCAAAAAAGGGCTTCAAGTGGAACAAATTGTAAAAGAAAGTTTGATGGGTGATTCTTATAGGAAATTTTCCGTAGAAAACGATGGTGAAACGTATACTAAAATTAACCGTGTCCTTTAGCCAATATGGCGGATTTTCCAAAATGGCGGACAATCGTTTTTAACTTATTAATTCCCAAAAAATGTTAATAAAATTATAATTTCTGCAGTAAATGATTAGAATTAAGTAGCAAAAACAATGGGTAACTGTTTTTTCTCTTACGATTTGTCATTTATCCAATATGGCGGATTTTCCAAAATGGCGTCCATTAATGTTTATAATAAAAAAAAATTATGATGATAAAATCGTAATTTTTTCAGGATATGGTAAGAATTAAGTCATAATAATATTCATATCAGTTTCCTCCCCTCAATGTATCAAATATGGCGGATTTTTCAAAATGGCAGACAATCGTGTTTTACTTATTTGCTAAAAATCATTAATAAAATAAAATTTCTGCAGTAAATAATTAGAATTAAGTAGCAAAAATAATGTAGAACTGTTTTTTTCTCTTACGATAAGTCATTTATCCAATATGGCGGATTTTCCAAAATGGCGTCCACCTAATGATTAAAATACATAAATTATGATATTAAATTCATAATTTTTTCAGGATATGGTTAAAATAATAATATTCATATCAGTTTCCTGTTCTCAATGTATCAAATATGGCGGATTTTCCTAAATGGCGGCCACTTATTTAGGTCCTTTTTATTTTTAACGTTTTTACATGTAAATAAATTTTATTTTGGCATAATATAAATAATTATATATTAAATTATTTATAAAATGGTATATTAACCAAGATTTTGCGATACATTGAAATAATTTCCAAAAAGGCGGCCGCATATTTCAAACTAAGTGGTAAATAGTAATTTTTGAATTTCTACCTACCTTTAACATTATTTACCCGTAAATTTTAGTAAATTATAAGTATTCTGCTTATATTTTACCTAATTACATTAATATTTCTAATTATTAAGAAAATAACAATTAAAAATAAAAAGGATCTTAATAAGTGGCCGCCATTTTGGAAAATCCGCCATATTTGATACATTGAGGGGGAGGAAACTGATATTAATTTTATTATGACTTAATTCTTACCATATCCTGTAAAAATTACGAATTTAATATCATAATTTATGTATTTTAAACATTAGGTGGACGCCATTTTGGAAAATCCACCATATTGGATAAATGACTTATCGTAAAAGAAAAAAAACAGTTCCACATTATTTTTGCTACTAAATTCTAATAATTTACTGCAAAAGTTTTATTTTATTAACGATTTTTAGCAAATAAGTAAAACACGATTATCCGCCATTTTGAAAAATCCGCCATACTTGATATGTTGAGGGGAGGAAACTGATTTGAATATTATTATGACTTAATTCTTACCATATCCTGAAAAAATTACGATTTTATCATCATAATTTTTTTATTATAAACATTAGTGGACGCCATTTTGGAAAATCCGCCATATTGGATAAATGACAAATCGTAATAGAAAAAAACAGCTCCCCATTGTTTTTGCTACTAAATTCTAATCATTTACTGCAGAAATTATAATTTTATTAACATTTTTTAGGAAGTAATAAGTTAAAAACGATTGTCCGCCATTTTGGAAAATCCGCCATATTGGCTAAAGGACACGGTTAATTTTGGTATACGTTTCACCATCGTTTTCTACGGAAAATTTCCTATAAGAATCACCCATCAAACTTTCTTTTACAATTTGTTCCACTTCAACCCTTATCTTTCTTGGACTATATGTATTTTTGGTCAAACTCTGCAAAACAGTTCAATAAACATTAAAATGTTGTGAAAACTTACCTGGAAATACTTCTGTGAAAAATGCATTTTGAACTATCCAAAAAATCCATTCTTGGAATCTATTTTAAATTAGTTCTATAATCTTAAAAAATAAATGAAACAAATCTCAAATATATGCAGAACTCATCGGTGTGACAAGCAGTAACGTAATCAATGCGGGTAAGTGTGAAATTTCTTTTACATATTATAGTTTTAGGGGGTGTCCCACCTACCCCAGTGTCCCACTTACCCCAAGTAACCCTAATTGTAACAAATTTCATAGTCCTGAATGACACTGCGACGTTACCGGCAAACATATTACACATGTAGCTGAAAGAAAATTGGCCTCCTTTTAACTAAATCTGGGTTCATAGCGAAACTATAAGACAGTTGCACCAAAAATATAAAACATGTCAGAAGAGTTTAAAATTTTTTTTCTCATTTATAAATACATACGAATTAACAACGCATATTAATTAATAGAAATATGTAGGACGGGTCAAAAATGTAGAGAACGCTTTTGGCATGGATGTTAGTTTCTGTTTTGTGTGTGATGAATGAATGTGCCCCCCCCTGTAAAAAGGTTGAGCGAGCGAATGCGTGTGTGTTGTGGGCAACAGTACTTCACCTCCGTGGCTTCGGTCCACAGGTGCCCACTGGGTGAGGTGAAGTAAGTACTGATTTCGGCTTGTATGGAGTAATGACCTCGGTCACAGTGTGAGTGTTGTGCTCTGCCATTGGAACAAAAAAAGTTTTTAAAATTTATTCTTTTAGTCGTGATTTTATTAAATCACAATTCTTTTTGAGGAAAAATTCACGGAAAAGGCCCGTTTTCTAGGCATACGTAAAATAATTTTCTCTAAAATAAAATAGAAAATTTAGTGTAAAAAGACGAACTTCTTTAAAGTGTAACTAAACTCAATAAAAAGAACGCTTCTAATCAAAAGCTTTTCGATTGTATATAACAATTATGATGCGAAAGTGTTGTATAAGAAGAAAAGATGAGTTTAAAAGCGTTATTTAAAAATTTCAGAGTCAGAAAATATGTTCATATAACACTTTGTTCCAACTTAAGAACACTTTCAGATTCTAGATACATTTTACAACACTATTTTTAAAACACATTTCGGGATGTATTTCAAACCTTTCTCACGCACATTTAACACACTTTCACTAGACAATAAGATGTTAACTGGTTCTACCAGACAACAAAAAAACACAACAAAAGTATTTTGGGTGTGTTAGGAAATAAATATAGGCATCAAATTTTAAGATCTAGGGTAAAATTTACAAAAATATATATTAGGACAGGGCACGAAATTTTCGCTCGCCAGCTCGCCATTGGCGACCAAAAAATTTAAGACTGGCGAGAAAGTTCTTTTTCCATAAAAAAATTTTGAGTTTATAATAAAAAATGTCCAAATCAAGGAACCTCAATCGAGCGGCTCGCCTAAGTGTTTTAAAATTAAGCTACCATCATCGGTTGGAAAGAAGCCGGAGCAAACGCAAGATTGCTTTTGTACGCGAGTTTTGTTTTCAGGTTAGGCCGTTTCTTTTCGGCGGTAGTTAGTTTAACTAGGTTTGTTTGGTAATATCAAAGGTATTGAAAAGGAAGCGAAATATCGATTCCTATTTTACTAGGGGTAATGAAAGTGAACCCGTTCAAACGCAAGAGATGATGCAAAGTGGATCTGCTATCAGCAATATTCCTATATAGCCCAGTAAATTTAGGGTTTTTTAACGCACTAATTTATAACTCGCTGAAAATTTCAGAATAAGCTCTCTATGATGTCTATAACCAAACCTCAAAAGTCCCCTAAGTTCCCCCGCCGGCTTCATTCGAAAATGGGGATCAAAGATGGCCGCCAAGCAATGCAGTCTTTCATTCATAACTAAGGAAAAAATCAATATTTTTTAATGCTGTAAAAGGTTATATACTCAGAAAAAGACCCTTTATCAACCTTTTTTCAATCGTTTTTTTTCCATAAAAGAACTTGTAAGTTTGGAATACAGAGAGTTAAATGACATCAATGGGAAAATTTGCGCGTTTTTTCACATGTTTTTCCTTATAACTGTAACCGTATGAAAATCCCCTAATCTAATTAGAATGTTTTTAAAAGTACTATAAACCAGGATTATTATGTAAAAAAAATTTTGAAAATTCGTTGAAAATTGACCGAGATATTCCATTTAAAATGGAGGCATTTTCAGTAATGATGAGTATAAAAAATATTATAACTAACGTTAGAGTCTTTGGTCTCTTTTGAAAGATTTCTCTTTGATAGGCTCAAGCTTTTGCGAAAACAACTAAAATTGAGGTATTCTATTTTACTTTAAGAAGATATTTAAGAAGCTTTTTAAGAAAGGGATGTTCTGGAATAAATATATTAAATTAGTACATAACCAAAAAGATTTATCCGAAATTGTATTTATTTATTACTAAATATGTATATGCTTATTTATAGTAGACGGAGGATACCTTTTGCATTCATTAATTTGGAATGAGGATGTCACTTACAGAGATATATGTCTTAAGTATGTACGTTTTGTTCAAAAACGTTTCTCTCCATGTGATGCTATTGTTTTTGATGGGTATACAGTTCCGTACTATTAACTAAAAGTGTCGAGAGGTAAGAAGGGCCATGACGAAATTGTCTGCCACAATAGCTTTTGACTAAAACAGATAAATGAATGGTTAGATGAGAATGGTTATAAGTTACTTTCTAACAAGCTGATGGTATAACAAGCTGATGGTCCGCCTTGCAAGCGGAGGATGACGCAGATACTATTATCTGTTCTACTGCAATTAAAGCTAGTCAAGATACGAACAAACAAGTTATAGTAGTTGGGAGCGATACAGACTTATTAATTAATCTATTCTGAAGGAAATTCGCTGTTTTTTTTGCTACCCCAAACAACCAAAAGAGGACATAAGTGTTTCAACATAGCTAAAACTCAAGAAACTCTGGGCCCAATGAAAGATACAATTTTTTTCATACATGCAGCTACTGGATGTGACACGATCTCGGCAATTTTCAGGAAGGGTAAATCATCTGCTTTGAAGATAATAAGGAAGAATCCTCATCTGCATTCTTTAGTTTCTCAGCTTAATAGTCCTTCACTTGATCCCCAAAAAGTTAATGAAATTGGTGAGATATTTATAAAATACCTTTTCGGAGGAGAAAAGGATAATCATCTTGATGAGTTACGCTATACTCACAACCTTAGAGAAATGAAAAAAATTTCGAATTTTAATCTAGCAGTTCTTCTCCCAACTAGTGTAGCAGCTTCTCAACATTCACTTCGAGTTTACCTACAGGTCCAGCAGTGGTTAGAAAACAACCTATAAACCCAACTGATTGGGGTTTGTTCTTAAAGGATGGTAAGTTAAACCCGGTTAACTCAACTCTTCCTGCAGCTCCTGATGCACTTTTACAGCTAGTTTCATGTGACTGTAAAGTCACATGAAGTTAGTACTAAGAAAAACCGTGATGCAAAATGCCCATGCAAAAAAGCTGGCCTTCAATGTACAAAATTTTGAAGCTGTTGCTTAGGAGAAATCTGTGAAAATTCAGGTTCTGCATCTACTGAATTTGATGAAAATGATGATGAAAACGATTAAAGTTTCTTACTTTATGGAATTTTTATTTCTAAATACATTTTTAGTAATAAATAAGTACAATTTCGGGTAAATCTTTTTTGTTGTGTACTATTTAATATATTTATTCTAGAACATCCCTTTCTTAAAATGCTTCTTAAATATCTTCTTAAAATAAAATAGAATACCTCAATTTTAGTTGTTTTCGCAAAAGCTTGAGCCTATCAAAAAGAAATCTTTCAAAAGAGACCAAAGACTCTATTAACGTTAGTTATAATATTTTATATACTCATCATTACTGAAATTGCCTCCTTTTTAAATGGAATATCTCGGTCAATTTCCAACGGATTTTTAAAATTTTTTTTACAAAATAATCCTGGTTTATATTACTTTTTAAAACATTCTAATTAGATTAGGGGATTTTCATACGGTTACAGTTATAAGGAAAAACATGTGAAAAACGCGCAAATTTTCACATTGATGTCATTTAACTCTCTGTATTCCAAACTTACAAGTTCTTTTATGGAAAAAAAATCGATTGAAACTCATAAAGGGTCTTTTTCTGAATATATAATCTTTTACAGCATTAAAAAATATGATTTTTTCCTTAGTTATGAAGGAAAGACTGCATTGCTTGGCGGCCATCCTTGATCGCCATTTTCGAATGAAGCCGGCGGGGGAACTTAGGGGACTTTTGAGGTTTGGTTATAGACGTCATAGAGAACTTATTTTGAAATTTTCAGCGAGTTATAAATTAGTGCGCTAATTACCCCTTTTTTAGCCTTAATTTACTGGGCTAATAACATAACAGAAACTTTTCATGGATGGGGTTTGTAACAACTTCCAAGACCTGATATCAAATACAGTTAGTTTTATTATTTTTTGCAGTGTATTTCAATGTTACATTCTTTTAAAGTTTTACTTTCCATAATGTTTCTGCAAACACAATTTTTTGAAATAAAAAAATATGGATCCATAGTAGTGGCGAGTAAAAATTTTAGTTTGGCTAGTACCATTAGAGCTGAAATTTCATGCCCTGTATTAAGACCCAGTGTAGCATTGTAGAGAAGAGAGATGAACAATATTTATCTAAAATTCTACTGTTAAAGATTTTCATAGGAAAATACTTGCATATGCTGTTATGTACTTTTCTAGTAGTGTTATGCGTGAACCAATTTTCCATTTTATTGGAAGTGAATCCCGCTACAGCTGATCCTAATGCCATGAACACAAATGGCAAAGATGTTAGAAGACCATTCTAAAAAAATAAAATTGAAAATAACCCAGCTGATTGTTAATTTTACATAGTATTCTCAGTATACTATTAATTCAGCCATTTTCCAAGTTCTTTGTTTTTTTAATGCATTAATTTTAGATGGATATTAGTTTTCTGTAAAATTGTCTCTTTTAAATTTTGTTTTTCTATTTCAACATATTATAGTTTAATGATCTATCTTCATTACGAAAATAACAAGTTATAAATAGATGATGGGTTACTGCTACTGGCAATTTCCTGTTTTATATTTTTGAATTAAAATAAAATTTGGAGGTTTTAATGCTTCATGAGTTTAAGGCATAGTAAATATAAATAACGTATATATAAATTTTGTAGATTTCACCTTTTTGCGAGTATTCATTACTTTTCCCGGCTATTTTATAGCAACGAAATAAAGTATGTACAGTTGGGGAAATAAAAAACGACTCAGTTGCGATTTCTGGCGAACCACTTGGGTTAGGAAGACAAATGAGGTGTCATTTTTCATTGTTTAAAGTATTCTATAACCAAAAAAATTTTCGAGTGCTTAGGGGGTCGTCTTCATATTAAACGAAACACTAACTTTTTTTTTCAATGGGGACCCCCAATTATTATGATATTTTCTGAAAGGCCATCCATCAAAACCCTTAAATACCCAGTTTCATCCAGATTTATTCACAATTAAAAAATTTTTGAAAAAATTTAAAAAAAATTAATTTTTAAAATCGTGAAATATTTTGATGGTAATCGATTCAGGTAGTAATTTTATGTATAAAGCCAAAATTTCAATCGATTTCACCGAATAGTTTTTGATAAAAACGAACGAGAAAGAATATTCGCGGTATGCATTCGGCAACGGTATACCGCCCCTTAAGATTAAAGTTCGTTTTTATCAAACACTATTCGGTGAAATCGATTGAAATTTTGGCTTTATACATAAAATTACTACCTGAATCGATTACCATCAAAATATTTCACGATTTTAAAAATTAATTTTTTTTTTAATTTTTCCAAAAAATTTTTAATTGTGAATAAATCTGGATGAAACTGGGTATTTAAGGGTTTTGAGGGATGGCCTTTCAGAAAATATCATAATAATTGGGGGTCCCCATTGAAAAAAAAAGTTAGTGTTTCGTTTAATAGGAAGACGACCCCCTAAGGACTCGAAAATTTTTTTGGTTAAAGAATACTTTAAACAATGAAAAATGACACCTCATTTGTCTTCCTAACCCAAGTGGTTCGCCAGAAATCGCAACTGAGTCGTTTTTTATTTCCCCAACTGTACCATTGATACGAGGTATACAGGGTGTAAAGGAAAGTCCCTTTACCCTGTAATAAGTTGCTAACGGAGCAAGCTAAAGCTATGCAGTTAAGGTAACGGTATAGTAAAGTGACTATGCACAATCGAATGCGACCAACCTCAGCGCCCTCTAGCGGAGATTTTAGGAGTTAAATTTTTTTTTTTTTAAACTATTAGGAATTTGTTAAAGTAGTCAATTACAAAGTTGTAGAGCAGCATCGATTTAGTAGGAAAAGACACCTTAAGCAAAAAAATATCTTGAATAGAACCCCTAAAACGCGCGCTCAATTAGGTTGAATTTACGTCGATTTTACATCTTAAAACGCTTCTCACGAGGCGAAAATGAACAATTTTCAACTTAATGAGTTAAGAATACTTTTATTCATTTATTTAAGTCATTAAATTGAAAAATTCTCATTTTCGCCACGTGAGAAGCGTTTCAAGACGTAAAATCGACGTAAATTCAACCTAATTGAGCGCGCGTTTTAGGGGTTCTATTCAAGATATTTTTTTGCTTAAGGTGTCTTTTCCTACTAAATCGATGCCGCTCTACAACTTTGTAATTGACTATTTTAACAAATTCCTAATAGTTTTTAAAATAAAATTTTTAACTCCTAAAATCTCCGCTAGAGGGCGCTGCGGTTTGTCGCATTCGATTGCGCATAGTCACTTTACTATACCGTTACCTTAACTGCATAGATTTAGCTTGCTCCGTTAGCAACTTATTACAGGGTAAAGGGACTTTCCTTTACACCCTGTTGTGGCAGTCACCAATGTGGTGGAAAGCCATCACTCCAAGTCGTGTCGTTTGTGGGCGCAGAAGATTAATCAAAAGCCATGATTGGTTTAACAAAAACTTAACGTTTATTAAAACTCAACACAACATTTTAAAAGGTTAGTAAAATACAAGGTAAAGATAAAGGTGCGTGTGTGCAGTAGTACTGATATACAATATTGCTGCTATTTATAATGATGATAATTCTAACGATTAAGATTAAAATATACAAGTTAAAATCTGCATGTGAAAAAGGTTTAAAAGTTCTATTGTAAAAAAGGTTAAAAGTTCGATTAAAGGTAAAGAGTTCTTTTCACAAGGTAGAGAGTTCGATGCCCACAGGACTCCCCCGCAAGTTCCTTTTGGACGAAACACCACACTAGATCTTCCAATGGACGCGGCGTCCTGAACGGGTTGTAGAAACTTTCTGGGGCGGAACATCGGAGTTAGTAAGCTGTAGGTCTGCAGATAAGGAGTATGCTGGTTGGAGACGGTCTATGGACACTGTCTTAGCACAGCCATTCACATCGCATTCGAAGAACTTACTATGCCGCTTTATCACCTTAAAGGGGCCAGTATATGGTGGAGTCAAAGGTTTCCTCACGGCGTCGTTTCTGATGAAGACATGCGAGGTAGTTTCCAGATCTCTATTCACGTAGACATCTCTAGTTGTATGATGGGAAGCAGGCACTGGACGAAGGCTCCGCATGGTCGCTCTCAGGTGGTCGATGAAGTCGGGAACCGGAACAGGAGCTGAGTCGCAACCTCGTAGGATTTCTCCTGGCAAACGAAGTGTTGAACCGTAGACGAGTTCCGCTGGGGATGCCCCGATATCCTCCTTCAACGCACATCTGATCCCAAGAAGGACTGTGGGCAGGACCTCCATCCACTTCTCCGTGTTGTGACACATGATGGCGGCTTTTAATTGACGGTGGAGACGTTCCACGGCTCCGTTGGCAATGGGATGGTATGCAGTCGTACGGGTTCGATGAGATCCTAGGAATTTGGTGAGGCTGTTGAAGAGGGAGCTCTCAAAATTTGATCCTCGATCCGTTGTTACTACTTCAGGCACTCCATATCTTGAAATCCAACCGTCGTAGAACGCTCTCGCTGTCGTCTCCGCTGTCTGGTCTCGCAGGGGAAAAGCTTCCGGCCATCGGGTGTAGCGGTCGACGCATGTTAGTAGGTAGCGGAAGTCCCTAGATGATGGCAGGGGTCCAACTACATCAAGATGCACGTGTGAGAACCTGGCGGAAGGCAAGTCAAACCTCGTCAGTGGAGCCTTGGTGTGACGCTTTACCTTTGAACGTTGACAGGCAAGACAGGCTCTGCACCAGGACTTGACATCCTTATTCATGGTACTCCACTCAAACCTCTCCTTTATCAGCTTCAAACAAGGCCTATAAGCTGGGTGAGAAAGACTATGAATGCTGTCAAAAACTGTTTTTCTGAAAGATTCAGGGACATAGGGTCTAGCAACACCAGTAGAAACATCGCAAAATAAAGGTTTAGAGGACATAAATTTAGTGGGAATAAGTTTCAGACACGTATCCGAATCCACCAAGGAACGTATCTCCGGGTCGGATTCCTGAGCGGAGGCCATCTCATCGTAATCTATACTAGAGGGCAAGGTAATCTCAGAAATCCTGGATAGTGCATCAGCAACACTATTTGCTTCCCCGGAAACATACCTCAGGTCAGTTGAGAATTGACCGATATATTCCAGATGTCTAGTTTGGCGTGGAGAGCACCTATCAGGCCTCTGACCAAACGCATAAATGAGAGGATGATGGTCCGTATAGATAGAAAATTTTCTACCCTCTAAAAGATACCTAAAGTGTTTAACAGCAGAATATATTGCAAGCAGTTCTCTGTCATAAACACTGTATTTAATTTCAGCTTTGTTTAACTTACGTGAAAAAAAACCTAAAGGTTCAACTCGATTGTTTACCTTCTGCTGCAATACAGCGCCGAGAGCAATGTCAGAAGCATCTGTAAAAAGAAAAAGCTCTGCGTTAGGTACAGGAAAAGCTAGCAACGTGGCTTTTGCCAACATCTCCTTACAGTCGGAAAAAGCTTTCTCGGTATCCTCGGTCCAGGTGATGAGAGTCTTGTCATTTTTCTTCTTACCCGCAGTTAGAGCATGTAGAGAAGACTGCGTACCAGAGGCGTTCTTCAGGAACTTGTGGTAGAAGTTCGTCATGGCCAGGAATCGCCGCAAATCTGAAACGGTTTTAGGCAAAGGAAATTCGGTTAGAGCTTTGATTTTATCAGGCAGAGGAGAAAGTCCGTTCTCTGAAACTCTAAAACCCAGGAAATCTAGCTCTTTTTGCCCAAATACACATTTTTTAAGATTTATTACAATGCCATATTCCTGTAACCGAGTGAAAACTCTGGCAAGATCTTCTTTGTGGGTAGCCTCGTCGTTCGAAGCGATGAGAAGATCATCTATGTAGGCAAAGACGCAATCAATGCCTCGCAAGACTTGATCGATGAACCTTTGAAAGCTCTGGGCTGCGTTGCACAAGCCGAAGGTCATTTGGCAGTATTCGAAAAGACCAATCGGGGTTATAACTGCTGTTTTGGGAATATCCCGCGATTCAATAGGGATTTGATGGAAGGCTTTCACCAGATCCACTTTGGAAAAGACAGTTTTACCTGCCAAGCCTAAGGCGAAATCATGAATGTGGGGAAGGGGATATCTATCAGGGACCGTTACGGCATTAAGTCGCCGAAAATCTCCACAAATTCTCCATTCATCGTTTGATTTTTTAACCATATGAATCGGGCTTGCCCATGCACTTTTAGATGGTCTTATGATTCCTTGTTTTAAGAGGTTTTCAAACTCTTCTTTCAAAAAATCTAACTTTTCTGGCGATAGCCGCCTAACTCTTGAAAAGACAGGTGGACCACGAGTCTCAATACAGTGTGTGACTGTATGCAGTTTAGCGTTAGTGTTAGACAAGGGCTGCAAGAGTAAAGGGAACTTATGCAAGATTTTTTGGAAGGGACAATCGTTACCAATCAAGGTAAGACCCAGGGAAGGACCTGACTGAACAGTACCTTTCCTTGAGAGAGAAGTAACGCTATCCACTAAACGGCGGTTCTTAATGTCTACCAGTAAGCCGTACTTCTCTAAGAAGTCTGCGCCTAGAATCGGATGGGATACGTCAGCAACTATAAATGTCCACTCAAAATGACGACGTAAACCAAGGTCTAAAGAGATGGCTTTAACACCGTAGGTTCTAATTGGTGAACCGTTTGCTGCGTACAAGGTCAGACCTCCTGAGGAGTTTTTTGATCCAGCATGGATTTTACCCAAACAACTGACTTCTGCGCCACTATCAATGAGAAATTTAAATCCGTTAATTTTATCCCAGATAAACAAGCGGCGGTTTCGAGGGCTACCATCTGCTGCCGCGATGACAGTGGAGCCTACTTGTTTTCCCGAAAGTTACAGGGAGATTTACACTTGAGAGCCTTTTCAGCATACTTAGCATGGTACCAACAAAGGTCTCCATTACCTTGATCACGTGAACGAGATCGCCTACGAGAACGGGAAGGCTGTCTTTTAGGACTGCGTTGTCTAAAAAGCTTGCCAACCTGATCCTTCAAAGCTGAAATTTCAGCTCGTAAAGCCTGTATTTCGGATACCGCTGAACCAGAAGCTTGGTTTCCTGAAGGGGCAGGTACCTCTGAACAAGAAGCAACATTCCTTGATGGGGCAGATACCTCATGTATTTTATCAGCAAAATTTGCCAAGGCATTTAGGTCACCCGGGGCTGCCGAGAGGATCTGCTGGGTGTTAATGGGGAGGCGTTGTCGCCACAAAGTACCCAGAGTACCATCATCAAATTTGTTATCAGCCAAATTCCTCATCTCTCTGAGCAATTGGGAAGGCTTCTTATCCCCGAGATCAAGATCCTGCACCAGTAATTTAAGCTTTTCTGATTCAGATTGGGAGTGGACCTCAATTAATCGTGACTTTAGGGTCTGGTATTTATCAGAATCGGGTGGATTGCGCAAAATGTCTCTAACAGACGCAAGGATTTTGTAATCCAAGGCGGCAACCACATAGCTGTATTTAGACAAATCTACTGAAATACCAGAGACGTAAAACTGTCTTTCTAGCTGAAAGAACCAAGTCTCAGGATCGTAATCCCAAAAGGGCGGTGCCTTGAATGATACCCTAGCCAATTCAGGCTCCTTTGAGTCAGGGTCAGCATCAGGCTGTTTTGATGCCTGTTCGTTTGGATCCTCGTTAACCATATTGAAACACAGAGATCACTAAAATGGCCAACGCTCAGAAACCCAACCGCGAACCTGACGGAAAACAGAGATATGTCTAAAACTTACCCGATCCTAAAAAAACTGCAGGACGTCAGCATCTGAAGGTCGATGAGGGAACTCAAGAACATCAGATCTTCAAAGTCGACGTAGGAACTCAGTTGGCTGAGAATACGCCATTATTCCAGAAATCGAAGAACGGGTGAGCTCATAATTCCGATAAATTCACAGTCCATGGTCAACCACTGTTGCAGTCACCAATGTGGTGGAAAGCCATCACTCCAAGTCGTGTCGTTTGTGGGCGCAGAAGATTAATCAAAAGCCATGATTGGTTTAACAAAAACTTAACGTTTATTAAAACTCAACACAACATTTTAAAAGGTTAGTAAAATACAAGGTAAAGATAAAGGTGCGTGTGTGCAGTAGTACTGATATACAATATTGCTGCTATTTATAATGATGATAATTCTAACGATTAAGATTAAAATATACAAGTTAAAATCTGCATGTGAAAAAGGTTTAAAAGTTCTATTGTAAAAAAGGTTAAAAGTTCGATTAAAGGTAAAGAGTTCTTTTCACAAGGTAGAGAGTTCGATGCCCACACTGTATATCTCTTTTTCATACTGCCTCTTTAAAAAGACCACGACCATTGAATTTCATGAGGGTTATAAAAGTTTATTAAATTTCATTGTATGGTATATACTTACGGATTGTTTCTGACTGATTTCATTCATATTAAAAATAACCAACCCTTAAAATTATGATACTTAAGAAAATCATGCTGTAATAATGTAAAAAATGAGGAATTTAGTTACCTGTGTCATTGAATACTGCAGTACATTTTTCATATAAGCAGGATGCATAGTAAATAAATGCGTATTAGACCAGTACATGCCAAAGACTCCGATAAAAAGTGCGTAAACAGACACAGATGTAAACATCTTTTTCCAAGGCAGAGGAGGTCTCTGTGGATTTAAATATGTTATTAAATGTGTTAATTAAATATGTTATTATTTGAATAGTTTTAATGTAGTATAAGTTACAGAAATTGCTTAAAACAAATAAACGAATGTTTAATAATATTGATGATCATTAAAATATTTTCCCAGGCAAGAAATATATAAAGAAGTAAAGCCAAACTTTTATTTTTTTAATTCAATTTTGTATTGTTTTTGTTTTTTAATAAATACTTGTATGTAGTGCAACTTAGAAGAAAATAAAACACATTGAAATTGCTTTATCTAAAATCCATAAAAAAATATAGGGCGTTGTCTATCAACTTTAATGCCTATCGAGCTTTTTTCAGCCCCTATGTAGTCCCTTCCACTAAATATGTCCCCATGAGAAGAGTCAATATGACTAAACTATAAACAAAACCTTCTTACAGTCCTTTACAGTAGTTGATTGCCTCTAGAACATACACTGTTTAAGAGGAACTTACGCATAAAATCCTAGAAAGTAATTTAATACAACTTCAAAATATCATAGTAACTATAAACTTCTTATAGCATTTATGTATAAATGCAATTACTTTTTTCGACAATTTTTCCTCTTGTTCTTGAGTTATATATTTTCGTTCCTCAGGAGATATGTGTGGATGTGAATGAGGACTTTCATGATAGATGAAAACTAAGACGAGGCAAAGTAATACGTGAACTCCTCCTAAAATTTGAAGGAAAATGTTCTTTGAAAGAGTAGGGAGTTACATATAATAAAGTAAAATGGGAAGGAAAGGCATTACATATAATAAAGTAAAATGGGAAGGAAAGGCAATTTTTTACCTATAGGAATTATTTTCAGTAAAATAAATTAAATTCCTAGTTTTTTTCTCTGTAAATGCATCATAGAAGAAATTATTAAATATTACAGATAGATTAGATTTAATTTTTAAATATTACATCAGAATAACAGTACTATGTATGCACTTTTACTACTAACTACATCCATTTCAATAAGTATAAATAGCTAAAGATGGTTTTAAGAAGTTAGTAATTAGTTTTTAATAATATGGTTATTGAATACCAGACAGCTATTGAAAAACTGCTTTCCTCAAAATATATTTATTTGGAAGAAAACTAGCTTGTATCGGGAACAAATGCAATACTATAAGTGTTTTTTGCAGCATATGAGTTTCATAGTACTCTCAAATAATAAAGATAGAGGCCAATGTTTGAATTGATACTAAACCTTAATGACTGTTCAAATTTACCTAAGCTTGTTTTAGGGCATTTAAACCCCATTCTTATCCATTTCGGCTATAATAAGCAAATAATGGGGTAACCCCTCCTCTCTTGTAATTATCCTACCAAGCCCCACTGTTTCAGTGAACAAACTTTGGGTAAAATCTAATTTTAAAAATTTATAACCTAATTTTAATGAGGTTTTAACTTAAAATGGGGAAAATGTTACTCTTAATTTCTTTACCAAACCTGTTGAATTAAGCCAATAGAGGTCTTCTAATGTTTTTAATGTCTTACATAATTATTACTCATACATAAATCTCCCCGTCTTGTCAAGAAAAACAAGCAAAACCCTTCGTATAGGTACTCATACAATATAAAAATTATTCCTTATAATCTGAACCGAAAGGCATACCAAATATGTAGAATACTGATGGCCATCCAAGTACAGGAACATCGCAAAGCCATCCAGACAACATTGCTGAAATAACCGGACCCAAGCAAAACCCATTCATGACCACTGCTGAGAGCAAGCTACGTTCGCTGCGAGGGAACCAGTTGGCCATCAGGACAAAGATAGGTGGGAGATTGAAGCCCTACAACATGAAATCCCTCTCATTAAAATTGCTTTAATAGTGTGCCACTTTTTATGAACAGAAATATAATCACAATAGTATACATATTCGAGTTTTAAACGTAAGTATTGCAAGGCCGTAACCAGACATTTACGTCAAAGAAGTTTTACATCACTTAAGAGTAGAATTTGAATTATGTGTTGCATATTGTGCCAAAATTTCACAATTGGTACTGGGAGTCACTCCCAGAAAATTTTTAAATTTTGCCTCTGAAAGTAGTGTTTTAGCCCTTTGGGTTAAGACCCTTTGGGTTATACCCGAAGAGATTTCTCCTTATATGTATAGCAGGATTTTCTAGGTAAAAACAAAAAAGTTGGAGCCGAAACTTCGGGAGGGAGTGGGTTAGACCCCTAACCCTCCTTGGATGAGGTGCTGATGCATGTAAACTCTCAAAATTTGGAATTCCTGTTTTAAAAACCTAGATCAGGGGTTCTCAACCGGTGGGCTCACCGGTCAACCAGTGGAATCACCGGCTCAACCGGTCGCGACCCCCAAAAATTCAAAACAGTCATATTTACAGAGTTATTTTTTTAAACAGGCACAAAATTTTTCAAAACTTATAGATCTTAACAATTAAATTAATAAGAAATTTTTTAGCATGTTTGGAATTAATAAGTCTTTGTATGTCCGGATTAATGTCAGTAACACATAGGAGGATGTTATTTTCAAGTGCCAAACTATTTCCAATTTCTTGCCTTTGATATAAAGTGCACAATTGTAGAGAAGCCTAGTTCACACCTGTAGGATGTTGTAAATGGTATTAATACCCTTATCGCTGCTTTGAATAGTTCTGGATACTCTTTTTAAACACCAATCCAGAATTTATCAACACAAGCATTGTTAAATTAAGTTCAACTTCATACTCTGATCACAGGATAATTCTATTAAAATTTAATAGAATTATCTATTAAATTGTTATATTTAAATAAAAAAAATTAAGCGCGAATATCCAGTGGATATTTCGTTTCCTGCATGAACTATTTTGAATAAGAGTAAATATTGGATCCATCGGCAGCGTATTGCGAGTTAAATGACAACTAAATGGTAGATAATTATTAATGTCTTAACATTTTAGGTCTGAGGGGGTCGCAAAAATATTTTCCCTGAAAAGAGGGTCGTGGAGTCAGAAAGGTTGAGAACCCCTGACCTAGATAAAACATATGTAGTTTTTTATGTTATAGTAGCTTATCTTTTGACACATTTTAGACCTCCGTCTTTAGGATCTACTATAACTAAAGTACAGAGGAAGCTCTTACAGCTACCTGCTCTTGAAATTAACTATTCATACAACAAACAGAAAAAAGTGAGAAAACTCTGGGCAGGTTTTTTTTAGGCGATGCATTTTCGCAATACATAACTCTAACGCATGAATTAGTATTCACCCAAATATAGGATCTCTTTGAATAAAAAATGTATATCGCACCCTTGCTACAAAAGTGCCACAACTCAAAAAACTATGTTTTCCAGGAATTGCAAAAAACTGCTCCCGGGCTGACAGGCACATTTTAGTATTTTTGAATTTGTCAATACGAGTTAAGAAGATCAACGGCTGCTGGACGACAACTCAAGATGTGGCATTTCAGTGGAAGGAATCATAGCCATCTTGATAACAATTTGCTGATTTTTCAATGCAACTTCTGGATCTTTTGAAGATTGGTAGAGATGTGAAAACTACGCCTAATGGTGGTCATAACTCAAAAATTACAATTTTTGAGTTGTGGCACTTTTGTAGCAAGGGTGCGATATAATGAATTAAACTAACTTAATTATAACTATTGTTTTACCTGCGCTACCCCTCGTACATAGTGTAACGCTATCAAAGCATAGATGCTCCAATATGCTGCTACCGGGGATAAGAGGGTGCAGATGGTTGAGACTATGTTCCCATAAATGAGGGTCCACTTGGCTCCAAAACTCTCCGCCACTCGACCGGCCACTGCATTACTGCACACGTAACCAGCGAAACCCAAGCCGAGGATAGTTCCTTGTTGAGTAGCGTCCCAGTTGAAATCTCCCGTTTCCTAAAGTACAGGTGATTTATTTTTTACACTCGTGTGTCCAAACATTATCCACTAATTTTATCCAGATCCCCATATTTCTGCAGTTAGAAGATTCTATGGCATTAATTTCATTGATAAAGGACTAAGATTTTCATCATTGTTTTAAAATAAAGTTATCCCTAATTTTTGGGCACGAATGTATGTATCATATGAATTGCCATTCACTAAATGAGGAATAGAAACATTTTTACCCGTGTTTTCTTACTTTTACTTTGCTTTCATGCTATTATAGATAATCCTATAAAATTTAATACCTACTGATGTGGTACAAATTTATTATTGAAACTTACCTTAGAAATGTTGGAATTCAAATTAGTTGATTCGTTATAAAAACACGATTTAGTAGCAGTAGTATTAACAGTTTGAACTCTTAGTGTGCTATTTGCCATAGCCACAACTGCTACACTGGTTGAAGTCCGTTCCATGTTCATTACGGTAAGCACAGAACATCCCAATAACGCCATAATATGTCTGTATCCAAAACAGGGCACATTATCTGAAACATTGAAAAAAGGAAATTGGATAAAAAAGGATTTAAATCTAGGGGAGAGTGGGATAGTAAGATCCAAATGGTAAGAAATATGCAAAGTTCCAAAGGATTTTCCGTTAAGTTTATAAAGCTTATTTTTTACAGAATGTTCATATCATTATCAGCTTTGAAAAAATAATGCACTTGCTAAGTAAAAGGGGAAGGGGATTTTTTTAATTGTTTCTTATTATCCCAAGCGACTGTATCTTGTTACCCCACGAGGGGTATAAGAAACAAACAAGTTGTTTTATTAATTAAAACAATTAAAAAATCAAATGAAGGTATTAATATAATCTCTTTAATCTTTCGATATATGCCCAGTTAAAAATTAAGCTAAAAAAGTTGTAAGTTGAAAGTTTTAAACAACCCTTTTTTTATATACAGGGTGTATCTGAAATGGTGCAACAAACTTTAAGGGATGATAGTACTCATCAAGACGAACAAGAATCGGTATAGAAAGGGGGTCCCAGACCAAATCCCAGGGAGTTAAAAATGGAGCGACACCCCAAAAAAATCATTGAAAAATTCAATTTGTAGAAGAACTACTATTGGTAAAAACTTAATTATGGTGTCAAAAATTGTGGTTTAATATGATCTTTAAAATTACCTCAAAAGTCTTCACTTTAAAATTTGTTTTATTATGAAAAAAGTTAAAAAACACAAAAAAATGTGACAACTCTGCCAAAACCTTATTTTGTATTTCGAAACCATTTCTTTTGATCTGATAATCTGAAATATCATAGTTGAAAACCCTTAAGTCCAAAGTTTCACGTAAATACAATCAATATTAAACGCTTGAGATCCTGTTAAAGTTTGTATTTTGGGTGCGCAAGCAGTTTTCTAGAGCTGTTTCCAGAACAGCTGTTAGCGCACCCAAAAAACAAACTTTAACAGGATCTTAAGCGTTTAATATTGATTGTACTTACGTGAAACTTTGGACTTGAGGGTTTTCAACTATGATATTTCAGATTATCAGATCAAAAGAAATGGTTTCGAAATACAAAATAAGGTTTTGGCAGAGTTTTCACATTTTTTTGTGTTTTTTAACTTTTTTCATAATAAAACAAATTTTAAAGTGAAGACTTTTGAGGTAATTTTAAAGATCATATTAAACCGCAATTTTTGAGACCATAATTAAGGTTTTACCAATAGTAGTTCTTCTACAAATTGAATTTTTCAATGATTTTTTTGGGGTGTCGCTCCATTTTTAACTCCCTGGGATTTGGTCTGGGACCCCCTTTCTATACCGATTCTTGTTTGTCTTGATGAGTACTATCATCCCTGAAAGTTTGTTGCACCATTTCAGATACACCCTGTATAAAACTTTTGAAAATCGTGACAAAACAAATCAAATGGTTTTTCTCTTATCTCATTTTGTGGTACTAATAAGTTATTTCCCCAAAAATAAACTCATTTGTTTTTCCAAACTCAGTTTTTTTTAAGTTCGGTTTCACTTCCTCTTTGGTAACTCAGTGATACGTCTTTTCATCAGGTTCTAATGGTTTAGAAAATTTATGAAGAAACCCTCGAAAATATTCCCCCTCTCCACTGTATTTTTACTTAATTTCTCGGAAATATGAATATAACAAAACGACATAACATTTTACTCTACTCACCATTAATTAGATTAAAACGTAAAATTGATATAAAATGGCGATCAAGTTATTCATAAATTTTTCAATAAATTTTAAAGTGGCATGGCAAATGTGCTGACTACCCACGATTTTCAGGAAAATAAAGTAAAAGTAAACTTAATTGAATTTAAATTTTAAACTTGATAAATGAAATAAGAACAGTTAAATATTTAGATAATAAAGAAGAAATTTCGATAAATAAAATTTTCATGGATAAAATGCTAGTAGTTTTGTTGAAATGGGTTAATAAAAAACGGGGTATTTTTATGAATGATCCACAACCCTAAATTAAAGAACAAAAATTGAATTAGGTAGCCCTTTTAACTTACTAAAAAGTTTACTAAAAATCCAAGATAATTTAATTGCAAAAACGAGGTAAATTGAAATTTCTGAAAAAGCTTGACTTTAGGTGGACGAATTTGCTGGTGGTATCAACTTCAAACGGGAGTTTTTAACTGAAATAATTATTCTATAAGAATAAAAATTGTATGGGATATAAAGTATTTCTTAAAGATATTCTGCGATTTTTTTTTCAAATTTTTAGGCCCAAGCACACCTCAGCGAATTAAAATGTTTCTTATTACCCCAGTTTCTTAGTATCCCATTCTCCCCTATTTTACATTGCTAAACGAGCGTTCATAAAAATTAGTAGAAGGATAAGTTTTAATTTGCATTTTCCTTTCGGACTTCTTTTTAAGGAGATTTCCTTAATGTGGACCAACCTTGCTGGGCTTACGCCTGTAGGTTGGTCGACTTGATTTGTATTTGTATTAACAAGATTATGTTTTCAACCTATACCATCGTAAGATTTACCAGTTTTTAGCATGCTCTCAGTTTGTTGGGGGCATAGTCATTAGTCAACCCATTTCAAATTTGTAATTCCTATTTATATAAGTCTTTCCCCTTCCTTCTCGCATCTGTTAAATTTGGTCTAAACCAGTGTTTCCCAACCTTTTTCGGTCCATGCCCCACCAGAGCCTTTCTATATTTCACATGCCCCCCGGTCTCAATGAAATATATAGAAATATATTTTGAGAGGGAGCCAAAATTATTTCTTAGCCCCCCCCTCCTATGTATATTTAATAAGTCTATTGAAACTTTTCAGAACATTTTTAGGTAGAATTTGCATGCTAAAGAACTAAATCAAGTTATGAGTGATTAAGTTCTAAGTACCAAGGGGGGTCTGGGGGTCCGGTCCTCCCCCAGAAAATTTTTGGAAATTTGACTCTAGGAAGCAGGTTTTTAACTAGTTTGGTATCCCTAGTTGGGAAATTTTGGATATAAATTTTGAGGTAAGATTTGCATTTTGATGAGCCTAATGTAAAAAAGTTTCAAATATAAGCGTTCTAAAAACAAAGATATTTTGGGTCATCCCCCAGAAAAGGTTTGGAAATTAGACTCTAAAAACAGGGTTTCAACTTGGTTTTGATATACTGGTCCAGATTTCAGACATACATTCTCAGATAATAAGATCAGATTTTGATAAACTTCATTTTTAAAAGTTTTTCCCCCCTGGATTGGCCCCACCTGGGGGCTATTTGGTGGAAAATTTTCAAATTTCCCCCCTAGAAAATGATATTGCCCCCGGTGGGGCGTGCACCCCACGTTGGGAAACACTGGTCTAAACGTTGTTTTTATGTAAATACTGTAGTCCCCGACTGCATTACATTCATTTTTGTACAGTATAATATCCCTTTTTACCACTAAGTTAAAATTTCCCCAACTCAAAATCACCACCTGCAAGCAGTGGTCCCACTCTGTATAAACTTACAATATATTCATAAGAACTTCAAAAATATGATTTATAAAATATCAGATTTGTAAGTTTTTGTGTTATTTTTCTTCTACTATTTACCAACTAACCAGTTATTTACCTATTTTTGACTATAATAGCTCGAAAAGCAGTAAAAATAAATATTCAATTACTTACTTTTTTTATCATCACTTTTTTCTTTTGTTTCTTCGGGAACATTTTGGACCTTTGGATCACGCATTTTGAATTTTAAAAATTAACACAATTTTCTATATCGATTTCCAACGAACTTGTCACAAGACGCTTCTCAACTACTTATAATTATATACATACACCACATTTAAATCCATTTCTAATGGAGGATCTGAAAAAGAAAAGTTCATCACGTGATAATTTTTGAAGTTTAAAGTTACAGTTTTGTCACTAATTCAAATGGGGGAAACAGCCTCATGCACTGCAATTTTTTTTCTGACAAAAAGAGTGAACAAGAGAGCCACGTTTTCAGGAGAAACTTCGTACGTTAGATATTAACATATCGTCACCATCCACAAAGCCAAAAACGCTATAGTATATTGGGAACTACGATGGTCGGCTTTGGAAGGGTGTTCTTTATTACTCAAAAAATGGAATTAGTTGAAAGTCACAAAAAAATAACGTGTTAGGCTTGATGGTAACGATAAACCTCATTAATAGATAAAATTATTTTGGTCTAGCAATTGCAATGTTCAAAGGAAAATCTTTAAACAAAATTTTATTTACATTTCCCCACTTAATATTTTTAATTTAATCATAAATGTAAATTTATAATATTTTAGTATATGGTCCTAAGTTATTATTCATTTTTAAATTCGAATTTTAAGGAAAATTATATTTTCTTTTGGATTGTAACACTAAATTGCACAATAATACACAATTTATAAAAGCAATACAATTTTAAAATTCACCATAAAACTCAAGAATTTAACTCCTAATAATTTAAAAAGGATAACCCTTCAGGTTTTAATTTGTATTCATAATCATAAATTTCTTTTAAAGCATATTCAGCAGAAAAGTTTTTTTAAATAAAGAAAAACGAGTTCATTTTTATTAGTGACTTAAGCAAATGTATTTCAAAATTAGCGTTAGAGAGACAATTTTGTTAACTTCCTGTAATTTACATTTTGTAGTTTAATTTTACCTGGGGTTTTCAAATTTATCTTTTACTTCTCACTGCTATTTGCGGTGTAATGCACTTCGCTTGGATATAAAACTTCATTCTAGATTTCGAGATTATTATTTACTTGAAAAAAAAATCACTTAATTACAGGAAACGAGGAAGAATTCGCATGGATCTAAAATGTCGCTCTAGTTTATCATTTAAAAATATTCCGGAACTGCAGAAAACGAGGAAGGAAGTTTTGAAATGGATATTTTATCCTCTGTCTTACAAATATTCAGTTCATGACTTAACTGACATTTTGTGACCTAATAACCCTGCATTAATAAATTATATATTGCATAGACCTTTTTTAGTTTTAAATCTCAAAAGCATTTTCAAAAAAGTCACAGTAAAAATGTTCATGGGCAAACTTAATGAGATAAAAATTTGTAATGGACCAGAAGAAATTACTTTTTAATGGTTTTATTATATTAAAAGTTGGGGTGTATTGTTTTTAACAATTATTTCAATAAATTGTCTAATAGAAAAACTTTATTAAATAAAAATAGTTCATAGAAAAACAAAATCCCTAGAAATATCCATTAATATGAAGTCTCATCAAATATGCAATAGTATAAAATCAAATGTTGTAGTATATTCATACATGCAATAGTTTAATAGTAATATACAAAGCTCTTACCTTTAATTTAATCATTACGCATATGCACCCAAGTTATATATGATACCATTTGAACTATGCATCATTTTATTGCATTGAAGCCTCCTTTTACCTTCATAATAGTAAAAGTTTACCTATATCGAAAATACCAGTAGGTATACTGGGGAATATTTCATGGAATCTCGTAGAAAAAAATAAAAAAAATTCCTTGGACAGTAAGATGTTACACCTTTCCTTCTGTCCAATCGTGTAACGGTTGCACGCCACTGCTCAATGAATATTTATATAAAGGCTGGATAATCTTCTTAGACTCAACGTACCTGTATAGAAACGTATGTTATATATACAAGGCATTTCTAAAGTTCGTTTCGCGGCTTTTGTTTGAAACCAGTCTCCTAGGGTCAGGGAAGTAAGGTTTCCCCCTAGGTAAGTTACCCTGGAAAATCCATTCAGATGATTTACAGCTCCCCTACCCTAGCGGCGAAATAAAAAAAATAAAAAAATAAAGGAGATAGAGCAAAAACCTCAAAAAAAATTATGAAAATATCTCGAATATTTACGAAAAAAAAACAAATTTGCAAATTTTTCAGTTGAATTATGTAGTTAAATAAACACAAAATGTAATGAAAAAATTTAGAAAACTTGCACATTTACGAACTTTTTATTTTTTGATGCCTGAAAAAGTGCTATTTTCACATGCTTTGCTAATATCTCCGTGAATATTCGTGACATTTTCATGAAATTTTTCTCCGTGAGCTATTCGATACGAGGGCAACAATACTCTCACTGGGATTTTTGCTCTATCTCTTTTAGTTTTTTAATTAATTGTTTCAATATTTTTACTTCACCGCTAGGGCCATTGTAAGTCATCTGAATGGACTCTACGGTGTCGCTTACCTAGGGGTACCTGAATGAAAGCCACGAAGGGGACTTTTGAAGCACCCTGTGAATTGTAATGTCTGTTCCTCTTTTTTTCTTGGTCAATACTTGTTTAGTTTAACGAAATTTTTTATGAGAGAAGACTTACTTCATTTTTCAGGTGTAAATGGGTTTTTTAATTTTTTATTATATATTTTCTCTGTGTGTAAAAGTTTTTTGAGTTTTACATATTAAAATAAATTTTGAATTAAAAATTGTTTAAAAATATGTCAATCCCATGGATTATTATTTTTACTTCAAATTCACTGAATCATTTTCTGTACAAAAGTTTTTTAGATGTATATTTTTAATGTATATTACGATCATTGTGATAAATCCGGGCATTATTAATAATGCCCGCACATTTCGGGCAAAGTGATGATTAATTATTTAATGATTAATGATTTGTGATGGGTGGCTGCAAGAGCCTGAGCACCGCGACCATTGGTCTATGGGCAAAGTGATAGGTGCTATTGATTTAATCACAGTGCCCGCCCCACTTCGGGCATTTTTAATAATACCCGGTTTATCACTAGTATGCCCGTAACATATATGCACCAAAAATTTCAGAAGTATTTCTGGTTAATTGCAAATATGTCTTAGTTTTTCATAATATCAAGTTTTTTCAAAATTCAAAGTAAGCCATTATTTTCACCCTTGACTTCAAGTATAAGCATAAGCATGCTTTGAAGTTAGTTAAAATAGAACAATAAAGATAATAACAATTTAAAATTGAATAAAAAAATAAAGGAAACTAAATGTTTCAGTTGAGATATATTTAATAAGATAATATTAGGGGGGAAAATGCAAAGTATTCATTGTTTGGCAATTGACAGGATGATGATGATTATGGATAATTATATTTTCATAAAGTTTATACTAATGCAAAAAGATAGGGCACTTATTTTCAGGAAGTACCTAAAAGTTAAGTAAGAAGATTACAAATTGACAAACATGGAAACATCACCGGAACATAAAAAGCGTTCAAAATAGCAATTGCAAGGTTAAGTATCCGCGTCTTAGGTATGGTAGTATAATAATATGTTAAGATTTTTATATATTTCATTAAACTGTTGATATTTTTTTCTTAATTTTAAGGAAGCTTCATTTGAGAAAATATTCTGTGTGTGTGTGCAACCATTTCAGGTAGTATAAGATATAGATTTAATTTACCGTTTAAACGACGCTTTTACATTAATACATAATAAGACATAAACTATTTACTGCATTGATTTAAGTTCAAATATTACTATAAACAATGCATAATAAATTAAAGGTTTACATAGTACTTTTCTACTTTTACTCACCAAGATGTTCACTTTTCTTTGACCACCTACGTAAAAAAGCCCTAACTTTTTAAGACGCAAGCAATAATATATTTTTATGAGGTAACTCCTTTTAAAAACAGAGAAGACTGTAAAGGGTAGCAAAATCAAAGATACTTTGAGAGATTATCGCTTGATATGGTTCGGTTCTGAAACCTTATCTAGAGGTTCAGGGTTAAAAAAAAGTTTGCTTTTGTCCTTCCATCTTAACTGATGCATTCTAATCAAAGTTCTCGTGTTGACGTTATTGACCTTCACCATATATCTAAAGGAATTTGCCGTTTTTCTAATTATTTCAGATTTTATTAAAGTCAAATAACATGAAAATAACTGATGTCCTGATTTTGTTTTATAATTTTTATTTATTGAGGGTTGTAACCGATAAAAAAGAAATGATACCTCAGTGTCAACTTTTGATACAGTTAACTTGAATTAACCTAAGTGATCAGGACCGGACCATGTAAAGTTTTAGATTAAAAAGATCACTAAAAATAGAAATATTTGATCTCTGGATATTAAATATGTACAAAATAACAGGGATAACTTTATCCAGTTTAATTATTTCTTCGTTTTTTAATCAATATTTTTTCTAATTAGCCTCGACAGGTGGCCTCGAGTTCCTCCTTCCATTCCGTAATGCGTATTTAATAACTGGATAAATTCGTTTTAAAAGTTCTTTCTACAATGTAAATCAATTGGTTCTTAGCCTTAGCTTGTGTTCAGCCCGAGTTACTAGCCCGACGCTAGACCCCCAGTTGATTCCTCAAGTGAGCTTGGTCCTCATTTTACTCTCGTCTATAGAAACTATAAAATCTTAAATTTTACCCAACCTGTTTATTGCAGGCAGAATCTAGTTCCCCTTTTGGAAAAAAAAATTGTACACCTATATCAATGTTTAAAGAAAAAAATCATCAAACTATGTCCGTAGTACTGTCACCAAATAGGATCATTTTCCCCCAAACAAAAATTTTAGGCGCAAGTTCAGAGTTGCGTATGCTTGGCGATTTTTGGCTGTTTAGCTGCACATTTAGAAGCCAAATGACTCTTTTAACATTAGTTAGGGTTACCATATTAGTCATCTTTAACGCTAAAAACTTGGCGCATACGCAAGTCTGAACTTGCGCCAAATTTTATACCTTTTCTTTCTTTTATGTGGTTTAAAGTGCACGAGCGCACGAGCCTTCTCTGTTCTCATTAGTAAGCTGTTTGGAGTGAAAAGGAATAACAGGTGTTTTCTGTAGGATTTAGCTGTAGAGGGAGAGAACGAAAAGCTACGAGGGTTAACAGCTGCATGCTTGTTTTATTCATAGATTTTATAAAGTTTCTTTCATATAGGTTTCCTTCGTTACAATGAAGGGAAGACTCAGAGCGGAGACTGCGACGGTGATTAAGAAAAGAAAAACCAAAGAAAGAAGTAACAGAGTGAAGGGGGGGGGGGTTCTTGGTCAAATTTGGAGGAATTAGAATTTTTAAAAAGGGGTATCATAAATCCTTTTCCCCCTTGTCGCAATTTATCACACTTACAGGAAATCTGTTTTATATTTTGCGATAATCCCTTATTAGATAAAAAATGTTGTTTTTCCAGAGTAAGAAAACCCTTAAAATGTCATTTAGGTCAACAAGATAAATAAAATTTGAAATAGATCGAGCAATTGAAACTAGACCACAAATAAAATATTTTAAGATGTTTAAATTAAGGAATAACAAATTACACTAAACCTTTAATATTGTGTGTAGTTTTATTTTGAAATAGATGATAAGTTGTGTGGCAATTGAATTTTCATTATTTGTGGAAAAGGCGGTTATCGTCAAAACAAAAACTGGGTAAGTAAGCCAAAACACTTCAGGTCTTATGGGGATAGAATTTATATAAGAATACGAGAAAACGAACATAGGAATTAGTTATCCTTCCTCTTTGTTTCCTCAAGAAAAAAAAATAGTACTGTCTGGAGAATTTGCCAGAAAAGAAATTTAGCTTTGGAGGAACTTGTAGCGACGTCACCTGTTTGGACTCGAACCCTACCTGCTCTTTTTGGACTCTATCCTTCAGTGCCGTGGCGAGGCCACCTCATCAACCTTTTTCTACTTTTTGTGCACGCCTAATGGCAGTCAATAGAGCTCTCACTATAAAAGGCCTACTTCGACATCTTGTTGTTATCGATCGACCAAGCAGCAGGCTGCTGTCTTTGTATTTATATTCTAATGTTCGTTCCAGTTATACAATGCTTACTAACCTGTTAGATTTTAAATAAAAGATTTATTCCGGAAGTTAAATCGTGGTAAGTGGGTACCACCAGCAACCCACTTGCTACAAACTTTTCAAGGGTATAGAAACATTTGGTGTTCTTACGTAAACCACAGTTTTGAAACTTTTCTCCTGGATAGACACTATCTAAAACTGAAACGTAAATGATAAATACAAATAAGTTCAAAAAGGTTTCTCATATTTTTAGCACATTTTTTTTTATCTCGAACGAATCAACAATATCTTCTGCTCCTAAACTTAAGCTGATATTAATGTAAAGTCATTCTTGACAAAAAAGTTTCATCAAATTAAAATTTTATAGGTTTTGTGTCCGTGTTTCACACGGAACATCTATAAATATATTCTAAAATTTTAAAATATAGTGGAAGGCTTATTAAAAAATCAAATTTTTTTACAGGTTTTGTATGAGTTTATATTAAGAAAATGTTGAACAGTTTTTATTTTAACTATTTATATACATGGTATGAATAGAAGGATAAAACATAATAAGGATAATGAATAGGAGGAAGTTAAGGATATTTTGAATGTATAAGACTGTACAAGCGATTAATTTATATTTTTTTCAATTTTATATTTTCATACCCTTTAATAAATCGAACAAGAAACTGGAAATTTTCATTGATACTTAAGGATGGGCTCAGATTTATCTTTTGGACCACGGAAAATATTATGTTTTAATGTCTAAAAAATTTTTTCTTTTCAGTAAACTAAAAAAACTCTATAGGGTGGGTTGGGGTAAAGTGGGATTTGGGGTTAAATGGGTCGGTTTTAATTAACTCGATATAAATCAAATATAAACTGAATTATTCCCCCCTTTTTTGTATTATATTCTTTTATCTGTTGGCAACCTTTTCCGGCCGTCAAAAATTTAGATTTATGAATTTCAGGACTGAAAAAATATTTAATTTGAACCGTAAATGATGTCATCGGAAAAACAGGGTTTACCAACTTCGAACTATCTATTTTGTTATAAATTACAGCAGACTTTCGTAATATTCTTTTATAATAATTGTGTAAGTCTGAGAGACATTTCAAGCTAATCAGGTGAGAAAAATATAAAATATTTTATCTTTTATAACAATGTTTTGCATTTGGGCTAAAATGGGTCATAGTTAGTCATAACTGATCCTTTCTTTTCCATTTATAGGAGACCTTCTGTATTAAGTAAAAACAATGTTTTTATCTTATTTCCACAAAATATACATTAAATTGTCAAAAAAAATTTCTCTAACTGAAGTATTGTAATTCCCACAATTGAACAACGTACATTAACTTTGGATGTTTACAATTTAATTAAAGTTTACAGTTTAATTGAATAAAGAATTTTAATTATTAGTTTTGATTTAATAGTATAGCATATCCTGTGAAACATTGAGAAGATGTAAATTGATGAAAACTTCTACGACCTGAAGAGTAACTATTTATTCCATTTTCCGGGATGGATGGCCGTGTTTGTCGGAATTTAGTTCCATACGTTTCACTCACTTCTTTGGAGAGTGTTATCAGTGTTATCATGTTATAAGTGGCAAAAAGATCAACTACTAAAAGTTGAACACTAAAAAACAAATAACAATTACAGCTTGAATGCTAAGAGAAAAACGCGGTATGAATATGAGATCGGATACAAATACCACTACTGTTACTTATTTCTTACACACTTATTTTCATGTATATTTTGTTATAAATATATTTTTGACATCTTTTTGCAATGTGACCCCTTTTACCCTCGGAATTAAAATGTTCTGAAGGATTGTAATGTCAAGATCCAATTGAAAGAAATCATTAAAAAGTAATAGTTTTGATGAAATAAAACTTAGAATGTGAAAGTACCTAAAAACTGGCCCCTTTTCGCCCAACCCACCTTACAGGTATAATCTGACTAATAAATGAGGTTTTATGTTTTTATGTTTCAATTGGGGATTGAAAATAGTTGTAGTACAGTAGTTAATCTCCTGCAGGGTTATATTTCTTACCAAATACAATCTTATATCAAGCTTTTTTCAATATTAAGTTATTTAAAAAAACATGTTAGTAAACAAAAGGATTTGGAGTTAAACTTTGCAAACAAAAAGCAAAGTAAATAATTTATTCTTTCTAACGCAAAATGAGTTAAGAGGAAATAGGTTTTTTTATTTTATTCTTTATTGATTTAAATAGGCGTTCGTTTGAATTGGTCACCAAAGCAACTAAAAGATCTTAGGGCACGCAATTTCTCTTTCAGTGTAATCACTTCAGATGCATTTTACAATGTTAAGTATAGTATATAATACTATCAAGAAAATAATTGCCGTAAAAACAACTTTTTCATGTTCTCTTACATAAGATCAGAATCTGAAATGAATTAGTTTTTCTCAATAAGAAACTATTTGTATTCATCAGTGTTTATTGATAAACTTTCTACACTGTAAAAAATAATCCTGCAAAAAAACAGAAAATTTCTGGCAGCAAAAGTTGCCAGAAAAAATCTGTAGGTTGAAAAATCCTGTAAACAGAAAAAAGCTGTAACCTACAGGTAAATGCTGTAAAAAGGAACTTTCTGTCAAGTGGGCTACAGATTTTTCTGTTGCCTCTCAGTAATTTTCTGCTTGTGCGCATGCACTTATTTAAGTAGAGTTTTTTTAATTGTAATTAATTGATATCCGGGGATAGAACCAGCGACCTACCGCATGCTAAGCACGCACGCTACCACTGAACCAAAGAAGATTCAGTGTAGTGTTGCCAATAGCTGTATTGGTTTTCGATGCAATAAGTTTCTGTTTAAGTACAGATAAGCTAAAAAACTAGGTAAAAGCTGTTATTTTACATAAAATAAATAGAAGTGCGGTGGGAATGTTACATGACAGAATATCTCTGTAAACATAAAATCACTGTTATTGAAAATTTCTGTTTTTCTACAGTTTTTTTTTACAGTGTAGTTCTCCAACAATGCTATAGGTATGTGTGTGTGACCTGAAAATATTTAATAAAATTTAAATATAGGTAGGCAATCTTTTCCATTAAAATTTAGAAGTTAGAAAATTAGATGTTTAGAAATTTTTTTTCTTAAAGTAAGCCTCAATTGGATATTTTACAGACAAAAAGAATTATTTGATGTTTTTATTCTTTTCAGAAAAAATATTGAAATATTTGCATTTGACAGGTTTCTGCAATGAACAGAGTATTCAGGCCTATTTTCATAGCTTAACTCTAACTTATTTAAGGATTTGTTAAAAAAAGTGGGAATATTGGTTGAAAACATTTCCTTATTAAAAAATAAACCATAAAATTATTATAGAATTCTTATTTTTTTCTCCCTTGGTTAGTAGATGTATAAATACCTTTTTTTATAAATGACTTCAACTCTAGACTCGAAAATAGTGCTAAGCCAATTCAAAATGTTAATATAGACATCTTCGAAGTCACAATTAGATAGTTGTTTAGATGTAACTTCGTGGACAGTAAAACACTATTTTGTTCTTTAAAATCCAACAGTTCAATAATTAGTTCAATATTATGATCTGGGTTCAATATTATATATATTATTACAATATTATGGTATTATGATTTGATGTCCGCTTTTAATAAAGTGATTCATAGATACAAATATCAATCACATGGATGTAATAAAGAGCCACAAGCATGAAAATTTTAAATATATAGCTACTAAAACGTCCTTAGTCTCGGGATTCATACAAAAACTTTAAAAATATGGTTTTTACTATGACTTAATGGACCTAACCTCTAAAGAATAAATTTTTCCAATCGCATATACTGTTTGTATGCAATAAAATAAAAAACATCAGTCCCAAACAAGCTGGAGATGAGATGGCATGAACGAAATTCCCCGCAGTTTAAGTGCAGAAACCAGTCAAAGCCACATCGTTTGAATTGTTTCTGCACTAAAGCTGAAATTTAACATGCTGGAAAACTATTTTAAAATCACGTTATTTTTATTATTTTTACACTGAAATGTGCTTTTACCCCTAATGAATCTCATGACACCAATAACTCACTTTTGAAAAAAGTGGCGTTTGACATGTTTCAGAATTAAGTGATTCAATTATGTTTTTATCGATGCCATCATGTACTTTTCCTCAGTAATTTACTTTTATCAGTGCTAAGTAAACCTATAACTTATTTGCATTGTTCTTTTTGTATTATTTTTTTTATTTTTACAATGTTTGTTTGAATCTCAACTGTTGCGTGGGAACTAAAATCTTCAGCAATACAAAACATTGTGAATACAAGTTAAAATAGATTTTTCTTCTGATTATTTTTCAAGCATATCAATAAAAACAGTTTTAGTAATGCAAAACATTCAATATTTTTGCGTGTTTTGTAACTACATGAGCGTGACTAACATTTTTATCTTAGAAAAAGGGCAATGCTGAATAGAACCATCAATTTTTTCTCCAAAAATACATCATTAGTTAAATAATTAACTTAATGAAATAAAAAAACTCTATACAGATTCTATATTAAGTTTTCTTCAAATTTTAAGTAATTGAGTTTTATTTTTAAACCGAAAAATCTTGTTTGTAACTTGCGAACAATTTACTAGAAAAAGCTTTGTTCACTTGATAAAAAATTTACAATCGATATCGAGAAAGCATTCCCAAATTCGCCAATCAAACTATGAATGCTTTTAGTGAAGCTGTAAACAAGAGAAGTAGAGAAGTTTAGTGTAGAAGTAACTTATCAATATGATTAAAAGAGTTTCAAGTTAGATTTTTCTAGACACTTTTGATTTTTTAAGGGAATATTCATTTTAACTAACATATTTTTCATCTCTAGTGCATTGAGAAAGCCCAATGTAGTGCAAAAAATACTCGAGTAAAATGCTTCAATATTTTATTCCAATTATATGCAATTAAGGAGAAATGACCAATACCTAAGATGGCAGAAAACTTCCCTCCCAAACTGACTGTAGCTGCCCTCAATTTCAAATCTTTCTTCGAATTCCCGAATAAAAACCAGACCAAACCAGGTGGCATAGATGGACGGTTGTTGGAGACACTGTCGGACATCTTGGGATTCCATTACCAACTGACGAGCCCACCGGACCAAGAGTTCGGTAGACTCAAGGACGATGGTAACTGGAGCGGTTTGATTGGAATGGTGAGTTCTGGGCAAGCGGACATCGCTTTGACATACACAGCCATCACTGAAGAACGAACGAGAGTAGTGGACTTCACTCTACCTTACATCATCAGTGATGTTACTTACGTCACTAAGCTCCCCGGAACTGTGCCGAGGGCTTACACTTACCTGTATTCGTTCGATGTTCCTACCTGGATCGGCATTGCCGTTCTCGTACTGGTTATGCCGTTCGTGTTCTACCTCCTTTCCGATCCGAAATTATCATACAGCAGTGCTTTCTTCGAGAAAAAACCAAATATGTTGCCATGGACAGAGGAAATGGATCAACTGCGGGTTCAGTAACTGCTGAACTTGGTTTTGAAAGGGTGACAGAATTTAAATATCTAGGTTCAATTATCACTGAAAAAAATGAGTCAAACCCAGAGATAAAGGCTAGACTGGCGGCTGGAAACAGATGTTATTTTTCAATGATAAAGTTGTTTAAGTCTTCTCTGCTGTCAAGAAAGTTAAAACTAAAATTATATAAAACAATAGTCAGACCTATCGTTACATATGGAGCAGAAACTTGGACAACCACTCAGAATGAAGAGAAAAAACTTATTACATTTGAAAGAAAGATATTACGGAAAATATATGGACCAGTCAAAGATGGAGAGGTTTGGAGAATTAGGAGCAATTTAGAGTTAAGTGGACTATATAAAGAAAAAGATATTGTCAATATTATAAAATCTAAAAGAATACAATGGCTTGGACATCTGGAGAGAATGAGTGACGAGAGAGCTACAAAGAAGGTCTACAGAGGAAAAATCGAGGGTAAGAGGAAGATCGGACGTCCTAGAAAGAGATGGCTGGACGAGGTTGAGGGAGATTTGAGGAAGATGAGGGTGAGAAATTGGAGGATAAAGGCCAGGGATCGGAGAAAGTGGAACTGTCTTGTGAGGGAGGCCAAGGTCCTACATGGACTGTAGAGCCGAGGAGGAAGGAAGGAAGTGCTTTCTTCATGGTGTTTGCGAACATATTCAGCAAGCCGGCTCAGTGTAGATTTCCCAAAGGAAGGGTGCTAGTGATGAGCTGGTGGTTATCTGCTTTCATCTTGTCGTCTTGCTTTGCCGCAAGGATATCGACCTTGCTGTTCATGCCTCTCAGGGGAACTCCGATCCGAACTTTCGAAGAACTGTCTCGAGCTATCGGGAGATCTGAATGCAAACTCGTGGCCTGGAGGGGTTCTTCACATTCAGCTAGATTGAGTCGAACTGGAACAGACTACCTCGTTAGCATTGGACAGGCCATGCAAGACAACGACTGGTACCTGGAACAGGGACTCAACTTGAGGCTAGAGCTAGACGAAAAGCCAATAGCTTTTATTGATGGCAGGTTGTACATGAACCTGAACTTCGGAATCCCCCCGTTTTCGATTCATTTCATATCAGATGACGGATGTTTTAACATGTTCACGGGAATCGTAGTAAGCAAAACTTTCTGCTGTTTAAGTTCTTTGAATTACGCTCTGACAAAATTGAGAGAAATGGGGGTGATGAGTAAGTATATTGCTGATCAGATTCATCGCTCTATGATTTCTTTTCAAAAGGATAATATGATAGTTTCTCGATCAGACAGTAGACATTCCCTCGGGCTATCAGATTTGTCAGGGGCATTCGCCGCACTTCTTGGAGGTTATCTATTGGCTTCCGTTGTTTTGTTTGCGGAAATAATGAACTCCAGAATTGAATCGCTGAATTCTGAAACGTGTCAAACGCAACTTTTTTCAAAAATTAATTATTCGTGTCATGGGATTCTGTAGGGGTAAACGCATATTTTAAAGTAAGAATTATAAAAATAACGTGATTTAAAAATAGTTTTCCAGAATGATATATTTCAGCTTTAGTGCAGAAACATGTCATACGACGTCGCTTGACTGGTTTTTGCACTTAAACTGCGGGGAATTTTGTTCATGCCGTCTCATCTGCAGCTTGTTTGGGACTGCTGTTTTTATTTAATCGCATACTGCTGAACCAACAATAGTAAAAGGGTCACGGGATTTTTACATACATTGCAGGGCCGATAGTTGGGTAACCGGTGATAGTTGGGGTCTTGCTTTTATATACAAGCTTATGTCACCTTCTCTTTCGATCAACTGCCCCTCAACTTCCACCTGTCTCCCCTCCGAAATACTAGTTCCAGCGTTGTCAAAATCACGTGACCCTTTTACTATCGTTTTTCATCAGTACAAACAAACACTTTATGCGATTGGAAAAGTCATTCTTTAGAGGTTAGATCCACCAAGCCACAGTATAAACCATATTTTTAAAGTTTTTATACGAATCTCTCAAGACTAAGGACGTTTTCGTAGCTTTACATTTAAAATTTCCATGCTTGTGGCCCTTAATTACATCCATGTGATTGATATTTCGGATCAATGAATCACTTTATTAAAAGGGGACGTCAAATCTATACCCCAGATCATAATATTGAACTAATTCACTGATTTTGTAGGCTTTTAAAGCAAAATCGTTTTACTGTCCACAAAGTTACATCTAAACAACTATCAAATTGACTTCGAATATGTCTATATTAACATTTTAAATTGACTGACAACTATTTTTCAGTCTAGAGTTGAAATAATTTTATAAAAAAGGTATTTATATATCTACTAACCAAAAGGGGAAAAAATAAGAATTCTTAAATAATTTAATGGGTTAGTATTTTAATAAGTAAATGTTATTTTCAACTAATACTCCTACTTTTATTAACAAATCCTTAAATAAATTAGACTTAAGCTATGAAAATAAGTCTGAATACTCTGTTTATTGCAGAAACCTGTCAAATGCAAATATTTCAATAATTTTTTATGAAAAGAATAAAAACTTAAAAAATTATTTTTGCCTGTAAAATATCCAAATGAGGTCTATACTCTAAGAAAAAAAATTACTAAACATCTTCATAAAAATGTAGTGAGCTTCTATACAGTTTTTCTGGTTTATCTTAAAACAAGAAAAGTGGTGTTTGACATGTTTCAGAAATAAGCGATTCAATTAATTGTTCTATGCAGTAGAGACACTGCCTAGAGAATGATTCAATAAACTTCCTTCTCTTTTAAAAAAGCAAATTATGTTTTTCTATAATTATAGCTATAAATTTAATAACCTATTAAAAATAGTCTTTATGATAAAAACTTTTAATTGAAAACCAAAAGAAGACAAGATAAATTTTACTGACACCTGACAAGCAAATGTTGAAATATTTTTTTAAAAATAGCAACTTTTAATTCTTTAGGTTTAAAACATTTATAAGGATCCAAAAATCTTAAATTTAATAAATTGAATCTTACGTGTAAGATCAATTTTTACGGACCCATTTCAACGAAGGAGTGTTGATTGCAGAATAATAATATTCTACTACAAAATTATTTCACAGCATTGTATCTAATTTAAAGGTGAAAATGCATTACATTAAGTGCTTTTAACCAAAATAATTTTCAAAATAGCATTCTGTACATAGAGACCAATATAAGAAATCACACCTCCAAACAATTTGGGGATTATGTGAAAATACATCGATAATACTGAATTTTTAAGTTGGATTATGTCATTTAATCTCATTACTTAAAACATTGTTCCATTACGGAGATTTAACAACAGTTTTTTACAGCAATTTAGAACACTTTCATACTCAAATTTTATGTAGGGGATCACACTTATTTTAAGAATTTTATTTAAAGATTAAACATTTTATGGCATAAAAACTCAGATACATTATAAATATAGAGAACACATACAGTATATCACCCCATAATATATTATTGAAAATTCCAGTTCAATAGATAAAAAGACTTCCTGAGTTTAACTTAAGTCGATGAAAAACAATAAAGCTATTAATCTGTGTTAGGCTTAAGCTCGTGATTCCACTGCTGATGGTATGGGCAGAAGAAGGTTTCCCAGATTTATCAGAGTTGCTGCGATTCACTACAAGCCGTTTTTCGAGCTTCCATCGAATCCGAATGAAAAACCAGGTGGGATAGAAGGACGGCTATTGGAAACTCTCTCTGAAGTTCTCGGGTTTCGTTACGAACTTGTCATCGCAGAGGACAACGAATGGGGCCGACTGAAAAGCGACGGAAACTGGACTGGTATGATAGGACTGGTCACCACCGGCCAGGCGGACATAGTCACCTGTAGTCCCGCAATTACTTCTGACCGCATGAGAGAGAGCAGTGGACTTCACCATCCCTTACATTACCACGGATTCTGCTTTTTCAAAAAGTCTCCCGAGGCATTTACCTCCTGCATATACGTACTGGTATCCATTTGACGGATACACTTGGATGTGCATTTTCACCCTTCTGATGATCATGCCGTTGGTGTTCCTTGCTATTTCTAACCGAAGCAGGTCGTATTTCAACGCCTTGTTGACGGTATTTGGCAGTCTCTTGGGAAGATCTACGGCAAACAGGAAATTGAAATGGCGGTATGTTGCGACTGGCTGGAGTATATGTGCCACCTTTTTGTCCCTGAGCTATGGAGCAGTGGTATTGTCTTTTTTGTTCAAGCCTTTACTTGACACTCAAGTGAAGAACATGCAAGAACTTTCAAAGGCTGTTCGAGTGGGGATATGAAGGTCTATGTCTGGAAGGGGACTTTTCATGTTGAACTCCTAATGGAAAGTCCGATCGAACATTTGATGTTCATAGCCGAGGCGATCGATAAGAACAAGTGGTTTGTGGACATGAAGAAAGGGTTGAGTCCGGACTTTTATTCTAGAGTCTAGAGTTGAAATAATTTTTTAAAGGTATTTATACATCTACTAACCAAAAGAAAAAAATAAGAATTCTTTAATAATTTTATGGGTTAGTATTTTAATAAAGAAATATTATTTTCAACTAATACTCCTACTTTTATTAACAAATCCTTAAATAAATTGGAGTTAAGCTATGAAAATAAGCCTGAATACTCTGTTAATTGCAGAAACTTGTCAAAGGCAAATATTTCAATAATTTTTTATAAAAAGAATAAAAACATTAAAAAAATTATTTCCGCCTTTAAAATATCCAAATGAGGTCTATTTTAAGAAAACAATTACTAAACATCTTCATAAAAATGTAGTGAGCATCTCAAAACATGAAAAGTGGCGTTTGACATGTTTCATAAATAAGAGATTAAATTATTTGTTCTATCCAGTAGAGACACTGCCTGGAAAATGATTCAATAAACTTTCTTCTCTTTAAAAAAAGAAAATTATGTTTTTCTATAGCTATAAATTTAATAACTTTTATCGTTTTAAAAGTAGTTTTTATAATAAAAACTTAATAAAAAACCAAAAGGAGACTAGATAAATTTTACTGACACCTATAGTTGAAGCAAATGTTGAAATATTTTTTTAAAAAATAGCAAATTTTAATTCTTTAAGTTAAAACATTTAAAGATCCAAACTATTCAATTTAATAAATTGAATCTTACGTGTATAAGATCAATTTTTACTGACCCATTTGAACGAAGGAGTGTTGATTGCAGTAAAATGATACTACAAAATTATTTCCCATCGTTGTATGTAATTTAAAGGTGAAAATGCATTACGTTAAATGCTTTTAACCAAAATAGTTGAACTATTTTCAAAATAGCATTATGAAAAGAGACCAATATAAGATAACACACCTCCAACAATTTGGTGATTATGGGAAAATACATCGGTAATACTGAATTTTTAAGTTCGATAATGGCATTAAATCTCATTACTTAAAACATTGTTCCATTACGGAGATTTAAGAACAGTTTGTTACAGCAATTTAGAACACTTTCATACTCAAATTTTGTGTTGGGGATCAAAACAACAGACTCATTTCAATGTGGAGAAATACTAACCCTTTCATGTACAGCTCCCGCAAAAAAAAACGTTACAGTGGGGTTTGCGGGTGAACCACTTGGGTTAGGAAGACAAAAGAGGGGTCATTTTTCATCAATTAAAGTATTCTTTTACCAAAAAATTTCGAGTCCTTAGGGGGTCGTCTTTATATTAAACGAAACACTAACTTTTTTCCAATGGGGACCCCCAACTATTATAATATTTTCTGAAAGGCCATCCCCCCAAACCCTTAAATACCCAGTTTCATCCAGATTGGTTAAAAAAATTTATTTTTTAAAAATAAACTTTTAAAAAATTTTTAAATCGTGAAATATTTTTATGGTAATCGATTCTGGTAGTAATTTTATGTAGGAAACTAAAATTTCAATCGATTTCATCTATTAGTTTTTGATAAAACGAACGAGAAAGAGCATTTGCGGTATGCTTTCGGCAACGGTATACGGTCCCTTAAGATATTAATTCGTTTTTATCAAAAACTATTGGATAAAATCGATTGAAATTTTGGTTTCCTACATAAAATTACTACCAGAATCGATTACCATAAAAATATTTCACGATTAAAAAAATTTTTAAGTTTATTTTTAAAAAATAAATTTTTTTAACCAATCTGGATGAAGCTGGGTATTTAAGGGTTTGGGGGATGGCCTTTCAGAAAAACTAATAATAATTGGGGGTCCCCATTGGAAAAAAAAGTTAGTGTTTCGTTTAATATGAAGACGACCCCCTAAGGACTCGAAGGTTTTTTGGGTAAAAGAATACTTAAATTAATGAAAAACGACCCCTCTTTTGTCTTCCTAACCCAAGTGGTAAACCCCACTGAAACGTTTTTTTTTTGCGGGAGCTGTACAGATTATTTTTTAGGAGTTCTTAAAATCATCATGGGAGACTAGGTGGTCCTAAGTATATAATGGTAAAAAAAAATTTCGGAATTTTTCAAGTCGCACCCCCTAAATTTTTTCCTTATGGGGTAGTAAATAACTGGTAAAAATTTTATCCGAATCAGTTAATATTAACACGTGCCGCAAAAGGGATGAAAATCTGAAAAAACATGAAAATTCTCAAAACTTTGAAAAATCATAAAATTTATTTAAAATATATAATTTAATACTGCGACACATAATTATAGGTCCACCGTAAATTCTCGGAATTTTTGAAGTTGAAGTGAAAGTTAATGTTTGAAATTTGCATTTATGAAAAAGACTTGTCTTTTGAAATTAAAAATATGCAAATTAACCTGGTGCCGCGCATGCGCAATAGTAATTATGAATTTAGAGCTAATTTATGCGTCTCATTATTATAGGTCCACGTTTAATTTTCTTGTTATAAAGGCATGCAAACGAATTTGGTGCATTTAAATAGGGCACTGTATATTTGGACGGCTTTTTTCAACTAAACTCTACTCTAATTTCCACGGCTAGGCTACAGCTCGGCGTTTCATTGGTTCAATCACTAAGCGCCGAGACTGCTACGTAATCACGAGACCTACAGCGCATGCGCCACTGGCCGTTTTGGCCGTCCAAATATACACTTCGTTTAAATAGTTAGAAGCAGCTATGGCCCGTGGTTTAAAGCTTTCTGAACGTGAAAAGGGATTAATTGAGGGATACGGTGACCGTGGATATGGAGTAAGAGAAATCGCCCGTAAAATAGGCCGGTCTCATAATGTAGTTGGAAATTTTCTACGAAATAAGACCAGTTATGGAACAAAAAAAAACATCCTGGACGCCCCTCCAAACTATCTTCCCAAGATAAGCGGCGAATTATTAGAGCAGCATCCAATTCTTCTATAACTCTGAGGGAGATTAAGAGGAAAAACGGCCTAAAAGTGAGCAGAGAAACCATCAGGAGAGTAATTAAATCATGTCCTCACATTGTGAGAGCAAAATTGAAACCCTCCCCATATTTAAAGCCTGCCCATTTGAGTGCAAGACTGCAATTTGCCCGAAAAAACATGCAAACTGATTGGAGTAAAGTAAGAATTTTGTTTTTATCCATGTAATTATGCTTTTTCATGTACTTCTCTGTACTACAGTAATTTTTTTGGTTGCAGATAGTGTTCAGTGATGAAAAAAAATTCAAACTGGATGGCCCTGACGGGTATAATTCGTATCGGCATGACTTAAGGAAAGATAAAAAATACTTCTCTAAAAGAAATTTTGGAGGGGGTAGTTGCATGGTGTGGGGGGCATTTTGTGGTGATAAAACTGTCTCCCTGGCATTTGTGTCATGTAAAATGGATAGTTTAGCATATCAAACAGTACTTAAGAGCAACCTTCTGCCATATATGAGAAGATTTCGTCGTTGTAAGCGAATTTTCCAACAGGACAATGCCGCTGTACATAGCAGTAGTAGCACCAAACAATGGTTTACTGCTAACAAAATTGATGTTTTGGACTGGCCAGCTTGCTCCCCAGACCTGAATCCAATGGAGAATGTTTGGGGACTCTTAGTTTATGAAATTAATGAAAATAACTTAAATTACTCTACTGTGGATGAATTAAAAAAAGCAATTATAAAAGCCTTTAAAAATTTAAATAAATTTACACTGAAAAACCTTTCTCAGAGTATGGGAAACAGAATTTTCGATGTTATTCGCAGAAATGGCCGTCAAATAAATTATTAATGTCAGTGAACCTATAATTATGTGTCAGTGTAATAAGTGATTTTTCTCAATGTAATGAAATTTGTTAAATTAAATAAATAAAAATATTATAAAATGCTTTGGGCTTTGGTTTTTCTCTAATGATTGTTAAAAAATTATTTTAGCACTCACACTATAAAAAGAAATTGTTTTTGTTCAATTTTTAAGAAATTTTTAGGTGGACCTATAATTATGTGTTGCACGTATATTTCTATACTATTTTAACATAAAATGCTTAAACATGAAGGATATTGGCCTTTATATCCTTTTACAATTTTTAAAGGTATTGTATTTTCTCCTCATTATGCGTTAAAATATTGTTATATTCTTCAATAAGCTTGATTTCCCTTTCTTCAGCATTATTTACAACAGATAAGTTACTGACTACTTTAAACCCTTCCTGATGTCTCCCAATAATCTACACACGTTTTAAAGGATCCCTAGAGATAAATTTTGAAGAAAACTTAAAAACCTTTGAAAACAGTTTGCGATTCATTTTGACATAAAATTGGCTTGATTTTTCCAGTTCTACAAAACTAATTTGCAACCACCCTTACACACGGGTAGATTCTTTCCCTCTAAACTATTTGGAAATTGCTGTGTTGGGACAGACTCATTAAAAAAAGTTCTTTGATGCTGCCTTAGATTATATTTTCATTAATTCCTCTGTAGAAAAACAGGTACCTCATGAAATTCAATTCTTGAAATGTGGCTTTGTGATCCATTTGCTCATCAAACCAGGCCTTTATGTATAGCTGAACAATAATACTCATACTTTGTAGTACTGGATTATCCAAATTAACCCTCATTTCTAAATATAAATATCTTTAAGCAATACATTACTTAAGACATCCACCTAGAATAATGGATAGCACCAGGTTGTTTAAATTTAATCATTTTAACTTCATAATAATATAAAAGTGCTATTGTCAACCATAGAAACTTTTGGTAGTCATCTCTCGATTGGTGTTCAAGCTTTGTTTTAGCCAACTTGTGAATTTCTTCTTTTTCTCTTCCATCAATGGTGTTTTTTACAACTTCATTTTGAATACCTGATGGGTACTTTGATTTCTAGATAACATCCCAAGATTTTCAAAACGTTTAAATAAAAATTTAGGTCCATGGGATGCAGTAACGCAAGCTCCAAAGGCCGCTTTTAACGCTAATTTAAGAACATTAAAATGTATCATTAAATGTATTAGGCTTATAAAATTAAGAGTAAATTTCAAATCAAACCTTTAACTATGATGAATTACATTTAAAATCTAATTTTCATTGTTTTGAACATTATACAGGGTGATTCAGAAATAATCATCAATATTTGGGGGGGAGGTAGAGGGACCCTAGACAAGCATATTTTGAACAGGGATGGTGGGGCGCAGCCTTACCGTTAAAGAGCTAGGACCTAATGTAGTGCGAGCGCGTTTCGAAAGGCCGTTTTTAGAAGGCCCGTGTGACGAAACAAAACATAATAAAGTGAAAAAATCTATTACATGAGGTAAGGAAGTATCTCTACTACTTAAATCCTCAATGAAATAGAAATTTGACCACTTGCTAAACCGTGGGGTGAGTTTTAAAACGTGCAATATTAATCTCTTAGTCAAACAATGGCGTTCCCTCAATGGTATTTAGAAAAATGATGATCGGGGAAGGAATTTTCAATGATCGTAACATTGATCATTGAAACTGTTTGATCATTGAAAATTCCTTCCCCGATTTGTTCTGTTTTAGAAATAAGCGATTCAAATAGTGGTAATGATTCAAAGACAATGACTATGTCCACCATTGTTTTTATATTTAGGAAAGATTGCTCTGCTTGTATTGGTTGAATCCCTTCGTGTTTGGAAACCATGGCAACATAGATATTATAGTCGTTAGGGAATTCGTGCTAGAGCCAAATTGAAGGTCTTGGTCTAGTATGATGGTCTTACGGTCCCAGAATTGTTGTAAATGTAAAGTACCAGAATTTTTGTAAGTCAGAGAAATGGAAGAAAAATTTCCCAAGAATATTATTGTTGCTGCGCTGAACCATTCTTTTATTATGAGGTTACCAAAAAACTTGATGGAAAAGCCAAGTGGAATAGATGGACACTTGTTGGAGACATTGTCTCAAGTTCTAAAATTCCGATACCAGCTAACTTCCCCAGCGGACAAAGAATGGGGACGAATCATAGACGGAAACTGGACCGGACTTGTGGGTATGGTCAATAAGGGCGAAGCTGACTTTGCAATGGCTGCGGTCGCTGTAACTCAAGAACGGCTGACAGCAGTGGACTTCTCTCTCCCTTACATAATCAGCGATGCCACTTATGTAACAGAATTTCCAGGGTTGGTACCACGAGCGTACGCATGTATGTATTCCTTCGACTTGTATACTTGGATGAGCATTCTTGCTTTGCTCTGTGTCATGCCACTGGCCTTTTTCATAACGACCAAAGGAAAAGAATCTCTTCAGGATGCATTGTTTGTTGTTTTTGCTCAGCTTCTGGGGAAATCTCTTTCGAGAAGGGCCCTGGAAGGCAAATTATTGACGATCTGTTGGCTCTTCTCAGCTTTTGTGATATCATTTTCTTATTCAGCAGTTTTATCCTCGTTTTTGTTTTTACCTATGCGCTATCCACCAGTCAGGAACTTCATAGAACTTGCAAAAGAAGTCAAACGAGGAGAGTTCAAGGTTTTCATCATGAAAGGATCTCTGCACATTGACCAGTTAATTCAAACGAAGACGGACCATTTAGTAGGAATTGGACATGCTATCGAGCAAAACAGCTGGTTTGTGAGGCCCAACCAAGATCTTTATAGCGTTCTTTCTGAGCCAGGCGCTGCTTTTATAAACAATAGAATGTACGCAAACTACCATTTCGGGTTTCCACCTTCGACTACAAAATTCATTTCTGACGATGGTTGCTACCTGATGTTCATGGGAATGGCTATGAGTAAGGCCTTTTGTTGCAGAAACATGGTAAATAAGGCTCTTGTTAGAATTTCAGAAGCAGGATTAATTGATAAGTTTTTAAAAGATGAAATGTTAGAGTACATGCCGGTATTTTTAAAGTATCGTTCACAAGTTGTTGTAAATGATCACAGGGCACTTTCCGCTTCTGACTTGTCAGGAGCATTTGCTGTACTTTTGATTGGGTTTATAGCATCATTTATTGCTCTCATTATAGAAAAAATATACATCATTAGTTTTAAAATTATCTAAACCTATAAATATTATGATTGAAACTATTTCTGCAAGGGCTTTTCAAATCATCTGATGAGTTCTTATAAGGTGAATCCTTGTTAAAATTTTCAGATTTAGAGGTGTGTTGCATTTTCTTATTAAAATAAAGTGGTAAAGTTGTTTTTAATATTCTATCCTCTAAATGTACTAATATTAAAAAAAACTTAGTGAAACCACCTCAAGTACTATATATTATTGAAAATTTGTGATCTTTTTTCCTTTATACTAAGTGTGAATGATATTTTTTGTAATTTGTTTTCTATTTATAAGATTTTGTTCTAATTTTCTGTACATTTTCTTCATATATTGAGTTTAATAACTACCATACAAAAATTATATTAGAATGAATATTAGTACATTCCTTTTTATGCAGTAGAATATTAGAAGCAGGGTTGGCTGGATATGACCCAATGGGGTTTTTAAAAAAACATGTAAAAACCCACATTTTGGACCCATTTTCGGGTTTTTTCAAGAAAAACCAAGATTTAAACGCAGTTTTAATATATTGAAGAAAACATTTAACGAAATAACATACAAAACTGCAGTTTTTTGAGTGGGTTTTTTCTAAAATCTAAGATTTCTTTCAATATTGTGAGAGGGTTTTTTCAAAGCTTAGGATATTTTTAAAATTTAAGTTGGTTTTTTAAATTTGTTTTTTTTCATTATTAAATGGGTTCAAAATTTAAGATGTTTAAAGTTCAAATTATAGTTATAAAAAATTAAGGAGGATTTTTTAGATTTCAGTATTTTTTAAAGTTAAATGTATTTCTTTCAAAATGTAATGGGTTTTATCAAAGTTTAGGATATTTTTTTAAATTTTAATGTTTTTTTTTCAAAATTTAAACTAGGTTTCAAAAATTAAATAGTGGTTTTCAATTTCAGGGAGTTTTTTTTAAAGTTTAATAGGTTCTTTCATTATTCAGTTGGTTTTTTCATTATTGAATGAGGTTTTTCAAAATTTAAGACGTTTAAAGTGCAAACTAGATATGAAAAATTAAGGAGGATTTTTTAAATTTCAGTGGGTTTTTTTCAAATGTAAATAGATTTCTTTCAATATTGAATGGGCTTTTTCAAAGTTTAGGATATTTTTTAAATTTTGTGGGCTTTTTCAAAATATAAACCAGGTTTCAATAAATAAGGGGTGTTTTTACAATTTCAGTGGATTTTTTCAAAGTATAAAAAGTTTCAACTTTGAAAAACCCCACTTAACTATGGAAAAACTGACATTATTTTGACAGAACAAATTTAACATAGAAAGAACTCACAAAAGTTTGACAAAACCCAATGAGGAAGTTTCATATTTTTTAAATTTTCGATTTTGGGGTATATTAATACAATATAAGATGTGAAAAATCCAAATCTGCAATCCAAATTTTCCTCAAAAATTTATTTACTGAGATATAGAAGAAATAAAAGTTGAAAAAAGTCGTAAACAAATGATGCAATCGCAAACGCTCAAAAATCAAATTTGACGTCACTCGACACCAAACAAAAGGCATTGTTGATGTTTAATCATCATTAAAATAAAAGGTCTTTATGACCTCATGGATCTGGTCTAGTTTCATTAGACCAGGTAAGGATTAGTCCCACTTAATAAAAATATTTAAAAATACATTTTCCATAAATATTTGAATTTTAAGGAGAAAATCTTAAAATATAAGAATGTAATGTATTAAAATTAATTATTTTATTTTATTTTGGTGTTTTCATAGCTGATTTAACTTTTAAATTGTCAATTATAGAGCTTTTCTTATTAAAAATATTTAATCCTGAGGTTTTCATATTTAAAATAGTGAGTCAAGCAGATCCACTCTAGTAGAGAAATGGAGAAATAAGCGTTTTTAGCCATAAAATCGTTTATTACTTGTAAATATTCGATTTTCGAACTTGGAAAACTTGGTAGTGATCGTCCTTGCCTCGAGATACGTCTATGTACCAAATTTTGTCAACACCGGCTGCATAGTTTAGGAGGAGATGCGAGTTGTAGTCGTTTTGACATGCCGAGTGACATCACGAATCTGAAATCGCTGTTTTTCCCGCCTTTTCCAGAGCACAAACTTTAAGCCGCAGTAAAAAAATAAATATTGATCAGAATTAAAAAATATCTCGGTTTTAGGGTTTTCTCGTAAGGTAGGATCGATTTAAAAAATAAAATAAAAATATGAAACTTCCTCATTACTATACAGAAGAAAACCACTTAATTTTGAAAAACCACACTTTTTTCCAAAAAACCCAGTTTTATATGGGTTTTTCAGGGTTGTCAGCTAAAAAATGACAAAATTTATAAAAATTAAACTTCTAAAACAAATAGATATTTATGATACGAGCTTTAATAGTTTTAAATGTCATGTATAAAAATAAATACCTTCAAAAATAAATCTTAAGTGTTAACCTTTAAAATTTTAGATGGCAGCATAAACTTTATTTTTACTACATGCTTCTAATAAGTTTTATTAATAAATCCTAGACAAGAAATTCAAATGTGATAATTTTAAAAAATTTTTCAACCTTGGTGAATTTATTCACTTGTCAATACTTCATCAGCTGTGAGTTGAAGTAACACATTTAAAAAATACATCTTCAGTACAATTAGTAATTAATGAATAAACTTTTCAGGTGTATCGAACTTGAAGCCCAGTCTATAAAATTATTATTTTAGAGCAGCATGAAATCTGACTTCTTAGCAGATTTTCTCTATAATATGCGGATTGCGGATATAGAGAGCCGGGATTTATACAGGGTGTTTCAAATGTCCGTTTCATGGTTTTTATTTGGAACTAACGTCTCCTAGGGTGATGGAAGTAATGTGTACCCCTAGGTAAGTAAGTGACCATGCTAAATCCAGCGAGACCGCTTGAAGATCCCCTAGTGGTAAAATAAGAAAGTTTAAGAAATTAATTAAAGCACTAAAGGAGATAGAACAAAAAGTAGGAGAAATAGGATAGAAATAAAAATTGTTTCCATACCCATACAAACACGCAGAGAAGTATTTTTCCCGAAAATATTAGCATGCAGATAGATATCAGCATGTGAAATAACACTTTTTCAGGCCTCAAAAACAGAAATTGCAAATTTGCAAGTTTCTTTGAAACATGACATTAGATGGACATGAGAGTGATTCCTTATCAATCCTTTCCAATCAGTTGCTCTGCTTTGACATGTTATTAATGACAACAGAATTTTTAAATCAGTTACAAAAATATCAAAGTTTAAGATTCAATTATATTTTTATGCTGAATGTGATACTCAAAATATAATTTTATTTTTTTAATTAATTTGGCCTATTGACAAAAAAACAATAACAAAAAAGTTAGAAAGAAATTTTTTTTAAATGTAATTAAAATTTTCCTTTGTCCTTGGGCAATTTTCACATGTAATAGATCATAGGAGAGATCGATTAAGATACTAGGATGATTTATAATTTTCGTTCTATTCTAAACTATCTTTGAATTATTTTAGTCAAATTATAGAACCCTCTCCATCATAAATAAAGTATGACGGTTGTTCAAAATAGTAATTTCATTATTTTTCGATTTGGGGGGAAAGCTCTTCTTGTTAGGCCCCATGGCTATGTGGTTCAATAAAATTATAAAAACAATATATTTTCTTAAAGCAAAGCAAAAATAATTTGCATAATTTTGAGGTGGTGTGAGACAAGAAGCGTTATTTACCTTCAATAACTTGCATTTTGTCATAACTTGTAACTTCATAACTTGGAGAAGACCTTCATAAATCGTGTTTATAACTTTATTACACATATTTTCTGTTTCCGAAATCTGTTCAAATAAATTTTATTTTAAGAGCAATTTTGTGTTCAATCTTTTAGTCACGTCACGCAGGTGAGTCAAACACCTTACAGAATCCCCTGCCCCTTAAATCTTATACCTATAACACACGAGTATTGATTACGTTGTGGTTAAATGGGATATACTTATGACACGCTCCAAATAAAGTAAGTACAAATTCCTTTTTCTAAAAATAGATTCCAACATTCTAACATAGATTCCAACATTAATTTTCACATTCTTCCTTTTTAGTTTGTATTATATATATTATTTCTTAAGTAATTCATTTCAAGCCCAACACTGGAGGGATTTTTTTTCAAGTGCACTTAAAATATAAAAAACCTACATAATTAAAGTATTTGTTTATCAGCGTTTAAAAATTAAAAACAGTTACTCTCTATTAAAAAAAGAAAACACTCTCTGATAAATCCTATTCATGTTTAAAAACTGATAATTTTTGATATCGTTTAAGTGCCGAACATTTGCTGGATATTCCCATGCTATCTGTTTCTAAAGTTTCGCGGATAAGGTTTAAACATGGAAAAAAACAATGGTAATTGACATTTTTAAAGCACAATGGTAGAAGGATTTCACTGGTAGAGATATTTTGAAAGCTCTTGTGAAAAATAGCCAAACTAGGAAATTTGTTTATTACAATTGTTTTGTTGAAAGTATGTGACACGTTGTTAGGTATGTTTCAATTTAAATCATTTAGAAAAGGGACTAACGAAATTATTTCCTTGTTCTTTTTAATTAATGATTAATTTCGCTTAATTAATATACATACGTAATTCGTAAATTTCCCTGCTACAAATAATCAGATACTTTCGTAAATAAAAACTAATTGTTCAAATAGAAAAAGTAATATAGAAAAGTTGGGTTGTTTCATTTGTCATCAATCATTCATTTTGGTTTACTCAATAAAAAATTTCGTTTGAAATGTTAGTTCTTATTTCTTTATTTTCATTTTATAAGTAAACTACTCCTTTAAGAAAAACTAATTTTACCTTAGTATTTCTTTCCTATGAGTTTACCTTAATAAACTAAGAATTTGTGTCGTGAACTACGCGAAATAGTTTGAAAACCCAAACAAATCAATTCATATCAATCAAATGGTTATTGAAAATTTCGGACGGTTGTTGAAAGTTTCGGACGCTATAATTTATTTTTTAATCTACACTTTTGTTTTCTCTCTCATTAGCCTTATAACTAGCAAATACAATATGCTGTACAATTTTTAAGCTGCACAATCCAACACGTAAATAAAAAAAGGTGTTCTACAACCAGAGATTCACCTATAGATTCACCCAATAACCGACTGATTTCTTTAAAACTGCTACATTTTTTAAAGACTTTTGAAGGGTTTTTTAGGTGGAAGATAAAATACTAAAATATTAATATGTGTAAAGGATTTCAAGATAAAATGCTTCACATATCACTGATTAGGTGACTTAATATTCTCTGTTAGTTATTTTTACTTTATCTTGATATTTTGATAATTTGTCTTTAGAGAATCTATCCCTTTTATCAATGTTTTATTGAACATTGTTAAAACAAAATAATTATTCAGTTCGAAACGCTCACAATGGTTGTAGATCCCATTTCTCTTTACTTTCCCAATGAAAAGAATCTCTCTCAAATTCCATTTGATGTTGTGTAATGCTTTTAACAAAAGTAAAGTCAATTGAAATCGGGGTGAAAATGTCCTTATTTTATTTCTCATGGAATGAATTTCTAGTAGGTACTATGAGGTATTTCCTTAAAAACATTCATTTGAAATAAAAAAAATCCTCTAAGATCAAATACCTGCAATCAGACATTCATTTATCATTAGTTTACTCTTTGAGTATAAATTAAAATTATTTAGGGGTGTGAGTTCAATCGATACCAATAAAAAAAACTTTACTCTATACAAGACTCATAATTCAGAGTTTGGTATTTATTTGTTTATCCCCTGCTGTTGCCAAACTTAGCTAGACGTCAGATGTTGCTAGGATCTTTGATGATGAAAAACTAAAGTTCTTTTGAAAACACTCTTCAATATGGAAATAACTTAAACCCTTTGAAGAAAACATTGTAATGTAAAAAACTTTTTAATACTATTTTAATTCTAAATTAATAGTTGAGAAATATTCAAGAATTTATAATGCTTGCCACAGTAACGACGTAGTATGTCTCGGAACCGGCAAGTCTCCAGTTTGATCTAGAGAGGAAACAAGTGTGAATAAATTTCCATTACTCTCTAATTGGGTATTCACTTAATGTCATATCACAGTTAATTCTTCATCCTTATGGATGTAGATGGGTGAAATCATTAAATCTTGTTGTGAGAAGAGTTGAATGACAGTTTATCCTGGACAAAATTTTAGAAGAAGGATTGAAAACATACATCTGCTTCAAAATAAAAGGTAGGTAATCTTCTCTTAAGAAATAAGAATAGCTTTTATGTATGTGAGTTTTTACTATTTAAACCATCAGATTAAAAGTTTTGTTGCGTCTTTCTAACACTTTTTTTCTATCAAAATATGAAACTATATTTTACCCTTGCAAATTCTATTAAAATAAAGTATAAATGTACTACACCTTGCATCATCTTAAGGAGATTTTATAATACATTGAAATAATTTCTTTGTAAGTTATTTATTTGTTAATTATTTCTATACATTTCCATCTTATGTCTCTCCTTTTAAACTGAGAGTACTCAATTACAATACCTGGGATACTCTCCAAACTTTTAGAGCATTTGCCTCTATTTTCTTTAGCTATGTTTCTTACTCGTATTCTTTACTTTTACTTTGAAAAGTAGATTCAATATTAAATTCAATGGTATGAGAATAATATTGCTTCTGAAATCCAAATACAGGGTGTCCCAAAAAAGACTGACACATTTCAAAAATCAATAAATAATAACTCGAAAACTAAAAAAGATAAAAATGCGCAGTTTGTTGCATCCTACACTTAAGACTCCCAGGAGTAGGATGTACCAAACCGCGTATTTTTATGTTTTTTAGTTTTCGAGTTATAGGTTATTGATTTTGGAAATGTGTCAGTCTTTTTTGGAACACCCTGTATATTACCATCATTATTTCACATGATAAAGGAATACACTATCCCTTGCAGTAGCTAGACTTTTGTTTTGGGAAGCGGGGTTGAATCAACATCCTACCCCTTAAAAGTGGTGTTTTAAATCATTTTGATAATCCTTAGATTACACCCAAAGAGAGGAACTCCTTGAAAGTTACAAAAGTTTTAAAGAATAATAATACATAAAAATTTTTTAGTTTTCAACGGGGTTGGGGGGTCTTCTCCCAGAAGTTTTTGTGAATTTTACACTTAAAAGAAGTGGTTTGATTCATTTTTAGATGCCCTTACACTATCCTCATGCCGTATTTCAGTCCTTTTAAAATTCTACATGCCTTAAAAAGTATGAAACATTTAAGTTCAAAAAATTAATTATCAAACCATTAAAACTTCACATTACTGTTATCAGTGACAGTTAATCCTCTTTCCCTCTCCCCTCTTTAATTATGTTCACACAGTAACAATAAAGAGAAACCTTATACCATAATATAATCCCTATTGCTAAAATAGCTTCCAGATGAAAATTATTTTTCGGTAAGAATATCGGATTTGATGTATTTTTCTCTTTAAAGCTATGGTTTAAAATCTATATGTAGGATTCCTGAATGCTTTTCCATGATTTCTGAAACAATAGAATTTAGGAAATGCAATCTGTGTATTAAAAATTCCCAATTTTTTGATGATCAAGTGCAAATTACTTGTTTTAAGTTTCTAGAATTTAAAACTGTAATTTTCGGTTATTCTATTTCATGAAAAAAAAATGCATTTTTTGCTGAAAACTTCCCTCAAGATAATGTTTATATTTTTATCATTCAAGAATGGTATTTCATAACATCTGAACTAAATGACCGAGGTACGTCTGCTGCGAGTTCCGGCTTAAACTCCTTTTGGTGATTATCAAAATGCATAGCTTGAGAAAGGTAATCAGCCATACCAAGAGTTATGACATCGGCTCTCTAAAGAAAATAGAATCGGAGAAATGCTCTTTACCCCACAGTCAGCAAGGTAAGTATAATTCCATGAATTTATTTATTTAAAACTACAAATCTTTTTTAAATAAGTATTTGTTAAGACAAAATAACGATATTTTGCATCTAACGTATCTCGAAGCCTCTTGAGATACAACAGTTTAAATAAACCGATATGAATATGATGATCAATCAATAACTCAAATTTTATAAAAGGTTTAAGGAATTACTTTTCGATGGTGTTCACCTTGAGTAAAAGTGTAAAGTGATTTCCGCAAGGAATAACAATAAAAACGTTTATATAAACAACGTCCAGATAACGTAAAAAACGAAGTGCTATTAAATCCTCCATTCCACGATCCTGTGTAGATGTAAAATAAATTTTGTTAGCGAAAACTCTTAAAACGGGCATTCGAGGTAATGTTTAACGAATTTTGGGTTTGAGAATATGAATGAAAAAGGTGATTCAACTTTTTGCTCGATATCCAGGAATCATGCATGAACATTCCAAGGCGTCATATGTGTTCAATTCTTTCTATACATATGTATTACGAAGTCTATTTTACTTGCAAAATGTTTAGGTTCTTTTTGCTTAACATGTTATCGAAAATGTTTTAAAATTATGTCTTAGCAATGAAGTAAAGGTATGATTTATTTCGATCTTTTATTTCAGAAAGCCCGTCTCCTGGCCTTGGGTACAGGCACTTGGTGGCCTTCCTTGGATTCTTGTTGTGCTCTCTTGTGAGTCTCCATCGGACTGTCATGAGCGTTACCATAGTCGCTATGGTAAATCACACAGAGGCAAAACTGTCTCGTGAAAGCAACTTCACAGCCTCTTGCGCCGAGTTTTCTGTATTTCAGGAGAACTCCACTGAAGTTGAGGTTAGTTGAAAGAGTGGGGATTTCTCTCTCTCTCTCTCTAAAAAACAATCATGAAAATAGAACCTTTTTTACTTCAACCATACTTATTCTTATTAAGAAACACGGAAAGTACGTCACTACGCGGAAGGAGAAAGTGGATAAACACTAAACACAAAGCCTGTTGGGTTGCTAGGAGGAGTTTCGGTACGCAAATCGTGATGAAAAGACACTAAGGGCCGTATTCAGAAACTTTAACACGAGATGGAAACGAGATGAGAACGAGATGGAAACGTTGTAAAATCTCACGTAACGATCACGAAACGATAAATTGGAAATGGTCGTTCAAGAGCACCCGTCTCTTCAAAAGCGAGAAATTTAGCTGACTCTGATTGGCTGAAAAAAAATCTCGTCTTGGTTTGCTTTAATGTTAAGTGTGTTAAGAAAACACACTTTAAGTTTAAGTGCGATATGTTTTAAGGGTACTTTAGCGGCAGTGCGAACGAGGTATTGGTGATGTAGGAGATTTTATCCAATGAGGGAAAGGATCGGAAACTCCCGTTAGTGTTTCGGGAAAATATCGTTTCAAATTCATCGTTTCCATAACGTTCTCGTTTCCATCTCGTTCTCATCTCGTTTCCATCTCGTGTTAAAGTTTCTGAATACGGCCCTAAATATACATGGGTTTAACGAAATAATCGTGTTTTAAAATTGACGTTCTTCGTAGTGCAGCACGGGTTAGCGATTAGATTTAAAACTGAAGTTGTGCTTTCAGCTGCTGATTCCCCTGGTTGTAATTTTTCTTCCCTCAAAAGTAGCTAAAGTCAAAAGGAAAGTGTTTTATTTTTTAAGACTTTCACTTGCTATAAAAATCCACATGTTTTATTTGTATTGTGAGAATATTTAACCCTCAGTATACTGACGGTACTTAAAAGTATCAATTTCATTAATTATCTCTAGCGGATTATCTTTCCCAAAGGTGAGTACTTTATTTACGTAAATCCCTTAATTTTCAAATTATCAAAAAAAATATTTGCATGAAAAAAAATTGCAGAAAATCATAATGCAGTAGATAAAGGGTTAATGACGCTTTGTTTATTGTTTTATTGTTTTACAGAAAGATGGGGATTTCAGCTGGAATTCCCAACTACAAGGCAGCATGTTAGCCATTAGTTTCTTTGGTTTCTTATTTACAAACCTCTTTTCCGGAAGACTTGCCGAAGTTTGGGGTTCCAAGAGAACTCTGATTTACGGAAACTTACTCACAGCCCTGTGCACCGTGGTCTCTCCGATGGCTGCATGGTGGAACCCTTATGCTCTAGTAGGAGTGCAATTCGCAAGAGGTTTGTCACAGGTGATTTAAAATAAGAAATAATTGTTCTCTATTTATACATATTTACATTTGGGAGGAAGTAAAGTTTCCGTTTGTTTATATGAGATTAAAGTTGTTACTTCATTCGCTAATGGCATGGAAATTTTGTTTTTCGGGGTACTGTGATATTTTCCTTTGACACTCCACAATTTACCACATCTTAATGGGAAGTTGCATATTTTAAATTATAACTACAGAGTTAAGTAGTAATTAGTAAAAGCAGGTTTTCAGAAATAAGAATCAGCTTTAGATGGATACGTGATGTAAAAAAAGTAATTATAAGAACAACAAAGTTGTATTGACCAACGGCTTAATTATTCCTTATTCTTCAGAACCATACTTTAAACTCCACCCTCATTAGTCCAAATTAGACGTATTTGCATTTATACAAACCAATATCATTCAAAATAATTTTTCCCCAATGTGTTTAATGTATTTCTTTTTGCTCATTTTCATGATATATAGGTAAACGATAACTATAAATAGAAAAAATACTTACGATATAATATCCTTTTATTCATGGTAAAAATAACTGAACAGACACAAATTGATACACATTTTTGGTGTAGTTAATTCTCTTACTAGTTTTGATGATTTTAATGAATTTAATGTATCAATTCTCTCTGGAGGAAAAAAACGTTGATCCTCTACCGGGCAATTCCATGAAAAATGGGACACAGAGTTGAAATCCCTTTCCCAAGGAAAAAACCTCATTTTAACCCTATATATTTTAAAATATGGTTACATTTAATTGAAAAAGGTTAGGAAATATTGTTTCTGAATTTCAAATAAAAACAAGACAAGCTGACTGGATTGTAGTGGGATAAATTGGATCATATCAAGGTAAATAAACTAAATTTTTTTATTAAACTAAATTTAATCAGTTTTTGGTCCATTGTTTTCCATATTTTGATGTACTTTTATTTTACCAACTGGGTCTTTTTTGCCCTAAAATCTAAAATATTTGGATACAATGGATATATTAGTTTGGCATAGCAGAACACGAAATAAATTTTATCATATTCATAACAAGAATGTTCTAAAAAGATTTCTTGATTGAATTTTTGTTTAATATTTTGATTTCTTTTTATCAGCAGCTGTTTTTAATTACATTTATACTATTAAGTAATTAAAAGCAATGAGCGGAGATATTGAAGTACAGCATTGTTTATCTCACGGTTCAATTTTTGATGGGCTTTTTTGTGTTAAATTGTACTAATTCAAAGAACTTAATAACCTATAAATATGTGTGTAATTGTGTCCAGTGTAAACTGTTTTAAAATGTTTCTTTGGCCTCTATTTTATGAAAAATCACCAAAATAAGCATTTGACCATGCTGGGAAGTATTGTGCGCCGCCATCTTTGTTGAATAAGGGGTGATTTTCAAACACCCTTAAAATATGGGGCGATTTTGTTATTCCTAAAGTGTGTTTCTATGGCAACTAAGTGCGAAATGAAAATAGAGGGTCTTTTTTCTGCCAGTGCGAACGGGGTATCACACTACAATCAATCAAATCATCAAAAATCATCAATCAAAAAAATCATCCTAAAATACAGGTTATAGTTTATTTCATCAAACAAAAATAGCAATTTCTTAAAACTAGATGTTAATACTTATATATTCTGTAATTACAGATTTTTTCTCTGTTTAAATTTAGAGCAATATAAATTTGATGTTTACACTTGTATTAAGAGGTAAAAAATAGTTACGTTAGTCACAGTTAAATTTAAAATTTATTTATTAAAATTATGAACTTTAAAAATTGTTTTGGTGTATGAAATAGGTTAATTGACTTGAATTACATGATATCTTGTAATTTATATTTTTGATTAAGGGAATTTTATAGTATTATATCATTTAATGACTTTTGAAAAGTAGTCTAAAGTTACGTTAGTCACTATGGAATGACCCTACCGTCGAAATTAATAAATCCTTGGGTTTTTAAGATACCCTTCACCTAATTCAGCAGGGAAGTGGAAAATCATGTCCTTCCATCTCTATAGATATTATCTAAAGCCCATACAAAATTATATTTGAACTAAACACACACCTCGTGCTCCTATTATCAATTTTATCTGGATCTGCCACCTGCTTGACATAAGTATCAAATATGTCTGTATAATATGAGCGGTTTAGAATGAAGAAGGGCTTAAGTCCAGAGAACTTGGTTTATAGTTATAGGATTTTTACCTGGGTAATTCAAAACCCATGGGCAAAAATGCTTGGAACGCCTCTTATTGTCGTATTATTGTCATTGGGTAGACTACCCAATGACAAGTCATAATCCTCTGTGAAGTAATCCTAAAGGTGCTAGAGTGTCGAAAGCAACGAAAAATGGGTTATTTGGGGGCAAGCGGTTGCGAATATAAATAAAATTTCAGGAACAATTTTCATGTTTTAAAATGTGACAATAAGAGGCGACGGTAACAAACTTATTATTGAACATTGGAATTTTATTTCTACTCCCCCAACCGTAACACAATTACTCATTTTTCATTGCTTTTGGCAACTTTGCCCACACTCTAACTTCTCAGGATTGCTTATCACAGGTGATTCTGAATTGCTAGGGCACATCTAGTCAATTGTCATTATAGTACTTTTATTAATCTACACCACCTAGCATTTTATCCCATGAATTTTAAATTATCACACGTGTTCATTTAAATAAGGCATTTTCGGGACTACTCTTGCAAACCAGTTATTGAAACAAAACTGCTACTACAAAAATAAAAAGGCAGGTTTAAAAACACCCCAAACTATGCTCATCTCAAATTCGCAATTTCAAACTTAAACCACTATACTATTCTCAAAGCAACTAACTAGCTTCAAAACACGAGATAAATTAATTTTCAAGGTTGTCTCTTATTCAATTAAATGAAACCAGACGACTTTCAACAACAAATAATGTAACATGTTACAACACATGTAAGCATTAATCCCAGAACTTGATTGCAGGGTTTCACGTTTTCGCCTCTCTACGTGTTGATGGCGAACTGGTTCCCTAGGCGGGAGCGAGGTCCTCTCTCCACTTTCGTCATGTGCGGTTTCTGTGTAGGGGCGTTGGTAGGGGGACTGGCCGCCGGGGGGATATGCGACATCCCCTGGCTTGGATGGCCGGCGTCATTCTACATTACAGGTAAAGGAAGTTAAAACTAGAAATACAGAGTGTTTCAAAAGGCCGCCCAAACACTGCAAAGATAGATTTCTTGCATAAAAAATTTCCAAATATTATTCCTACGATTGATACTTTTGAGAAAATCACGACAGAAAAGCCATAAGTTCATATCTGGTTTACACTAGAAAACGATTTGTAGAAAAGCGGGATCATATAGTTATTTGGACATATTTACAGAACAGACCGTATTCAGAAACTTTAACACGTGATGGAAACGAGAACGGGACGTAAACGAGAGATATTTCTACTCCACAGCTGTAGTCCGCCGTATTGTTCCGAGATTCGAAGCGCATTCCGATTGCTTTTACACTTTTTGTGGTCCTTTTAATAGTTCCAAAAAAAACTAAAACTGCTATTAAAATCCCAAAATAAGTCCTCATACATTAATATATTACGAAAGTAATAGACATCTAGAGTTTGTAAAAATTTGTATTATATCAGTGTATAATAATTACTTGTGACGTTTTTCGACAGATGAGCGCTAGACGAGAGCTCTGGAGCGGCCATATCCAAATGTTCGTTTACGTCTCCTTTCTATCTCGTGTTAAAGTTTCTGAATGCGACCCTAAAAGGTCAAAAATACTCACTATGCATGCCCGTGCAGTAGAATAAAGTAAATAAGTTTTCTTTGGCCGTGATGACATTTATACTATTTAAAGAAAAAATATGTGTCACATAGGAACAGTTCTTTGGTTATCTTTGGTTATCCACACCAGGAATGTGGCTGTTTAGAGTTTGGGCGGACCTATTGAAAGACAAGTTACTAATGGGAGACACATGGCATTATTAATGCCTACAGTTAATGGCATTATTATAATGCCTACAGTTTTCGTAAAACATCGATTCCATACTATCATTTTAAACGTAAATATTTAAACAAACATTTTTATGTATAAAATCGTTCTTTTCGATACTCTAGGTTTTTTTCTCTAACACAATTTACAGACATATTATTTACTTGTGAAGAAATTTAAAAAAAGGTTTGTTTATTTCTTTTGGAATGCATTAAGTTTTATTTTTTGTGGAAATTAAAATCTAATGGTGTGATTTCGGCACATGGAGCAATTTGACTTCAATTGGACACGACACCAACCAACCAACCAAAATCTAATGGTCTAAATAGGAAACATTATCATGACTTATCTCACAGAGCTATTACGAATCATTCAGTCATCCTCTTAATCTGTTACGTGCTCGAAAATAAATATGTGATCTGTATTTAGAGCTTAACTTTTACTACTCATAACTTTTTATTCAGGCTACAAAGCTGTGTATTCTTTTATCCCTTATATTTTCTCGCTTTCATTAATATTTTTGTGATAGCATATTCACAGTGAGTCTTAAAAGAAGTAACAGATCTTTGATATTTTTTGTTATTTTAACTTAAGTATCTTGAAAAAATAAATATTTTATATTTTTAATGATAGTTATATACTTTACATTTTACCACTGAGTATGCAAATACTAATTGAGGATACAGCGTATTCGGGAGGGGATAACCAGAAGATATGAAAAACCTGAAACTCATTTCCGCATTTTTTTTCGTGTGGCTAGTAATCCTTTAAAAATGATTTCTTCACTGAGCTCTAATGAAGAAACTTAACTTGAAGTGCTTCTCAAACTTTGAGGGAAAAATGAGTCGATATTTTACTGAGCAATGTTTAAATTTTAAATTCGATATGAAATTATGAGGTAGATAACCGCTGTTTTCTCAAGAAACTACTCTATATTTGATGTTTAGTAGAGCGACTGTAGAAATCGAGCCGTCAAAACTTTGAAAATTTAAATCCACTAAATACGCTTGAAAAGTAAAATTCTTTCAATACAACCAAATCATGTCAATTTCTAACCATTAAAATTTCTTCTCAAGGTATACATGAGTATTTTGTTCACACATTTTTTTCATGCCTTTCTTTCAATAGGTGGGTTCAGCGTCCTCATCACGGTAGTGTTTTCTTTCTTTTTTCACGATCTTCCCCATCACCACCCTCACATCTCAAAAGAAGAGTTGAGTTACATCACCCAGGGCCAGGAGAGTGATATGTCAAAGCAGGTATTGTCCTTATTTCAGACAAAATCTTTTGAAGTCTGCGGGTGAAACTCATTCACTTTCT